>CM060920.1:789084185-790334185 GCA_030737875.1 Allium sativum | reverse complement strand
TAAGGTTTGTTGGGCCATTTCCGATTATCAGCGTATTGGAAAGCTCGCATATAGATTAGACCTATCTGAGAAGATGACGAATGTGCATAATGTGTTTCATGTATCCTTTCTATGGAAGTTTGTGCACGACTCAAACATTACGGTATTTCCTGATATGTTTGAAGATTTTGAAGTCGAGCCCGAAGTTTGTAACATCCTACAACATTTCTACGTCCAAATTTTAAGAAAAATCAAAACTTGAACACATCCAAGCATGGAGCATGTATATCTGGTACCTGCAACAAATGGGCATGAGCGTAATTATAGTATGATAAATATAACTCCCAGCGGAAACAAAATAGGATAACTAGTATTAACCTAAGTAACTACATTTTCAAAGTAAGTCACTTTGCCAATACAGAGCATGAGAGAGAACGAGGACCGAAAGCCAAACTTATTCATCTGTGGGAACCCGACCTTCTCTAGAAAAACTTGGAGGTTGTAATGAGGAGGGGGTCAAAATAACAAGTTCTGGTGATAAAGAAATGTACAACACAGACTATAACACAGATATATTTCGTTTGGTTCAACCCAAGCTATATGCCTGACAAGGTAAGTGATTCTAAACCAACCTTGTTAATGTTTACACATGATTTTACTACTCTTCCCAAAGTAGTATTCCCAAAGTAGTATTCCCAAAGTATATTACCAAGATAGGACCTTTACAAATATTTTTGTGAAGCCTTTATACCGGATCTTAACTGGTTCATTATATTGTGTGTGGGCCCCTAGTACGAAGTTTCCATATATATTCCCGTTCACTATTCCTTATTATTTATCGCCTAAGTAACAATGATAAATAGGGTGGATTCTTCCTGATCTCTAAAGACCATAGGCGGACTAATTGGTCACTTATTAACCCTCGATAGTGTATACAATGTTAACATAAACTAGATGACACTAGCTACAGACCCTATTAGTTAAGGCTTCTGTCATTCATGAATATACCCTTGACCCGCAAGAGGTAAGAGAAGTATTTTATCATTCGTTATACTTTCTAGCTTTTCTTATTAGATAACCTCCTTAGTCGCTTATTACTTCCCGTGGGATAGGTGGCCATATCTGATCTTTTTAATTTCCAGGTTTGGGTAGGCCCACACACACATGCATTTAAGACCTCTATGTTGAAAACCCATTCCCAGCTGGACTCTTTAACCCTAGTCACTTGACCTTTTAAGGACCAGGAAGTGAACTATACGCGAAGGTTACTAGTTCGTACCCCATTTTCCTTTAACACCTATCTCTTTTGAGGATAAAGTAGGCTACGTTATTAAGTCATTCTCGTTTAGTCCCTTTATACGGAAACACTATATGTACACCATTTATTTGCGTCACGGGTTTATATGGTTAATAATATCTTACGTTATTAACCTACTAAGTCTAGATATATTTTCTATTCCCATTACTATTAATGAGGAAGGTTATATTGCTTTTTCCAAGGATACTTATTTAATACGTTCCCTAATTTGGTCTTGGTGTTTAAACGACAATCATAAATTCCCTTATGACACCTGTTTCCCTTTTCTCCTTTTAATTGCCTTTTATGACTCTAATGGTCATATTTTCCTAAGACAACTATTTACCAAGTTATCTATTTGTTGTACCCCAACGGATAAACTTCTATTTTTATTCATTTATTTAATATTTGACTATTATATATATATATATACAAATATATATATACTTACGTACTAGGCCTCTCACATTAACTTGACTACCTGTGGATCCTGGATTTGCCGGTCAGTTCCGGGAAGACTTCTACCGTAAGTGAACTTAACCTCATGCCTTAATATGATTATATATATGCATTAGACCCCTCACATTAAACTGAGTACCAATGGTTGTTGGATTTGTCGGTCGGTTCCTTGCATGCTTAAACCACAAGTTGAGTAACCTCATGTCTAAAGGCGGTTATAATTCAAATTTCCTAATTGGGTCCACAATGATTATCCTAATTTATTTTAGGAATTGTATCTGTGTTCCTATCACATTTATTTTCCGCCAATCATTGTTGGTTACAATGGTTATTTATGGATTTGTGGTCTCATTTGTGGCAATTAATCATATTGATTGTTACAAATGGTCACCACAAATATATTAATTCAAAATGGATTATTTTTACATATAATTCGATAATTGAACCTTATCCAATCAATTCAAACATTCCATATAATGCATATTTTACCGTTTTACGCTGATTTGGATGGATAATTTGCATATATTTATTTTTATGTTTTCGTGCGGTCAACGTAGTATTATTAATTTATTATTATTATTCCTTTTAAATTAATGATTTGGTTTAATCAATTAACCAAACATTCCATTTTTATATCAAACTTGCCAAAAGATCTCAAATCTCACAAAGGACCGTTAGTCGTAATCATTGTAAAAATAGCTATTTTGTGGAATGGACATATTTCCAAATCACAAGATTTATATATATATATATATATATATATATATATATATATATATGAAAATTGGTTAATATGCCAACATGGTGATCAACGTAGGCCTCGAACCACCAACCTTTTACTAGGCAAGACCACGCCTTTCCACTGGGCCACACTAAGATATATATATATATATATATATATATATATATATTGGAATTTTTAATGCAAATTACATGCAAATGTATGTATATATATTTATATGTACCTTTGCACCACTTTTCTTTTTTTAATTCTTTTTGTCATACTTCTTGTGATTCCAAAATAATGCCTCTTTGTATTTAAGGAGGAAAACAACATGTTTTACAATGCTTAAGCCACATCCCAAAAATATTGAATATGACAGGAATATCCCTTTTATTCTTACAATCACATGATACACAAATTTCATCTTTTTACCCAAATTCACTTATTTCATATTTCAGCACCGAACTAAAGATCTGGAACATAACTACAATATGTCTTAATGGGACTGATTTCCAGATTCAAAGTGCTACATAACATGTACAACTTATTTCATGACATAACCGCAGGAATATTTGGGAAAAATATTTAAGAATCCTACAATTCATGTTATACATAATCACAACTTATCATTTACCAATTTTAATCAGATATGATGGTTGGTAATAATTCACAATTATTTAAATAAACGGATATAATAGGCATAAAACATAGATTGGATTCAAACAAAATATACAAGCCATTATAATTGTGTTAGTAAATTTCCCACTCACCTTATAGCTCCGAATTTCTCAGTTTTGAACCCTTTCGGCTTACAATCACCAAATTCTTATAAATCTACAATTTATCTGGAAAGGGGAAACTTATAGATCTGTAGACATGTAAGAAAAAGGAAAGAGAGCGAAGCATCTATCATTGAGCATCCACTTCCATTAAATCTATTTATCTTCCCAATTCCATATGAATTTGACTTGATTTAATATATATATATATATATATATATATATTATTTAGGGATTAGGTCAGAAGAGGAAGAAAAATGTCAGAGCTCCACTGCCTCTATAGATTTGAATGGAAGAGAATGGGGATCTACCCCTTTATTTATAAGGGTGAAAATGGCCTAGAACTGTTGGATTAGTTATAAGTTATATTGGTTCGTTCCTTTTTATAATATAATATACCAATACCTCAAAACCTAGCCGTCACTGGGCTGTTTGACACCCAGTAGGACTACCTGGATGGTCGACCACTAGTCGACCCCCGTATCGACCACCTGGGAATCAAACTGCCCAGGTCGGCTAGGTTAATTAAGGTAATTTATTAAGTAAATACTCTGTTTATTTATTTTTTGTCTGTTTTTGTATTTCGTCCGTAACTTTTTCATACGGACTCCGTTCATGAAACTCCAAACATGAAAATTGACCAGAATTCCAAGATGAACGCAATGGTTAAAGTCTCGCGGTCAAATTCCATCGTTTGCATAAGTTCTTGTTTTTGAGATTCTTATAATTAATTTATATTGCCAAAACTTTGGGTTGTTACAAAGTTTCTAGGCCTCGTAAGCCGATTCGCGTTATAGGGAATGACACGAGTCAACGTAGGAGAAAGATTGTTAAGCTAGCCAAGATTCAATGGAGAGATAATGATGACGATTGCACATGGGAAATGGAAGAGAGTATAAGTCGACCCATATAGAACTCTTTCGATGGGATGTCCAATATATTATATCTAACTTGTACCATTGTGTCTTTCGCTGTTAGGAATTCTACATGCTAGGGTAGGATTTTTGGTGCATGGATTTTTGGATGCTAGATTGCATGGTAGATTAGCCGATTGTGGATGGTAGGCATACATAATACCTTGTTTGTTTTTGTTTTCTTGGGATCTCGGGGGAAAAATTCCTAAATGAGGAGAGAATGTTACAACCTATATTTTACACATCGATCGGCCAAAAAATAATTATATTTATTCTCTAGTGATATTGTGACGATCCCAAAACCCCGTGACAGGTGTTAAGGACAATCATTGGAATATAACACATCAATCATCATTAGCAGATTACAGATAATAGCATAAACATAAAATAGAATAATTAACACACATATGACAGCGGAATCATATAGATATCACCACATCAGAGGGCAGGGTGCAGGATACAACTTAGTGCATAATAATACATAATCAGTCACCATCGCCTGAGGCGGAATCATACATAAAGAGTACGCAAAATAAATATCAGTTTACATCGCCAATGGCGGAATCATCATACATATACTATAACGGCGGAAAGAGTCAAAGTCAGCACGGTGTAGTCAAGTCTCGCCATGAGCCAAAAGTGCACCAGATACCTGTAACTAGGCTGCCCGTGTGAAAATGAGGGCACCCGAGTTTGCAGGGTGAAACAAACTACGAGTCAGTCATGGGACTGGTATGAGAAATCTACTTAACTTATTAACAACAATAATAAGGCAAATCAAAGTACCACACCACTTTCGCGGAACGGGTTTACTCCAATGAGTGCTACTGCATGAAATAAAGTAAATGATTAAATCATCGCAATACTTTTTATAAAATGAAGCCATTATAAGACTCAGGTCCCATCACACAATGCAACGCAAGCCGGAGGATAGAGTTTTACCTTATAATAGCCAAAAATGCTTCATACGTATAAAACAAAAGGGTTTGATATTATTACTAGTGCATATATGTTTCAAAAGCGATTTCAATCATAAAAATCAATCCTAGACGGAATGGGTACCATATATCATGTCGCCCTACTAGTAATACAATCACATTCGCATATTTCGTATTGGAAATTGGATTCCTTCATGAGTCGAGGCAAGAGGCAAGCTCCTCTCCGTTCGAGACACTCTAGCAAATGCCTCAGGACCGCACACAGCAATCCTTCGATCTTCAGGCCCGGTCCTCTCTTACTTTTGAGGATTAATTATTCCTGAACACACGTTTCCCGGTCCTTACAGACCTATATCGAGGCGTCTCGTATTCCAACAACCACACAGGTGAAAAGTATATATAATGTCAGGGCTGGTAGGTCACTGACACCACCTTAGCTAGAAAGAAACGTCGTGCTCTCCCTGCAGTCACTATCCCATTTTTTACTCATACCGAGGTGTGAGGCTCGCGAATCCACGTTATACGCAAAGCTATATCACACAGACCATGCTTTGATCATCAACCACAAGATTTTGCTTTGCAACAGAAGCCTTGATCATATGCCACTTAGGCGTGCCACACAGGCAATCCACTCCATGCGACTGATTTCTATCAATACATAACCTCTGAGCTCGTACGTCTCAGAGAAGGGCGTTAAGCAAGAGAATAAATTCTCCGCCGCCAAACAGATATATATTTAACAGAGATCAATCAGTACAGAACAAAATCCAATGTCAGACACACAGTCTATTTACAAGTTCGTTCTGGGTTTGAACGAAACCGGAGGCACCAAATTCCTCGCATATCCGTACAATCAACAGTATGTCTGGATGGCTACTACCTCAGCTCCTTCACGGTAGCTACTCCAATCACGAGCATCAGTAGCGCCCATCCATACAATGTGAAGATCGTCGGTCTTCAACCGTCTTCGACTCTTCGACTTCTCAACGTCGATCGATTATTTGAAATGAGATGAACTCAGCCTTTTCAAATAACCCACGTATATTTAGATTTTCAAATCAATTTATCACATGGTTAGACTATTCAAGATTCACATTTCAGTTCTTAAATTATAATTTTTATGTTAAATACATTCAACCATCACATATCAAGCAAACACAACAAAATTGGTTTATTTCCACTCTATATCGTCTATAGTATTTTATAACGATATATCGCCATTTTTATTTATTTAAAACGGCCATATTTAATCAAACGACATTTCAGGTCGTGCCGAAGCACTGGCGCTGGTTTTCACTAAATTTGTTTTACACATATCTGAAAATCTAACCGTTGGATCTTCACAAATGTTATATCATTAGAAAGATCATTTCAAAACGAATCCAACGGTTTCAGTTTCGGGAAAATCCGACGGTCGGATCTTCCACACTAGTCATTTGAAGTTACGATTTCAAATTATGAACTACAGCGTCGTTATTCGATTTAATTTAATTATATATATATATATAATCGTTTCTGGCGCTGTTTTTCTTCAGATTTGAATTAAACATTCCAAACAATCCAACCGTCGGATCTTCACAAAGTTGGTGCCGTTGGAAAGATATTTCCAAGGCGAACCCAACGGTTGTGTTTTGGGGAAAATCCAGTGGTCGGATTTCCTGCACTAGTCGTTTGAAATCACGGTTTCAATACACGAACTGCACGACCATGATTCATTTTAATTTTATTTATATTTATATATTTATATAAATATAGTTCATTCAGAAATTCCTATATCATTTTCACTTCAAATATTTCACTAACGCCTTTAAATTTTGGAAAATTTCGCCATAACCTCCTTTGTATGGGAGGGGCTGGGAAAATTCCCAAATAGCCACACGGGTGTCTCATGTCAAAAAGAAAAAGAAAATGCCAAGCGGCTAGCCAATAGGCTCATAAAATCATCACCCAAACAAAACAGTAAACGTGTACCTATTTGTCGGGCACAAAATTTTATTCCTCTTCTCTAGCCTCTTTGTTATAACCTGTTCAATAAATATGCATGTACATATATGCAATTCTTATCACTTATCATTTTCCATTCAACTTCATATTTGATTCCCTTTGGTTTAAAAACACCATTCATTTTAATGTTGCATGCATAGGCAAAAATCATATCATTAGCTAATTAATGAATATTTCAACTCATGCATATTTATTTGAACAAGTGGCTATTTTTAACACTTAACATTTCAAAGATGATAATTTTGGCGAACTAAAATATATTTCAACACATGACTATTTTATTTAAGTCCTATGCATGTTAAAAATAATATTTCTCTCACAAATATTTATTTCAACGATCGCATATCTTTAGCATATCACATATATGATAAAAATGATATTTTTATCATTTAAAATATTTATTCAACACACGAATGTTTTTAACACTTCATAGTTTCAATAAAAATGTAATTTTTATCGTTCGATCTTTTTATTCAACACATGAACTTTTCCAATACACACACTTCTCAACACATGAGCATCTCCACACATGGATAATTTATATGTTGTTCATATAAGAAAAATGAAATTTTTATTGTTGAAACTATTTATATATATAGTGAATATTTTACATACTTCAAATATATTATAAAAATGTGATTTTTATTGTTTAAACACTTCATTCATTCACATATGAATTTAATGTTCACACATCACTTCTCAACACATGAGCATTTCCACACATGGATATAGTTTCAACACATGACTTTAATTTCAACGCATGAAGATAATTTCAACATATGAAAATAATTCTAACACATGAATATTATTCAAAATTTCGGAAGCATAACGGCAGGGTAGTTAAAACCGGCACCGTCCCTAGTACGGCTCCTCGCTCTACCTTAAAACCTCGCGGTTTTTGACAATGGGGATTCATGCATCTAATTCGCACGCAGGCGACATGTTTTATTTTTATTTCCACAATTATTTCCAATTCATTTCAATCACCAATGGGTATTTTTCAACCACAACCAATCAATATCAACTACAAACAATTGTTCAACCATTCACATTTTTCATCCAATATATCACACCAATACACAACAATAAATATCGTCCATGGTTTGTGGACGAGGGGAGTGTATATATATATACATATATATATATATATATATATATATATATAATTTCTATATTTCACTTGCATTTCAACACATATATCAATTATTCTATGCATGTATAATTCATACTTCGCTTATATAGCTTACACAACGCATGTACATGAGGTATACAACACGTGTGTAATTTATATTTCGCTTATATAATTTATACACGACATTTTCCATTCAAATTCATTTAATTTAGATTTCTCACCTTGGTTTTCGTAGTGCTAAAAATCATAGATGACTCAGAAAAATCCGCGGTCTCTTCTATGTGGTAGAGAGCTTCCTTGCGGTCCCGATGTTTCCTGTTTCATCGAATTTCGTCAACACACCACAAAGATATAATTTTTCAAAGTTCAAACATTAAAAAGGACTCACCTTTATTGTTGGTTCAAACAAGGGTTTCGGATTTTCTCGAAATCCGCTGCGTATTGGGACGATCGAAGGTGATGACGTGGAAGAGGGAGGAGAGGGGAGTCGGCGCAGGGTGGTTTGAGGTGGTTCGGTGGTCGGATCTGCTCGTGGCGGCGATGGGAAGTCGCGATGTTCGTGGCCGTGGATCTCGTCGATGCGGTGATGGGAAGCGTCGAGGTGGGGTCGGATTTAAAGAGAGAGGGAGGCACTTCGAGGTAGGGGGTGGCGAAGGCTGGAATCGCCTGTGGCGGCGGCGATTTGGAGGAGAAGTGGAGAACGACGTGAATCGTCGGTCGGGAGAGAGGCGGCTAGGTTTTCTGACATTTTTTTATTCTTAAAAATAATGAAAGGAAAATTCTGATTGGCCCATGGTTTTAATAAATTTTTAAATAGTGTTTCTCCACACGAACACCAATTCAACCCAACGACTGTCATCCCTAGCTAATTACCCCAACCCAGACACAATGGGATATGTTTCGTTGGCCAATTCGACTGTTACAGTAAGTTATTCTTCATATTTAAATATAAAACATTTAATTTTAACTTTGAACGTACATTTCAATTTGCCAGGGCACCAAACTAATTCGAAAAATTCCACAAAAATAAATCTAGCTATGTTTTGACGCTACGGTCCCAACAAAACTAGTTTCGTCGAATTCTGAGATCGTTTGAAAAATGGCCATTTTCTGGTCGATCCAATTTAACAGAAATTGACCAAACACATTTTCTTTTGCCACGCTGACATACTAGCTTCAAAAATTATGAAATTTGAAACCTAGCAATAGTTTGACATCCCGGACCCAACAAAAGTGATTTCGTCGAATTCCGAGGTCGTTTGCAAAATATCTATTTTCTAGGGCTATGTATTCTATATAGCGACCTTTCTGAAAATTCATTCGGCCATAACTTTTGATTCCCACTATGAAACTTCGATTTTTCAGATTCGTTAGAAAGGTATTGATAAACAGATTTAAATATTTTTGGTTTCACTAAAATCCGTTATGTTTTCCACCCTGCACAGTCAGTCAAAGTTTGAATTCAAATTTTCAAGCTGACTCACTATTTCTAATTCACTATTTTATTGAAATATTCTATTTCAATTGTTCAAATTCCTTTGAAATAACCAATTTAAAATTTTTAAATTGGCTCGTATTTTCCGGGTTGTTACAGATATGATCATTCTTAGATTTTAATATGTTGTTCATGGTGATGTGAGACATGTCCATTATTTTTACCTAATTCAAGTATGACCATTTTACCCTTAAGTTTACTGTTCGGGTCATAACTTTTGATAGGGATCGAATCAGGTGCTAAGATCGGTTCTATTGGATTAGAATGGTGGTTTACAAGTTTGTAGAGTGGTCAGAAGAAGGATCCATTTCAATGGCTTGGACGAAATCACTGTTTTTAGTTTCATCTTGTGTTAGGCAGACTGGTCAATAGCTAATGGGCTAATTAGCCAAACCCATTAGACCTATGACCAGTAGATATAAATAGGGGGACTTGCGGAGAGAACTAGGGTTACACTCTTTATTTTAAACTTTAGGTTGGGCGTCTATAATTCTCCGGTTTAACCTAAAGCCCTATTTCTCCATTCTTTTGAATTTAATTTATTGTAGATTGCATCTAGAGGATAAATCCACATCAGAGCGGGGTAGACCACATCAAATTGCATCAAATTCAAGGGGTTTCAACGCTGTCCAGATCTAATCTCATTGAATTTACATCAAATCAAGGACTAGGTGAGTGATAGATATCTCTCACTCAGAAGCTATAGGTTATATGGGTAAATTAGTATCATATTCATATGTTTTATGCTATAATCACCTTAGATCTGATCATATATATTTAATTCTGATTTAGGAACCATAGGAAACCTAATTTTAACATATTAACCAAAAACTGGTAGATTAATCATGTTTATGCATATGTTTTGATCCAAATCATGCTAAATCTTATGTTTATGATATGTTTATGCTATATTTGTGGTTTTTTCATGTTTGTATGTTCATTATTGTTTGAATTGATATTCGGTTTGATTGAATTAATTGTATCGCTTGAGTTTCTTGTTAGAATTGGTTGTCGTTGATCTTAGTATCAAAGAACGAAGCAAATCAGAAGTTCAGATGATCATATTTAGATGAAACTTGGCGGAGGCACTCTGGAAGACGAGAGATTGGAGTACTAAAATTTTCATGATAAATTAAGTCAAGTGCGTAGGTCAGAACCTACCCATTATAGGTGGCACCGAGCAATGAGGGATGGCTGGGAGGTAGTGATTTTTCGAGCATGGCTTTGTGTTGATGAGCCAAGGCTACTAGTGAATTTTCGTGACATTCAGAGTTGATTTGGGATGCTTCCAAGGTTGATCGCTCAAGATATGGATGGAAAGACAAAAGCTTCAATACGAACATCGAAATGATTGGAGAACAAACTGATTGGATGTACTCAAGGAGAAGAAGGACCGGAGCTAGACACTTAGCAGAAATTTGCTAAGTGGATAGGTCAACACCGAGCTATGATAGATCAGCACCGACCCATGAGAGAAAGTCGATTGGTGGTGAGTTTTAGGGTGCTTGGATTTTTTGACTTCTGGATGTTGCTGGTGAAGTTCGAATGGAAGTGGACTTTAGATGATTTATGTGCAACTAAAAGATGGATGCTGCTTCGATTGTGAACTCATATTGAAGTGGTCGGAGCCGGATTGATGTGACACTGGTTGTGATTCGATATATGATCCAATATGATGACAGACTGAGGGGATGGAAGCCAATCATGAATGATAATGGAATGGTTCAAGAAATGGATTGAGTCCCCGAGATGAAAGGCTTAACGGATTTGATGTGCAAAGAGATCGTTAGTTATCAAAGTGTTCTAGTGGACTCAAAGCAGGGATAGCTTGGGGACTCCCATTATGATTAGATTTGAGAGATCGCGTACCCTGGGAAGTCATGATGGGCCTAGTTGTCGAGAATGAGAAAATATAAATATAAGAGTCACGATGGCTTATGGTAATTTGGCTAGAACTGGGGCTTTCCATTAGCCCTTTTGATCATTGAAATGCAAATTTGATAAATGATGGATTCAAGGCTGTAGAGGTGATGGCTAGGATATTGGATAATATGGATGTTATGGTCGATTGTGTGTCTTCTTCTCTGTTTTTCTCTTGGTAGGTTTTCACCGTAGGACTTCGAAGAGAAGCTGGATTAGGGGTTGTCGATTCCTTTTTCTGATGTGACATTAACTTGATGGTTGCTAGACAGATCAGCTAGTTGATCCGCCTATACTCATATTATCCTCTCTAACTGTTGTTAGCTATTTTATCACTCACTAAGACTGTTGTATGACTCAAGATTTTATGTTACCTTCTTATTACCTTAGGTTGTTCACCAATTTGATAGTGGGTAGACTATGTAGCAGGTGACAGGTTTGATACCGGTGTTGCTGTGCGGAGACTAGCACGAGGCACTATGCCATAGATGACCTACTGCAACCCCCAGGATATGATGTAGTAAGTGCCCAAAAATATTGTTGTTGGCAAAAAACGATCAAAGGAAATATTTTCCTGGTGACGAATTTTGCCGTGTTGCCCCTAGAGTCAAAGGCTACATCTTTACCATCCAATGACAACATTTTCCTGATGTTGCCGCATATACTAATTTTACTTAAAAGTGGGCCACATATTATCTATAGTAACATTTTTAGCATCCAATGACAACACTTTGCTAGTTTATCACAACATTGACCATCGCATACTGCAACATTTGCTATCACATACTGCAACATCTACCATCACATACTGCAACATTTTGTTGAATATAACGATATTTATTGAATAATGTACTACTGACACAATTGGATATTCAAACATAGTATTTTATTGAAACAAATATTTTATTTCAACGTTTCAAATAGTTCAAATTTTCTGACTCCACTATTGTACATTCACTGGTATATTACACGATCATTCATATTTACATACATTCATCGCTACACTATCACTCGATTCACTCATATATAGACTCACTAACACTCTTTGACACACACAATCTTCAAGTGCTTCCATATCTATCTGTCTAGCCATCTGCACACCTGTCAATTGTAGAAACACACACAGTAGACTAGAAATACAAATTTATTTACTTTAGATTTCTAGTGTGTTTCTCATCATCTTTCTAGACTTGGTATTATATGTATTTTTGATGATCTTCAAGTATGGCACAATACTATGCGAGATTGTATGCAATCAAGTATAGCAAGAAAGCCTGATACTGGAATATATCAATCTCGAATGCATTTAAACTAGATCAAATAAATGTCTATATTTTTTTAGTTTAATATGCAAGACAGGTGATAAAAATACAAGTGCAAGGTGCATCTGTAAAGGGAAAAAGTTTCAAACAACAAATGTATAAGTGCAACATATACATATATATGTATGGCAGTATCAAAAGCCAAAGAAGAAGAAAATACATGATAAATAACGTTTTTCAACTTTTTAAAATATAAATAGGTAGGAACAATTAGTGGAGGAGGAAGCAGTAGTATAACAGCTGGTGAAGTTTACTGGAATAGTGTCTTGCCCAAAACTTCCATGCCCAAGGCCATTGCAGACCTTTTAGCTGTTATATCAATCTACTCTTTTTAACTTTTGCCATTTGTGAATATCAATCATAACCGTATTTTTTAGCATCATTATTTGGTAGAGAATTAGATCAAAATAATAACATTATAAATATTATAACATATATATCCATGCACAAGCATACGTACTATGCATGTTGTATGCTTTTGATTCATAAAGAAGCTGGTCATGCCTAATTACAAGAACAAGTATTCAACTCTCATGAATAAGACCACACATGAATCTTAAAAAAATGGTCGAAGTATTTTCTACAACTCTCATGAATAAGGATTTAAACATATAAGACAGACCAGAAATGCTTTGTAACAGTCTGATGTTAAAATCAGAGATTATTTATGGATTCAAAACCTTATAAATTTACACAAAATCATCAGAGGCAAAGGTATGATTGAAATCGAACAAGCAAATAATAATTAAAAGTAAAAAAGGGGCAAAATCATGTACTAATTTCAGTGATCGATTTCATCACAACAAGACCAGGATTGAAGATTATCGGAGCACCAGGATCGAAGATTATTGAGTAGGTTACAAACTAGCCCAGTATCACATAACATGGAAATATAAAACCTATCTGCATTGGCAAAAGAAAAAAGATCTGCCACGAAATGCAGATAGCAACACAATATGACTTGAAATAGCAAAGGCATGTTCAAGCATCCAACTTGTTAGATTAAACCACATGACATAGAAAAATCCCTCAATTAAGCAGCGTCACTAGAGCATATCACCAAAGCAGCAAAACCTACCAGAAAAAAATCTATACATCTAAAAAAACAGACTTATACCAATGAGCAAACCTTCGAGAAAGGGCAAGAAGCACTGGGAAGACAACCACTTCACACTGCTGATACATTTGAGAACCAAGAACTTAATAAGAGGAAATCCTACAAAAATATTCAGCAACCACACACTGCCATACAAACGAAAAAATCACACTGTAGCAATAGATATAACTATGTCCTCAACACCAATAGAGAAGCACACTAAGGAAATAGGTCTTCTCAGACCAAATCTAACACCCAAAGAAAAATCAGAAACATAAAACTAAAAATCACCCAACTCAAAAGGACTGATAGACGCAATTCACCAGTAACCAAAACATTGAAACCACTAGCAACCGATTTCGTGAAAATCAAAAGTAGACAGAGAAAATTCCCTACCACTTTCATTGTAAACAATTTCCAAGGGCAAGCGGGAGGTTGTGGGTGTGTAGATATGGTCGGAAAGGGGAACCAGCAACTCACGTTCGATTTGGACACTGTTGAGTCATAATGATAAAAAAAAAAAAAAAAAAAAAAAAAAAAAAAAAAAAAAAAAAAAAAAATTGAGCGAGAGAGACCTAAAAGAAAGTAGCTTCAATGCATTTTACAAAAGGGGTATAAGCGGGTCTACATCGACATAACAATTGAAACACCAAATGCTAGGGCTTGTACGTGGAGAATCGAGAAGTGTGAAGAAGCGATTTTTGGAAAAGTTGAAAAAGAATAAGGCAACAGAGAAAAGAGAACCTAATTGCCATTTTTAGGAGCTATAGACAATGTTTTTGATATCACGGAGAAGTGTACCAACATCGAAGATTATCTAATATCATCGCAATTTGGGGAAGAGTACAAAAACCCTAATTTTAATTAATTTGGCCACCATTGAAGTTTAAAGGAGGAAAGTGGGTGAAAGAAAACAAAAGTAGGAAACAAATATGGGTGCGGCTAGCTATTAACACCTCATAATTTGCTCTTCACCCCGCACTAATTAGAAAATAAAATGTGCACCCCAACATTTTCTCTTTCCACCCCAGTTTAATACGAAAATGCCCTTACTACATTATCATTCTCACTGCTTTCTTTCTTTTTTCTACTTTCCAACTTGCAATTTATTTCCACTGCTCTCTCCTTTTAAAATTTTGATTGAATAAATTAACATTTGTAGACAGTGTTGTTGATTGAAATTTCTGTATACTTCGAAAGTTTCGGTATCGTAATGGTACACATCGCCGATTGTACGGTTTATAAAATTTTAATCATTATTTTTATTTTTTAGTCATTATTTTTAATTTCTATCTTTTTTTTTTTATATAGATCATGTACAATGCTGATTTTGAATTTTAAGTTAACCATTGTACAACATTAGATAAGTTGTCTAATTAGTTGTTAAAAGGGTAAATTTGGAAATTAAATTCTAAAATTTTAGCTGGGGGGTGAAGAGAAAACAATGGGGTGCGAATAGCCGGACCCAACAAAAATAGCTGAGCTGTAGATTTATGGTTGAGATTTTTTTTTAAAATGATGGTGTGGCTCGCTGAAGTTTAAAATTTTATTAAATTTTCAATTTGAATATATTTATGGCTACTGCAACATCTTACTGATATATATGCTAACATCTTGAAGTGAATGTTGTAATGGACAAAAATCAGCATAGCTATTGTTACATTGTAGCTAGCAACATCTTGTAATTTCATTGCAATAGACCATCTATGACGTGGTGAGGCTAGTGTATTATTACTACCTACTATTTAGCCATTTCTTTTCTATTTCCACTATATGTTGATATTATTGAGACTCTGAGGGATTTAGTGAGGCATATTGTATTCAAAGATTCTTATTTCGAGAAGTATTATAACCAAGATCCTATGGTTTTATGGAAATTTGATTCTCTGTTCAGTTGTGCTTCATTGATATATCGTGTTGTACATTTTACTATTATATATTATCCACACATTGTGAGTTATATGATAGGTTCTGTTTTCGAGTTATTCTTCCTTCGAGATCGTCCTGTATTGGCCTTACATGTCAGACATCACACATTTTCCTTAGTTCGGTGTAGGAGGTATGGGGAGGTCGTCACAAACATGCTTGGATTTTCCTTTTATAATAAAGGATAGTTGTTGTTCATTTTATTTGAATGAAATATTTTATGGAAGTGCACAATTAGTTAACAGTCTTTATATTCTTAACTTTGATGTGCCTATTTATAACCTTAATACTGAGCGGATTAAATCTAATGATTTGAATCCAACATACCTTTGGCATTGTCGTTTGGGCCATATAAACGAGAAACACATATCAAAACTCCATAAAGATGGAATTTTGAATTCATTTAATTTTGAATCAAATGAAGAATGCAAATCTTGTTTATTAGGCAAGATGAGTAAAGCTCCTTTCACTAGACACAGTGGACGGGCTAGTGATGTATTGGCCCTTATACATAGTTATGTATATGGAAGAATGAGTACATCAGCTAGAGGTAGGTTCTATTACTTTATTACATTTACGGATGATTTCACTAGATCTAGTTATGAATATCTTATGAAACATAAATTGAAATCTTTGGTAAAGTTCAAAGAATTCAAGAATGAAGTTCAAAACCAACTTGGTATAAGAATATAAAAACTCTTCGAACTGATCGAGTAGGAGAATATTTAAGCTAAGCTAAGTGTTTAATGACTATCTAAAGAGTGTGGAATTGTATCACAACTCACTCCATCGGGAAGACCACAATGGAATGGCGTGTCTGAAAGGAGAAATCACAACTTATTAGATATGGTACGATCAATAATGAGTCATACACAACTTCCAATAATTTTTTAGGGTTGTGCCCTTGAAACAACTGCATTCATACTTAATCTTGTTCCCACTAAAACGGTTCTGAAGACGCCATATCGGATATGGACTGAAAGATGTCCTAATATATCTTTTATGAAGATTTGGGATGTGAGGCATTTGTTAAACATCTTGTTTCTGACAAGCTTGGACCCAAATCAGATAAGCGTTATTTTGTGGGATATCCAAAGAAAACAAAAGGATATTATTTCTATGAACCATCTGAGAATAAAGTGTTTATTGCTCATACTGGTATTTTTCTGGATAGAGAACTAGTCTCTCAAACTACCAATGGTAATAAAGTAGAGCTCGAAGAAATTGGGGACCAAAAAATACCATTGAACCTGAACTTGAAATTGAGAAAGAACCACAAGCTATTGTAGAAACTTAGCCTGCTCAAATTACACAAGATTTTCGTGGATTTGGTAGAATATGCCGTGAGCCTAATAGATATTTCATATTTCTTATGACTCAAACTGGAGACATAATGCTCATAGATCAAGATGAGCCCACTTCTCGCAAGATACCATGAATGGACCAGAATCTGAGAAATGGCATGAAGCCATGAAATCTAAATTGGACTCCATGTACACCAACCATTTATGAAATTTGGTTGATCCACCTGACGGGGTAAAATTAATCGAGTATAAGTGGGTTTTCAAGAAGAAAACTGATATGGATGGTGGAGTACAACCCTATAAAGGTTGATTTGTGGCAAAAGATTTCAAACAAGTTCAAGGATTTGGCTATGATGATACATTCTCCCGAGTGACAATGTTTAAGTCTATTAGGATTGTGCTTATAATTGCAGCCATTTACGATTATGAAATCTGTTAAATGGATGTCAAAACTGCATTCCTTAACGGGAATCTTATCATGGATGTGTACATGATACAACCTGAAGGTTTTTTCAATCCTAATGATGTTAGAAAAGTTTATAAACTAGAATAATCCATTTATGGATTAAAATAAGCATCTCATAGCTGGAATCTTCGCTTTGATGCAGTAGTCAAAGAGTTTGGCTTCATTAAGAACGAAGATGAACATTGTGTATACAAGAAAATTAGTGGGAGTTACATTATATTCCTAATATTGTATGTTGATCACGTATTACTTATTGGGAATGATGTTAGTTTATTACAAGCAGTAAAGACATGGTATGGTAAAACTTTCTCTATTGAAGACTTAGGAGAGGCAACATATATCTTAGGTGTTAAGAACTATAAAGATATATCAAGAAAGTTGATCTGCCTAATTCCAAGTACATACATTGAAAAAGTGCTAAAAAGGTTTGGCATGCAAGAGGCAAAGAGAGGATTCATACCCATGGCACATGGTATAACACTCTCTAAGATTCAATGTACCAAATTACAAGATGATTGGGAACACATGAGGACGGTTCTTTATACTTCAACAAATGGATCAATCATGTATGGAATGCTGTGTACTCGATCAGATGTCTCGTACGCTTTAAGTATGACAAATAGATTCCAATCTGATCTAGGTGATAGTCGCTGGACAATAGTCAAGAACACCTTAAGTACCTGAAAAGGACTAAAGACTCTTCAAAGCAAGAAACAATCGTTGATTCGAGTACGGAGGCTGAATACGTTGCTGCTTCTTAAGCTGCAAAAAGGTTATTTGGATTAAGAAGTTCGTCACTGAACTTTCTGTTTTTCCATCCATTGTTGATCCACTAGATCTTTATTGTAGCAATAATAGGGTCATTTCTCAGGCTAAGGAACCTAGATCACATCATCCATCTAAACACATACTTCAGCGATATCATCTTATCCGTGAAATTGTTGATAGAGGAGATATACATATCTGCAAAGTTCCAACGGATAATAATGTTGCAGGCCCACTGAGTAAAGCTTTGTCGTAGCGGAAGAATGATAGTCACACTAGTTTCTTAGGTACATAATACATGAGTTATTGGCTCTAGTACAAGTAGGAGATTGTTAGAGTTTCGTGCCCTGGAGGCAATTTGTTTGATGTGAATAATAACATTGTTGATGGTATATTTTTATTTTAAATAAAACATTATGTTATGTTATATTTATCGCTTAATATAAATACTAACATAATATAAGTCCTTAGAATAGTAATACAGAATTATATAGTTTCAAGTATGTGACTTGAATACGAGATTATATAATATATTAAATACTATAATTCTTAA
Source organism: Allium sativum (assembly GCA_030737875.1). NCBI lineage: Eukaryota > Viridiplantae > Streptophyta > Magnoliopsida > Asparagales > Amaryllidaceae > Allium > Allium sativum. The sequence goes on along the minus strand of CM060920.1, from coordinate 790,315,112 downwards.
ATATCCCTATTCAAGTTTTATTTTGAATATAGGAAAACAATGAAACATTCAGACTAGTACATTGACTGATTGATTATCATATCTCATTGATCATTTATATAAGTGATATTAGTGTCAATACAGAAATACATATTAGAGAATATTGTATTGGAATGACCCAACTTGAGAAACCTACATGGAGCATAATTAATATGTCATAGGTAATTCTCAAAGTGACAGTAATGTAATGGTCCTCAGACCAGAAATCATTATAGATATTTATTCGACGATATTTGTGTTTTGATATCATCAAAAATTTCTTTTAACCGAGTAGATGATAAAGGTGATTATTGGATATATCTCGAATCGACTAAATAATATAAATGATCTAGATGGAATTTAATCATATAATGTAAGTAGAGATTTCCATGGGCCTCTTGATTGAGTATGATTATAAAATGCATGGTCGTGCTCAAATATTGATTTGTTTATATAGTCTACTCATCGATCAAGATAAAATGATTAAATTATAAAGAGGATGATATGTTCCATGACTCGAGTTTAATCCTTGGATATATTGGTTAAAAGGATTAAATTACGTTGATATACTTGTCATAGAAAAGGTTGTATCAAATCGTTGATTTTATTATAATTTGGGTAACAACAATGTATTATTAGATGGAGCTCACTGTTTATAATTCAAATATTGTTAAATTATTGCCAACGTTACAGTAACTTATAGGGTCACACATAAGAACGTTTAAAATGATGAGAACCATTCTTAACAAAAGAAAATAAAACATTGACATTTTCTTTTGGTTTTGAAGTGGTATACCAGATTCTATGTTCCCTAAAATGCCTCATTTATATTATAATAAAGTGTCTGACCCTTCTTTATTTGATACACAAAAAAACAAAGTATCCAAAAGGGGAGAAATCATAGTCTATAGATCGGCTAGTACAAACCTCACCAATCTTCGATGTTATTTGATGTCGAAGGCTATGTTCGTGGATTCCTCTAGAGGCACGGCCGTCAAGCGCTCACATTGATTCGATCAAGATCCAATCACATACATGTTCGTTGATTGAAGAACAATGCAAAAAGGTACATGGTTATTCGATTTTCAATTTAAATATGCAATAAGATTGTTAAAACTTGTTAAATCCGCTTCTAGTCAATCCTATTTTACCTTCACCCTCCACCTTATCCATCCTTGCTGTCATAATATCTGAGCCTCCTTTGATCCTTTTCAGTTGTTTGGAATAGTGCTTTAACTTGTGACTTTTATATTTTAGTTCCAGCACTCCGAGTCTAGCCTCTTTTATCCTTGCCAAACACTTGTGACAAGATGCCTTCATCCGATGTAAAATTTTCTTCCTTGTCGTCATTAATTGTTTCCTTCGCTTGTGCAACTTTATCCTAAAATATGATAATACTTGAGATATTACATGCATTGATAAGTTACTAAACTAAAACAATATATTGTTTAACCTACAAAGTACAATGAACTGCAATATATTGTTTAACTTACAAAGTACGATGAACTGCAATATACTGTTTAATGATAACAAATAAAAATTAGAATATCCCATTGTTTAAATTAATAAATCGAGGTAAAGCAAAAATGAACAACAAACCTATACCTCCAACATTCAACTTTATCCATTTTTCATTGTTCAACTGCAAACCTGATTAACAGTGTCCCTTGTTCATAACACAATTACATGATTCTAGTTTTTATTTCCTTTTAAATTAGTTAGCGGTGTAAACATATATGTCATAATAATAAATCATTATTAAATTATCATCTAAAATAATATATTGTTGTAATGACCCACTTTTTCGGTACAGTTTAAGCCAACATCTAACAACCCTTGTCAACTCAAATTGCATAGAAGAGAAAATTGTTAATAGAAAGAAATTAGAGGGTGAGAGAAGAAATAAAGAAATAATAGAATAGAAGAATAAGAAGATCAGAGCCTCACAACGGAATGGACAAAATATAATATATTAAAATTCTTTACAAAAAGAAAACTGTATATATATGATTACAACATCAGAGTATACATACATATCAATCAATATACACAACGGAATAAACTACTACCAGTAAATATGAGTATATGCCTCGACTCCAACTCCTCTTCTGAAGCTCCAAGCAGTACCTAACCTGATAATATACTTGGTCTGACCCAAGCACATTTTAAGCAAAGCAAAATTCACCCGGATCAGTCTGGAATACTTTGAGTGATAAATTCACATGACAAACAACTTGCTTAACTATAGAAATCATTGTTTAAAGAAAAGGAAAACCGTAAGACCTATCAACACAAAAACATGGACAATTTTTACCTTACGATAACCCTAAACATTTTTGACATATCAAAAATCTAGTGAAATTATAATAGTGTCTATCAAATAACAAATAAATAACCATCTAGCAGACCGCTTGCATCTCACACTCTGCATATTTGTTATAAAATCAAAAATCACATGGCACTTATTGGAGATTGGATTTCGAACATGACAAGGAATGAGACCACCTTCCGTTCAAAGTACTGTAGAGGGGATACACTGGGGTTCAACAAGAACATATTGCAATCCGACCACACATGATCGATCACTCATTCAGCTTGAGTGTATCAAGTATATTGTCATCACGGTTGCTAGATAGCCAATCATTATCCGTAAGATACAGAAAGGACAGAAGGAGAATAAATGAAATTTCTCTAGATCGGTGACGATACACCCTACTTGGGTGCGACCCAATTATCCATGTTGCTTGCCCGATTTTTTTCAATTCTAGGTTGTGAGGCTTGAGGTTATGTTTTATCTTTAAGAAAGCATCTCATATCTTTGAGTGCCACATCGTCGTATCTGCCAAATCACTAGTTGACGTTCACAAATATACTCTGGGTGTTAAGTAAGAGAATATCTCTATCACCAAACATGGTATATTTGTAAACATCAACGTAAGTGAGTTTTCAGGAAGTACTCTGTCAAATATTCGTCCATACAAGTCATCCACGAATAGGATGAGATGAAGGCACCCTCCTACAACGTCTTACGAATCACCCTATAAATCAGTAGCAAATAGTCCTTGCAATCCGCAGATTTCAACATTGACAGAGCCACAGTATATCTCTAGGGATCAACAAGAGATTTGATGTAATTCTTCTATTTTATTAAGATCTATGGTCTTCAATAATGCTCTATTTCGATACGTATCCCTACAGATTAGTTTCGAACTCTATGTTAATTCGAAATGGTTTTGAATCTATTTCCTATCCTGGTCTCTTCGAAACAACACATTAAAAGTCCAATAGTATATTTCATTTATAGTTTGGTCTTTTAACCATCAATCTCAAAACAGTACGACCAAGTATATTGGAAGCTCAGGTCTATATTATTGAATAATCATTCATTAAAACTCTTTATCGATCTTTAAAATCATTTCATCGATTAAAAATCGATTATATTTACTTACCTCGAGAAACCTCTATTGTTTCCATAATTCAAAAAAAAATAACTGTATTCTTAATTCTTAAGGATAACGTATATAACAGTCTCTTGTTCATTTCTCTTTGAAAGAGGCTATGTGATAGTAGGATCGTGCAGAATGGAGAATAGGATGTAGTGTTTGTATTAGATTAGAAAGTAGTAAGTTGAATCACACGGTCGATTTTATACTGGTTCGGACCACTGTCCTACATCCAGTCCCAGACTCGCTTCTGGAATTTTACTAACACAACAACCCTCACTTCACCTAGAGGAATAGGTTTACAACTACCCGAACGGGATTTATTGCCTCAACTGCTGAAGAGGACTTCCATAATACAAAATAATTGATGATTTGTTTGTTCTCTTGTTAACACGGATATGTCAAGTTTAAGTACACATTTCCTATAACCTTTCCTTGATGATAATAGTGTAATTCGTGAAGGAATATAGAAGGTTTAAAAGATTAAAATCTTTAGATTATGAAGATGAAGTGCTTAGAGATCTTTTAGAAAAGATAGAAAAAATTGTAGCAAGATTCAGTGGTTTGATCAGTTAATCAAGTCTCTACTTATAATATACAAAAGGATATAACTTATCACAAAGAGATTCGATAAAAAAATATGGATTAGAAAGTTGTGACTCTTCATTTAAAGTTGCATCTCTTCGTATTCAGATGTCTGAATGAAAATTTCAGATGCCTATTTTGATTTAAAAAAAATAGCAAGAAAATAGGCAATTTCGAAGCTGATTCAAATGTCTGAATTTTTTAATTCAGATGTCTGAAGTAAAATTCAGATGTCTGAACTAAAATTCAGATGTCTAAATTAAAAATTCAGATGTTTGTTTTTGAATAAAATTCAAACAGTAAGGAAATAGGCCATTTTGGAGGTTATTCAGATGCCTGAAATTTTTGACTCAGACGTCTGAATATTATGCGAAATTTATTCTTTGCTTCAGTCGATAGATGTCTAAATTAAATAATTCAGACGTTTTTTTTCTGTAACAGACCTATTCCTTGTGCATGTCATATATAAAATCATATATATATTAAAACGTGCATGTGTGTGTTTAGTCAAGGAAGATTTTAACAATTAATACTAATAATAACAGACTCTAAACATATTTAATCTTCAATTATAGCTCTTGAATATGTTGTTGAGTATCTTTCTGCAAAACAAAGTTAGTCCATAATAATATATATATGTACATGTATAGTTGTCATAATCAAAACGCCATATAGCAAGATCCAACATTCTCCGGCTTTTTGATAATGACAACTATATATGTGACTCCCCCTATCAATATGCGTATATTATCATATATTTCTCCCCCTTTGTCATTGAAAAAATGGAGATACTTATGTAAATAATTCATGAATACGTACAAACACACAAACGATACGCATACGTAATAAGCACAAACAAATAGACAGATGATAGACATTTTAAGTTCATTCAAACGACTGAATTATGGGATAAAGTTTTGATCCCATGAATATTCAGACAACTAAATCTGGGATTTAGTCGGTTGAATATATAATTTTTTCTGAGTTATGCATATGATATTCATGTTTATATATAACTTGTAAGTTTATATTCAAGTTCAATATATATTTCATGTTACAAGCTACAATTTGATCATACGAAAGCTTATTTACACAATCATTTAGAGATGTATTCATATATAAGTCAAAAGAGAAATTGTTAGCTTTACTTACTTATAAGCTTGTGATATATGAAGTATTTCCATAAGAAACTGTATAAAAATATGTAGAAATGATATAGTATATCTATTGACATTAATATTAAATATGATGTGTAAAAGAATAATTGCATGTCAATATGAATATATAAGATTACCAATTTTTCTGATTTATTCTTTCATTTTGAGCTCTGTTTCCAAAAATTTCAAAGATATTGGAATAACTTTATTGTATTGGTGTACTGCAAAAAATATGATAAATACTTTGGTACCCACTTTCTTTGTCAGGGTCCAAGGGTTAAATGGAAGGTAACCATACCCAAGAGGGTGTAATGGAACGTTTAAAAATAAAATTTTCATTATTAACCACTGAATCAAAATAATCATCCATATATCTTTCTCTGTTTTTCCAATTTACAGGAACCCAAATACTTAAATAATTTATATTGATATTTTCTTTGGTACTTCTAGATTTATTTTGAATATTTCTAGTCATATGAGTATTCGAATTTCGATAAAAATTGAATCTTGGATTTATTCGTGCTTTAGTACTAACATCAATATTTTTCATAAAAGCATATCTAGTACTATTCCTCTGATTAGTTTTATTATATCCTAAACCACTTTTGTCGTGTAAAGGTCTATAATTTGATAAAATCACATTTAAATCATTTTTACCTTTATTGAATTTTGTGAACTTATTTGTATATTTTTCAAATTTGATTCCAAAGTCACCGTTAACACTTTCAAAAGAATTTTTGCTACTTTTTAAATTATCATTTTCCTTATTTAATTCAGAAATTTTCCTTTTCAAAGTACTATTCTCATTTTCAAGATGATAAATTTGAGATTCTGAATTAAAAGACTATTGTAAATTTTCAAAATTTTCTTTTGAGTCACAAATTTCTTTTTCCAAAATATTATTATTAACATTTAAAACTCACATTCTTTAGACAATTCTAAATTCTTTCCACTTAAAGCTTCATTTTCTTTTTCAATAGACAAAATTAAAGAACTAGAATAATTTAAAGAATCTTCTATAGATGCATGTTTATTTTGTAAAAGATCAATTTCCTCTAACAGAACATTGTTTTTATCTTCTAGTCGCTCATTTTCTTTTTAAAGGAAATCTTTTTGAAAAACAAGCTCTTCTAAAATATTTTCGAAATAATTGGCTTGTTTTACTAAAAAATTAATTTCCTCTTTCAATTTGGAATTTTCTTGCTCACAATCTTTAGATTTGGCTAAAATATTTGCATTAAGTTTACCCAAACTTTTAAAATCTTTTAACAATTTTTCATAGTCTAATAAAAGATCTCTATATAATGAATCTACACATACCGAATGTGATCTGACTTTAGCCATAAGACATTGTTCTTTTGATTCTTCTTTATTGCTCTTCTTCTTTCTAACTCCTTAACTAGATTTCTTTATTGCCATATATTCTAGGATGTTGTTATGATCTCTAGAATCCCTTGCTCTGATAACAATTGAAAAGAAGCTAAACAGCGGTAGGATCGTGTAGTATGTAGAATAAATATAGAATGGTATAGTAGTAGTTGTAGTGTAAATATTAGAGTAGAAAGCAGTAAGTAATATCACATGGTCGATTTTATACTGGTTCGGACCACTGTCCTACGTCCAGTCCTAGACTCACTTCTGGAATTTTACTAACACAACAACCCTCATTTCACCTGGAGGAATAGGTTTACAACTACCCGAACAGCCAAACATGATTTCTTGCCTCAACTGCTGAAGAGGACTTCCAGAATACAAAATAATTGATGATTTGTTTGTGTTCTTGTTAACATGGACATGTCAAGTTGAAGTACACCCTTCTTATAACCTTTCCTTGATGATAATAGTGTAATTCGTGAAGGAATATAGAAGGTTTAAAAGATTAAAATCTTTAGAGTATGAAGATGAAGTGCTTAGAGATCTTTTAGAAAAAATAGAAAGAATTGTAGTAAGATTCGGTGGTTTGATCACTTAATCAAGTCTCTACTTATAATATACAAAAGGATATAACTTATCACAAAGAGATTCGATAAAAAAATATGGATTAGAAAGCTGTGACTCTTCATTTAAAGTTGCATCTCTTCATATTCAGACGTCTGAATGAAAATGTCAGATGTCTGTTTTGATTTAAAAACAAAACAGCAAGAAAATAGGCAATTTCGAAGCAGAATCAGATGTCTGAATTTTTTAATTCAGATGTCTGAATTAAAAAATTCAGATGTCTGTTTTTGAATAAAATTCAAACAGCAAGGAAATAGGACATTTTGGAGATTATTCATACGTTTGAAATTTTTGACTCAGACGTCTGAATATTATGGGAAATTTATTTCGTGCTCCAGTAGACAGACGTGTTAATTAAATAATTCAGATGTCTGCTTTCTGTAACAGACCTATGCCTTGTGCATGTCATATATAAAATCATATATACATACATATATATATATATATATATTAAAACGTGCATGTGTTGTTTAATCAAGGAAGATTTTAACAATTAATACTAATACTTACAGACTCTAAAAATATTTAATCTTCAATTATAGCTCTTGAATCTGTTGTTGAGTATCTTCCTGCAAAACCAAGTTAGTCGATAATAATATATATATGTACATGTATAGTTGTCATAATCAAAATGCCATATAGCGAGATCCAACACTCTTAACTTAGGAAACATCACCACATTTCCATAAGAACACTTCCCATTTCCTTTATCTTGGAAATATTACTTTGCATTCTCAAAACCGCCTTAATATTCCTTAAATTTGGACGTCTCGATATATATTATAATTTAATGGTAAAAACCAATTACCGATTCTTATATGGGCCTAGAAATATCCAATAATTCACTTTAAAAAAACAAATAGTCTTATTTATATTTCACAATTTTCCAATTAATGTTGCAATATTATGTACCTTTCAAATCTCGCAATTAATGTTGCAATATTCTTCTTTTGGAATAATAAACAAATCTCAGCATCCTTTACTTATTACAAATTAATACCATTCCTCAATAATTGTGATGTCGTTCAAGGAGGGGTATTTTATTTACCTCTCAGACCTTGATCAACACCGTTTTTATCATAGAATAGGTAGAAGTTCGTAATTCAAAAACCAATAATTCTATAGTGTCAATAAAATGTTATATTTTTATTTCCAAAATATGGTTTTATAAGGCAGAATCTTACTTATAAAATCCCAGTCGATTTTGATCATTTCTACTAACTATTAACTTCTCGCTTCGTTTCACGGTTTGATCTATAATTGGACTTATATTAATTTATTTCCAAGATACTTTACCGAAAACCATTTTGCATCATATCATAACTAAATTTTGGATTTGTAAATAAAATCCATTTAATGATTTCTTTACCAAAACCATTAATGCATTAGTATAACCTTATTTAGATTAATAACCCATCAAACCATCTTTTACATAAATCCAAAAGTATTTTATCTTTCCCTTTCGGAAACTTAGTTTTTACTCAAAAATTAATTCGAATAAAATTTCCATTTTAAACAACCACATTAACTCAAACAATCATCGTTTATGAAATTCAGATTTTATCAAAACCCCTTTAAATTTCTTGCAAAATTTGCTTATTCAGTTACTTCTTAAAATAAATCTTGTTTAAGAAGAATTGCTTACACCATTTATTAAAGTTGTTACTTCTTCGATAGCTAATCAACTTTAACATTAAAAACAATAATTAACTTTATTAATTATTTCAATAACTTTTAAACATCATTAGTAAAAGTAAATTAAAATTTAAGAAATCTTATTAAATTTTAACTACAATTCATTTATAGCCACTTTTGAACAAACAGTTGACTTAGTCAACTTTAAACCATCAGTTAATTCGTTAACCAATTTCAGTACCTCTTTCCATTAAATTAATTAAATAATATTGCTTAATTGTTTACTTAAATATAATTATTCCGAAATATTAACCCGTATGTTAGTTATAGATTCATTTTCTTATAAAACTGATTTAAACGTCAAATCCTTATTATATAATCATTTATTAATAGTTTTAAAAAAAATTATTTATAAACATCGACTGGGTTTTAAAACTTCATTATAACATATAAAATATAATTAAAAATCTTATTTTAGTTATAAAATACTTTTTATAACTTAACATCATTAATTTGTTGAGTGGAAAATCAATGTTTAAACAAAAAGGTGGGTTTTAGGCCATTTGCTGCCAATCCGTCAATCAATACATTGATTCCAATCGTAACAACATTGAAATTCAAATCAACGTCAATATCCAAACAGGTTTTCAATGTCATTGGGGATTCAATTAGTTCATATATAAATACTAAAAAAAAAAAAACACAATATTTAAGGAATCTAGTTGGATCCCTCCAACCAATTATTCCCTACGTCACAGCTCATTACAACATCTTATAACAACATATAAGATAGAATTTCAATCCAATATAATAAATGACGAAAATATAATTAATGTCAACCATTAAATCAACAATAGGCATCCATGGCATCCAAACAACCAATTTATGCTATAAACGATTAATTTAATTATATGAATTTACCCACATCATAGGATCCCAGAAATGTATGAGAGTTAACTCACATTTGTTTTCAGTTGATGATTTCAGCGTTGGTTTTTTAATTTTAAATGAGCTTTAAAATTAAATGAAAACTAAACTGCTTCCTGTTCGCTAAACGATATTTCTATTGAATTAGAAAATCGTCACGAATATAGAAATAACCGCAAGTGCACGGCGTACTATTGTAATACGTAGTGAGTGCGAGTCGATCCACAGGGAAAGAAGTAATTTCAATTTTATTCACTCAAATTAAACCAAACTTTGAATTGTTCTAACAAATAAAAACTAATGAAAACTAGAAACTTAGTTGAGAGCTAAATATGAAATTAGAGAGTAATTTAGAGGTAAATCCACTCTCACATTTATATAAGTTGTCAAACATACAATGTATGATCTCAATAAGTGTTATAAATGCAACATTTAAACCACTTATGATTCTCATGAAAATGAAACTAAAGCAAAACTATTCTAAGTATGGTCTATGAACTATTGGCTAGAACTATAGACCATCAAATTTTGTTCATACTTTCATTTCAAAATCAATAATCACTTAGCAAATATTGATGTAACTTGTGTTTATATTGAATAAGAATAGATCATTTGCAAATGCAACATAACCTATCTAACCCATATGTATAAACTTACATCAATATTCACTAACATTAAGCACATATCAAAGATCACAAATCATACACTTGTTGAACTTACACAAAGTTAGAGAGCATCATTACCCCTAAATCAAGGGATTAGCCACTCATATGTGTTATCATAACAACACATGTAAGTTTCAACATTAGAAAATTAAGCAAAATGAAAGAAAAACTAAGTAGAACAAGAAGAGAACTAAACTAAGAACATAAAGTAAATCTAAGGTATGAACATGAAAGTAAATCTAAGCTATGAACATGAATGTAAATCTAAGCTATGAACATGAAAGTAAAGAGCATAGAAATTAAATTGCATTAAAGCAAAGAAGTTACATAAAGAAAATGGCTAAGTAGCCATTAAAATAAAAGAGAGCTATGATCTAAACTAAACTACTAAAGGATAAAAGAGAGGATCCAAGAAAGGGATGGATAAATGAACATGAAGGGGGTATATATACAAGATCACAAACCCTAAAACCCTAATCACTCATAATGGGAAATCCCCATAATGGCCCTTCATGAAGCTTCTAATCCTCTCTTAGCCACTAATGAGTCATGTAGGATGCATGATGCCTTTTATCTCATTCAATTAGTCTTTAATAAGAAGCTTTAAGAGAAAGAGGTTAATTTGAGAGGTGGGGTCCTCCATGATCATGTATGAGAATTATTTCCTCTTCATTCCTTTGTATGCATGCATTTGTGCTCCAAATCTTCATGTGTATGCATTATTTGTGCTCCAAAATTCCTATTAGAGACAATAACAAAGAACAAGTAAATGCAATCACAAAATAAAACATGCATAAGTGATCAATTTTTCCCAAAATGAGTGATGATTTTGAAAATATTCAAAATATGGTTTGATCGTATAAAACACCCAAAAATGTTCATTCATTTAATTAACAAGAATAAATATGTGAATATAAATGTGCATTTTTACGTGCACATCAAAAACCCCCACACTTATCTTTTTATTCGTCCTAGAATAAAGTAAAAAAAACTAAGATAAATCCAATTTCGTAGGGAGCACGATTGCATTGAGCATATGCAACAAGCCGTTAAACCTCTGGGCGTCCCCGGTAGGACCAGTGTTGTCTCGTGAGGGTTTTCAGCGGATACTACCCACAAAATCCAAAAGTTAAATGCAGAAAAATATTTACAAAAATGCTAGATTCGAAAATATTCACAAGATGAATGCATGTTTTTAAAAGAGTATTTACAAATTTTACTTTTAAATTATAACACGAAGGAGTTAATACAAATTGGGTCGTCACTATGAAAAGTTAGTCCGTTACTAATCAAAACTTCAAACAAAAGTCAGTCATCGCTATAAACTCCTCCATCTTGGCCAGTTGCTTTGGTAGAAACATAGTGCAAATATGAAATGAATTCTGTAATCGATATCAACAATCGTACATTGGTATCTTTATTTACTTTTGGTTAGCAAGTTAGGTCAAATAAGTGAAGAGTGTGCTTGGATTTCAAGTGCTAACTCTCTCTTTATTACAAAATATTTACATTAATATTATTTACAAATACCTAGGTATACCACCCCTACACTGCATTATGACTTACGTGAGGGTCAGTAATCCTTAGGTGTCCAATCTCATGAAATGTGACCAAGGTATACCGACACTGACTTTGTCAACAAGGTGTCGGAAAGAGCTTGGCGGGTTTGCACACCAACACCAGATGTACCAGCAATGTTGGATACCCTTGGATTATTATATATATATATATATATATATTTTTTTTATTTAAGAGAGAGAGAGAGTTTAGCGAGAATATCTTAGCACAACTTCACTTAGACGATCTAAAATGTTAACGTAAGTAATCTAAATCAACCGTTCATTCAATCGGATTACAATTTAGAAAACACTTCATACTCATCGCCCATGAATTTCCCTATATACCGGTTACACTAAATTTGCTCATAATTCAAACTTTTCTTTCGTTATCCATTAAGAGAAGTAAATTTCCAAATATTTTAATCGTACGACCAAAACCGTATATCTACTTCATCGTGCCCATTTAAAAGTAAATTAAAATGCAGCTTTTTTTTCTTTTTTGGGATGAAAAAGGAAAAGAAAGTTGAAATCTATGCAAAAATAAATAAATATAAAATTCCCCCCACACTTGATTTTGACTATGTCCCCACCGTCAACCCAAGTGGCAAGAGAAAAGAAAAAGAAAATTTTGAAAATATGCCCTTTATTTACAAAAAAGAAAAAAAAAATAAAGTATATACAGTATATCAGAAAGTATATTGACAAGAAGTAAATGAAACGGTCTTCTAAAGACCGGTTCATTTGTCTCTTCAAGTATGAGAGACACAGCTCAAGCTCGAAAAACAAAATCTTAAAAGCTTTCGAAGTTAGACATATATTTGGGAAAACAAATGTTGTTTTAAAAATCGAATGAGTTGCTTTATTTTCGATGATTTTTGGGGTAGATTGAATTAATGGTTGAAATTCATCTTTAATTTCACCAATTTGAATTTTAAAATTATCATTGAAAATTTGTTCAAAAATATTGATTTCAAAATCCAAATGGTGATTCAAATCTACCTCATAAAGATTCAACTCATTATCGAAAAGCCCAAAAAGCTCGTTTTCATTTAGTTCGTCTTCCTTTGAATTATTAACAACTTCGTTACTTATATCATTTTCAAAATCCAAAGTTGTTATTTTCAAGTTTTCAGAAAAAGGAAGATCGAGTTTTAAATTTTGTTCCACCTTCTCATAAGAATTGAAATCCAAATCAATTACCGTATTATTAACAACTTCGTCAAGATTGTTATTTTCAATGTCAAAAGTCGTTACTTGAAAATCGTCGATTTTGGTAAAAGATGAATTATCGTTCGAATCATCACACGTTAAAACTTTATTTTGTTGTTCACGTTTTTTCAAATAGGTTTCAAATAACAAATCCTTGTAATTATCGTAAATTTCGTTCATTTGCTCAACAAAATCAAATTTATAATTATTTACTTGAGAATTTTCAATTTGAAATTGTTGAGAACAAAAATTTTCATTTGCACCATAATTGAAATTATTCCCATTGCCAAAATCATTTGAAAAGTTATCCACATTTCCATTTGGAATTTGAAATTCATTTTGAAGTTCGAAATTGATTTGGCAAGGGTTATAATCAAAATCATTTGAATTTGGAAATGAATTCAAATTTTGATCATTTTGAAAACTTTGGCTTGAATTGTTGCACAAATATGAATTACACCATTCATTTATTCTTTGATTTTGTTGTGTGCTCATTTCAAGTAAAGATTCAATTTGTGTTTCAAGAGTTGAAGGTTGATCGTTAGTTTGAAACTTATGTGGTGCAAATTCGGAGTTATTTTGAAAATTTTGAAAAGTTGATGGTGTAAAATCCAAATTGTTTGTACAATAGTCGTTATTAAAATATCCATATGAATTTGGTGTAAAACTATATGAATTATATTGATTTTCACAACTATCGTAAAATCCGTAGGAATAAGAAAATTGAGACATTTTCAAGAAGCTTCTTTTTTTTCCTTTTGAATTTTTTTTTTCGTTTAAGAGAAAAGGAAATATTTACAAAAGTTTTTTTTTATGTATGCATGAACCTAATGCAACTATATGAATGCAAACTAAATATTTACAAATTTTCTAAAATTATATAATGACGGTTAGATTAATTTCAACAAAAGATTTCTCAGCCAGTTAACGAAGGAGTTATCGGTGCACCAGGAATCACCCTAGCAATGCAGCCGAAGGTTTAAGTACCTTCAAAGGAACAACCGATATAATATTTACGAATCACCGTAATATTTACAAACGGTCATTACTCTGCCGTAGTCTAGACACCGAGAAATAAATCGTTGGAAAGAAACCAAATTGTCATTATATAATAATGTCCTTAAAAAAATAAAAAATAAAACTAAATGAATGCAAAACAGATATTAAACGTGAATTAACGATGCGACTACAAATGAATTTAATTTTGTTTTTTAGATTTTTTTAATGCAAATGCAAACAAACAACAATGCAAATTAAAATAAAGGGGCTAAAACACGATACCTGAGTGTCTGGAAAAAAAAATTAAGCGGCGTTTTTTAGCAAGCAAGCGAAGCGCGTGGAGCAAAGCAATCCAAGCAAAGAAAAGTGCAATCTTTAGCAAGCAACTCCTTATTTTATCTGCTTTGACTACCTGAAAAAGGATGGCGATATAAACAAATGAAAGGAAAGAGATTTTTTTTTATTAATTTTTTTTTTGTGGAAAGAAAAAGAAAATAAAATCAAAAGAAAACAAATGCAATTTAAATGAAAATGAAGGAGAAAAAGAAAAGAAAAAAAAAACTCACTCCCTTTTGCTTTTTTTTTCAAGAAAAATAGATTGTAAACAGCTTCTATTTAACAAAATGCAACAAAGACACTTAAGCAAAATCAAAACACTCAAATTATGAGTCGACTTGAACAAAATTGCACAACAACCCGCGAACAAAGCCCAAGCCCAATGTATATAACAAAAAAAACTCAAATATAAGTCCAATACCCAACCAAACTACTTATCACTAGAATCCATCGACTCCCAAATCCACGAATTCGGTTTCAAAATCAGCCGACACTCAAATAAAAATCCAAAGATACATTTTCTAACACCAATAATTCTAGAACGAAATCGTGATGCTGGTTGTCTTGCGTTTGCGAGTTTGGTGATTCCGATATGGGTTCGGATGTTTCGAGACGTTTGTGAGTGGAAGGGCTGAATCGGAGAGGTTCAGCCGGAGGAAGAGGAGATGAGCGGCGGTTTCAAGTTACGGTAGGGTTTAGTTTAGTGAAACGAAGGGCAGAAGTGAATGGTGGTGCTATCGGAATTAGTGGTTCGTGGAGTTGGTGATTGTGAAGTTTGTGGAGTGGAGCAGTTTCGGCGGAATGGTCAGGGAATGGTTTGAGGTTGTCGTGTGATGCAGGTGGGGTACTGGGGTTTGTGAAGTTATTTGTTTGGTGATGGTATTTCGGTTGTACTGGAGAGTGAATGGTAGTGCTTGAATGTAGCAGCTGCGAATGAGGAACTGTGAATGGTGACGAAGAATGGTTGGCGCGATTTATGGCTATGCTGTGTGATGAGGTTCAGTTGATTGAACTGGGAGTATTGGTGGTCTGGAGTAGGTGACTGGTGGTTGTGCTTGTTTGGGGTGGGGAAGTTGATGGGTTAGTGGATGGTTTGTGAGGCTAATGGTTTCAAAAATTGTTTATGGTATGTCCAGTTTGTTTTCTATGGAGATGAGGTTGTGAATGGAGGTGGTAATAAGTGGAGATGAGGTGATTTCTTTATGGTCAAGGGGGAACTGATGAAATGGTTGAAAACTGGGTTGAGAGTGGAAGCAATAACAAATGTAACAGAGCAGAACCAATGTAATAATATGCAAAAATAGTGTAACAGTTTAAAATCTGGATAGCAATGCAATATGGACAACCACAAACTTGAAAACTGTTGATATGTGATATTAAAGTGGTGCAGATGGGAGGAGGATATATGGAAGAATTATAAAACTTTGGAAGCAAAACGAATGTAAACAATTCAAATATGAATAGAGATGTAAACAGAATGTCAAATGAAATTAGAAGCTGAAATCAAATGAAGAATAGTCTCCCTGTTTTTTTTTTTTTTTAATTCAGAGACTGAAATGTGAACAGTGATAGAACAATGCAAAATACACACTTATAAACAAAACTTGAAGAAAGTTAAGTATTAAAATATGCAGGTTAACAGAATGAACTAACAGAAAAACACTAAGAGAAGTTTGGTGAAAAATACAAATAGAAAAACAGAAAGACACTAATGAGAAGTAGGATGTAAAATTGCAACAGAAAATGAGAAGCTTTTCTTTTCTTTTTTTTCTTTTTTTTAAGCCTAAGAAAAGACAAACAACTTCACACAACCAAATACACTAATGTAAGTGAACACAAAAATCTAACAAACTATAAAATGCAAGAACATTTTTTCTTTTTCTTTTTTAACAAGAAGAAGAAGGAGCTAACACAAAATGAAAACAAACACACAAACAAAAATGAACAAACCTACCGAAACAAAATGTAACAAACACACACAAACAACAAATGCTAATCAACACAACAAGCTACAAGATGAAACAACATTTTTTTTAAAAAAAAGATGAACAACAAACACGAAAATTAATCCGAAGAATAAAATTAAAATCAAATTCTCTCCCCGGAAACGGCGCCAAAAACTTGTTCGCTAAACGATATTTCTTTTGAATTAGAAAATCGTCACGAATATTGAAATAACCGCAAGTGCACGGCGTACTATTGTAATACGTAGTGAGTGCGAGTCGATCCACAGGGAAAGAAGTAATTTCAATTTTATTCACTCAAATTAAACCAAACTTTGAATTGTTCTAACTAATAAAAACTAATGAAAACTAGAAACTAAGTTGAGAGCTAAATATGAAATTAGAGAGTAATTTAGAGGTAAATCCAATCTCACATTTATGTAAGTTGTCAAACATACAATGTATGATCTCAATAAGTGATATAAATGCAACATTTAAACCACTTATGATTCTCATGAAAATGAAACTAAAGCAAAACTATTCTAAGTATGGTCTATGAACTATTGGCTAGAACTATAGACCATCAAATTTTGTTCATACTTTCATTTCAAAATCAATAATCACTTAGCAAATATTGATGTAACTTGTGTTTATATTGAATAAGAATAGATCATTTGCAAATGCAACATAACCTATCAAACCCATATGTATAAACTTACATCAATATTCACTAACATTAAGCACATATCAAAGATCACAAATCATACACTTGTTGAACTTACACAAAGTTAGAGAGCATCATTACCCCTAAATCAAGGGATTAGCCACTCATATGTGTTATCATATCAACACATGTAAGTTTCAACATTAGAAAATTAAGCATAATGAAAGAAAACTAAGTAGAACAAGAAGAGAACTAAACTAAGAACATAAAGTAAATCTAAGCTATGAACTTGAAAGTAAATCTAAGCTATGAACATGAATGTAAATCTAAGCTATGAACATGAAAGTAAAGAGCATAGAAATTAAATTGCATTAAAGCAAAGAAGTTACATAAAGAAAATGGCTAAGTAGCCATTAATAAAAGAGAGCTATGATCTAAACTAAACTACTAAAGGATAAAAGAGAGGATCCAAGAAAGGGATGGATAAATGAACATGAAGGGGGTATATATACAAGATCACAAACCCTAAAACCCTAATCACTCATAATGGGAAATCCCCAAAATGGCCCTTCATGAAGCTTCTAATCCTCTCTTAGCCACTAATGAGTCATGTAGGATGCATGAGGCCTTTTGTCTCATTCAATTAGTCTTTAATAAGAAGCTTTAAGAGAAAGAGGCTAATTTGAGAGGTGGGGTCCTCCATGATCATGTATGAGAATTATTTCCTCTTCATTCCTTTGTATGCATGCATTTGTGCTCCAAATCTTCATGTGTATGCGTTATTTGTGCTCCATAATTCCTATTAGAGACAATAACAAAGAACAAGTAAATGCAATCACAAAATAAAACATGCATAAGTGATCAATTTTTCCCAAAATGAGTGATGATTTTGAAAATATTTAAAATACGGTTTGATCGTATAAAACACCCAAAAATGTTCATTTATTTAATTAACAAGAATAAATATGTGAATATAAATATGCATTTTTACGTGCACATCACTACCACTCCCTTCCGAACTTACCAAATAGTGTAGTGCTCTTCACTGCGATTCCGTCTTGTCTAGTTTCATGTGATTTTGATAATATATGACAGAGATATCCTAAATACAAATTATTACGTTAAAAGATAATTTAAATTTATTATTAACTAATGTACTAACTTGCCGTAATTTACTAACCAGGTCATTTGTTGGTGATTAAGCCCTTAATCCATGCGTCTTCTACTGTTCCACGCGATCTTCCCCCTTCGAACTATTAGAACTGTAACGGCCCAGATTTTTGTCGATTAATTTTAAAATATTTTATAGTGCTTAAATATTGAATTAATAAAATAAATGGATTTTTATATTGAGTTATCAATTGAATAATCGAAATACAATTTATTTCGAATATATGTAATTATCGAAATACGAAAATGAATTTATTTGAATTCAAAGTTAAAACTGAATTGAAAACAGTTCAGATAATCAATACAAACTTTTGTTTGAATAAGAATAATAATATTAATTTATTATCGAAGAATTAATTGTTTTTATTAAATTTATATCGATTTAAATTTTATATCTCCTTCATATGATCGAATAGAGCTTTGAATCCTATTCCAATGTGTTCAGAATAGTGGATTAACCCTAGGTAGGCCTGCTGTTGGGTTCGGATAGGAGTTTGAAATCAACGGGATAATTTAATTGATTAAAACCGTATTGGTTAATTCAAAATTAAAATAAACCCTGTAACTATTGAAACCTTCCTTAGATAAATCTTACCCAGTAAACCCCTACCTTTATTTCCTTAACCCGGAAGTATTATTCATCTATAAAACCGCGTCCATACCCCTCTATCCACTTCTCTATCTCTTCACTCTTTTAATTCTTCTGAACACTTAAAATGACGCTCAAAAAAATCTACAGATACAAATCAATATGGCCAAACCATAACTCGTTCAAACCAAATTGACTTCTCCGTTCTTCCTTTTACCCAAATCCCAACCGCATCCCTTTCCTTCCTGGTTTCATAAAACCAAAACAGAAGATCTAAATAAAAAGGGAAATCATTGGAAGGTAATCGCGTTCAAACCCCGAGGCAGTGACTCGATTTCAGGAGGGTGCACATCATTTTAGAGGGTCGCAATCTCGATTCCGGCGCTAGAAAGGGGATAAAGTCTGTTGAAGCTTTCACAGTAACAACATCGAACTACTGGAGGAACTCGCGATAAGGTACTGCGTTTTTAGGGGCTTCATCGCAATGGTTTCAAGGTTCAGAATTGGATTGGTTGGTGGAAGGGGATGTGTGGTTTAACAGTAGGAAGAAGCAGTGGTTTGGATTTCTAGTTGTGAAGAAATTGCAAGGCAGGGTTTGGTGGCATAAGAAGTGGCGATCTGAGCAGTTTGTAGTTAACGTGATTTGAAGGTGAAATAGGTGGGTAGCGTTGTGAAACTCACTATTGTTTGGAGATTGGGTTGTTGGAAATTTTTGAACTATGTAAGGAGGTGAAGGCGGTTTGTCTGTACGATGAGCTAATGGGTTTGAGTGATGGTTGTTGATGGTGGCACGTGTGTACACTGATGGTCGGCGTTGGAAATTCTTGGATGGCGATTAAAAACAGGAGAAGAAAATGTTAAATGGAATTAAGGTAAATTATTTTTATTAATTAATTTTAATTAGCAAGTTAATATGTATTTAAATAATATCAAAATATATAACATATATAAAATGTATACAAGATTTTGTGGAACAGAATCGGTCGAGCTGATTACAGCTCCGGGATACGTAATATGGGATTTAAGAATTTAATCAGAATGGATCGAAATAAAAATCACGGTGAGTAAAATCTCACTCATATTTTTATCTAGAATTATTTTATTCATTAAAATAACTGTTCGTTGGTTGTTTGCCTACACTGAAATATTATTGTGGCCGTTTTAAATATATTAGTTATTTAGGCTTGGTGTTTGTGGCTATTATATATATATTGGTGGTTGGATTCCCGCAGTACCATTAGCGGAGGCCCGTAGTATCATTAGCGGATGACCCTATGCGCCCCCACGCTATGATAGTGGATGACCTTCTATACCGCGATATTCTACCACGAAGTAGAATGGGTATTATTTATGTTGCCTAATGTCTGTGGATACAGGAAAACGGGTTGGAGGTATCCAACTGGATTCCTCAAAAATATTATTATTTGTTTGTTCTCATATATATTATCATATATGATGTGTTAGAAAATCTATAGTTGATAATTGGTATTTTTGATTGGTTAAAATATCACTGGACCTGAAATGTTGATATATAAAAATATCAAGGAAAAGGATATTTTGAAATTTAAAGGGGAAAATATATTTATATAAAATAGAATTTGAATTTCAATTGTGCTATAAGTATATTAACTTGTTTTGAATATATGAAATAAGTAGTGAATTTATAAATGTGTTTATAAATTAATGATGTAGAAAATTGAAATGAATTTATAAACGGTGTTTATAAATAAAGTGGAAAAATTATCCTTTGATAATTTGAATATTTAAATTCAAATATGAATTTATAAATGGAAATGGGAAATTGTTTTAAAGAAGTAAAAGATGAGGTTTATTCTGATGTTCAGAATATAAACTGAACTGAAATAAATCCGTAAGGATTTATGATGTGAATTCGATTAGTTCGAATTTAGTTAACTAAAGCATGTCTAGAAAATATTAGGATTTTATATAAATATAAGTTAAATTTAAATTTGAAAATAGATTCTATATATTTATATTTATATAGATAAGTTATAATATATAGAATATTCCAAAATAAGATTTTGGTTTTAAATAGATTTCGAAATAGAACTTGTTTAAATATATAAGACAAGGAAGTTTATAAATGATGTTTATAAATATGATTAATTAATAATCAAGAGATAATTTGATATATTAAATTCAAATATGAATTTAAAAGTATAAATTGAAATCATTTCGGAAAAAGGAAATGATAGTTTTTAATCCGAAATTCAGAATATAAAAGGGGTTGGGTTTCAAATAGGTATTTGTAAGAAAAGCTTGTTTTAATTTTTAAACAAGAAAATTAACTTATAAACAATGTTTATAAAAATAGGGAAATAAATTATTGTTGGATAATTTAGGAGTTTATAATTCAAGTATGGATTGAAAAGTGAATTGGAAAAACAGTTTGAAATAGAACAATAAATTTTATTTCGGAATTCGGATTATAAATTGAAGTAAAGGAAATCCAATGGGTTTATAATCAGAATTTGATTATATTGAATTTTACAAATAAATTATTTATAAAGGGATTATAAGTTAATATAGCTGATCAAGTTGTTAAAATATTTATAGCTGAATTATGAAATAATTGACGATTAGGTATAATCAGAACTATTGAGTAAGATTGGGAAATTGGTTTAAAATAGATTAAAATATTTTAGAAGAGAGTTGAAATTCATTTTTCAACAAAGTTTAAAGTTTATATTTAATTATAATTAAAACGAACTCGCCGCAGCGCGGCAGTTCGTAAATTGGCCTTCCGAACTTCAATTGAGTATACAGGACTCAATTTAAGTTGGAATTCTTTGATACAAGAATCGCCAGGACCGTTGGAATAATAGTTTTCTAATGGAAGAGAAAAATATGGATTTTGCCAAATAGATTCTGAGTTATGTCAAAATCAAATTTTCAAAAAAACACAGCGCCAAAACTATTATAAAGCCATAACGGTTTATTTAAATAAATGGAATAAAATCCGAATTGCCATTAGAAAAATCCAGACTGGAGATATAAAATAAAAATGAACTCTAGTGAAGTAAATGAAATGATTTTTTAAACAAAAATCAGATTTTTAGTTATTAAATAGATTTAACTAGTTTGAAGAATAAATAGTTAATCAAGATTTGAATTGAAAATTGGACGTTAGATAAGTGAAAGAGATTTGAGAATTTTTATTTGAAATCGAATATGTAACTCGAGTTGGAAATGGAATTAGATTGGGTTCATGAGTAGATTAAAATATATTTGAATGTGATATGTTAAAATAAGAAGTGAAAC
Organism: Allium sativum; assembly: GCA_030737875.1. NCBI lineage: Eukaryota > Viridiplantae > Streptophyta > Magnoliopsida > Asparagales > Amaryllidaceae > Allium > Allium sativum. The sequence continues at coordinate 790,292,933 of CM060920.1, read as the reverse complement.
AGGCAGATATAGCTAATTAGAAAATAAATTAGCGAATTGGGTTAAGACGAATGGATTTAGTTGAAACCAAATGGGAATATTTGGATATGTGTTAAGCAGGTTTGGAATGAAATATATGAAGATATATAAATTGAAATGCCCGACAAAAAAGTACACGTTTAAATTCCATATGAGGTTTTATGTGCCGAATTGAAAAGCCGCTTGGCTTTTTGGTTTTCTTTTTGAATGGTGAGGGCCAGAGAGGCGTTTGGTAGTTGTACCGAATGACCCGTACAAAGGAGGTTATGGCAAATTTTTCAGGAAATCTAAGGAGATAGAATATTTTTAAGAAGAATTGATAATTAGGAATCAATATATCGATATATATATAATACGATAATGAAACGAAATAAAAATAGAAAGAGAAACAAAAAGGAAATCAATAAATTTAATCTGATAAAAATAGAAAGAAATAGAAAGATAAACATATACACGTTTTAAAAATATGGATAATTGGTAATATGATGTTGATTATTCGAGGTAAGTGGTTTTGTCCGTTTTGAAGTTAAGGATGTTTTCAGTCAAGGTCTGAGAGGCAGTTATACCCCAACTTGATTGATTTCATTTTTAACTGATAAATAGCAAGATCCAGTCTCGAAGAGAAATGTTTGAATAAGAGTTAGTTGAATGCAGTATTTTGGGTTGTTATAACGATGTTTTACACAATATTCGTTTTAAACCAAGTAAGTGGAAATTTGGAAATATAGTAATAAATATTTCCTGCGTATAGAATTAAATGAGTCATGAAACAGATAAGTAATTGGAATGTTTTCCAATTGCAAATAGAATATATTTTTCTAAGTATAGAAAATAAAAGGAGGCTACATATCGAAATGTTTTCCAAATAGCGTAAAAGGGCAAGAAGATTGTTGAAAATATTTGGTTAACAAATATTGATAAGGAAATGCAATAGTGATTTAATTAATGAAAAATTAATTAAGAGCCCAGTGATTGTTTGATGTTATGAATGGATGTTTGTTTTTCTTCGTTAGTTAAATAACCGACTATTGAAGTGTTTGCCAATATTGTTGTCAATATGGATAGGCCGGTTGGATTATTATCCGAGAACCACTCCGTATTGGCAATAGCGTTGTGAATAAGATTATATGAAGATAATCGGAGATGTAGTAGAGTGCAAGGGCTTTTTCTGTTAATGGAAATTGTGCCTTCGGTTTCGTTCCATCCAAGAACGAACGTATATGGACAAATGTCTAACAGAGTATTTCCTATGATCGCATATTTTGTTCTATACAAATATATATGGTGGCAGAAAATTTATTTTCTTAGCATAATATCCAGAATATATTTGTGCAATCAATTAGTGATTAACGGATCTGACAATGTGGCATTCAAAGTGATTGTGTTATCAATGAATGTGTAACGGCCCGCCCCGCAACAGTCGACATTTCCAATGAAAGTGCGTTGTGCCAATGCCCGACCAGCACAAAACGTTCGCAAAAGAAAGAAAAAGAAAGGAATTTGAACTAACAAGGAACCTGTAGAATGTCTCACAGCGCATGGAATAAAATATAATAATAACATACTTTGACATAAACAGGCGAGACAATGCATAAACTGAAAACTAAACATCATAGCAGCGGAAAATCCAAATACAGCTTATATTCCACATCATCATTATTACAACTTTTGAAAACTGTTTCTAAAGCAAAGTAAAGGAAATATACACTACTAATGCCCTAAGTAGTGACCAGCAACGACACAGGGAGAATATCTATATGTGTCATACGTAGGAGCCTCCTGGTCGTCTCCAGTACAGCTACTCGTGAATACCACCTTACCTTTCTCTAGTCTGCCCGTTTAAGAGCACCTAGAGTAATAAGAAGAGACATAAAACTCTGGGTCAGACAAAATTCTGGTATGAGCGATGAGCAACAAAACAGAACACTAACAGGTACACTAAACCATACCTGAACCTGGACCTGCAACCAAAGAGTTAGCACTACATACTGTACAATACTCTAAGGTGCCACTAACATGTGGTGTAAATACACGGGGGTGGGGGTGTGCATGTCATAGTGATGGAAAACAATCAAGCATAGCAACCATCCTCACATCTCTCACTTAGTGCGTAAAGCATACGATATCTTCCACTTTGACCACCCCATTCCTTGCTATGATCACTCTGCCCCATGGAGTCGTAATGACACCACTTCACTGATCCATAGCCACTAATCCTTTGCTATGCCCACTCTGCCCCCATGGAGTCATGATGGCTCCACTGCACTGGCTCATAGCGTTGCTACTGTAATAACCCGCAAATTCTGGGCCAGTTTAAAATTTTTATTTTGGCAATTATAGCGAATTTTGAATATTTAAAATGAATTATTTTAAATAATATCGACGAGAAATTTATTTTGAATAGAATTCGATGTATATATTATATACGTCGTCGTTAGAATATAAACATTTATATATAATTATAAATAGAATTGAAAATGGCGCGGTAGTTCGATAATTCAATTGCAAACTTCAATTGAATGTACCGGGCGCAAAATAATCCGGATTTTAGTGAAACCAAAAATAATGGGATCTAATTGATAATATCTTTCCAACGAATCCGAATAATCAAATTTTCATAGCGGGGATCAAAAGATATGTCCAGTTGAAAATTCTGAATAGTCGCTATGGAATTCAGGCCCTTAAAAATGGACATTTTGCAGATGACCTCGGATTTCGACGAAACCAGTTTTGTTGGGTCTGCGGTGTCAAATTATTGCTAGATTCCAAATTTCATAATTTTCTGAATCAATATGTGAGCGTGGCAAAGGAAAACGCGTTTGACCAGTTTCAGTTGATTTTAATCGACTGGAAAATGGCCATTTTTCTAACGGTCTCAGAATTCGACGAAACTAGTTTTGTTAGGACCGTATTGTCAATACGAAGCTAGAAAATATTTTTCTGGAATTTTTCGTGTTAGTATGTGACCCCGGTAATTTGAAATGTACGTTTAAAATTCAATATAGTGATTTAAATGTAAATTTTAGCGGAAACTGATCGTAACAACCGAATTGGCTTACGAAACATATCCCATTGTGTTTGGAATGGGGGTAATTAGCTAGGGACGACAGTCGTTGGGCCTCGATTGGAGTTCGAAAATAAAAGTTGCTTTATGGAAAAAGGGAGAATAAATAAATTAAATATATAACCACCTCTTCCCGGTCAACCCTCTCCATTTCTCTTTCCTCCCTCTCCCGTTCAGATTTGAAATAAAGAAAATAAAAAAAAAGAAATCGAAAAGGGGAAACCGCCGACGCCCTACGCCTGCATCCACCGCCGACGCCTCACGCCGCCCTCCTCCAACGAAAGCCGCCTCCGACGAGAAGCTCCGACCCCCTCAGCCCCTCCTCCTCTTCGCTCGCCTCCTCCTCTCTTTCCCAAAACCCCTGAAGCCCAAATCGACATCGTCAACGCCCTTGGGCCAGCCTGCAGCCAGACCGCCGCCACCTGGAAGGATGCCGCCACCTCCAGCGCCCCGCTGACCACCACCAACGTCCATCACGAACCCCAAACCCTTGAAACCGACGGGAACCGCTCCTCCTTCCACCTGAAGTCGCGCCCTACCTCCGATGAACCCCCGGCAGCCCATCTCCACCTCCCAAAACTCAGTAAGCTTCTTTTTATATATTTTATTTATTAGGTATATTTATTTATATAAGGAAATTAGTTTTAAAAGGATAAGAAAAATATGGATTCTTTCTTTTTATATATATATATATATATATATGAACGGTATGGAGTGAAATTTTTAGATTTTTATGAATGGTAAAGATTTGATTTTCTTGTATGACCATTAGCTAAAAAGATTGATTTTTACTAAATGAAAGAAGAAATTTTCATAACATGAAAGGAATTTTTATATAAGAAAGATTGAATCTTTATATTAGAAAGATCGAATTTTATATGCAAGAAAAAGTTTGAACTTTTACTATAGAGGAGATTGTATTTTTCATCGTGGAAAGATTATATTCTTAACTATAAAAAGATTATATTTTTAAATAGAAAAGAGGAGATTTTTATAGCAGAAAGATTATATTTTTATACAAGGAAAAATACGATTTTGTTGATATGAAAACAAAAACAACTTTGATCTGAAAAGAACATAAACAACTTTGATTTGAAAAGAATATAAACAACTTTGATTTTAAAATAGTATTGTTTTGAAAAGAGAATTTTGACATATATGGCTTGAAAATAGGGATATGATTTTACGTAATATAAAAATTGGATTTTTATATGTATGTGAAGTTGAAGATTATATTTTTCATGAAACGAAGACTAGATTTTTCACGAAGTAAAAATATCATCGTGGTAAAAATGTGATTTTTATATATTGAACATCGGAATAAAAATATGATTTTTATATATTGAACATCGAAATAAAAATGTGATTTTTATATTTTGAACGTCGAAGTAAAAATTCGACTTTTATATATTGAATAACGAAGTAAAAATTCGATTTTTACATATGTAGTGGCTACAGCAACGAAGATGCGATAGCGATGAAGATTTCTATCAATGAAGAGCCGTGGAGCTAGGATAGCTATCAGTGAGAATTTCTCACCTTTCAATTTATTTTTCTAGTTATATATATATACTAGGATGCAGACGGTGCTTAGTAGCACCCGACACAATCGTCCACAGACCATGGACTTGTTTGTTTGGTTGCATAGATTAGTTATATGATGTGATTTGAAATTGAATTGTTGGGTGAAATAAATTGATTTGATTGATGTGTGAATGGCGTGGGCCTTCACTAGACCGGGGATAAGGCTAGGCCTCGTCCCGTTTCTAGTATCGTGCCGTTATGCCGTCGAAATTTTCTAAAATATGTTAGAAAAATAAAAACATCATTTTATTTAAGAAATGAACTGAATAAAATTCATATGTTGGAATAAAATGTTTTGTCGTTAAAAATATAATTTTTAACGTGAATGTGAATAAATAAATATTCATTTACAAACCAGACGGTTTGTTTATGTACACCTATTTGAAGGACATTGATTGGGTCGATAAATTTTACACATCGCCCAACTGCACAACTAAATCTGTGTTTGATTGTTTGAAACCCCACACGGGTGTTAGGATGAAATTTGAAGTTCACTCATCCTGATTGATCAAATATGTCGATCGATTGATTGACAGGCTGCTATAAGCGTTAAATGTCTATATTTGATGCTTATACAGTGTAGTGCACTTTGGTTGATGGTTGATTATTTTTCAATGCTATTATATACGTGTGATGTATGAAATTCCATATAATTAACATTATATGGTGATTGATTGGGCCTCATTCCAATTTAGAAAATAAAGAATATTATAAAATAAAAGTTCATGTGTTGACAGTACTCATCCATTGAGATTGGTCATGTGTTGAACGAAATATTTTAGTAATAAAATTTACATCTTTATCGATATAAAATATGTGTTCATGTGTTGACAGTACTCATCCATTGAGATTGGTCATGTGCTGAACGAAATATTTTGGATAACAACAACTATTTTGAAAAAGGAAATATTTGAAATAGAATATTTGAAAATAGAAATTTATGAAGCCGTGTCGATTAGATTGACGCCATTTAGACGTAAACGATATTTATATCAATTTGAAAACGATTTCGAAATGAATTGAATTGAAAACGATTTCGAAATGAATTGAATTGAAAACGATTTCGAAATGAATTGAATTGAAAACGATTTCGAAATGAATTGAATTGAAAACGATTTCGAAATGAATTGAATTGAAAACGATTTCGAAATGAAATGAATTGAAAACGATTTCGAAATGAATTGAATTCAAAACGATTTCGAATTGAATTGAAAGCGAATTGAAAATGAATTCAAATTGAATTGGAATTTGAATTGAATAGAAATGAATTTTAAAACGAATTTATAAAGAAGAATTCAATTTTGATTTGAATTGAAAGAAAGTTGAAATTGCTTTTGAAACGATTTTAAAACTATTTATATAACTCGTTTTGAAATAGAAATCGACGAAATATATTATATATATATTATATATATAATATAATGGCCTGAATAGAACGCGTCGCGCCGCGGCCGTTCGTGAATTTCGACCATTTATTTCAAACGGACATTACGGGAAATCCGACCGTTGGATTCTCCTAAAACCGGAACCGTTGGGTTCGTATCGAAAAGGGCTTTCTAATGAATATTAGAAATTTAAAATCTAACGGTTGGATTTGGAGTTACGTCCAAATCAAATTTGAAAAAGGTCGCTGTAAGTACAGTTCGATGGCCGTTGATGGAAATCGACTGTACGGGCCTTGATAAAATTATTAAAAATAGTAATAATTTGTGTAAAATCATAAGAAATGATTTAGAAAGAATTGGGATGAAAAACTCCATATTTGAAAAGATAAAAATAGATTTTTATCGGAATGAACTAGTTTTGAACTAGAATTATAATTCTATTTATTTTTAAATAAATAAATTGATTTCGAAAAGGGTTTTAAAAATAACCAGAATTTCCAATGATTGCATTGGAGTGGATTTGAATCGAAATTGTCTTCGGAATATTTCGATGTTGGATTTTGTGATTATACAACTGTTGTTATTGAAATTTGAAAGATATAGATATATATATCGTTATTTCCAATACGATATTTGTTAGTCGTAGAATTTGATATTGAATATAAGCCGGTATATTTTCTATTCAGAGCCTTGTATTGAATATCAAATGTGATTTGGGTTTGTCGTGAATGGTGTCTTCACTAACACTGTTCTTAAACCCAGTGGAGAAAAGATTAAATCTTTTTATTTAGATTTAATGAAATGTACCAATTAAATAATATTTAATTGGAATCGAGTCGATATTGATTTTTGGGTTTATCGTGAACGGTGTTTTAAATAACACTCGTTCTTTAACCCGATAATTAATGAATGTGATTTTGGGTTTATCGTGAACCGTGTTTTAAATGACACTGATTCTTTAACCCAGTCGAAGATTAAAACTAAGTGGAGTTTTAATGAATCTTTAATTAGATTGAAATGATCGAAAATGGAGTAGCACCAGTTTTGCTCCAGGCGATAGTTAAATCTTTAATTAGATTTGAACGTGAAATGGTAATTGAATTTACCGATAACACCATGGTGTTAGATATGAAGTATGACCAGTTTTACTTCATGGGATGAATAGGTTGGGATTGGGAAATTAAAACAAATGATTACTTCGGTAAGTTTCGTTAATCCCGACTAGTTTTGAATTGATATTCAAAAGTAGATTAAAGAATAAATTCAAGGAATTTATCTTTGATAAAATTAATGGGAATCTTTCCCTATGAATGTGAAATTTAGAAACTAACTGTCGGTTAGCCAAGCAGAATGGTTTTCTGGATATTGATCTGATGTTGGTTTCGGCCTTCGGGGTTAATATTTGGGGAACTATTCTCTTGATTAATTTGCGGTTAGTGACTGATGAATTGGAATGAGGCGTATGTTGTGTTTGTGTAGCACTTTTATAAAATATACGCGAGTTATTCGGAAAGACCGGGTTTATCCCATTCTGAATAACTGATACGACGATAAGTCGAAGATGAAGACGGTGGTCGAAGATCGGAGGTCTTCACGTCGTTTGGGTGATTACTGATGATCTTGATTAGACTGTACACCCAAGAAGATGGAAACAGTTGGTGATCGTCCAGACGTACTTGGAGATCGATGGATATGCGTGGTACTAGGTGCCTCCGGTTTCGTTCAGACCCAGAACGGACTTGTAAATGGACTGTGTGTCTGACATTGGATTTTAGTCCGTGTGATTGATCTCTATTAAATATATATCTGTTTGGCGGCGGAGAATTTATTCTCTTGCTTAACGCCCTTCTCTGAGACGTACGAGCTCAGGGGTTATATATTGATGGATATCAAACACATGGAGTGAATTGCCTGTGTGGCATGCCTAAGTGGCAATTGATCGAGGCTTCTGTTGAAAAGCAAAGTCTTGTGGTGATGATCAAAGCACGGCCTTTGTGGCGTAGCTTTGTGTAACGTTGATTCGCGAGTTTCACACCCGGTATGAACCAAAAACGGGAGAGGACCTCAGGGAGGACATGCGTTTCTTTCTAGCTAGAAGTGGCGTCAGTGGTTTTACACGCCCTGACGAGTTTGACTTATGTGGTTGTTGCTGTTGCGAGGCGCCTCGGATTGATCGGTCGTTCTCGAACCGATGGAGTCATTTAGTTGGCTCATTTACGCCCTATAGGGCGGAGAGACGTATTGTTCAGGCACTATAATCCACTCCGTGTGGACCGGCCCTGTCGCTCCATGGGGCAGTTGCGGCTGTTCCGGAGACATGGGCTAGATTGTCTCGAAGACGGTGAGGACGATCCCTGGCCTCGGTTCATAGACGGAAATCCAATTTCCAAATACGTGACATTTGCGGTTTTAATTGTAAACCTATATATGGCGACATAGTGGCATGGGACGCTCATGTTGCCTATGATTGATACTTATGATTTGAAGTTGTTTTATACACTATGCACTTATAATAGTATCAAATGATTTGTTTTTAAACGTATCAAGCATTCTTTGGCTGTTATAAGGAAAAACCCTATCCCCCGGCTTGCGTTGCATTGTGTGATAGGACCTGGGTCTTATAACAGCTTCATTTTTCTTTATTTAGCATTGCGCTGTTTGTTTTGTGCACCGGTATTCTTGGGAGGAAACCCGTTCCGTGTTATACGGCGTGGTCCCTTGATTTACCTAACTTTAAAAATAAAGATTAACTGTTTTAGTTCTCACACCAGTCACATGACTGACCTGGAGTTTATTGTTTTAACCTAAACTCTGGGTGCCCTTATTTTGACACGGGCAGCTAGTAGTTTTGGTTTTTGCAGATTTTTATTCACAGGATCCTGGTTTACAGCTGGAACGATATCCGGAAAGCTTTGTATCCGTATATCTCTTCTAGTTGTGTATTATATTATTTTCCGCTGCTATGTATTTAAATGTAATTTAAATCTCTGATATTTCTGTGTAATATTCATTTATACTCTGTATATTCTTGTAATCTGATGCATTGTTGTAATATACAATGAAATGTTCTTCTGTATGAGTTCTGATTTGTCGTGTTCTCAACGATAGGGCGTTTCGAACGGCCTGGATCGGTTTAGCGACTGGTTCAGACCGAGCGAAATTCCTTGCCGTCACAGTTGGTATCAGAGCTTTTGTTTACAGAGCTCGAGAACGAGACACATTAGAACCATACGAAAGAATTCATCAGATATTGGATTAGTAATATCCAATGGGAATGACTCGTTAGAGATGGGATCAGTAGTATCCTAGAACGAGTGTGAAGAGTATATTTTTAAAGTGAAAACAAATTTAGTTTAGAAAATTTAAATCAATTATACGTATTTGATTATTTATTTATATTGATTTGGACGGTCCAGTATATAAAGATTTTGCATATACGCCTTGCAAACGTGTATTTGAAATTTCAATATACTGGATAGATATAGAATCACCTTCTAGTCGCCCGGAGAGAACTCTGATGATTGATGCATCATCATCAGAATTTATGTTCGAGTGACGAAAGGGAGATTTCTATATATTTCCTATTGACTGGTGTGAGAACCAAAGCTGTATAGGATTTATTGTTGTGATTTGGCATCAAAAATCTGATTTTTTTTGACTATGTATCAAAGTTATCAATTTGAAAACTCTAATTCACTAATAGATTGATGTTTGCGTTGTTTATTTATTTGTTTGCTAATTTTTACCCCTGTAGCCAAATTGAACCAAATAATGAATTGTATTGAAAATTGGTCGCATTTGCTTGCATATACATATACTTATATTGAACAGGTCATAGCAAGGAGGCTAGAGCAGAGAATAAAATTTGTTTGCCCGACAAATAGGTACATGTTTACTACATAATTTCCTGTTTTGTTTGGGTGATGATGATTTTGTGAGCCTATTGGCTAGCCGCTTGGCTTTCTCTTTTTCTTTTTGAGATCTGAAGGACCGGGGAAGCTATTTGAAATTCCCCGATGCTCCCGGTGCAGGAGAGGTTATGGCAAAAATTTTCAAAAATTTAGGGTGTTAGCCAAATTTTTGAAATTTTTGGAAATTCTCAAAAACTGAAAAGTTGGAGAATGGAAGCCAGATCGAACGTAGAGTTGATTAATCAAACCACTTTCGACTTTGTTCCTTTTCGGGGACGAAAATTTTTAAGTTGGGGAGATTGTAATAACCCGCAAATTCTGGGCCAGTTTAAAAATTTTATTTTGGCAATTATAGCGAATTTTGAATATTTAAAATGAATTATTTTAAATAATATCGACGAGAAATTTATTTTGAATAGAATTCGATGTATATATTATATACGTCGTCGTTAGAATATAAACATTTATATATAATTATAAATAGAATTGAAAATGATGCGGTAGTTCGATAATTCAATTTCAAACTTCAATTGAATGTACCGGGTGCAAAACAATCTGGATTTTAGTGAAACCAAAAATAATGGGATCTAATTGATAATATCTTTCCAACGAATCCGAATAATCAAATTTTCATAGCGGGGATCAAAAGATATGTCCAGTTGAAAATTCTGAATAGTCGCTATGGAATTCAGGCCCTTAAAAATGGACATTTTGCAGATGACCTCGGATTTCGACGAAACCAGTTTTGTTGGGTCCGCGGTGTCAAATTATTGCTAGATTCCAAATTTCATAATTTTCTGAATCAATATGTGAGCGTGGCAAAGGAAAATGCGTTTGACCAGTTTCAGTTGATTTTAATCGACTGGAAAATGGCCATTTTTCTAACGGTCTCAGAATTCGACGAAACTAGTTTTGTTAGGACCGTATTGTCAATACGAAGCTAGAAAATATTTTTCTGGAATTTTTCGTGTTAGTATGTGACCCCGGTAATTTGAAATGTACGTTTAAAATTCAATATAGTGATTTAAATGTAAATTTTAGCGGAAACTGATCGTAACAACCGAATTGGCTTACGAAACATATCCCATTGTGTTTGGAATGGGGGTAATTAGCTAGGGACGACAGTCGTTGGGCCTCGATTGGAGTTCGAAAATAAAAGTTGCTTTATGGAAAAAGGGATAATAAATAAATTAAATATATAACCACCTCTTCCCGGTCAACCCTCTCCATTTCTCTTTCCTCCCTCTCCCGTTCAGATTTGAAATAAAGAAAATAAAAAAAAAGAAATCGAAAAGGGGAAACCGCCGACGCCCTACGCCTGCATCCACCGCCGACGCCTCACGCCGCCCTCCTCCAACGAAAGCCGCCTCCGAAGAGAAGCTCCGACCCCCTCAGCCCCTCCTCCTCTTCGCTCGCCTCCTCCTCTCTTTCCCAAAACCCCTGAAGCCCAAATCGACATCGTCAACGCCCTTGGGCCCGCCTGCAGCCAGACCGCCGCCACCTGGAAGGATGCCGCCACCTCCAGCGCCCCGCTGACCACCACCAACGTCCATCACGAACCCCAAACCCTTGAAACCAACGGGAACCGCTCCTCCTTCCACCTGAAGTCGCGCCCTACCTCCGATGAACCCCCGGCAGCCCATCTCCACCTCCCAAAACTCAGTAAGCTTCTTTTTATATATTTTATTTATTAGGTATATTTATTTATATAAGGAAATTAGTTTTAAAAGGATAAGAAAAATATGGATTCTTTCTTTTTATATATATATATATATATGAACGGTATGGAGTGAAATTTTTTGATTTTTATGAATGGTAAAGATTTGATTTTCTTGTATGACCATTAGCTAAAAAGATTGATTTTTACTAAATGAAAGAAGAAATTTTCATAACATGAAAGGAATTTTTATATAAGAAAGATTGAATCTTTATATTAGAAAGATCGAATTTTATATGCAAGAAAAAGTTTGAACTTTTACTATAGAGGAGATTGTATTTTTCATCGTGGAAAGATTATATTCTTAACTATAAAAAGATTATATTTTTAAATAGAAAAGAGGAGATTTTTATAGCAGAAAGATTATATTTTTATACAAGGAAAAATACGATTTTGTTGATATGAAAACAAAAACAACTTTGATTTGAAAAGAATATAAACAACTTTGATTTTAAAATAGTATTGTTTTGAAAAGAGAATTTTGACATATATGGCATGAAAATAGGGATATGATTTTACGTAATATAAAAATTGGATTTTTATATGTATGTGAAGTTGAAGATTATATTTTTCATGAAACGAAGACTAGATTTTTCACGAAGTAAAAATATCATCGTGGTAAAAATGTGATTTTTATATATTGAACATCGGAATAAAAATATGATTTTTATATATTGAACATCGAAATAAAAATGTGATTTTTATATTTTGAACATCGAAGTAAAAATTCGATTTTTATAAATTGAATAACGAAGTAAAAATTCGATTTTTACATATGTAGTGGCTACAGCAACGAAGATGCGATAGCGATGAAGATTTCTATCAATGAAGTGCCGTGGAGCTAGGATAGCTATCGGTGAGAATTTCTCACCTTTCAATTTATTTTTCTAGTTATATATATATACTAGGATGCAGACGGTGCTTAGTAGCACCCGACACAATCGTCCACAGACCATGGACTTGTTTGTTTGGTTGCATAGATTAGTTATATGATGTGATTTGAAATTGAATTGTTGGGTGAAATAAATTGATTTGATTGATGTGTGAATGGCGTGGGCCTTCACTAGACCGGGGATAAGGCTAGGCCTCGTCCCGTTTTTAGTATCGTGCCGTTATGCCGCCGAAATTTTCTAAAATATGTTAGAAAAATAAAAACATCATTTTATTTAAGGAATGAACTGAATAAAATTCATATGTTGGAATAAAATGTTTTGTCGTTAAAAATATAATTTTTAACGTGAATGTGAATAAATAAATATTCATTTACAAACCAGACGGTTTGTTTATGTACACCTATTTGAAGGACATTGATTGGGTCGATAAATTTTACACATCGCCCAACTGCACAACTAAATCTGTGTTTGATTGTTTGAAACCCCACACGGGTGTTAGGATGAAATTTGAAGTTCACTCATCCTGATTGATCAAATATGTCGATCGATTGATTGACAGGCTGCTATAAGCGTTAAATGTCTATATTCGATGCTTATACAGTGTAGTGCACTTTGGTTGATGGTTGATTATTTTTCAATGCTATTATATACGTGTGATGTATGAAATTCCATATAATTAACATTATATGCTGATTGATTGGGCCTCATTCCAATTTAGAAAATAAAGAATATTATAAAATAAAAGTTCATGTGTTGACAGTACTCATCCATTGAGATTGGTCATGTGTTGAACGAAATATTTTAGTAATAAAATTTACATCTTTATCGATATAAAATAAGTGTTCATGTGTTGACAGTACTCATCCATTGAGATTGGTCATGTGTTGAACGAAATATTTTGGATAACAACAACTATTTTGAAAAAGGAAATATTTGAAATAGAATATTTGAAAATAGAAATTTATGAAGCCGTGTCGATTAGATTGACGCCATTTAGACGTAAACGATATTTATATCAATTTGAAAACGATTTCGAAATGAATTGAATTGAAAACGATTTCGAAATGAATTGAATTGAAAACGATTTCGAAATGAATTGAATTGAAAACGATTTCGAAATGAATTGAATTGAAAACGATTTCGAAATGAATTGAATTGAAAACGATTTCGAAATGAATTGAATTGAAAACGGTTTCGAAATGAAATGAATTGAAAACGATTTCGAAATGAATTGAATTGAAAACGATTTCGAATTGAATTGAAAGCGAATTGAAAATGAATTCAAATTGAATTGGAATTTGAATTGAATAGAAATGAATTTTAAAACGAATTTATAAAGAAGAATTCAATTTTGATTTGAATTGAAAGAAAGTTGAAATTGCTTTTGAAACGATTTTAAAACTATTTATATAATTCGTTTTAAAATAGAAATCGACGAAATATATTATATATATATTATATATATATATATATATAATATAATGGCCTGAATAGAACGCGCCGCGCCGCGGCCGTTCGTGAATTTCGACCATTTATTTCAAACGGACATTACGGGAGATCCGACCGTCGGATTCTCCTAAAACCGGAACCGTTGGGTTCGTATCGAAAAGGGATTTCTAATGAATATTAGAAATTTAAAATCTAACGGTTGGATTTGGAGTTACGTCCAAATCAAATTTGAAAAAGGTCGCTGTAAGTACAGTTCGATGGCCGTTGAAGGAAATCGACTGTACGGGCCTTGATAAAATTATTAAAAATAGTAATAATTTGTGTAAAATCATAAGAAATGATTTAGAAAGAATTGGGATGAAAAACTCCATATTTGAAAAGATAAAAATAGATTTTTATCGGAATGAACTAGTTTTGAACTAGAATTATAATTCTATTTATTTTTAAATAAATAAATTGAATTCGAAAAGGGTTTTAAAAATAACCAGAATTTCCAATGATTGCATTGGAGTGGATTTGAATCGAAATTGTCTTCGGAATATTTCGATGTTGGATTTCGTGATTATACAACTGTTGTTATGGAAATTTGAAAGATATAGATATATATATCGTTATTTCCAATACGATATTTGTTAGTCGTAGAATTTGATATTGAATATAAGCCGGTATATTTTCTATTCAGAGCCTTGTATTGAATATCAAATGTGATTTGGGTTTGTCGTGAATGGTGTCTTCACTAACACTGTTCTTAAACCCAGTGGAGAAAAGATTAAATCTTTTTATTTAGATTTAATGAAATGTACCAATTAAATAATATTTAATTGGAATCGAGTCGATATTGATTTTTGGGTTTATCGTGAACGGTGTTTTAAATAACACTCGTTCTTTAACCCGATAATTAATGAATGTGATTTTGGGTTTATCGTGAACCGTGTTTTAAATGACACTGATTCTTTAACCCAGTCGAAGATTAAAACTAAGTGGAGTTTTAATGAATCTTTAATTAGATTGAAATGATCGAAAATGGAGTATCACCAGTTTTGCTCCAGGCGATAGTTAAATCTTTAATTAGATTTGAACGTGAAATGGTAATTGAATTTACCGATAACACCGTGGTGTTAGATATGAAGTATGACCAGTTTTACTTCATGGGATGAATAGGTTAGGATTGGGAAATTAAAACAAATGATTACTTCGGTAAGGTTCGTTAATCCCGACTAGTTTTGAATTGATATTCAAAAGTAGATTAAAGAATAAATTCAAGGAATTTATCTTTGATAAAATTAATGGGAATCTTTCCCTATGAATGTGAAATTTAGAAACTAACTGTCGGTTAGCCAAGCAGAATGGTTTTCTGGATATTGATCTGATGTTGGTTTCGGCCTTCGGGGTTAATATTTGGGGAACTATTCTCTTGATTAATTTGCGGTTAGTGACTGATGAATTGGAATGAGGCGTATGTTGTGTTTGTGTAGCACTTTTATAAAATATACGCGAGTTATTCGGAAAGACCGGGTTTATCCCATTCTGAATAACTGATACGACGATAAGTCGAAGATGAAGACGTTGGTCGAAGACTGGAGGTCTTCACGTCGTTTGGGTGATTACTGATGATCTTGATTGGGCTGTACACCCAAGAAGATGGAAACAGTTGGTGATCGTCCAGACGTACTTGGAGATCGATGGATATGCGGGGTACTAGGTGCCTCCGGTTTCGTTCAGACCCAGAACGGACTTGTAAATGGACTGTGTGTCTGACATTGGATTTTAGTCCGTGTGATTGATCTCTATTAAATATATATCTGTTTGGCGGCGGAGAATTTATTCTCTTGCTTAACGCCCTTCTCTGAGACGTACGAGCTCAGGGGTTATATATTGATGGATATCAAACGCATGGAGTGAATTGCCTGTGTGGCATGCCTAAGTGGCAATTGATCGAGGCTTCTGTTGAAAAGCAAAGTCTTGTGGTGATGATCAAAGCACGGCCTTTGTGGCGTAGCTTTGTGTAACGTTGATTCGCGAGTTTCACACCCGGTATGAACCAAAAACGGGAGAGGACCTCAGGGAGGACATGCGTTTCTTTCTAGCTAGAAGTGGCGTCAGTGGTTTTACACGCCCTGACGAGTTTGACTTATGTGGTTGTTGCTGTTGCGAGGTGCCTCGGATTGATCGGTCGTTCTCGAACCGATGGAGTCATTTAGTTGGCTCATTTACGCCCCATAGGGCGGAGAGACGTATTGTTCAGGCACTATAATCCACTCCGTGTGGACCGGCCCTGTCGCTCCAAGGGGCAGTTGCGGCTATTCCGGAGACATGGGCTAGATTGTCTCGAAGACGGTGAGGACGATCCCTGGCCTCGGTTCATAGACGGAAATCCAATTTCCAAATACGTGACATTTGCGGTTTTAATTGTAAACCTATATATGGCGACATAGTGGCATGGGACGCTCATGTCGCCTATGATTGATACTTATGATTTGAAGTTGTTTTATACACTATGCACTTATAATAGTATCAAATGATTTGTTTTTAAACGTATCAAGCATTCTTTGGCTGTTATAAGGAAAAACCCTATCCCCCGGCTTGCGTTGCATTGTGTGATAGGACCTGGGTCTTATAACAGCTTCATTTTTCTTTATTTAGCATTGCGCTGTTTGTTTTGTGCACCGGTATTCTTGGGAGGAAACCCGTTCCGTGTTATACGACGTGGTCCCTTGATTTACCTAACTTTAAAAATAAAGATTAACTGTTTTAGTTCTCACACCAGTCACATGACTGACCTGGAGTTTATTGTTTTAACCTAAACTCTGGGTGCCCTTATTTTGACACGGGCAGCTAGTAGTTTTGGTTTTTGCAGATTTTTATTCACAGGATCCTGGTTTACAGCTGGAACGATATCCGGAAAGCTTTGTATCCGTATATCTCTTCTAGTTGTGTATTATATTATTTTCCGCTGCTATGTATTTAAATGTAATTTAAATCTCTGATATTTCTGTGTAATATTCATTTATACTCTGTATATTATTGTAATCTGATGCATTGTTGTAATATACAATGAAATGTTCTTCTGTATGAGTTCCGATTTGTCGTGTTCTCAACGATAGGGCGTTTCGAACGGCCTGGATCGGTTTAGCGACTGGTTCAGACCGAGCGAAATTCCTTGCCGTCACAGCTACGATCACTCTGCCCCATAAAGTCATGACAACTTCACTTCACTGATCCGTAACCAATATCCGTCTTTCCGTGGTGAGTCAAAGCTATAGACGTCGATAACCCCTTTGCACGCGTCCCGCAACAAAGCCTAACTCATGAAGTTAACTCGTTGGTTCCCAACTGGATCCTGAGTTCTGCTTCCCATTTGGACTACCTTTGCATCTCGGTTTTTGGTTTCCTCCGAATCGGTTCGGGCCTCCTCCTCCTATCTGGTTCGGTTCGGGTCTTCCTCCTATCCAGTTCGATTCAGGTCTCTTCCTCCTATCCGGTTCGGTTCGGGTCTCCTCCTCCTATCCAGTTCGGTTTGGGTCTCCTCCTATCCGGTCAGGTTCGGGTCTCTTCCTCCTATCCGGTTCGGTTCGGGTCTCCTCCTCCTATCTGGTTCGGTTCGGGTCTCCTTCTCTCATTCTCCTATCCGGTTCGGTTCGGGTGTCTTCCTCCTATCCGGATCAGTTCGGGTGTCTTTATACTATCCAGATCGGTTCAAGTGTCTTTCTCCTATCCGGATCGGATCGGGTGTCTTGCTCCTATCCGAATCGGATCGGGTGTTGCTCCAAATAGGTTCTGAAAATCTACAACTTTTTCCAGCAAGCTATTTTTGCCAAATGACGGCGTTTTCAACCATTCTAACCTTTCTATGACATCACAAAACATTCCAAACAGTGGTAACAACATATAGAATCAATCAAAAACATTAAAATATCATTCACATGAAATATTTTAGATCAAATATACCCAAAAAGCATGATTTTCCCTTAATCATGACTTAACCATACAATTAGTAAAACATGTCCAAATTAACCCAAATTTTTATTAGAGCCCTGAAATAATATTTAAGAATTTTACAAATTTTTCCAGATTTTTTTGAGCCATAATTTCGCTAATTATCACTAATTATCACTAATCACCCCTAACTAGCCGTAATTAGTGAAAAACAATGCAAATCACTCACCTTTGCCATAATTAAAATTTTCAGAACTGAAACTTCGCTGATTTGGGCGAATACTGATGTCTAACAATAGCTCTAACATTGATTTGGTGAATATCTTCCTTGATTTGGCGTTGCTAAGCTTAATCCTTGATTAGAGAGTGATTTTAGATGATTTTAGAAGGTAGAGGCCATGGCTAGGGTTAAGGAATAGTTTTAGAAGGTTGAAAAATGAAATAAAATTCGTTTTCCTACTGTTCTTACCATCCCCATAATCCTAATCCCGTAATGGGTTATGGGCCCTCTCACTAACCACCCTAATTAGGCCCGGTTAAGCTATTTTCCACCTTCTAAACCTTGTTTCAGCCATATCTCCCAAACGGTGAATCCGTTTGGCTAATGTGACCACTCTACGGAATTGTAAACCATGATCCGAAGTTAATGGAAGTTGTTTCAGGTAAAATCCTTTCCAATCAAAAGTTATGGCCGAAACAAGATCAATTAGGGGCAAAACGGTCATTTAAAAATCGGCAAAAATCATGAACATGGGAAATGACCCCAATAGTCATTCCCCAAAGTTACACGACCATAAGACTTCATACGAAAAAGAAATAAATATTCTACGATCTTCCGATGCGTAGAATGCGGGTCGTTACATTCTCTCCCCCTTAGGAAATTTTGTCCCCGAAATTCCTTAACCAAAACATACAAAGAGTCCCGCATACCTACCAATCATTTACAACAATCAACATACAAAACAAACAAACAAGTCTATCCTAGCATGCGGAAAACTAAATCGCAAGTAGAATCTTACCAAGCAAAGAGTTCTGGATACGCCTTCCTAATGCTCTCCACTGTCTCCCAAGCACAGTCATTTTCATCCTCGCCCCACTGAATCTTTACTAGTTTCACCGCTTTCCTTCGAAGTTGCTTCGTATCATGCTCGAGAATATGAATCGGGTTGCAGTTCCCAACCGCCTCGTTTTCAATTTCGATATAATCCAACTGATCCGGTGAAATAGTCATATTGGGGTCGTGCACGAACTTCCTTAACTGGGAAACATGAAATACGTTGTGAACTCCAGCCATCTTGTCAGGCAACTAGACTCTATATGCCAAATTCCCAACTTGCTCGAGAACTAGGAATGGACCAACAAATCTTGGTGCCAACTTTCCTCTTCTACCAAATCGAATAACATTCTTTAATGGAGAGATCTTGACAAATACTAAGTCACCAACGGAGAATTTCAATTCTCTTCACCTTCTATCGGCATTACTCTTCTACCTATCTTGGGCAGTCTTCATTCGCTTTTGAATGATCTTGATCTTGTCTGAAGTTTCTCTTATTACATCCGGCCCAAGCACAAACTTCTCACCGGTTTCCAACCAACATGATGGTGAGTTACACGGTCTTCCGTACAAAGCTTCAAATGGAGCCATATCAATACTGGACTGATAACAGTTATTATAGGAAAACTCTACTAGATGCAAATGGTCATCCCATGATCCCCCAAAATCCAATATACAAGCTCTCAAGAGATCCTCCAATATACGATTCACCCTCTCTGTCTGACCATCAGTTTGAGGATGGTACGCGGTACTGAGATGTAATTCTGATCCTAAGGCCTCTTGTAAGCTCTTCCAAAATCCACTAGTAAACAACGGATCTCGGTCACTTACAATGCGTTTGGGTATTCCATGAAATCTCACTATCCACTTCATATACAGTTCCGCTAACTTAGCTGTAGTTCTATTCTACTTGACGGGTATGAACCTTGCACTTTTAGTCCATCGATCTACGATTACCCAAATGCTATCATGACCTGATCTAGTCCTTGGTAAACCGTCGATGAAATCCATCGAGACTTGTTCCCATTTCCATTCTGGGATTTCTAACGGTTGTAACAAACTGCTAAGCTTCTTTTGCTCAGCTTTAACTAATTGGCAATTCATACACTTGGATATAAACTTCCCAACATCTCTTTTCATCCCTTCCCAGTAGTAGATCTGCTTCATGTCTCGATACATTTTTTTACCACTGGGATGTATGGTCAGTTTTGAGTGGTGACATTCTCTAAGCACTTCACCTCTCAATCCATTCACGTTGGGTACAACCATTCTTCCACTCTTTCTAAGCCATCCATCTCGATCATGCCCATACTCGTTCAATTCCTCATCGATGCCCATCTCTAACTTGGAGATGATTTTCAATAAGTTAGAATCGTCCCTTTAATTGGAACCAATCCGCTCAATCAAAGTGGGTCTAATCGTCAAACTTGCTAACATTTCTGGATCCAATTCTCACTTTGGTCTGAAATTATACCCAGCGATGTACTCCAG
This sequence comes from Allium sativum, assembly GCA_030737875.1. Taxonomy (NCBI): domain Eukaryota; kingdom Viridiplantae; phylum Streptophyta; class Magnoliopsida; order Asparagales; family Amaryllidaceae; genus Allium; species Allium sativum. Next base: position 790,272,431 of record CM060920.1, on the reverse strand, counting down.
CTGCTTCCACTCAAGAAACATAGCCCCTAAACTGGCATGTCTCCTACTCAACGCATCAGCTACCGCATTACCCTTTCCTGGTGTATATGCGATATCGAAATCATAGGAAGCCAAGAACTCTAACCATCTTCGCTGACGGAGATTTAGATCCTTCTGAAAGAAAAGATACTTTAACGACTTATGGTCAGTAAACAACTCGAATCTTTCTCCCAAGAGATAATGACTCCACATCTTCAACGTGAACACGATCGCTACTAATTCCAAATCGTCAATAGGGTATCTTTTCTCATGTGGTTTCAGTTACCAGCTTGCATAAGCTATAACTCTACCTCCTTGCATCAACACAGCACCTAGTCCGGTACCACATGCATCTGTGTATACTGTCATTTCTTCATTCCCTTTAGGAATGACTAACACTGGTGCACACATCAACTTTTCCTTTAGGCTCTTGAATGCATTCTCGCACCTTCGTCCCAAACAAAAGCTTGATTCTTCTTGGTCAACTGAGTCAGCGGTGCTGCTATCTTGGAGAAGTCTTGGATAAACTTACAATAAAATCGAGCTAATCCCAAGAAACTTCTTATGTCCATTGCATTCTTGGGTATAGACCAATCTTGTACCGTAGCCACCTTCGCAGGGTCCACGGTAATACCATTCTCTGAAACAACATGGCCCAAGAATCTCACTTCCCTCCTCCAGAAGTGATGCCTAGAAAACTTTGCTTTCAATTGGTGTTTTCTCAACACCTCTATCACTACCCTCAAATGTTCCTTGTGTTCTTCCTTTGTCCTTGAATAAACCAAGATATCATCCACGAACACAAGAAAAAACTTATTCAATTGGTTCCTGAATACCCTATTCATAAGATCCGCAAAATATGCTGGTGCATTGGTGAACCCGAATGGCATGACCAACCACTCATAGAATCCAGACGGCGTCCGAAATGTCGTTTTAGCTATACTCTCAGCTTCCACCCAAAGCTGATGAAAACCTATCGCAAGATCCAACTGGGAGAACACTCTCGTGCCACTCAACTGATCAAACAAATCATCTATCCGCGGTAGAGGATACTTATTCTTCCTCGTCACCTTATTCAGCTCGCTGTAGTCCACACACAATCGAAGGGAACCATTAGCCTTGGTAGCAAACACAACCAGTGCTCTCCACTCAGAAACACTTCTTCTAATAAATTTCTTCTTCAAAAGATCGCTCACTTGCACCCCGAGCTCTCGCTGCTCCCTTGGTACCATACGACGAAGTGGCATCACTATAGGTCTGACATCTTTCACCAAATCAATACGGAACTCAATCTCTCGATGTGGTGGAAGTCCGGTCACTTCCTCGAAGACGTCCGGATACTGGCCAGCCATGGGCACATCTGACAACTCATCATGCGAGATGTTGAGAAAATTTAGAAAACTAGCCATTACCCCATCACTGGGTAGGCCACCAAACACTACCCTCCGCCCATCATCCGCTCTAATTGTCACCAAAAATCCCTCACGGTCTACCACCGTCCCGTATCTTTGGAGCCAATCGACTCCCAAAATAATGCCAAACTCAGTAAAGCCAAAAACAAAGCCATCACAAACAAACATACATCCATGACACGATAAGACCACTTTACGGCAAATCATACTAAGGCTAGTCGAACCACCAATCGGGTTCGTTACTGTCAACGGCCTATCGACTATCTTGGATTCCAATCCCAACCTATTTACCAGGTCATTAGATATGAAGGAACTGGAAGCTCCGGTATCAAACAATACTCTAACTGGAACATCATAAATAGAAAGCATACCTTGGATAACGAAATTCTTTCCTTTCTCCGCCGCAGTTGGGGCATTCGATGAAGAAGGAACAACATTGATAGCATATGCTTTCACAATCTACTTTTCTTTAGGGGTTGCGGACACTTGTCGTTGTGATGTTCCACTTGGCCGTAGTTAAAGCACTTCCTATCCGCTGGCTTGGCCCGACACTCTTTGGCATTGTGGCCCTTCTTACCACAACTGAAGCACTCAACATTTTTTCTTACTCTATTTCTGGCCATCCTTAGCTTGGTTCTTTTTTCTCTTTTTCTACGAGTTATTCTTGCATCAACCGCCTACCTGTGGTTTTGGCTCCCCTGCAGGTACAACAACAACCTCAGTCTTTGGCTTAGGGTAAAGACTCTCCGACCTCAATGCTTTCCCCACAATCGATTCAAACGTCTCATCGATGTGGTTAATAAGCCATTCCCCCAAGTATCTATCCAAACTAGTTATGAACTTCTCGTTCTTCTTCTCGGCTGTACCAATAAGAGATAGTCCATATTTCGATAAAGTATCGAACTCAGCAATAAATTCCGAAACTGCCCTACCATTCTGCTTAAGCTCCAAGAACTTCCTAAACAATTCTGACTTCTGGGAAGTTGAGATAAACTTATCACTGAACCGGGCCTTAAACTGATTCCAAGTAACTTGATCCTCTGGAGTAGCTGCCTTAATAGCGTTCCGCCAATTCATTGCCCGTCCTTGCAGCCGAAGGGATGCTAGTCTTCTCTTCATCGCATCCTCGATACCCAAGTCTTCAAAGATACGCTCATAGCTATCCAACCAATCCTGAACATCCGTAGCCGACTCCGTTCCATGGAACGGCTTCCCACCAAGGCTGGTGTAATCCTTACAGAGCTTGGCGAAATCGGCCCTAGGCACCTGCACCTCTACACCACCACCATTAGCAGCATTGGGAACTGCCCTCTGAACATCCCTAAGCATCTCCCTCATGAAGTCAGTGAACATCATTCTCATGTCAGCAGCATTCCTATTATTTGCTCCTCTACCAGTACCCCTCGTATGTCGGCTCATCGTTCAATCTGTTAGGAGAAAACGGTTAACCATCTCTTCGGTGGTGCCATTGCAGTGCGACTCCATCCTTAGATATACTAATAGCATATATATATATACATACATATCTTTTGAAAACCAAAATATCACAAATACGCGCTCTCATATACGTACTGTCTCTCCCTGGTGTCTTTCCCTAGGTTAACTATGCAACCTAGAGCTCTGATACCAAATGTAATGGCCCGCCCCACACCAGTCGACATTTCCAATGAAAGTGCGTTATGCCAATGCCCGACCAGCACAGAACGATCGCCAAAGAAAGAAAAAGAAAGAAATTTGAACTAACAAGGAACCTATAGAATGTTTCACAACACATGGAATAAAATATAATAATAACATACTTTGACATATACAGACGAGACATTGCATAAGCTGAAAACTAAACATCATAGCAGCAGAGAATCCAAATACTTCTTATGTTCCACATCATCATTATTACAACTTTTGAAAACTATCTCTAAAGCAAAGTAAAGGAAAGGTACACTACTAATGCCCATAGTAGCGACCTGCAGCGACAGAGGGAGAATATCTACATATGCCATACGTGGGAGCCTCCTGCTCGTTTCCGGTACAGCTACCCGTGCATACCACCTAACCTGTCTCTAGTCCGCCCGTTTAAGAGCACCCATAGTAATAAGAAGATACATAAAACTCTAGGTCGGAACAAAGTCTGGTATGAGCGATAAGTGGCAAAACAGAACAATAACAGGCATACTAAACAATACCTGAACCTGGACCTACAACCAAAGAGTTAGCACTACATACTGTACAATACTCTAAGGTGCCACTAACATATAGTGTAAAGATACGGGGGTGGGGGTGAGGGTGTGCATGTCATAGTGATGGAAAACAATCAAGCATAGAAACCATCCTCACATCTCTCACTCAGTGCATAAAGCATACGATATCTACCACTTTGACCACCCCATACCTTGCTATGATCACTCTGATCCATGGAGTCGTAATGACACCACTGCACTGATCCATAGCCACTAATCCTTTGCTATGTCCACTTTGCCCCATGGAGTCATGATGGCTCCACTGCACTGGATCATAGCCTTGCTACGATCACTCTACCCCATGAAGTCATGACAACTTCACTGCATTTATCCGTAACCAATATCCGTCTTTCCGTTGTGAGTCAAAGCTATAGACGTCGATAACCCCTTTGCACGCATCCCGCAGCAAAGCCCAACTCATGAAGTTAACTCATTGGTTCCCAATTGGATCCTGAGTTCTACTTCCCATTTGGACTACCTTTGCATCTCGGGTTTTGGTCTCCTCTGGATCAGTTCGGGCCCCCTCCTCCTATCCGGTTTGGTTCGAGTCTCCTCCTCCTATCCGATTCGGTTCGGGTCTCCTCCTCCTATCCGGTTCGATTCGGGTCTCCTCCTCCTATCCGGTTTGGTTGGGGTCTCCTCCTATCTGGTTCAGTTCAAGTCTCTTCCTTCTATCCGGTTCGGTTCGGGTTTCCTCCTCTTATCCGGTTCGGTTCGGTTCGAGTCTCCTTCTCTCCTTCTCCTATCCAGTTCGGTTCGGGTGTCTTCCTCCTATCCGGATCGGTTCGGTTGTCTTTCTCCTATCCAGATCGGTTCAGGTGTCTTTCTCCTATCCGTATCGTATCGGGTGTCTTTCTCATATTCGGATCGGATCGGGTGTTCCTCCTAACTGGTTCTGGAAATCTACAACTTTTTTCAGCAAGCTATTTTCGCCAAACGACGACATTTTCAACCATTCTAACTTTTCTATGAAATCACAAAACATTCCAAACAACGGTAACAACATATAGAATCAATCAAAAACATTAAAATATCATTTACATGAAATATTTTAGATCAAATATACCCAAAAAGCATGATTTTCCCCTTAATCCCCTTAATCATGACTTAGCCATACAATTAGTAAAACATGTTCAAATTAATCCAAAATTTTATCAGAGCCCTGAAATAATATTTAAGAATTTTACAAATTTTTCTAGATTTTTCTGAGCCATAATTTCGCTAATTATCACTAATCACCCCTAATTAGCCGTAATTAGTGAAAACAATGCAAATCACTCACCTTTGCCACAATTAAAATTTTCAGAACTGAAACTTCGCTGATTTGGGCGAATACTGATGTCTAACAGCGGCTCTAACACTGATTTGGTGAATATCTTCCTTGATTTGGCTTTGCTAAGCTTAATCCTTGATTAGAGAGCGGTTTTGGATGATTTTAGAAGGTAGAGGCCATGGCTAAGGTTAAGGAATAGTTTTATACGGCTGAAAAATGAAATAAAATTCCTTCCCTACTATTCTCAGCCTCCCCATAATCCTAATCCCGAAATGGGTTTTGGGTCCTCTCGCTAACCACCCTAATTAGGCCCGGTTAAGCTGTTTTCCACCTTCTAAACCCTGTTTCAGCCATATCTCCCAAACGGTGAGTCCGTTTGGCTAATGTGACCATTCTGCGGAATTGTAAACCGTGAGATGAAGCCAATGGAAGTGGTTTCAAGTCAAAACTCCTTTCCAATCAAAAGTTATGGCCGAAACAAGATCAGTTAGGGGCAAAACGGTCATTTAAAAATCGGCAAAAATCATGAACATGGGAAATGACCCCTATAGTCGTTCCCCAAAGTTACACGACCATACGACTTCATGCAAAAAATAAATAAATATTCTATGATCTTCCCATGCATAGAACGCGGGTCGTTACAGAATGGAAAGTAATCGTAGCCTCAGGCCTCAACAACCGGGAAATAATAAAAATCGGGCAAACAACATGGCTATGTGATTAGCTTCCATTAGGGTGTATTATCACCTATCTAAAGAAATTCATTCAATTCCTTATTCTATTCGATGTTGTCCCATTCGGGAAACGGTTGCTGATCTCAACCGTTGGTGATATGCATTCGATACACTCAAGCGAAATGAGTGGTCGGTCATGTGTGGCCGGGTTACAAGATGTTCTTGTTGAACCTAGTGTATTCTCCTCCAGAGATACACTATCAGAAGGTGGTTCCATACCTTGTCATAGTTGCAAATGCATTATCCAATAAGTGCCCGCCGTTTTTTCTGTATATTATATATATGTGGAACGTGAGATGCAAATGTTCCACTAGATTTCTATTTATTTGATTTAGACACTATTATAATATCAGAAGCGTTTTGATATAAAGATTATCGTTTCTTTCAAAAGGATTTGAAAAGTTGAATCAAGTATTTTGGTTTTTCATTAGGGAAAAACCTGTTCCGTGTTATACGGCGTGGTCTTATGAGATATCGTTTATTTTCTCAAACTATTTTAACTGTTTACTCATACCAGTCCCGTGACTGACCCGAAGTTTATTTTGTTTTGTTTTACCTAAACTCTTGGTTGCCCAAATTTGTATGGGCAGTCAAGTAGTTCAGAATTTTACAGATTTACTTGGAGGAGCTGGAAGAAGGAGGCTTCAGCGTTATCTAGTTATTGTTATTTCCGCTGTGTTGTAAGTGTTATACTCTGATTGTAATACTCTGATAATAGTATGTATATGTATACAGAAAATTTTGTATTCCAAAAGCTGTTATATATTATATTTGGTTCCGCTGCGATGTGAGATTTTATGTTGTTATTTATGTTCTTCATCTACCTCTTTCTAAAAAAAATGATTCGTATTTCTGTGATATTTGGGATGGACGTGTGATGTATGTAGTCAACTTAGAGAGTACGGATTTGCGGGCCATTACAAGAACCCTTCTTTTACTCCTTCGCCTTCCCGACTTATACACCTGGCAAAACAACCCACTATCTACCCTAACTTCTCCTAGCCCAAGCAATGCTCCAATATATATATATATATATATATATATATATATATATATATATATGTATATATGTTACTTTTTTTTAATATGAAGGTCAAAATCCCAAAACCCATACACATCCCACATCCCTTTCTCCTACGTTAAATCCTTCTTCTCCCCACCGCCTATAACAGCTCCAGTTTCTTTTTTTCCCCTATAATATCGAGACTGCTGCCTTCCATTAATCATTGCATTAGCTCAGTTGAGCTTCAGGCCATCGCTCAACTTCCCTCCCACGCGTCACCCACTAAGCCACCCCCCATATCCTTCGACTAACTAGGCTTTACTAACGAGATTGACAAACCCACCTTATTTTGAAAATTACATGGAGTTTTAAACTTCTTCGTTCATCCAAACTGCGCCACCTAGGGCCCACTGCCTGTTATCAGACCGTCGTTGTGTCAACCGCTACTCTCGTGGCACCCCCTTCCCACCTAGCACCATCTCTAGTCATTACTACGCCCTCCACTTAACCCAGTATTTCAAATATTCGTATGAACTAGTAAATCTTCAGGTCGCTGCTCCCATTGCCAAAGGCCGTCGAGATTGGCCTGACCACCACCATTTGGTCGTCTTTCCTCCCCGTTCACTTCTCCTTTACGCCATTTCCCTCGTCACTGCCTATGTCATCACCTTTCGACCACCATAGGTGGCACTACACTAAAAGATGGTGCTCAGGAAATCACCAAAAAGTAGAAAGGTTTGAAGCCAGGCTGATCGAATCACTATGATTATGTTTTACATTAAAATTTGAAGGATTGAAATGACTATTCTCTTTGTTTGTGATAGTGGGGGTAAGAGAAATATTTTAATTTGTGAAAACAGATTTATAAATTTGAGAGGCAATATTTTTTTCTTCGCTAAATTAAAATGGAAGAAGGGGAAACTCATTTTGGTTTTTTTTCCTTTGAACATTTGTTGTTGGGTGGAGGTATAAATAGAACAGAAGTTTGAAGTGGGCACATGGAAATTTCTGAACCTATGAAAAATTGATAAGGAAGAACATGGGGCAGAATAGATAGGTCAGCGGAAATAATTAGAAAAGATTAAGGATGTTTTTGTTGAAATGACCAAAGATATTTTTTATGTGACACCCGATTTTTTCTCCATACCTATCGCCATTTCTATACGATGTTTATTGATTCTCGTGACCACATACAAAATCTATTTGTGATGAAAATGGACATCATGGTTTAATTCGACATTACGATCCTAATGTAACTTGTTTCGTTGGATTCCGAGTCCGTTTGCTCAAATGGTGCTCGTTCGAGTCTAAAGTGTCGATTTATTTGCATTTAATTTCGTTGTGCTGATAAAATAACTCCATTTGGCGTGAAACTCAAAATGTTGCAATAATTAGCTACTCCGGTCTTAATAAAATTTGTTTCATTGAAAACGGAGGTTGTTTGAATAAAGCCCCTTTTTAAGGATCCAAATTAAATTAAAATAAAATAATTTTAAATACCTTAATACAATAATAATATAATATTATTATCGGACATACTTGAGCATAATTTCATGTAGTTTCAAAATAGAATATTCCAGGTTGAATACTAAGCCAAATCAATATTCAATATATTAAAATCCTTTTATTTTATATAATAAATTGCTATAATTTATATACGAATTCCGTAACGGCTATTTGAAAATTTGGTTTAGACATAAAATAAGATCTACAATATGAAAACTTGATTTTTGTCTTCCATTAGAAAATTATTGTCCAATTGATTCAGACGTTTCTTGTTTAAAAAAAATACGGCTTATATTGGATCCTATATGTCCAATTAAAGTTCAAAACATTATATTACGAACTACCGCGCTGGTGTAGCTCTCTTTATAATTAAATTATAAATTATACATTCTAACATCGTTTAATAAACAAATATTTTAATGTAATTCAAAACAAACTAAATAAATATTTCTATATTGTCCAATTAACATTGTACAATAAATTTAACTAATCTCGATTATTTCAGAATTAAATTATTATCATGCTACTTATATTGATAAAATATTCAAGACCATTAAATTTCATGTCATTAAATTCAAAACAACATTCAAACCATTTTTAAATATTAAATAAGACGGTTAAAAATCTGGGTTGTTATAATTGTTTAATTTACAAAGTACCAAGAATTCAAATCTGATATGGTGCCTCCTTTTTTGTATGAGTTTTCTCCCATACTTGATGATGTGTGATTTCATTTTCTGCAGTTTCACCTGCCTGCAACCAACAAGTATTATAAAAACAAGAAGATTTCATATATGTCATTATTAAGAACAGTCAGCGCACACGTTCTAGTATAAATCAACATATGCATATGCATAAGCAAGCATAAAGAAGCAACCATAATATGGAACAAAAAATAGCTCAAGTCTATATATGTTGATAAATTATTTAATGGTTGTCCTATAATCAAAAAAAGTTTTACTTGTTATTCACTGTTGAATATACATGCTACTTACTCCTTTTTAGCAAGTCTAGTTGTGCGTTTGGTTTTTCTTCCTACAAAAAGTCATATGCCATTCTGAAAAATTAGCAATATTAGGTATGTCGACATTCTTGTATTTTGTTTCAAAATTTATTTGCAACACTCTTTATTTAAGTAGCATCATATTATTATATGAATCACGTTGAATTTTACTCTAACAATTAGTAGTTGTCCGATACTATGAATGTAAGCACTTGAAAATATTTTAGTCAACCACATACACACTGTAAAGATTTCTTTCGTGATGAGAATTACTACATTTTTGCTTAAAATATGGGTTGTTTTGTTTTTCCTTTTGATTCCTAAATTCGTACAACATCTTTAGCAAGTATGGATGAAACATAGTGACTACGATATTAGCATATGAGATAAATTGATTTGAGAAAACATATGTGTGTTAAATATTATCATAAGATGACATATATTATAACTAAGATTAAAGTTGCATCTGGGATGGTTTTTAAATGTGTTTAGCTTTGATATCTGTATCCAGTCATGGATATATTTTGTATCTTATCCATTACTTTGTATACAAATCAACTAAATACATAGTTTGGGTCAACATTGCCAAGAACCAGGCTAGTATGCACACATAACATCATATACTGATACAACAGGAAAAGGATGTAGTGTACTAAGGAGCATCAGGCATGGGCATGCAATTAGGCCTGAGAGACTAACATAGTGCATAGGTTAAAAGTGTACAAAGGCCAGAATGGATTCTGATAAACAAAAAACAGATACCACAGATGACAAGTACAAGTCTCAACAACATAGAGACAACTAGTTCAAGTGCAACACGTGAGGTCAAACTGAAAACAAGATTTAAATCTCAGGCAGACCAATATAAGATTTAAAGCATAATTTCACCAATGATTTTAGTCCATTTGCATTATTGGATTTTACATTTGATTTCAATTCCTTCATTTTATTTTAGTGGTTGAACTAGAGAAGGTATAATAATGAATGGTTTCAAAATTTATGCAATAGAATAAATTATCACGCAAATGATATAATTTCTCTAGTGAACCCATAGTCACCTGTTGATATAAAAATCAATGTGTGTGTGTATGTGTATGTGTGTATGTATGTATGTATGTATGTATGTGTGTATGTATGTATGTGTGATCAAAGCTCAATAGAAGTGCCTATTGAAATAGGTTAACACCATCAACCTACAAGTACAATGAAAAAATCCAACCTAACCAGCATATTCAACATATTTTCCTAGATATTGTCCTAGAATGACTACTTTACCGACAATGATGTCGGGGACATTATTGTAGGGAAGATAGTTGTTTTTGATCCATTGTGCTGCAAATTGGGGATCGTTAACAAGTTTGAGATGGTCCTCATTTCTAATGGAAATTGTGATAAGATGGTTAGTTGTATTCATGACCTCTGGATAAGGATCGTATAATCGGAACTTGGAAAAGCCTATGTTTAGATCTATGTTGCTGCTTGCACTGATGATGGTAAGTTGTCTGCTATCATTCCATAGCATATGCCAAATTCGGTGGAATCTACATGCAAGTTGTTTCTAGAATTGTTAATTGACAAGAAAAGATAAATTATAGTATGTAATCTTTTTATAGAGATAAAGTTTTGAATTTTGATCAAAAAGTTATGAAAGCACTGTTACAAATATGGATTTGTTTATAGGTAGAATTTTTTTAGGTTAGGTGTAACACCCCATATTTTAATACACGATAAATATATAAAGAACATTATAAAATGTATATTAAATTATAAAATATTCAAAATTAGGTAAAATAGGCTTTACCGTTGCATTCTTTACGAAATTTTGGTTTATATATACTCTTGATCTTGGTAAATCGGATTAAGTATGAACTAGTTATGAACTAAAGAAGTTTGAACTAAAACAATATATATTATAAATAATTTAAAATTTCATAATGCAGAAAGCAACGATCTGGAGTCGACCCGACCCAGCACGGGTTGACCGATGTGTCGATCCATGGTGAAGGTAGGTCGACCCACCTAAGGAACATGGCAGATCCCTACGCCTGAATCTGGCCCATTTTATGTGTTATATTCGTCGCTGACTCAGCATTGATGTGTATTATATGGTTTGATTTAATAACTTAATATCCTACGGTTAGATTATCCTAACTAATCTATAAACAGGCCAACAGCTTCACCATTTTCTTACACACAAACATTCTTCATATTCTTCCTCCTCCAAGCTATTTCTGAATAAAAATTAAGAAAACGTCGAAGTGTTGCCAGAACTCAGATTGAAGTGATAATTCTTGCTTTTCTTCTATAACAACAATTTTACTTTTTCTAGATCTAATTCAAATCACTACAACAAAAATACCCTATTACAACATCATTTTGACAATGGGCATTCTCTGCCCGTTGTAATACAGAGCTATTACAACGGTCAATTCTGGACCGTTGTAATAGATTCCTCATACAACACCTTTTCTACAACGGGCAATAACTGCCCGTTGTAACAGAAAGATATTACAACGGCCTTTTCTAACCCGTTGTAATAGACGTCTGTATTACAACGTTCACAAAGTGCATGTTGTAATAAGTGCCAATTTTACAACGGTCTTAAAATGCCCGTTGTAAGAGGTGCTAATTTTACAACGGTCGTAATGCAGGTTGTAATAAGTACCAATAATCAATAATTAATAATGAGCATTCTTAATGCTTTCTTAAAATAAATAATTATTATATTTTTTAATTTATAATTATTAATAATATTTTATTAATCATATGTTATTAATTTACTAACTATAATATTAAATTACTAATTACTAATCATTAATAATATAATATTATTCATTAATAATTAATGATTGATGATCATATTTAAAAATATTTAATATTTTACAACTATAAATTATAACTAATAACTTATAATAATAATAATAATAAATATTTACTATGTATTTGATAATTTATTTTTAATAATTTAGATTAATATGTAATTTTTAATAATTAAGAAGTGATATTTATAATTTCTTTTTAAGTATTAATTATGTAAATACTTGTTATCTTTAACATCTAATATTCCAGGAATTTTAAAATTTCCAAGATAAATATAATAATATTCAAAAAAATTAGAATTAAAATTTGAAACTTTGAAAAAAATCATAAATAAAATTATAAATTAACATTTGTTACATTATTCAAATTTAGAATCATAAATTGAGAATTCAAATTTTTGCTTAATGTTTAGAATGTTTTGTTGCCTCTGTTAAAATGTAATGAACCAGGATTTTTAATGTTTTAAAATATGAAATTCCATACTTAGAAATTTATATTGGTTAAAATTTGAGATCTAGTCTATTTTATTTTGGTTTTAAATTGATTTTTAAATGTAATTTTTTTTATATTTTGTTAAATCAAGCTTTAGTGATATTTTAAATTAATTGATATATTTTGTTTGAAATTTTATTTAAATAATTTTGTATAGTTGAATTTGGTTTTTAATTTAAATTTAGATGTGTGTTGAAGTGTATTAAATAACTACTAGTATTGTTTGTAAATTATAATGGTATGTATACATAGAGTAAACTCGGTATATACTCTTTTTAAATTATTTGTTTAAATTGTTTTGCCATTTGTTGGACCTAGCTGAATTTGTTGGCACTTGTTCGTATTGTTCGAGATTTGTAACACCCCGCCTCCACTAGGGTCACTCGCAAAGGAATGCACTAGCTTTAGAGGGGCATTATTGGTAAACATGCACAGAAATATCACAAGACAGAACATATAAAATAGCGGAAGTAAAATCGAACTTTCATAAACATTAATAATTAAGGTCTAAAGCCTTTTTCATCAGAGTACATCAAAACCTGTCTTGCAATAGTAAAGAAGCATAAAGACTTTTTCATAAATTATTCCCCAAGTAAAAACAGTAAAGTAGCCATAGCCAAGAAAAGTCCAAGCCATCCATGATGACCTTCAAGCAGAAGAAGTCCGAACTAAACAACAGTATTTAGTCCCTGTAACCTGGGGGTGGGGGAACGGAAGAAAAGAGGCGAAACAAAACAGGTCAGTCAAAAAGACTGAGTAAGCCCTATCTACTATCAGCATAAAAACTAGTAAAGTTAACTGACATGAGAAACTGAGATGAACATAAGCATGATGACAAGATAGATAAGCTAAATCAAAATAACATGATGAACTACTGTACTCAGATAAACTAAGGTGTCATCATAAATTACGATGTCAAGATAAAACAAGGTATCCCATCGTCAGGTTCGTATCAAGTATAATATCCCCAAGATATCTATTACGTATAATGTCCCATGGTATCTATCCTGTATTTTAGCTCTGCACCTACCGTACTATTATCCCCACCGTATCATGTGTTAACCATGAATGACCCTTACTCAAAAGTCGTGTAATGGTCCATGTCAACCTAGTATATCGCATATATAGGTTACTCAACTCGTATGTTTTATTCCATGTAAATGTTCAGTCCCTTGCCGTAGACCATACGGGCTTTCCCATGAGATTCTATACTACTTTAACATAGTTCCATGATCCTTAAGATCGTTTTGGATTGTCACCCTATATCTAACTAGGGTCTTTCAACATGAATCATCGTTTGTACAACTAGGACTTATGCTACCTAGGACTACTAGGGATTATGCTTACCTATTGCACGTTTTTGTATCTCGGTTTTGGTTCAACCACCCAGGGCCACTAGGATTTACGCTAACCGTCAACCGCGCCCTTTTTCCCACGCATTCATCGTGAATCATTTTTCCATGACTGTATGCACATGTATCACATCGTGCCATCCGAGTCTTGTCACAGGGCAGACCAGGAAATACAGGACTCGGTCGGGAGCTTTCGATTTATCTGCCGATGCAGATGCTAAGGTCTGTTTTTTCTATACGTGGCTATGGTCCCACGAGACCACTCCCTCAACTAGTGAAAAACAAGACAGGATAAATCCTGTATGAGAACACACTAATGGCCAACCCACAATCCTAGCCTTACCGCAACCATAATTAGATAGCAATTATGGTCTTTTGGGTGTTCTCTGCCTTTCCGTACGTACACGCTTGACCAAAGATGGTAGGTAGCCTAACGAAATGCTATCTAGGGTACGACCGTGTATCGTCGACTATCCCTTATCCATCCCCGTCTTTAGGTCGCTCGTATAGCAACCAAGGCATACTCTTGGTTCTTCTAACGCAGACCTTAACCTCTCATGAGCCTAGTATGATCACCTGGCAGCTCACAGAGGGATACCAAGAATATCCTCACGTTTCCCGAAGCCGCTGCTTCGTTACCCAGTTCGCTGGAGCCTTCATCTAAATCAGATACTTGCTCCTACTCGTATACTTAAACGATGACCTACCGTATCAGGTTACTCATCTATCTATGAACTGGTCTAAATTTCCTTGACTAAGAATCATTACTTAATTATTCTTCAACTAAGGTTTACCACTTAGCCTTATTCCCGTTATCCTTGTTAACCACGGTTATCCACCTAATCCTCAGAACTAGGGTTTACATAATGGATTAAGTGTCACTTAAGTTCATGACTTAACCCTTCTACAAATCATGTCAAAATTGGCTAAGTATCCAAGTTCAAGACTTAACCCTACAAACCATGCTCAAGTTGGTTAAGTATATATTAACTTGACCCTATCAAATTACTGAGTCAAATCGGTCAAGCGTATTTAAGCGATTCGTGACTTAGCCTTATCATATTTTCACGTTAGATTGGTTAAGTATAGGTTAACTTAACCTCAATAAATTAACGAGTTAGATTGGTTAAGTATAGGTCACTTAACCACATCAATTCATCATGTTTAGATTAGTTAAGTGTTTAACTTAACCCCATTAAACTGCCAAGTGGGATTAATTAAGTCTAGGCTAACTTAACCCCATCCGATTTCCATGTTTAGACTAGTTGAGTCTAATCTTAACCCCATCCATTAACTGTATCTTTCGGTTAAGTGTCATTAAGAAAACTTACTTAACCTTACCAAATTATCGTGTTGGATTGATTAAGTGTTGGTTAACTTAACCCCGTCCACTAGTCGTATAAAAATGGTTAAGTGTCATTAGGCAAATCAAGTTACTTAACCTACCCAACCCTGTCATGTTTTGTTAAGTATCATTAGCCTAATCAAATTACTTAACCCATTTGTCCATGTCATATTTGGTTAAGAGTCATTAATCAAATTAACTTAACCCTATCATGTGGCATTAATTACTTAATGCACCTCAACCTCTCACATTAGACTTTGTTGTGGTTACTAGTTAAGCCGGTCGGTTCCGGGTAGCATTACACCACAACTTGGTCTAACCTCGGGTTCAAGCACAACATGACCGACTTCTCACATTGGGTCCTATTATTTGCAACTACTAGTTAGGCCGGTCGGTTCCGGGTAGTTTTACGTTGCAAACTCAACCCAACCTCGAGTTGGTCACTTTCATGTTTAGTCTAGTGTCATGTTCATATTCAAGTTTTTAAGAATATGGGTAGACCTAACTTAATAGGTAAATTCCCAATTCCATAGTATGGGTAGACCTAACTTAATAGGTAAATTCCCAATTTCATATTTTCAAACATACTCACATGTCAACTTCCATGTTATATTTCAAGTCATGTTTTCAAGTTATATTTTCATGTCATTGGAAATTACTCATAACATAACCCAACGCTTTTAAACTCGCATATACGTTCGCAACAACGTAATGGATTAAAAGAAGAGACTTGGCAAAGGAATGACAAAAATGGATATTAAGCCACAAGTTAATCATGGTGGCAAATGAGGCACAAATGTGTTCATTAACTTGCATGTTACATTCTTAAGCCTCAAAAACATGCATAAACCCAAACTTGGCACATAAGCGAATCATGGTGACAAAAGACATGGAATGATGACTAGTAACTCGCATATATCATCATATAAGGGTTATGACTTCATATGCAAGTTGACATAAAGGTTATGAGGGTTCTCATGTTGCATAATGCAACATTTCAACATAAAGGTTGTAGCTTTCAGCCCACAAGATCAAGATAATGACTTCATAAACTTGCATGACATGATAGCATGTATCATACTCAATGATCAAACCCAAACTTGCAACATGAACATTTAACTTCATAGTTAATATCTAAGAGTAGGGAAAGGGCTTACATTGCTATGAAGGCACAAATCGATTAAGTTAAAGATTGAGACAACGCCTATGCATGCCATCATCCAAAAACCCAAAGATGAAAGCTCCAAATCAATAAAAAAAAACCATCTTGATGAACAAAGGTCAAAGCTTTAGCCTTGAAATCAACTTGAGAAGCTCTCATACTAACATAGGGACTCTCTAACACTCACATGATCATGAAACCTCTCATAGAAATGAAGTGGAGGTTAGGATTTTGAGTGGAGGCCATGAGAGGAGAAATTTTGCCATAGTTTAGTTGCATGAATGAATAATGAGGATTTAGGAGAGGGTTAGGGGCTTATTTATAGAGATTAGGATTAGTTAGGACCCTTAGATTAACCCTAGGATCAACCTGAACCATCAGATTAAGAACCAGGCCCAAAAACCTAGCCAAGACAGAAAATAGGTGCACCAGGCAAAACTGCCCGGCCACCATAAGTCGACCGCCAAGTTGACAGGGCTGTCGACTTGGGTCAAGCAATGTCGACTCCCAAGTCGACAGGGCTGTCGACTTGGGGTACCTGGCGGGAATTCTTCCCGCCTAGCTTTCCAGCCATAATTTTCGAAATTAGAACTCGCTTTTGAACTTGAATTTTCTGAAAACTTCGTCGGACCATAACTTGGTCATACGGACTCCGATTCTAGAAAACTCAGACTCTATTTCGCGTATTTTTCCGAGACGAACGCAATGGCATAGCCCGTTTTACTTGATTCTGAATTTAAAATCAAATTCTGCCTTGGTTCTCGTTTTAACATGTTATCGAAATACGGGTTGTTACATTCTCCCCACCTTTTAGGATTTCGTCCCCGAAATCTCCAAGTTAGGAAGAACATATCCTACCATCCATCATTCATCTACTCAAAACATCATCCACAAGCAACCATTGTCCTTAGATGATTTCTAATGCTGTATGAATATATGCAAAATGTGTGTGTACATGTTCCTTAGCTAATGCTAATGATCAGGCCTGAATAATCTTTCTAATGCCAAATATGTATAGTGCCATGAATCCAACATGTATGCAAATAATCCTAGTCATATAGATACTATATGCGTGCACAATCATTCATTCATATGCAACAACCGCATGATAATACATTCGATTTCATCCATAAACAAGTATAAATACTCGTGCATATGCAATATGAAATGTGACCGAGTCGAGCTAGTATCTAATGTGTATTCGCGCATCCACGAGCAACCATTTGCAACCACTTGCAACCATATCAATCGTAACATGTTTCAAATACATGTTTACATCCATAGGGTTCTACCTAGGATTCCCTGAAACAGGGTCGAGAAGATAAACAAGACAAACTCCTTACGGGGTTTGTAACAGAAAATAGGACCACGAAGATGTCCACAAAAGATAGCCTACAAGTAAGCTCCACAGAAAAAAACAGGGATCAAGGACATACTCCCAAAAAGAGATATCATGCGCGTATCTAGTCTTTGACCATCAGAGTCGTATTTCCTTGAGCTTAATTCTATTGTGCCTTGACCGTCTTTAAAAACTTTTGCCCAGTCTGGTAACCTTCTGCTCCGATACCACGTGTAACACCCCGCCTCCACTAGGGTCACTCGCAAAGGAATGCACTAGCTTTAGAGGGGCATTATTGGTAAACATGCACAGAAATATCACAAGACAGAACATATAAAATAGCGGAAGTAAAATCGAACTTTCATAAACATTAATAATTAAGGTCTAAAGCCTTTTTCATCAGAGTACATCAAAACCTGTCTTGCAATAGTAAAGAAGCATAAAGACTTTTTCATAAATTATTCCCCAAGTAAAAACAGTAAAGTAGCCATAGCCAAGAAAAGTCCAAGCCATCCATGATGACCTTCAAGCAGAAGAAGTCCGAACTAAACAACAGTATTTCCTCCCTGTAACCTAGGGGGGGGGGGGAACGGAAGAAAAGAGGCGAAACAAAACAGGTCAGTCAAAAAGACTGAGTAAGCCCTATCTACTATCAGCATAAAAACTAGTAAAGTTAACTGACATGAGAAACTGAGATGAACATAAGCATGATGAAAAGATAGATAAGCTAAATCAAAATAACATGATGAACTACTGAACTCAGATAAACTAAGGTGTCATGATAAATTACGATGTCAAGATAAAACAAGGTATCCCATCGTCAGGTTCGTATCAAGTATAATATCCCCAAGATATCTATTACGTATAACGTCCCATGGTATCTATCCTGTATTTTAGCTCTGCACCTACCATACTAGTATCCCCACCGTATCATGTGTTAACCATGAATGACCCTTACTCAAAAGTCGTGTAATGGTCCATGTCAACCTAGTATATCGCATATATAGGTTACTCAACTCGTATGTTTTATTCCATGTAAATGTTCAGTCCCTTGCCGTAGACCATACGGGCTTTCCCATGAGATTCTATACTACTTTAACATAGTTCCATGATCCTTAAGATCGTTTTGGATTGTCACCCTATATCTAACTAGGGTCTTTCAACATGAATCATCGTTTGTACAACTAGGACTTATGCTACCTAGGACTACTAGGGATTATGCTTACCTATTGCACGTTTTCGTATCTCGGTTTTGGTTCAACCACCCAGGGCCACTAGGATTTACGCTAACCGTCAACCGCGCCCTTTTTCCCACGCATTCATCGTGAATCGTTTTTCCATGACTGTATGCACATGTATCACATCGTGCCATCCGAGTCCTGTCACAGGGCAGACCAGGAAATACAGGACTCGGTCGGGAGCTTTCGATTTATCTGCCGATGCAGATGCTAAGGTCTGTTTTTTCTATACGTGGCTATGGTCCCACGAGACCACTCCCTCAACTAGTGAAAGGCAAGACAGGATAAATCCTGTATGAGAACACACTACTGGCCAACCCACAATCCTAGCCTTACCGCAACCATAATTAGATAGCAATTATGGTCTTTTGGGTGTTCTCTGCCTTTCCGTACGTACACGCTTGACCAAAGATGGTAGGTAGCCTGACGAAATGCTATCTAGGGTACGACCGTGTATCGTCGACTATCCCCTATCCATCCCCGTCTTTAGGTCGCTCGTATAGCAACCAAGGCATACTCTTGGTTCTTCTAACGCAGACCTTAACCTCTCATGAGCCTAGTATGATCACCTGGCATCTCACAGAGGGATACCAAGAATATCCTCACGTTCCCCGAAGCCGCTGCTTCGTTACCCAGTTCGCTGGAGCCTTTTTCTAAATCAGATACTTGCTCCTACTCGTACACTTAAACGATGACCTACCGTATCAGGTTACTCATCTATCTATGAACTGGTCTAAATTTCCTTGACTAAGAATCATTACTTAGTTATTCTTCAACTAAGGTTTACCACTTAGCCTTATTCCCGTTATCCTTGTTAACTACGGTTATCCACCTAATCCTCAGAACTAGGGTTTACATAATGGATTAAGTGTCACTTAAGTTCATGACTTAACCCGTCTACAAATCATGTCAAAATTGGCTAAGTATCCAAGTTCAAGACTTAACCCTACAAACCATGCTCAAGTTGGTTAAGTATATATTAACTTGACCCTATCAAATTACTGAGTCAAATCGGTCAAGCGTATTTAAGCGATTCGTGACTTAGCCTTATCATGTTTTCACGTTAGATTAGTTAAGTATAGGTTAACTTAACCACAATAAATTAACGAGTTAGATTGGTTAAGTATAGGTCACTTAACCACATCACTTCATCATGTTTAGATTAGTTAAGTGTTTAACTTAACCCCATTAAACTGCCAAGTGGGATTAATTAAGTCTAGGCTAACTTAACCCCATCCGATTTCCATGTTTAGACTAGTTGAGTCTAATCTTAACCCCATCCATTAACTGTATCTTTCGGTTAAGTGTCATTAAGAAAATGTAGCGACCCGGAAAAATTCGACACTCGAATTTTCGACATTTACACAAACAGTGTCCCATTCGAGTATCGAATCTCCAGAAAGCTAGAAGGAAGAAGTTGGAGGATGAGAAAGATAAGATAGAAATATTAGAATAGAAGAATAAGAAGAAGAACAACACACCACAACACAGAATCAGAGTCTCACATCGCAGCGGAACAAAATATAATATGGAAATAAATCTTTATTGAGAGCTTTCAAAATTACTTACAGTATCAGAGTACATCAACATATCTGGACAGTCATATAACCTGTCCTCATATACAATCACACAGCGGAACAGTAGCTATATATATATAACCATACGTTTGAACTCTTCCAGCTTGTCTCTGGACTTCGCAGCATCCGGTAACCTGGACCTGTACATCCCGGCCTAACCCGAGCATTTACAAAACACCGGGTCAGTCTGGTGAACCAGAGTGAGATAAACTCGCACAGCATTAAGGTATCACACAACTTGATTTTAAAGTAAAAATCTTTTCGAAAGAAAAGGATAATCGTAAGACCGAATCCACACATAAATACGGACGGTTTTTACCTTACGATAACCCAAAACAGTTTGAAATCAATAACTTGTCTGATATTATAATAGTGTCTAAACACAAGTAAATATAAATCTAGCGGAACACTTGCATCTCACGCTCCACATATATAGTATACAATCAAAACCGCAGGCGCTTATTGGAGATTGGATTCCGACCTTGACAAGGTATGGGACCACCTGCCGATAGTGTATCTCTAGAGGCGAATACACTGGGTTCAACAAGAACGTCTTGCAACCCGGCCCTCACATGACCGACCACTCATTTCGCTTGAGTGTATCGAATGTATATCACCAACGGTTGGGCTCAAACCACCGTTCCCGAATGGGCAGAATCGATAGAATAAGAAACAAAAGGAATTTCTCTAGATAGGTGATTATACACCCTAATGGGAGCGACCCACATAGCCATGCTGCCTGCCCGATTTCTGTCATCTCCCGGTTGATGAGGCTTGAGGCTACGCTTCATCAGCACATCTCATTCACTTCGAATGCCACATTGTCAGATCCATCAGAATCACTAATTGACGTCCATAACAATACATTACGTGTTGGCTAAAGAAGTTTCCTTCTCCGCTTCCACTCTTGGTATGGTTGAAGAAATCAATGTATGTGACCTTTTCTGGAAATACTCTGTCAGACATTCATCCATACAAGTCACCCAGGAACAGGATGAACCGAAGGTACTCCCCTACTGCATTCTAGGAATCACCCTGAGAATCAGTAGCGAGAAGTCCTTGCAAACCCGTGGATTCCAACCACGACAGCATCACAGTATATCTCTTATTGCAAATCAGAGATTTTAAGCAATCCTTCCGCTTATGAAGATCCACGGTCTTCAATAGCTCCATCTCGAATCAGCATCTTCATCGTATTCGTATTTGTTGGACGGAATGGTTTTCGAATATATATTCGATCCCGGTCTTTCCGTACCAACAATCGCATGGGCCAATTTTTGATAGTCGGTTATTTAACTATCAAATAAAACAACCATTCATCCATAAAAGAAAATGGATTCACTGATTCAATACTCAGTATCATTTAGCCTCTTCACAAACCGTCCGTTAATTATATTCTTTAACTTTTCCAATATTTGGAACATCGCCTTTACTTCTTAGTAAAATAAGAATATTCAGCTTATAAACTTTCAAAAACAGTTTATAATATCATTTGCGGAAATCATAGCTTATGTTTCCCTCAACCACTCTCGTTTATAAACTAATATCATTCTGGGATAATCATGGAGTCGTTCAAGTTGGGGTATTTTATTTACCTCTCAGACCTTGACCAACAACATTCATATCTTCAGAATAACCAGAAGTTTATTAACCACACGTTTCTTCTTGAAAAATCCGATTTAAATCTCGACAAAGCTTCGATTCTATTAGAAATAGAATCCTTATGAAAATTCCTTAATATCTCTTTATTATGGTATTACAAATTATTTCAACAATTCAAATTCATTTGTTTAAAACAAACCCTTTATAACTCTTATATTAAGGTCTCATACCGTTATCATATCGTTATCTTCCCAAATTCGCATGTTGATATTTATCAAACAATCCAACTTATTATCTGTAACCATTAATGCTACAGATTTCATTTCAAAATCCATTTTTTTACTTATCTAGTTCTCTTTACTCATACTCGACCATTTATTCGTTGCCTAACACATACAATAATCCTTTAAAAACTTTTGTCTAAAAATAGTTCATCTTATTTGCAATAAATGTTACATTTACAAACCACTAACTTCCTTTACTAACTCGATTTCATTTCCAACCTTAAATATCCATTTACAAAACCTTTTGTAAATTAATTACGACAACTTATCAACCGTTTTCATTTGCACCTCTTTAACTTCATTTGAAAATCTCATTTTTCAATTCTTTATCGACAATTAATTTCCGTTGTCGTTTTTTCCAGATCTTTAACTTAGCTTATGTTCCCAGCCTCGATTCTATTTAAAAACTCATATCCCCCTTTATATATTCAAATCTCATTTATAAACCCAAATCTCATTTATAAATCCAGATCTCGTTTAAATCACTACTTATTCCCAAATCCGCCGATTTGTAAATCTTATTCACGAAATGTTATTTAATCACATTTCGTATAGTTTAAAAACACCGTTTGTTAAAACGATCATTTATTACAAAAATATTACTCTTTAACTCTCGTATATCCATAATTTAATTATTCCATTCCGATGTTTTGAAATCCACTCAAACTTCTTTTACGACCGTAAGGCCCTTATAAAATTGTTTCAATATTTAAATAACCAACACGATATCGTTTCACCATTTATTCAATAATATCTTGCATCTCCCTTTGTTCTATATTATACAATTATAAAATTGGCAAATTTACCATAAAAATTGTAGTTTGAATTCATATAAAAATGTATTCATATCTTTGAAATCATTCGAAACCCATTTAACATTGATTTCGACAAATCATTTCTTTTGATTGACGGTACTAAAGAGGCAAATGGCTACTGTAGTACCAAACCGTGAAATATAAACTAATTTCACATTCAATAACAACAATATAACCATATTGATAATGTTATTCAGTTCAAAATGGCTAATCAATATTCGGTTTCCATCTAAATAGATGACATGAACGGTTTAATGATAACGGTCAATAATAACAGTAACAGTAAATACCGGGATAATAACAACAGTTCAAGCATTCAGCTATTTGATTGTAACGTTTATAGTGTTATAACGTAACCACTGAGGTAAGTTACCTCACTTGGATTAATCGTTATAAATAACGATTAATTAAATTAAACGAACGTTTAATTTAACTGTTCCAGTCAAAATATGAATATAAAATCAACAACGAACGAACGAACGAACAAATAACCATTAACAACCATGGCACACAATTATAAACCCCACTTATATAAAATATAAGTAGGGGAAAAACTGAGTGAGTTTAACTCACCTTGAATTTTCCATTCTTCGTCAAAACGGTTCGTCCTACAAGCTTCCAGCTGCGCTCAATTTCGTCTTTTCCAATTCCCAAAATGTCACGCCTGTCAATACAGTTCCAACGTTCGTGGTTTGACCTGATTCTGTGTATGAACGTGTTACATAAATTATAATATACGATTTTATTTAAACAAATATTTTATTTTTAATCCTAATTACTAACTACATCCTTAATTAAAACGGCTAATATATTAATGTTTAACACGTCCAAACTGGTTACCATTTATTTATTGGGCCACCGAATGCATAAATAATTAAGCATATTTGGATCTAAAGTGAACACGCTAATCTCACCTGCTGTTGCTTTCTCCTAAAAAGCCTTGCTTATATCCTCCCTGCATGCAAACACATGACACCCCACTAGCCTTCTCTATGGTCCGTAAGCAACTCCCCTTCCTTGCATTAAACGTAAGCTCCTCCTCCCCACTATCTTTTTGCTGTTTCGTTTTTTTTTTTTTCGTTTTGTATGGACCCTGAAGCCCAATATCCCTCCGCACAGCACCATTGCTTCTTCCCATCAAGTCCTGAAACTTCCACGTCTCTTTTTTTTTTTTTTTTTTTTTTCAACCTAACTACTTACTCTTTGTACCCATTAGTGTCCAGCTCCTCACAATGAAATGCACAGACCATCAAACTCATACTATGCTTCCGCGTTCTTCACCGAGACCACACACCAATTCCTTGTTTCGGTTTTCACCCTTGCTGAAGCGAGAAAACGAAAGGAGCGTTGCTCTTTTTTTTTTTCTCGAATGGAGGTGCGGTGTCTGTGGGGAGAATGGAGTTGCGGTTTCTGTTCTTTTGAGGAGTACAACTTAGTTGATGATCTCTGAAAAAAAAATGAGGAGAAGACAATGTATTTATAAAGAAATATACGTGGTCATCACGTTTTAGGGTATAGAGCTGCAGAGATTAGAGTATAGGGTAAGACGTGGGATGGAAGGAATTTGGTTGTGTGGTTGGCAAGGTATCGTTAGTTTGGCTTGCAAGTAATATAAATATATATATATATATATATATATATATATATATTTTTAAACAACTTTGTCGGCACGGTTCCATTTTTCTATGCGTGCTGTTACTTCAAGGTTGTATGTATGTTACGGATAGGCTGAAATGCTTCACCATGGCATGTGAGGAAGCACGTAGCATATAGGATAGATTCGCATGCAAGGGATTAAAGGTTTGGGACGCAAGAAATCAAATGGCGTAAGCAAAAGCAAATAGGAAAAGTTAAAGTAGTGGGATCATTTAATAATATAATAATGTAACCAAACTTGTCGTGAGTTTTCTTGTTAAAAATCACCACATACGATGTTCAATCGAGGCGAAAACTACTAATTCTAGCATAAAAAAATATTCCGGATCCAATGGGACAGGTTTCGTTGAAATCCGAGGTCGTTTGCGAAAATCCTTTAGAAAATATCGATGAAAAACACCGAGCAATAATTCCTTAAAATTACAGAAAAAATCCTAAAAATATGAGGCCTTGACATTTCACTAGACCTCTTCCTAAGGTTTCGTATGGAACTTGTTTCGTTGAATTTTGAGTTCGTTTGACCAGTTAACCATTCAAATAAAGTTACCTACACCACTATGTATTCATGTATGAGCGTTGCAGACTGAAGTAAAAATACAGTCATGTTCAGTGAGGTGTCGCGATCCCAAAAATATAATAATACCGGTAGTTTGACTCATATTGTGAAATCCCAAAATGTTGTCACAGGGTGTAAAATACTCCAAATAAAAAGTTGCTTATTAAATTAATTAAAAATTACCATAAAATTCTAAAAATTAAATTATCACTACGCCTCAAAAGAACCTAGTCTAAATTCGAAACCGATATGTAGTTATATCCAATAATCCGTTACGGTCGATAAATGATTACGCCGCTGTTTTTCAGCCAAATTGATTTGGGCATAACTTCCAATCTACATGGCGAAATCCCGATTTTTCTTTTTCACTAGGAAAATATACTTCACTTGCTCCGTACATTTCTTGTTTCACAGAAATCTGATTTAAAACGGGCTCTGTACATTCAGTTGAAGTTCAAAACTCTATTTTACGAACTGCAGCGCTGTTCTGAGCTCGTTTTATTTTATATATGAATATATATCGTTCAGCTTCGTTTAAATAGCGATTTAAATATTAAAACCCTTTAATATTCCAAATAAAATATTTAAAATAAATAAAATAAATAAAGTATTTGGCTGCCAAAAATACGGGACGTTACATTCTTCCCCCCTTAAAATAATTTCGTCCTCGAAATTGCTAAGGTAGAAAAATGAACCCTATAACCAGGTTAAAACCATTTGTTTACTCCGGTTTCACTAAACCAATTTATTTTAAATTAATTTATTAATTTATTTCTATAAACAAAAATTTTCAAAAATTCTGAAAATTTCCTAACACCCGAAATTTTCGAAAAATTTCGCCAGCGCCTTCTCTATACGGCTCAATCGGTACAACTACAACTTGCCTTCTTAGGCCTTCCCCAATCTAAAACAAAATAAAACAGCCAAGCGGCTTGCCAAATAAGCTCATAAATCACCAAACCCATATAGAAATAAACGTGTACCTTTTTGTCGGGCATATCATTATATCCTTTCCATCTGCTGCCCTGTCAGCATATACAAATGCATCCCCAAACAAAATACCAATTTTATCCTTAGAATCAAATCCTTCACGCATTCAAGCCAAATCCCATTCTTAACTCAAATTCCATCCATCGTCAATTCCAACTCTTAACTTACCAGTCCAACACCATTTCAGATTCCTGTCTCGCAATTCAAAATCTGATTCTGCTTAATATATTATATCTTGATTCAATTTCCCGATAGTTGGTTTCAATTCCATTCATATTCAGTTTCATTCCAATTTTTGACACTAGAATTTATTTTCCATGCCTTCATTAAACCATGAATTCTATTCAACCACTTGTCATCCAATAACAACCAACTCACAACCATTGACCAATACACAACCAAATAAACAAAATTTATTGAATTCACATTCAATATTAATATTTATTTTGGTTTCACACATTTGATTATTATTCATTCATTTAATTTCCAATTTAATTTAATTACAATATCATTCTGAAATTAATTACACTTAACCAAGTTAAGTATCAATTCAACTTTTTAATTCGATTCGAATCCCATTCAAATCGATCAAACACACAAATCTCTCAATAATTTAATAAAAATTTCTTTTCTATACAAAATATATTTTGGGTAAAATTATTCCATTTACCCTCTTTTCAAAACAGTAATGTATCGCTTGCCAGTTCTATGCTTTTCAACACTTGAACCGATCAACAAACACAATACAAAACATTTGTATATAAAATTTACAAATACGCTCTCATATATATACACTCAACCTCGATCTAGGGTATTGCTAACCCCATCTCTATCGAGTTACACCACAGAGCCAAGGTTTTTACTAAACCAATTGCTCTGATACCAACTGTAACGACCCGGAAAAATTCGACACTCGAATTTTCGACATTTACACAAACAGTGTCCCATTCGAGTATCGAATCTCCAGAAAGCTAGAAGGAAGAAGTTGGAGGATGAGAAAGATAAGATAGAAATATTAGAATAGAAGAATAAGAAGAAGAACAACACACCACAACACAGAATCAGAGTCTCACATCGCAGCGGAACAAAATATAATATGGAAATAAATCTTTATTGAGAGCTTTCAAAATTACTTACAGTATCAGAGTACATCAACATATCTGGACAGTCATATAACCTGTCCTCATATACAATCACACAGCGGAACAGTAGCTATATATATATAACCATACGTTTGAACTCTTCCAGCTTGTCTCTGGACTTCGCAGCATCCGGTAACCTGGACCTGTACATCCCGGCCTAACCCGAGCATTTACAAAACACCGGGTCAGTCTGGTGAACCAGAGTGAGATAAACTCGCACAGCATTAAGGTATCACACAACTTGATTTTAAAGTAAAAATCTTTTCGAAAGAAAAGGATAATCGTAAGACCGAATCCACACATAAATACGGACGGTTTTTACCTTACGATAACCCAAAACAGTTTGAAATCAATAACTTGTCTGATATTATAATAGTGTCTAAACACAAGTAAATATAAATCTAGCGGAACGCTTGCATCTCACGCTCCACATATATAGTATACAATCAAAACCGCAGGCGCTTATTGGAGATTGGATTCCGACCTTGACAAGGTATGGGACCACCTGCCGATAGTGTATCTCTAGAGGCGAATACACTGGGTTCAACAAGAACGTCTTGCAACCCGGCCCTCACATGACCGACCACTCATTTCGCTTGAGTGTATCGAATGTATATCACCAACGGTTGGGCTCAAACCACCGTTCCCGAATGGGCAGAATCGATAGAATAAGAAACAAAAGGAATTTCTCTAGATAGGTGATTATACACCCTAATGGGAGCGACCCACATAGCCATGCTGCCTGCCCGATTTCTGTCATCTCCCGGTTGATGAGGCTTGAGGCTACGCTTCATCAGCACATCTCATTCACTTCGAATGCCACATTGTCAGATCCATCAGAATCACTAATTGACGTCCATAACAATACATTACGTGTTGGCTAAAGAAGTTTCCTTCTCCGCTTCCACTCTTGGTATGGTTGAAGAAATCAATGTATGTGACCTTTTCTGGAAATACTCTGTCAGACATTCATCCATACAAGTCACCCAGGAACAGGATGAACCGAAGGTACTCCCCTACTGCATTCTAGGAATCACCCTGAGAATCAGTAGCGAGAAGTCCTTGCAAACCCGTGGATTCCAACCACGACAGCATCACAGTATATCTCTTATTGCAAATCAGAGATTTTAAGCAATCCTTCCGCTTATGAAGATCCACGGTCTTCAATAGCTCCATCTCGAATCAGCATCTTCATCGTATTCGTATTTGTTGGACGGAATGGTTTTCGAATATATATTCGATCCCGGTCTTTCCGTACCAACAATCGCATGGGCCAATTTTTGATAGTCGGTTATTTAACTATCAAATAAAACAACCATTCATCCATAAAAGAAAATGGATTCACTGATTCAATACTCAGTATCATTTAGCCTCTTCACAAACCGTCCGTTAATTATATTCTTTAACTTTTCCAATATTTGGAACATCGCCTTTACTTCTTAGTAAAATAAGAATATTCAGCTTATAAACTTTCAAAAACAGTTTATAATATCATTTGCGGAAATCATAGCTTATGTTTCCCTCAACCACTCTCGTTTATAAACTAATATCATTCTGGGATAATCATGGAGTCGTTCAAGTTGGGGTATTTTATTTACCTCTCAGACCTTGACCAACAACATTCATATCTTCAGAATAACCAGAAGTTTATTAACCACACGTTTCTTCTTGAAAAATCCGATTTAAATCTCGACAAAGCTTCGATTCTATTAGAAATAGAATCCTTATGAAAATTCCTTAATATCTCTTTATTATGGTATTACAAATTATTTCAACAATTCAAATTCATTTGTTTAAAACAAACCCTTTATAACTCTTATATTAAGGTCTCATACCGTTATCATATCGTTATCTTCCCAAATTCGCATGTTGATATTTATCAAACAATCCAACTTATTATCTGTAACCATTAATGCTACAGATTTCATTTCAAAATCCATTTTTTTACTTATCTAGTTCTCTTTACTCATACTCGACCATTTATTCGTTGCCTAACACATACAATAATCCTTTAAAAACTTTTGTCTAAAAATAGTTCATCTTATTTGCAATAAATGTTACATTTACAAACCACTAACTTCCTTTACTAACTCGATTTCATTTCCAACCTTAAATATCCATTTACAAAACCTTTTGTAAATTAATTACGACAACTTATCAACCGTTTTCATTTGCACCTCTTTAACTTCATTTGAAAATCTCATTTTTCAATTCTTTATCGACAATTAATTTCCGTTGTCGTTTTTTCCAGATCTTTAACTTAGCTTATGTTCCCAGCCTCGATTCTATTTAAAAACTCATATCCCCCTTTATATATTCAAATCTCATTTATAAACCCAAATCTCATTTATAAATCCAGATCTCGTTTAAATCACTACTTATTCCCAAATCCGCCGATTTGTAAATCTTATTCACGAAATGTTATTTAATCACATTTCGTATAGTTTAAAAACACCGTTTGTTAAAACGATCATTTATTACAAAAATATTACTCTTTAACTCTCGTATATCCATAATTTAATTATTCCATTCCGATGTTTTGAAATCCACTCAAACTTCTTTTACGACCGTAAGGCCCTTATAAAATTGTTTCAATATTTAAATAACCAACACGATATCGTTTCACCATTTATTCAATAATATCTTGCATCTCCCTTTGTTCTATATTATACAATTATAAAATTGGCAAATTTACCATAAAAATTGTAGTTTGAATTCATATAAAAATGTATTCATATCTTTGAAATCATTCGAAACCCATTTAACATTGATTTCGACAAATCATTTCTTTTGATTGACGGTACTAAAGAGGCAAATGGCTACTGTAGTACCAAACCGTGAAATATAAACTAATTTCACATTCAATAACAACAATATAACCATATTGATAATGTTATTCAGTTCAAAATGGCTAATCAATATTCGGTTTCCATCTAAATAGATGACATGAACGGTTTAATGATAACGGTCAATAATAACAGTAACAGTAAATACCGGGATAATAACAACAGTTCAAGCATTCAGCTATTTGATTGTAACGTTTATAGTGTTATAACGTAACCACTGAGGTAAGTTACCTCACTTGGATTAATCGTTATAAATAACGATTAATTAAATTAAACGAACGTTTAATTTAACTGTTCCAGTCAAAATATGAATATAAAATCAACAACGAACGAACGAACGAACAAATAACCATTAACAACCATGGCACACAATTATAAACCCCACTTATATAAAATATAAGTAGGGGAAAAACTGAGTGAGTTTAACTCACCTTGAATTTTCCATTCTTCGTCAAAACGGTTCGTCCTACAAGCTTCCAGCTGCGCTCAATTTCGTCTTTTCCAATTCCCAAAATGTCACGCCTGTCAATACAGTTCCAACGTTCGTGGTTTGACCTGATTCTGTGTATGAACGTGTTACATAAATTATAATATACGATTTTATTTAAACAAATATTTTATTTTTAATCCTAATTACTAACTACATCCTTAATTAAAACGGCTAATATATTAATGTTTAACACGTCCAAACTGGTTACCATTTATTTATTGGGCCACCGAATGCATAAATAATTAAGCATATTTGGATCTAAAGTGAACACGCTAATCTCACCTGCTGTTGCTTTCTCCTAAAAAGCCTTGCTTATATCCTCCCTGCATGCAAACACATGACACCCCACTAGCCTTCTCTATGGTCCGTAAGCAACTCCCCTTCCTTGCATTAAACGTAAGCTCCTCCTCCCCACTATATTTTTGCTGTTTCGTTTTTTTTTTTTCGTTTTGTATGGACCCTGAAGCCCAATATCCCTCCGCACAGCACCATTGCTTCTTCCCATCAAGTCCTGAAACTTCCACGTCTCTTTTTTTTTTTTTTTTTTTTTTTTGCAACCTAACTACTTACTCTTTGTACCCATTAGTGTCCAGCTCCTCACAATGAAATGCACAGACCATCAAACTCATACTATGCTTCCGCGTTCTTCACCGAGACCACACACCAATTCCTTGTTTCGGTTTTCACCCTTGCTGAAGCGAGAAAACGAAAGGAGCGTTGCTCTTTTTTTTTTTCTCGAATGGAGGTGCGGTGTCTGTGGGGAGAATGGAGTTGCGGTTTCTGTTCTTTTGAGGAGTACAACTTAGTTGATGATCTCTGAAAAAAAAATGAGGAGAAGACAATGTATTTATAAAGAAATATACGTGGTCATCACGTTTTAGGGTATAGAGCTGCAGAGATTAGAGTATAGGGTAAGACGTGGGATGGAAGGAATTTGGTTGTGTGGTTGGCAAGGTATCGTTAGTTTGGCTTGCAAGTAATATAAATATATATATATATATATATATATATATATATTTTTAAACAACTTTGTCGGCACGGTTCCATTTTTCTATGCGTGCTGTTACTTCAAGGTTGTATGTATGTTACGGATAGGCTGAAATGCTTCACCATGGCATGTGAGGAAGCACGTAGCATATAGGATAGATTCGCATGCAAGGGATTAAAGGTTTGGGACGCAAGAAATCAAATGGCGTAAGCAAAAGCAAATAGGAAAAGTTAAAGTAGTGGGATCATTTAATAATATAATAATGTAACCAAACTTGTCGTGAGTTTTCTTGTTAAAAATCACCACATACGATGTTCAATCGAGGCGAAAACTACTAATTCTAGCATAAAAAAATATTCCGGATCCAATGGGACAGGTTTCGTTGAAATCCGAGGTCGTTTGCGAAAATCCTTTAGAAAATATCGATGAAAAACACCGAGCAATAATTCCTTAAAATTACAGAAAAAATCCTAAAAATATGAGGCCTTGACATTTCACTAGACCTCTTCCTAAGGTTTCGTATGGAACTTGTTTCGTTGAATTTTGAGTTCGTTTGACCAGTTAACCATTCAAATAAAGTTACCTACACCACTATGTATTCATGTATGAGCGTTGCAGACTGAAGTAAAAATACAGTCATGTTCAGTGAGGTGTCGCGATCCCAAAAATATAATAATACCGGTAGTTTGACTCATATTGTGAAATCCCAAAATGTTGTCACAGGGTGTAAAATACTCCAAATAAAAAGTTGCTTATTAAATTAATTAAAAATTACCATAAAATTCTAAAAATTAAATTATCACTACGCCTCAAAAGAACCTAGTCTAAATTCGAAACCGATATGTAGTTATATCCAATAATCCGTTACGGTCGATAAATGATTACGCCGCTGTTTTTCAGCCAAATTGATTTGGGCATAACTTCCAATCTACATGGCGAAATCCCGATTTTTCTTTTTCACTAGGAAAATATACTTCACTTGCTCCGTACATTTCTTGTTTCACAGAAATCTGATTTAAAACGGGCTCTGTACATTCAGTTGAAGTTCAAAACTCTATTTTACGAACTGCAGCGCTGTTCTGAGCTCGTTTTATTTTATATATGAATATATATCGTTCAGCTTCGTTTAAATAGCGATTTAAATATTAAAACCCTTTAATATTCCAAATAAAATATTTAAAATAAATAAAATAAATAAAGTATTTGGCTGCCAAAAATACGGGACGTTACAGAAAACTTACTTAACCTTACCAAATTATCATGTTGGATTGATTAAGTGTTGGTTAACTTAACCTCGTCCACTAGTCGTATAAAAATGGTTAAGTGTCATTAGGTAAATCAAGTTACTTAACCTACCCAACCCTGTCATGTTTTGTTAAGTATCATTAGCCTAATCAAATTACTTAACCCATTTGTCCATGTCATATTTGGTTAAGAGTCATTAATCAAATTAACTTAACCCTATCATGTGGCATTAATTACTTAATGCACCTCAACCTCTCACATTAGACTTTGTTGTGGTTACTAGTTAAGCATGTCGGTTCCGGGTAGCTTTACACCACAACTTGGTCTAACCTCGGGTTCAAGCACAACATGACCGACTTCTCACATTTGGTCCTATTGTTTGCAACTACTAGTTAGGCCGGTCGGTTCCGGGTAGTTTTACGTTGCAAACTCAACCCAACCTCGAGTTGGTCACTTTCATGTTTAGTCTAGTGTCATGTTCATATTCAAGTTTTTAAGAATATGGGTAGACCTAACTTAATAGGTAAATTCCCAATTCCATAGTATGGGTAGACCTAACTTAATAGGTAAATTCCCAATTTCATATTTTCAAACATACTCACATGTCAACTTCCATGTTATATTTCAAGTCATGTTTTCAAGTTATATTTTCATGTCATTAGAAATTACTCATAACATAACCCAACGCTTTTAAACTCGCATATACGTTCGCAACAACGTAATGGATTAAAAGAAGAGACTTGGCAAAGGCATGACAAAAATGGATATTAAGCCACAAGTTAATCATGGTGGCAAATGAGGCACAAATGTGTTCATTAACTTGCATGTTACATTCTTAAGCCTCAAAAACATGCATAAACCCAAACTTGGCACATAAGCGAATCATGGTGACAAAAGACATGGAATGATGACTAGTAACTCGCATATATCATCATATAAGGGTTATGACTTCATATGCAAGTTGACATAAAGGTTATGAGGGTTCTCATGTTGCATAATGCAACATTTCAACATAAAGGTTGTAGCTTTTAGCCCACAAGATCAACATAACAGGGCTGTCGACTTGGGGTACCTGGCGGGAATTTTTCCCGCCTAGCTTTCCAGCCCTAATTTTCGAAATTAGAACTCGCTTTTGAACTTGAATTTTCTGAAAACTTCGTCGGACCATAACTTGGTCATACGGACTCCGATTCTCGAAAACTCATACTCTATTTCGCGTATTTTTCCGAGACGAACGCAATGGCATAGCCCGTTTTACTTGATTCAGAATTTAAAATCAAATTCTGCCTTGATTCTCGTTTTAACATGTTATCGAAATACGGGTTGTTACAAGATTTCAAAACGTGTTCGCTTGTTTTCCCAAAACCGTGTCCGTCCCGTGTATTTTTATTTACTGCCCCTCTTATTCGATAACAGCCGAAAGCAAACCCTTCTCCATTATCATTTCATTCTCGCATCAGCCAAAACATATGCCCCAAATTCCCAAATCAAAAAATCATGGCCTCCACCGAATCCATCTCCCTTCTCAAATCCATTCGCCTCCATTCCCACTTACCCTCGCTGTCACCAGTGAAACTGACCCCATCAATGATTCTCCGCAAGCCCAAGTAACCCCACCCCGACAGCCGCTACGTTCATCCGTCTTCAAGTCCTTCAAGTCGAAGTCCACCTGAAGTCGCCTCCTTCTGTAGGCTTTCATCGCAGTTTCCTCTTCTCAACTTCGACCGAATCCATCGCTGTTTGCGCCTTTGATAGTGCGCTGACCAGGGAAGCTCACCGACACCTCTGAAGCATCTTCACGCAGCTGTTATTTTTGCTGCTGCTGTCCACCGAACAGGTGAGTCATCTCACGATCTGCTTTAAGTCAGGTTCAACTTCGATTTTATACTAGAAATATAGTTGTAACTTGTTGGATGTTGAACTGCCAATTTGCCGTGGAACTCCTGTCTTATGTTTGCTTCCCATGGTTGCATTGTTTTCACGTTTAGTTTGGTTCGATTCTGCGTTAAACTCTGCACCTTGTATATTACAGTGCCCTATAAATTTACACCGACCGCTTTGAACCCTTAAACAATTATGTTTGATCCATGGTAATTTGAAGTTATATTTGGGATTTTCTGATGTTCTATGTTGCCTTGTTCGCTATAATCTGTAGCAAAAAAATCATGTTTGCCTTGTTTATTCTGATTTATATCATTAGTAAGAACCATCCCCTGTTGTATCATTTGCAACATGAATACACATTTTGTTATGTGTTTTACTTGGTTAATATTTTCTGTAGCAAAAACACATCCTATAGCCGTGTGTGTTAAAACCTGGAAGCACCCTGTTATCACATGTGTACCCATGTTGATAAGTGAGTTATTGTGCACTTACCGTTTGAATATAACTATATATTTGTATGACCATAACACATATTGCATCTTTGACTGGGAACATCTTTGACTGGGAACCGTGGCTCCATCTTTAAATTGCCGATTGGTAACACACACATGAATGCTTTGTGTACACTTGCAGATGTTGAAATTCTTATTAATTTTTTTTATAACATTGTAAACTCCACATATCCTTGTTTGTTGTCCTTACTCATTAGTGTAAAACAGTTGGGTAACATGATGGAAATAGCTTAACCCCCTTTCCCTTTTCTTGTTCTAAATTGTAATATAATACATCAGTCGAAGGGATGATATTCTGGTATTTATTTATATGTAACATGAATAATGACGTGGTCTGAATATTTATCATTTATGTGTACATTAGTTAAGAAGTACGCACATGAGAGGTATAGAATTTAGTGTATAAACTATAAACAGTTAGGAAAATAACACTCAGCTTGCTCACACGGCATTGGTTGAGTGAGTTAAATGATTTGGTTAGCATAAATAAACAAATTTGCTCACTTGGAAAATTAATACTCACAAATATTGTCTTTATTTCCAATTAAGGATACTCTTGCTCTTCCTAGCAACATACGGGGCCGGAGGCTTATTAAATATTTGTCAATATCTTTATCTTTTGTTAGTATTAGTTACTATAAACGAACATATAAATACTTTTGATAAGTATTATCATACTCAGTTGAGTATTTAATCTAATACAACATAATAGATAAATATAAGCTTTATGCCCAGTTCGGGAGGAAAAAAACACCTCATTATATCCTGGAGTGATTGTTTCGACTGAGGAATGATCGAACATATATTGTATTTTTTGCAATATGGAACATTTTCTGGGGTGATTGTTTTGACTGAGAAATGATCCAACATATATATATATATATAATATATATATATATATTCCTTTGTTTGCATAATAGGATTTAGACTGCAAAAATCTTCACCTTAAGCACAACACGTTACTTAAATTTTATAAAACCAAAACATTACTATCAGTGCAATCGGCACAGGTTACTATTATGGCATAATTTTACTTGCATCTTTTTATCCTATAATATCACTATATGCAACATGCTTTCCTATTTTGTTTATCATCTATGGGATGATCCATAATTGTATGTGGTAATAGCTAAATCCTTTTTTCTTCCTTATTATTCCCATAAAATTTTTTACCACAACTAAACTTAAATTTAATCAACAACATCATTTCATTCACTCTCTGCGGTAGATCCGACATCCGAATTGATTTGAGTTGCCAACCTGATCAATTTTCGCAAGTTCGTCAAAGAGCTAACTCCACTTCGTTATCTACCGACTGACTTCTCCACAGTAAACATTTGTCTAGAATCTTAATATTTTGGACAACGTGAACTGCTCTTTATTGTCAATCTCTGTGCTCCATTGTCTGATATATTACTCTATATTCTTCACATAAATAAGAGTTGACATCAAGCTATAGGGGATTTCCTATCTGATTATTAGCATAAACATATAAACAATTGTTTTTTTCTTTGGTTTAATTTAGCCTATTATATATACTATTGAATTTTATTGTTCAGCAATTTATATTGCTTAGTTGGGGTCGAACAAGATAAAAACAATCATTTTCCCTCCTCCTTCCAAATGACCACTTCACTTTTATCACAATAATAATTAATAGGTAATCAATTTAGTTTTATGTCTTCACGTACTTGAGTTGGTGTCAAATCCATAGTAGCGCCTCGCAGATATATGTGTTAGTAAGTAGGAATAGAGTACTTCAGGTTTTCTCAACCTTCGACAGTGATCATCATGATAGTAGTTTAGGCCCCAAAGCCCTTTCTAAGCACTATTTTTCTGGTTTAAATACATAGCCTTCTCGGTTTGTGTTACTGTTCATTAATTACTTTGAAGAAATGCTGATATACATTGGATTAACTAAAGCTTTTTTGCATGTCAAATGTATCAAAATAAGAGTTTTCTGCTTCTTCTATCTATCCAAATCCAATATAGTACTAATAATTAGCACAGGAGTCAGGATATAAAGGAAATATTAAGGTCATGTTGGGGCTATAAAATTAAATTTTCTACTACTACTATCTATCAGTATTTTATTACTGTAAAGAATATTCTCGTGCAAGAAACAAGATTCGTCATCTGCCAAGCATTAATGTTTGATGTGAATTATTTTATGAATACATTGCACAGAAGATGTGTATTTAAGTTAAAACATATTTAAACGGTAATTTACTTAGCAAAAGGAAACACCTAGACCAGTATATCCTGACACTAGGATGATTGTATGAGTGATACTGTAATCAAATTTATTCTGGATCTTCCCCCCGCCACTGTATATGCGGATGACGACGCTTCATCTACAAGGTGTCTTCAAAGTTATAAAATAGATCAAATTTATGAGAGATAAATACATGGCGAGCTTCAACTTTATTTGCCTGAAAACATCATTAGTTATGAAGTTAATGGACTCATATATCCTCCTTACACGCGACCTTATGGTTGCTCTGATCGTGTCAAGGCTAAACGAGTTGCGTAGTGCGCGTTCACCAAATCACCATCCCACCTAGCTATTGATAAGAAGATGAGATTTAAGTATAATAATGTCCGGTGATATGTGTACAAAAATTGGGAATAAAACAGTTAACCATTGTCATAAACTTCACCACCATGGCAGCATGATGAAGACGCTGGACATATATCAAAAATGCAACTACAACGCATTATCTGCTCTTGCTTCGTCAAAGGAAACATAGGTTTTATCATTTTTCATTGAAATATAAACGTGCTTCTCCATCCCCTACTAGTTTTTTGTCAATTTTAGGAATAGAAAAAGAGCACTGTAACCTGCAGGTTATACTTGTTATTTCATAATGCAATTGTAAGTGTATACCTATATCATTTGCCTGATATATGCATTTATTATGCAGATTTAGTCTAATGTCAATGGATAACCTGAATGATGAAGTGTAGAACCATAATGAGACTGGGTATGCCTCTGAATGGATGTGATGTTATCACAGTTGTGTTAGCCTTTGATATATATCTCCTAGTGTGTATGGTACTGCAAAATTTTCTACCAGAAGCTGATGTTTGGAAGATATGTGTGAATGTAGCGGTGGAACCAGAAGCTTTTTGTTTAGGCCAAATTCGGAGATGTCCATTATCAAACATGCCATTGGATCTACCGTCACGTAGCACAAAGATTACGTTTCCTTGGTCCAGTGTAGGTACTTATGAAACTAGTTATGTAATTTATGTTAGAACTATGTCGACGTAACTTATCTAACCTTTTGTAATGTAAACTTATCTAGTCTTTTGGAGTGTAAACTTATCGAACTTTTTGAAATGTGTTGGAATTATATGACTTGCTTTCGTCTTTTAGTATGTTTTTTTATGTGATTTTGATTGTTGAATTACAGTATTTATTACATGTTAAAATATTCATTATTATTATGGATGTATATCACACAGTAATTATATTTAAATCTGCATTTATTTCGCAACGGGCAAAAACCGTTGTTATATGCTGTATTACAACGGGCAGAAGCCGCTTGTAATTAATCAGCTATTACAACGGGTTTATAGCCATTGTCATAGAGCCCGTGCACGTGATAGAGGCAAGTTATTACAACGGTCTTTTACAACAGTCAGTGACTGTTGTAAATTAGAAAGGACCTATTACGACGACTCATATTAGGACGGGATTTTGCTCGTTGTAAAAAGCATAT
Organism: Allium sativum; assembly: GCA_030737875.1. Taxonomy (NCBI): domain Eukaryota; kingdom Viridiplantae; phylum Streptophyta; class Magnoliopsida; order Asparagales; family Amaryllidaceae; genus Allium; species Allium sativum. Next base: position 790,233,185 of record CM060920.1, on the reverse strand, counting down.
AACAACAGTTTTTGCCCGTTGTAAAAGGACTGTTTTGTTGTAGTGAATCAATGTGAGTTTTAGTTATTTTTAGATCTGATAGTTAAAAACTATTTTGACAGTAAATAATTTGGATCTGAAAAGTAACATTGCTTATAAGTTTATATGTTACTGTTCTCTTTTCTATCATTTACCTATTTTATTTTTCAGTTATTACTTGTTACATGTACATTTTTCTTATCCCCTTTCTGTCTTAGTTTTATTTACAGTCTTAGGCCTATTTATTCAGTTTGTTTACTTTTCAGTCGGATCTATTTTTCTCCTTTTTATTTTGCGCTAAGCCTAGACCATCGAGAACCTAGGTCATTTCCGTTAGAATTGCATAAAATTGGGATAAATTGGAATAACTTGTAATAACAATTAAAAAGGTGATTTAGGCATACTGGAACATGAGAACCATTGACTGTATAATTGAAATAATATGTAAACATGTTAATATGAATATAACATGTTATGAAAATATGAGAATCATATGTTAATTTAGTTGAACATATTACTTATAAATCTGAGCAGGTGCCTGTCTGTTTTGGAGAAGGGTTGTACATAGAATTACATTTAATAGGAAATGTCATTTACAACCATGTTGATTAATGAGATTAAACATGCTAAGTTAAACTTGTTTAAATTAATAAGCTAAGGGGTTCAACTTCTGATGTTATATCCGGGTGGACTCTTAAAATACTAGTTTACTTGGAGGACCATGCCTAGGGGTGACTTGTGTCAATTCTGTTGTTGTTTGAAACCCGTGTAAGTCAATATCCCTGTAGGTATCATATTGGGGCCTCACACTAAGTAGGGGTCAGGGAACGCTTCTGATCTGATTGTAAGAGGATCAATATCTTGGAGGTGGATATGGGTGCATTCCGGCAGAGTCAAGAGCGTGCATGAGTCTGATAGGGGAAACTAAGACGTTGTATTAATAAGAATAAACTAGCATTACCGTACAACGGTGGAAAAACCGACCATTATAATATAAAAATATATAATCTTTGTTGCTATTTTTTATTAGATGAAAACTGTAAATGCAGTTATACTAATAGCCAGTTTCATGCTATGAATCCATTATCGTTGTATTAATAAGAATTGCTCACACACACATCCCCACACCCCCCACACACAGATATATATGTGCACACACATACAAACATATATAGGGAAAATATATATAGATGCAAAATTTTGATACAAGTTGAGGGACACAAAACCTTAACTTTGGATTGCTCCCTGATTTCCGCCACTCATATAAGGACAAATTAATAATGTGATTGAGATTTTGTGTCTGTTAATTTGCGTCAAACTTTTCTGTATAAATAGTCTCTCCCTATATATATATATATATATATATATATATATATATATATATATATATATATATATATATATACATACATACATATATACATACATACATATATATATACATATATATATAACAAATTAATAATGAACGTAAAACATACTATAAAACATAAAAAAAAACAAATACAACAAAAATATTCTAAGGTTTCAGTCTTTTAAAAGGCAGCTGTATCAACATCCGCTATTGATTCCACCAGCCACACCTATTTTTTCTTGCCAAAATCTACCTTATCCATGGATAATGATGATTTTAACAAGTTATTTGCAGGAAGAATTTGAAAAATAAACAAGAATAACACACAAAAAAACAACTCCTCTCCAAATTGATGCAATCAACGATGGATTAACACAATTGAAATCAAACAACTTAAGCGTTGAAAAACATAAAAATTTAATTTTCTAAGTTAATTATGAATTCTTTCATTCTTTTTCTTAACAAATATTAAATGCTAAAAGTTAAATAAAGCTACATCCAACTCATGATCCTAAACAAAAAATGAGAAACTAATTTGTTTATTCGAATATAAAAATTCAATAGAACGCGTAAGAAAATCTGCATTTAAATTTCAGTAAACATAGCTCATTATCTCTGTAAATTTTCCATATATCACAAACAAATTCTAATATGAAAAAGAACTGTATAATTATTTTTTAAAACTTATTATGTCCCAGTGTACACGGTCCATGCACAACAACAAAAAAGGAAGGTGTTGTGTCAGCTATTTTTCAACTCAAGCCTCTAGTAATTCCTCTGGCTTGCTCATGCAGAAAGCCTTTGCAAGAATTTGTTAGAGCTCAGCTTAAAATGAAACCTTACTTCGATTTTCATTACCAACATTTACGACAATGGATGGAGATATTCTACAAATCTACGTCACTTCTTACTTATGTAACTTCTTAATGACGAAGAAGATGACTAAGGAATTGTGAAGCAATGACCTCACTCCTTTTTATAAAAACCACACCGTCTAATATATTTTTAACTGTAAGATGAATGAGTAAACAATGATGGACGACGAATTTCAATGACCGTAAAAAATTTAATGGAAAATTGACATGCAATGCCGGTGAGTATTAACTCTCCCTAACTTAACCCTCAGATATGAAAAAAGTAGAAGTGAAATGTAAACTTCTATAGTATTATGGACATATTTTTGTAAACAGTTAAATTTTTTCTTTGTGGTTCATTAATTGCCAAATAAATTCAACTTAAAATGCCAGCAGCAGGAATCAAGGCCTTAAATACTCTGTTAAGTCACGTATGACCCTCGACTGTCACATTATTGTCAAACATTACGAGAGAAATCACTAGGACTTCATATTCGTTTAGTACATTTGAGATCTAATGCCTTATGCCTTCATCAACGTGCTAAATCAAAAAACACGACAAAACCATAAATATTTCTTGGTGTTCAAGAACACAACGTACAAGAGAAATATAGCCATATGGCTTAAGTTTTAACCTTTTATAATATGCTACAAACTCAGCCTAAAGAAGCAGGAACTAATGCATGTTAATCGTTCATTTACAAAACAGCACCACCGAAAGCAAGACTTACTAGTGACAAGACAACCAACAAATTTTAAATTGATACACGGATGACCTAGAGTATATCAAATCTACTGCAAATGAAACCAAGTTGGCTTACACAATAATATATGAGCCACCATGGTATAGTTCTTGAAGCCGATGGCCTGCACAATACCAAACTACATAGTGTTGGGAAGTATCATACATTTAAAATTCATCAGCCTCATCAAGATGACATGCATTTAAAACACTACAACATGCGTACTAGGTTTCCCATATTTCCAATTGCATGCTACTAAACCACCTATCATCGCAATAAGACAAAATGAAATACATACCTCAAATCTCCTTAGCATCAAACATTTATTCCGAATCCAAAGAATCTGTCTTGATACTAAGATGCCATACACAAATCATGGATCAATTGTCACGTGATCCACCCTCATTCAAAGAACAAATTCAGCAGTCTATAGTTAGGCTATGCTGAGATAACACCCTGTACTAGACCAACACCAACTTAGAAAACAGTAGGTAAGCTAAGCTATGCAATAGCGTTGTTCCCTTGCATGAATAATATGCACAGCCTGCTCCCCACACTATGTAAGTCATTTTTGGATTAGTGGTTGCTAACCTTTTTTGGTGGAGGTTGTAAAAGGTTAACATCCTTATAACTCACAGCACCCATAGACTCTCTACTCTGGAAAATTCTCCACCAAACTAGATGTGTTTTGTTCACATTTGTCCACGTCTTGCGGTGATAGTTTTGTCTTATCCCTCACGCAACCTTATCAAAGCCATCCATAACAGACGTGCTCAAAGTCGTCCTGTTTTCGACGCTGTGTTGAACAAACGGAGACAATCATTATCTCACGAAGCCTAGTTTCTGCTTCATCCATGGAATCAACACTATAACAAAAAATACTTTTCGCAACAGACAATATCTGTTGTAGCAGAACAATTGCAACAGGCTCATGCCTGTTGGTATAGCCGGAGTTGTAAAAAGTCGATCACTTTTCGCAACATTTTCTGCTTGTTGCAATAAGACGTTACGGTATACTTTTTTACAACTGGCCTTTGTTGTTGCAACAGAACCTTTTGCAACAACAAATGCCAATTGCAAACCTAAAATAGACATTGAACAACTATTTATAACATTTGCAATTTGATTATTTGCAACACTACATGCTGGTTGCAAAGTTCCAAAATAAAAACCATTTCCTTACTATAATCCACCATCATCTGCATTTAACAATGTAATAGTGAAAACATATATTATCAAAAAATAAATAAACATATATTATCAAGAAACAACATATATTTAATTTCAATAGAAATTTAATATTACATACGAATGCAGCAAAAGTTCACAAAATCTTCATATATTATTCAATGATACAATAATTTATATTCACTACTATAACACATTTTCTGAAAATACATTTTCTCTCATCATATTTTCCAAATATATTATTTCTACTTAAATGGCGATGATTTTCTTCTCATTCAAGCCCTTGTGCATATGAAAATCTCTTCTACATGTCAAATAGCAATGAAATTAAAAAAGAATAAGCAACGCACAAGCGAAATGTATACAACAATGAATGTCACAACGTAAAATTTGTGCTCATTTATAGTACCGACCTCTTTTAAAGGCTTTGGCTTTGATATTTCGAAACCTCCAGTGGAGTATGACTTTATTAGCTGCTCACATATTTAATTTCATCACAAAGAAGTCACAAAAAAAAAAAAAAAATTATGTTTATCGAATCATGCTATGAAACAGAATATGAGTTCATTTTAGCCTCCCCAATCCAATAGCATCCTAACATATTTATAAATATTTCTAACATGTCATAAAGTGTTCCTTTTTTAATAATGTCTCTTAGGTCAACATATACATGATCTGATAATGCAAAAAATATTGGCACTTCTAGTAAAGAACAAAATGAATATTAGTTTTGACAATCTAGCATACGCCACATGAAATACTCCTATCAAATTTACAACTGCTAGGTAGATATAGCTTATTCATGGTTATATATAAATAGATGAACATAGTTATTCTTTGTTGACTTGTAATATGAATAGTTAGATCAACTATAAATGCATGTATTATACAAAAGAAAATATATGATCCAATTTGGTGTTGCGAATCATGATAGAATATGCATGAGAAATTGTACTATAAAACAATGATAATATTTGAAAAACACAACAATAAAATTGGCATATAATGAATGGGGAGCTTTTAATATTAAATGGTGGTAAGTAAATTTTGAACTTGACGCTAATCAATTGAAACAACTGAGAGGAAACTAAAGCCTAAGCAACAACAAAAAAGTTAGAGTCTACAAATTACCCCTATTAATTCTATATTAAACTGAAGATTGCTAAAAGTTCTTTTGTGAAAAATAAAACCGTATCCATTTGACTTTTAGATTCATCAAATTCCATAGCCAATTCATATGTTCCCTTTAATATTTTGGTAAATGAGAAATCCTCCTAAATTCTGTAATCAAATCCCTAACATACATATAGTGATGGAAGTATTATTTTAAGCACAAGAAAAGCTTTCTTAGCAGGGTTCATTATTCAGAAGACAACTAGAATAAGAGTTTGGTACTTAATCGATTCTCTTTGCAAGAGGAACACCTTGTTCGCTAACTAACTCGAGAACAATATCAAAATATCTGTCCACTGCAGCCATTTGTGTTTATAACCAATCTATGGACTGAAAAACAAGAAATATATTTGTGCATTGTGATAATAGTTAGCAAGCTATATAAAAATAAGGTAAAAAGAATGAGGAAGCTCAAATCAATTGGAAGAAGTACCTAATTCTCAAGTTTGATTTACCATACGAGCCATTGACTTTGTAAACTAAATATTTGTTGAACTGAAAGACGCATTTTATTCTGTCTGGCATGTACCAAAATAGATATAAGCTATTCATAGGAAACACATCGATCAATATCCAAATTTAAAATAAACAAAACTATCTATAGTATTTTCAGTCCAAAATATCAGTATATAGTCTTAATAGAGACAAATAAAATAAACTACCAATGAATATCATAACTGCAAAATAAGGGATAAAAAATGAACCTGCACGCAATCCTCAACATCATCTTCGAATTCTTTTGCAAACTCCATCTTGGCTCCCTAAGAAACAAAACATGCATGCGTAATTCATGTGTTATACGAAAAAATGCTAGTACGACAAAAAATTGTTATGATTGAAAATTATGTTACCTGATTCAGTTCTTTACAAATGCGCATCTAATGCAAATGAATGTTACTAAATTACGGTTGCTAAAAGATTTGTTGTGCTATTATAACCATCATTTGTACATTTTAATCTTAACTCGTGGTGTTTTAGTTTCATCATTTACATATTGCCATTTTGGCTGTATAAATCCTTAAATTATTATTTTTATAATAAGATTCCTTTGTAGACAAAAAAAAAGACAAAGAACGGTCCAGATTTTACATGATAAAACATATCAGATGGCTAGAATTGTTCCATCTCATCTAACAACGACTCGACTTTACCAGGTTAAGTTCTGTTCATCCAGAAAAACTGCTCCCACGTTTTTATGGCAATTTTTTAATCAATGTGTGCATATGTTGTTTTTTTTTTTGTGGAATATCAATTTTTGCATGTTAAATAAGGCATGCTTTTACAAAAAAAAAAACTGCTAATTTAGTAGTTTGGTGATTTGTCTATTCCTGAATTTGATCGCTACTGTTTTTGTTACTTTTCTGCTTCAAATGCAACTACTTTTGGTTTTTGTGGAACACCCTTATTTTGCTGTTTATTAAGGTTTGCTTTTGCCAAAAAATTATGAGTTGTGCTAATTTACTAGTTTGGTAAATTTTCTATTCTTAAGTCTTTTTTATTTGACAGCTACCATTTTTATTGATTTTCTATTTCAAACCATAGTTTAAACTTACGGTGTTTAAATTTTTCGTTATGCTACCATAAGGAGGTCGACGTCAACATTTTGTTTATATGTTTATATATTACATCTTCCTAATAGCTGGATGCATATATATAATAATGTATCTTATTGCTTGCTTATCTATTAAAGTTGAGCATTAGGTTGCGTGAACGCTCATTTAAACGTGGATCTATTTCATTTCAACCTTCAGCTATAAATGAGCGTGCTATACATGGTATATATTGTTCCTTTAGTATCAAATCATATATTGATCTTTACTGTTATTTTTTTGCAATTTCAATACATAACTAACCATTGTTATTAAAAAGCTTAAAATCTTCTAATTTGATCTCATTTTGGGTTGGATCTCTTCCGTGCCTCTGCATGATTTATATTCCGATTCGAATTACAGTTACAACCACAACTGCGAAAATTATAGAATACGATAATTAATACACTACAAACAACTATGAAAAAATATATATGGTGGATTCTCCCCAAAATTAGTGTTAAATTTACATTCATTCAAAAAAAAAATTGATCAATTTTACATGTACGAAAATTTACAAACTATATGCTTTCCACATATACAAACATAATTTCCTCATGGATTACTCCTTTTGTTTACTTGCTATTTCTTTCTAATTCTAACAGCTTAAAACTCTAACTGTCTAATTCTATGTATGTTACATGCTCATAAATGGTAATAATTGCTCATTTTAAATTTCTATAATTTTCTTGCATTTCAAACTAAAGTGATAAATGAACGTGCTTTGTGTGACGATCCCTCTTATATTGTTCTTTACTGTCATTCTTTTTCGCAATCTGAGTATATACCAAACCATTGTTATTAATAGTCTTAAAATCATCTGATAAATCTCTTTTTGGTTTGGATCTTTTCTGTGCCTATTCGATTTACATTCCATTTCAAACTCAATTAAAATCACAACTGAGAAAATTCTTAAAATATGATAGTTAACACACTACCAACAAGTGTGAAAAATATGTGTGTGGTAGTTTCTCTCTATAATTAACATTCATTAAGCAAAAAAATTGAAAGATTGTTGATACAGGAACAATTGTGAGTTATAATTATCCACTTTCCTCGTATACGTGCATAATTTTTTTGTGGATTACTCCTTTTGTCTACTTTTGTCAAATACTATATGGTGATCCTTTTGCTAAAGTCGTATTTATAATTCTTTCAAATTCCTTTCATTACTACAAATTAATTATAAATTTACTTGAGCCTGCAGGTTTATACCACTAAATAAAACAATGTTCACTTAATTTGCATGCAACGTACCATTTCTTTCGGATGCTAACAGCCTAAATTCCGTGTGTCTAATTCTATGTATGTTGCACGTCCATAATACTTATTATGGACTTAACTTTAACAGAACCACAAGTGGGAAAAAATCTTTTGACCATACGTAACGTAATCTATTTATGCATTTAAACGACTACTGTTTACTCTTCTATTTGTATTTTTTTTTGAACACCAATAACTAATGCTATTGTCATGCTATCCGAAGAACTGTTGGCAAATAATCTGAATACGTACCAGTCACGTAGTGAACATTCAGCAACAGAAAAGTTTTAGTACGTGCAACGTATTCCTTATGCATATTAAAAGGATAATTTTTTATTCTTTATTAAGAATATGTTTATCTTTCTTTCCAGGAAATAATACATCATTATTGGAGGATTAAAAAGGAAATCATGGCTACACATGAAGGCGATGAGCAAAATGCAAAAACTTCATTTTGAGCAAAGCCCGACTAAATAAAAGAGAAGAAAACGTGTGAATTGTTTTTGCAAAGTGTATGAATTCACTATATTGAATAAAGAATGGTTTTAGTTATTTGATCCCCTATGTACTGTAATAAAAACTTGATGTATATCCATTGGCAATGTACTATCAACAAATATCCATACTGAGCATTACATTACAGTAATGCTGGAATTTTACACAAAATTCTGAAAAACAGCTTAATATTCAAAATTATAGAAATAAAAATATTAAGTAAAAAAAGGGGGAACCTAACTTATTCATTCATGTTTTATTGAAAAGTTGCAGATTTATGATGTCGTGAAAATTCAAATTCTTCTATCAACAGCTAATCTACAGCTTGCAAACTCAAAATCCAATGTTAAATGTCCTTTAAATATTTTTGTATATTTTAACCATTACATGATACTATGCATGACTATGTAACTCCGGCAATTACCATCTTTTTTTTCATTAATACGTGTTTTATTATGTTGTTTGTTTATGATGTGTGTCCTTTAGTCTGATGTTTTTCAACTTATTTCAATTTTCATTCTAATTAAATTGTCGTATGATTAAGTGCTAGGCTGGTGGATGATATTTCTATATAGATAAGCTGAGTCACTAATAATTCAATTTTATTCTCATCTTCATATTCTGTAACAACCCGGATTTTCAGTTTAAAATTTTTATTTTAGCAATTTTAATGAATTTTGGATATTTAAAATGATTTATTTTAAATAATAACAACTAAAAATTTATCTAAATCGAAGTTAGAACGAATAAATTTATTTCAATTATATAACGAGCCTGAAATGGCGCAGTAGTTTGGGAATTCGATCTCAAATTTCAAATGAATGTACATGATTCAAAATAAGTCGGATTTCAGTAAAACCAGATATATTTGAATCTGTTTAATTGTATCTTTTTAATGAATGTGAAAAATTCATATTTTATAACGGGAATTAAAAGATATGTCCAGTTTAAAGTTCAAAATAGTCGCTATGGAATTTATATATATTTTATATAATATATAGCCCTTAAAAATAGCCATTTTGCAAACGACCTCTATTTTCCACGAAACCACTTTTTTGGATCTGGAATGTCAAGTTATTACTAGATTCCAATTTTCATAATTTTTGGAATTAATATGTGAGCGTAGTAAGTTAAAACGTGTTTGGTAATTTCAGTTTGAATTTAATCGACTGGAAAATGACCATTTTTCAAACGGTCTCCAAATTCAGGGAAATTAGTTTTGTTATGACCGTATCATCAAAACATAGCTAGATTATTTTTCTGGAATTTTTGGAGTCAGTATGTGGCCCCGTTAAATTAAAATGTACGTTAAAATCAATTTTGAACGTTAAATTAATTTATATTTTAATTTAAAAGAAAAATGATCAAAACAGTCGAATTGGCTTGCCGGACATATCCCATTGTGTCCGAAATAAGGGTATTTAGCTAGGGGCGACAGTCGTTGAGTATGAATTGGAGTTCGAACGGAAAGATAACTTTTTGGAGAATAAATTAATTAAATATATAATTAAAAATAAAAATCAAACCCCTCTTTTATCTCTCCCCGCTCCACATCGATTACAGATCGAAAAATAAAAAGAGAAAAAAACAAACGAACGACGGAGCACGCCGCCGCCGCCGTTCCAAGCGCGCCACCTTGCCTGACCTCCGCCGCAGCCACTCCTTCTCCCTCCTTCGATAACATAGTGATGGTTGGGATTTGAATGGGAAATGGCAATTAATTTTCACCGATAACACAATGGTGGTAGATATGGAGTGTCACCAGTTTTGCTCCATGGGATAAATGGGTTGGGATTGGAAAATAAAACAAATGATTACTTCGATAAGGTGCGCTAATCCCGACTAGTTTGAAAAATCCTTAATTTGGTTTGAATGGATATCCAAAGGAAAATTAAAGAATAAATTTAAAGAATTTATGTTTGATAAAATTAATGGGAACCTTTTCCTTTTGATGTGAATATTTGAATAAAATAATATTCTGAATTGGAATGAGGCATGTGTTGTGTTTGTATAGCACTTGTTTATTATATATGCGAGTTATTCGGAAAGGCCGGGTTTATACCCATTCTGAATAACTGAATCGACGATAAGTCGATGATGAAGACGGTGGTTGAAGACCGGAGGTCTTCACATCGTTTGGATGATCGCTGATGTCTTGATTGGGCGGTACACCCATGATAAGGTAATAAGTGGTGATCGTCCAAACGTACTTGGAGATCGACCGTATATGCGATGACCTCTCTCCTATATGGACATATAGGACGAGGAATAAGGTGCCTATGGTTTCGTTCAGACCTAGAACGAACTTATAAATGGATGTGTATCTGACATTGGATTTCACTCTGTCTTGATTGGTTTCTGTTAAATATATATCTGTTCGGTGGCGGAGAATTTATTCTCTTGCTTAACGCCCTTCTCTGAGATGTACGAGCTCAGAGGTTATATATCGATAGATATCAGTTGCATGGCGTGGTTTGCCTGTGTGGCACGCAGAGATGCAGTTATCAAGTCTTCTGTTGAAAAGAAGAGTCTTGTGGTTAATGAACAAAGCACGACCTTAAAGGGCATAGTTTTGTGTATACCATTAATTCGCGAGCCTTACACCTCGGTATGAGTCAAAAACGAGATAAGGGATGCAATGAGAACATGACGGTTCTTTCTAGCTTTGGGTGGTGTCATGGTATGGAGCCCAGACATTTATATATATATATATATATATATATATATATATATATATTTACCTATGTGGATGATGGATAACAAGGCGCCTCGAATATATCGTTTAGTACGGAGCCAATGGATAGGTCCTATAGGACAGGGAAACGGCATTGTAGGATCCAAGGGTTGCCCTGAATGTGTAGACCTAAGACATTTGCTAGAGTGTCTCGAAGTGGTTAGGAGTACATACCTTGCCTCGACTCATGATGGAAATCTAATTTCCAATACGTGACATTTCGGTTTTAGTTGTAAACCTATATGGCGACATAGTAGCATGGGATACTATGTCGTCTATGATTGATACATTTATATTTGAAGCTGTTTTTGACACTGCACACTTATTATAGTATCAAATGATTGGTTTTAAACGTACCAAGCATGTTTGGATATTATAAGGGAAAAACCTATCCTCCGGCTTGCATTGTATTGTGTGATGGGACCTGGATCTTATAATAGCTTCATTTTTCCAAAAAGCATTGCGTTGTTTATTTTATGCACTGATATTCTTGGGAGGAAACCCGTTCCATGTTATACGGCGTGGTCCCTTGATTTACTTTTAAAGTAAATGATTTGATAACTATTTTTAGTTCTCACACCAGTCACATGACTGAATTGGAGTTTATTGTTTTAACCTAAACTTTGGGTGCCTCTATTTTCCACATGGGAAGCTACTAGTTGGTTTTCTGCAGATATTATATTCACAGGATCCTAGATTTACAGCTGTAACTATACTTGGAAAACTCTGTATCCGTGTACTTCTTTCAGTTGTGTTATGTATTATTTTTCCGCTGCATTGTAATTTTAAATCTCTGATATTTATCAAATGTATATTATTTATTTATACTCTGTTATATTCTTGTACTCTGATGTAATTGTTGTAATAAGCAATGAAATGTTTTTCTGTTTAATTCTGATTTGTCGTATTCTCAACTCAATCTGGGCTTTCCCGTAAGGGTGAGTTTGGGTCGCTTCAGTTGGTATCGGAGCTTTGGTTTACAGAGCTCGATAACAAGATACATTAGAACCAAACGAAAGAATTCATCAGAGGTTGGATTAGTAATATCCAATAAGAATGACTCGTTGGAGATTGGATCAGTAGAATCCTAGAACGAGTGTGAAGAGTGTTATTTTTATAATAAAAATGAAAACAAACTTTGTTTTGAAAATTTAAACCTTATTATACGTATTTGAGTATTTTGTTTTGTATTGAACATAGGCAATCGAGTATATGAGATTTTGCATATACACGTCATAAACGTATATTCGAAGCCTCAAATATACTAGATAGATATAGAATCACACTCTAGTCGCCCGAAGATGATACAGATGATTACTAGTATCATCAGTGTTTATGTTCGAGTGTCGAAAGTGGGATATCTATATATTTCCAATTGACTAGTGTGAGAACCAAAACACAGTTAGAATTTATTGTTGTGATTTTGCACTAAAAATATGATTTTTGCCTATGTATTAAAGGTATGTGTTTGAAACTTTAATCTACTAATTGATTGCTGATTGCTGGTTGTGATGTATGATTATTAGTTAACTAATAAAACGAACATGTGAAAGAAAGATAAATTTAGCCAAATCGGATCGAATATTGAACTGAATTGAAAATTGATTGGAAATGCATACATGTACATATAGATGTGTGAACAGGTCATAACATGGAAGCTAAAAAGAGGATTAAAGTTATATGCCTGACAAATAGGTACATATTTGCTGTTTTGTTTGGGTTTGATGATTTTATGAGCCGATTGGCTAGCTGCTTGGCTTTTTCTTTTTCTATTGGATGGATGAGGACCCTATGAGGCAAGTTGCGGTTTTAAAGGTCCCCCCATACGAAGGAGGTTGTGGGGAAATTTTTCGAAAATTTAGGGTGTTAGCCAAATTTTTGAAAAATTAGAAAATTCTTAGAAACTAAAAAGTTGAAGAATGAATGTTGAGTTGATTGGATAAACAACTTTCAACTCCATTCCTTTTCGAGGCTGAAAATATTTTAAGTGGAGGAGATTGTAACTACCCGGATTTTCAGAACCAATTTAAAATTTTTATTTTAGCAATTTTAATGAATTTTGGATATTTAAAATGATTTATTTTAAATAATAACAACTAAAAATTTATCTAAATCGAAGTAAGAATGAATAAATTTATTTTAATTATATAACGAGCCTGAAATGGAGTGGCAGTTTGGAAATTCGATTTCAAATTTTAAATGAATGTACATGATTCAAAATAAATCGGATTTCAGTAAAACCAGAAATATTTGAATCTGTTGAATTATATCTTTCTAACGTATGTGAAAAATTCAGATTTCATAGTGGGAATTAAAAGATATGTCCAGTTTAAAATTCAGAATAGTCGCTATGGAATTTATATATATTATATATAATATATAGCCCTTAAGAATATCCATTTTGCAAATGACCTCCGTTTTCGACGAAACCACTTTTTTTTAGAGGAAGACTGGTGTGTAGCATGGAACTACACAGCCGGTTACGCGTAATAATAGATAGCTAAAAATATATCTGGTTGAGAGGCCCAACCACTGGTATAGTAGTCCAGGCCAAGAAGGCCAATATAGCTAATACAAGCATAATACACAGCCAAAAATATACATCAGATAGCATAGAACATATTGTGTATCACAAGACAACAAGCCAAAAAAGCCAAACAGAAAATACTAGATCGCGGCAGAGATCAGTGCAGAATTTGGGTGTTACTTTCTTGCGGTCCCGGCGACTGAGGCATATGAAGAGATAGCCTAAATCGAGCTGGTCTGGTAAATCCTGTCCATGAGTCGAAAAGATGCAAGATGTGATGACAAATACCCAACAGGAGTTTCTTGGGTCTGCCGAAGTTGTAGGCATTGCGTTCTAGCCAAATACTCCAGGCAAAGAAATCCACTAAAGAATCCAGTGTGGGGTCTGGGGGTTTATGCTGCCGATATTCGAAAAATGAATGAATCGAAGAGATGAAGGCGAGAAGAAAGGAGCAGATAGCCGCCCAAACAGCATATGAGAAGTCACATTCGAAGAAGAGATGAATGAGGGATTCAGTATGATTGTTACAGAGGACGCAAGAAGGGTCAATATTGTTGTTAAATCGATGAAGGTGATCTTTGGTGTTAATGCGATTGTGAATGAGGACCCATTGAAAGAAGATGACACGAGGAGGAAGATGACAGTTCTAAATACGGGAGAAAGTGAAGCATCGACCTGGGTGAATTAGAAACTTGTAACAGGCCGATACTGAAAAATTGGATCCCAAGGCCCATGTGAATATATCAGGAACGACGTCGAATTGGGTTGAGCTAAGAATATGACCAATGCGGATAAGCTCATTTAAAAATTCAAGCCCAATATAAGTGGAAGGTAAAAAGCCCAATGGGCCCAGAGAATGTGCTGATGCAACTGATAATGGGTTATATTGGTTTAGTGTTGCAAGATTAGGGAATGGAGTGGAAAAGGGGATCTGCTTATTATATATATCCATCCAAAATAAACAAGAATCACCATTATTGACCTTAACGTGGAAGAGCAATTTTATTCTAGGGATGATTGATAGTATTCCTTTCCAGAATGGCGATGGCCTAATTGATGGGTTAAAGTGGAGGATGAGAAAGGGGATTGCTTTATACAGCCTGTGAAGGATCCAGCTTTTCCAAATAAATTGCCCTAGAGTGAGAATGTGCCATAACCATTTGGTAAATAGCGCCATATTAAAGGTAAAGAGGTTGTGAATTCCAAGTCCACCATGATTTTTGCAAATTTATTAGTTTTTTAAATTTGCCACCATTCCAAAGAAAAGAGGTTCGAATTGAATCGATTTTGTTGATTACCCAAATTGGGAGTTTATGGAAGGACATCCAATAGGTTGGGAGGGATGTAAGGACATGTTTAACAAGAATAAGATGACCTGCTGATGATAAGGAGTAAGCCTTCCAACTTGTAATTTTGTTTTCAATTTTAGAAATGAGGGGTAGCCAATCAGATTTATGAAGTTTGGTAGGACGTAGAGGAATGCCCAAATAGGTGATTGGGAATGAATCAAGCTTACAGTTAAGGCATTCGGCAATTCCAGGATCCAGATGAGAGCAATTACCCAACATTATAATAGAACTTTTGTTGAAATTTATAGATAGTCCTAAAATCATTTCAAAAGAGTAGAGGAGAATTTTAAGGCAATGAATGTTAGAGGGTGTTGTAGTGGTGAAGAAAATTGTGTGATCTGCAAATTGTAGGCAGGTTGTGCGTACATTTGAATTTGGGAGTGAGATGCCTGAGAAAATATTATGGGATAATGGTTGTTTGATCATTTGATTGAAGACATCTGCAATCACGACAAAGAGGAGAGGTGAAATGGGGTCGCCTTATCTTAAGCCTCTTTTAGATCTAATTTTGCCACCAAATTCACCATTAATGTATATTATGGAAATGCTAGTGTGGATAATTGTCGTGATCCAGTTGCTCCATTTTAAAGGGAATCCTCTATATAAGAGAAATTATGAAATCCCAACTTATTGAGTCAAATGCCTTTGAAAAGTCAAGTTCGAAAAGGATACCCGGGGTGTTTGAATTGTGGCAAAAGGAGATAACTTCTTGGGTGGCTGCAACACAGTCAAGGATGTTTCTACCTTTGATGAATGCAGATTGTTCAGAATCAATCAAGGAATCGATGTGGTTCTAGAGCCTGATGGCTAAGATTTTGGTGATGATTTTGAATGTTGTATTGAGAAGACTAATGGGTCTGAAGGAAGGCAAAGTGTTAGCACCCAAATTTTTTGGGATGAGGATGATGTTAGCATAGTTTAATTTATCAATGGATGAAGGATTGGAATAGAATTCAGAGCACATTTCAATGATGTCTGATTTTAATGTGGGCCAAAAGTGCTTGAAAAAGATTGGTCCAAATCCATCAGGCCTAGGGCCTTTGTCATTCGCCAATTCATTTAAGGCCTTCTGAATTTCCTCTTTAGAGAAAGGGTGATCGATGGCTATAGGAGTAGGGTTTGGATATAAGTGATGCCAGTTTATATCAGGAGATGATGGCGGTAAGGAACCAAGAATTTCTCTATAGTATTTTGTGAAATGATGGCAGATGTCTTTTGAATCAAAGAATGAAGTGTTATTATGGATGATTTCAGGAATATAAGAAGAACGACGATGGCCATTAGCAATTCTATGAAAATAAGCAGTATTTTTGTCTCCCTCATTAATCCATTTATCCTTTGATCTATGTTTCCAACCAAGCTCTTCCTATTTGATTAATCTATCAAGTTCTAACTCCTGACTTTTCAGGTTATGGCGCTCAGCTTCAGACAAGGGACGATGTTCTTCAATGATGTTTAAGTTAAGAATGGCATCTTGTGTGGATACAATGCAATATTTTAAAGAGTTCCAAACATTTTTAGCCCAAGGTCGAATTAATTTTCTTAAGGATCAAAGCTTACAAACCATCCTAACAGTTGCAGATTGGTGATTCGGTAATTGGTTCCAGTTTTGGATGATAAAGTTATTAAAGGAGGGTTCAAGCAACCATAAGCGTTCAAATTTGAATGGACGATTGATAGGGGTGTTTGCGCATGTATCAAGGAGAATTGGAGAGTGGTCAGAGATAGTGGTGGCTAGCCCGTTTACTAATGACAATGGGAAAAGACCATCCCAGTTAAGATTGAAGAAAAAACGATCCAGTTTTGCTAAAGAGGGGGATTCTCTCCTGCTTGACCATATGTAACGACGGTAGTTGATCGGTTGTTCAATGAGGGAGCAAGATTGGATAAATGCGTCAAATTGAGAAGAGTCGGAGGATATATTGCCAGAGTTACGCTCAGCAAAGGATCGAGTCGTGTTGAAATCACCTCCAATTATCCAGGGATCATTAATAAGTTGAGATAGGTTGAAACAAAATTTCCATGTTTCTGTTCTTTCATGAGGATCATTAGAGGCATAAACGTTAGTGAAGTGGAAGATGTTATTAGAGAAAATGTGATGAAGAGACACGTGTAAAATAGATGGAGAAGAAAACGAGTGCTCAAATGACCACACGTGCTCATTCCATGCTATAATCAAACCTCTACGAGAGTCAGAAGCATTAACATGTGTCCAACCAGGTAAAAGGGGTCCACAAATTCTATGAATGAGAGAAGTGGGTGGATTAGAGATTTTAATTTCTTGTAAAAATAAGATATCGATATGATGTGGGGAAATGATGAGATTGACAGCATGAATTTTTGTTGGGTCCCCCAACCCCCTGATATTCCACGTGACTATCTTCATTTTGAGAGGTTAGTGCGCTGATGTTTTAGGGTTTGCATGGCAGTGTAGTGTTTTTCATGCAAACTAACACCCATACATTTTGCCAGTTTTTTTATTTAAAACTTTATTAGTTGAAGAAAAAACAATAGGTTCAAAATAGCTACCCGATGTTCCAAGAGGCAGCGAATGAGCTCTGTTGATCCTTACACTCCTTCTGACTGATGCCGGAGATAGACGAGGGGAGGATGAACCTTATCCTTCTTGTCGTCCATGGTCATGTGGATCCTGCTCACGTTGTGTTGGCAGCTAATGTTGGAGAGGAGAAGGGAGATCCAGATCAGCAAATGGATCCCACCTAGGCACTGCTAATTCCTCATTGTGCTGTCCAAAGAGAGCTAAATCTCGTTGATGATCATCCAGAGCTCTCGGCACCTGTCTCATGGCTTCATCAGACATCACATCATACCTATCCACTTCCATGTGATCCACATGCTGAACAAAAGGTTGAAAATAAAGCCATTGTACTCGTAATCGATCCCCAACAGGAGAGTCTCAGGTCTTTGACAGGGGTGAGCATGCGACCAGTGCTCAATCTTCAGCTTTACTGCATGATTGTTAAGATGACCAATAAAAGTACAAGGGGTTGAAATACCTTCATAAAACTGCATATTGACATATAAGTAACGATGGTCAACAAAGGACCAATCGCACAAATCAACATGAATGTATCTTCCCATTGGTTTTAGCGCTTCTTGAATGGATTTTGTGTCATGTTCAAGGAACTCTGGAAATCCACTAATTTTTGCCTAAGTTTCTGCCTCAAAAGGGTGTTCAGGTGTTTCTTCATAGGTACTAGCCTGCTGGGGGAGGACAACCCCAACTTCTTTTGTTAGAATTTTAAGCTGTAAGGCATGTTCTTTGACGTTTGCATTAGGAAAGTGAACAAGAAAGGAGTTTTTTGTGATATGCCAGATTGGCCATACATATTCTTGCCCGAAGGTTGATGTAAGGGCTTGCGAAAGCATTTCAATGGACCAGACTCCATCGATGATCATTGCCGTTAAGTAGAGATAGGTATCGGCCATTTCTAATAAAAGAAGAAATTTTTGAGAAATAATGGATGAGTGATCTGATGAAGGAAGTGAATTTTCTTTTGAAGTGATGGTGGATTTAATTTTTGAATTAGTGGAATTAGGGTTATGATAACGATTAGAAATTTGAGTGGACTGGTGGGACCCCTTGTTCAGGTTTTGCAGACTAGGTAGCAAGAGTCTGTTCGTTGTATGCGAGTCCTTGGGATGATTCAACGTAGTGTTTTTGGCTCGAGAAGCTGATGAGTTTTTATTGGGACATTGCGAGCATGCATGCCCAAAGAAAGAGCAATAATAGCATATCACCGCATTTCTACACTCCCTTACCACGTGTCCACGATCAGCACACCTGCGACACCTTCTCTCCAATTTGAAAATTTTCGAAGTTTCTTGAACTGATTTGAATGGTGGAACAATTCTTCTACGCTTTGACTGAGGCTTGGGGAGGATGGGTGGCAGTTTAGCTCTTGACGCCACGACCTGAGCGTAGGTAGGTGGTGGTTGTCTATGAGCTGAAGCTAAGTTATCGTGAGTTTGAATGTTAACGTGGACGTTATTGAGTTCACCAGGGATCTGGTGAATGGGTAGTGAATCGGTGCCAAGCGGAGAAGGAGAAACATTCGAGAGTGAGAATTGAGAGAGTGGTGGAGATAGATGGTGAGCGAAAGAAAGAGAAGGCTTATGAGAAGGAGGAGGTTCCGCCATTAGAGTTTGAATTTTTAAATGTGTATGTTATCCAAGGTGAGCGCATAAATTGAAACATGTTTGGTAATTTCAGTTTGAATTTTATCGACTAGAAAATGACCATTTTTCAGATGGTCTCCAAATTCAATGAAATTAGTTTTATTAGGACTGTATCGTCAAAACATAATTAGATTATTTTCCGGAAATTTTTGGAGTCATAAAAATGTACGTTATAATCAATTTTGAACGTTAAATTAATTTATATTTTAATTTAAAAGAAAAGCGAACTAAACAGTCGAATTGGCTTACCGGACATATCCCATTGTGTCCGTAATGAGGGTATTTAGCTAGGGGCGATAGTCGTTGGGTATGAATTGGAGTTCGAATGGAAAGATAACCTTTTGGAGAATAAATTAATTAAATATATAATTAAAAATAAAACCCAAACCCCTCTTCTATCCCTCCCCCCTCCCCATCGATTACAGATTGAAAAATAAAAAGAGAAAAAAGAACAAACGAACGATAGAGCACGACACCGCCACCATTCCAGGCGCGCCACCTCGCCTGACCTCCACCGCAGCCACTCCTCCCTCCTCCGACGCTCTCTCCTCCTCCCTCCTCTTCTCCGAACCTGCACAGCCCCAAACCAACCCAAATTAAGCCGCCACCATTGGCTAAACCCCGACCACCGCACCAACCCCTCATCCCTACGCAGCCTCCACAAGGCCAAACTACGACGGTGGCCCCTCCTACATCCAAAAAAATGAATTTTTACAAGAAAAAGGTGAGTTTTTTTTCTTGTTTCATTAATTTAATTTGAATGCTTAGTTTAAAATCAGTTTTTATATATGTAAAAGCAAGTGAATAAAAATGTAATTTTTTATAATATAGATTTGAAATAAAAATGTAATTTTTATTTATATGAATTACATTAGAAGAAATTTGTGATTTTTCTATGAATTACATTAGAAGAAAAATGTGATTTTTCTATGAATTACATTAGAAGAAAAATGTGTTTTTTCATGTATTACATTAGAAAAAAAATATGATTTTTAATGTACACATCGAACTGTAAAAATATGATTTTTAATGTATACATCGCACTGTAAAAATATGATTTTTAATGTATACATCGCATTGTGAAAATATGATTTTTAATGTATACATCGCACTGTAAAAATATGATTTTTAATGTATACATCGCACTGTAAAATTATTATATATATATATAGAATTGAAATAAAAATATGATTTTTATGTGTATAGCTTTAAAATTAAAATGTAATTTTTATTTATATAACAGTGTATATAAATATGTGATCTTATATATATATATATATATATATATATATATATATATATATATATAACGATATAAAAATGTGATTTATATATATATATATAGCGATATAAAAATGTGATCTTATATATAGTGATATAAAAATGTGATCTTATATATATAGTAATGTAAAAATGTGATCTTATGTATATATATATAGGTATAAAAATGTGATTTTTAAATAGAAATAGTGTTGCCTAAAAATGTGATTTTTAATATAAACCGCGTGAAACAGATTGCAATGGAACCGACTGGAAACAATTCCAAATCCAAACCGTACAATCAAAGAATGGCATAGTGGAAATCAAAGGTGAGAACTTCTTACTCTATTTTTGTTTACAGTTAAATATATACTAAGATGTAGACGGTGCTTAGTAGCGCCCGACACCTTTGATTGAAACCATGAATATTTGGTTGTTTGTTTTATTTGATTGATTGTTAATAAATAGGGTTTGGCAACCCTATTAAGAATTTGATTGAATTTGGAATGTGAATTGAATTGATTGAAATTGGTATGTGTATGGCGCGAGCCAGTATTAGGCGAGGGAAAAGGCTAGACCTTATTCCGGTTCTAGTATCGCGCTGTTATGTTGCCAAAATTTTCTAAAATATGTTAGAACGATAAAAATATCATTTTTATTTTACAAATGAACCATATAAAATATTCATGTGTTAAATAAAATATTTCATCGTTAAAAATATAATTTTTAACATGTATATGAATAAAATAAATATTTATTTACAAATCGACGATTGTTTATGTACACCCATTTAACTGATATTGATTGAGATGATAATTTTTACACATCGCCCAAGTGCACAAATAATATTCAATATTTGTTGGCTGAAACCCCATATGGGTATTGGGATGATATTTGACGTACACTAATCCCAATTGTTTAGCTGTATGTCAATCAATTGGTTGACAGACTGTTGTAAGAGTTAATTATTTATGTAATGCTTATGCAGTTGTGTAGTGCACTCTGGCTGATGGTTGATTGGTTATCATTGTTGTTGTATATATGTGTTGTATGAAATCCATATAAATAACATTATATGGTAATTGACTGTGTCTGATTCCAATTCGAAAAGAACGAATATTTTAAAATAACGAATATTTTAAAATAGGGAATATTTTAAAATAATATTCAGTAAAGGATTAAAATCTGATTTTAATGTCCGATTTTGGATGGACACGAAAATATTGAAATATGTGAAACCGTATTGATTAGATATGCGCCATTTTGACGCAAACGTTATTTATATCGATTTTACTCATTTTTATGATGAATATCGAAAAGGAAGTGATTTCAAAATCTAATGTTTTGAAAATATTATCATTTATATATTAATGATATGGAACATTCAATTTCGATTTAAAATTGAACAAGAAGCTGAAATCGTTTTTAAAACGATTTATAAAATACGTTTTAAACGGAAATTGACGATATATATATATATATATATATATATATATATATTAAATGGCCTGAATAGAACGCGTCGCGCCGCGACCGTTCGCGAATTTCGACTATTGACTTCGAATTGACGTTACGAGAGATCCGACCATCGGATTCTCCAAAAACCAAAACCGTTGGGTTCGTATCGAAAAGAGCTTTCCAATGAATATATTGGATCTGAAATCTAACGGTTGGATTTGGAATTATGTCCAAATCAAATTTGGAAAAGGTCGCTGTAAGTGCAATTCATTGACCGTTTATGGAAATCGACTGAAAGGGCCTTAATAAAATTATTAAAAATATTAATAATTTATATAAAATCAAAATAAATGATTTGGAAAGATTTTGGATGAAAAATTCCATGTTTGTAAAGATAAATATATATTTTTATCAGAATGAACTAGTTACTAACTAGTATAATAATCCAATATTTTTAAAGAAATAAAAATATATTTGAAATGGTTTTAAAATAACCAGAAATTTCCAATAAATAAATTGGAATGGTTTGTAATGGAAATAATCTTCGGAATATTTCGATATTGGATTTCGTGATTGTACGGATATTGTTATGGGAATTTGGAAATTACAAATATTGTTATTCCCAATACGTTATCTGTTTGTTTCAGAATTTGGTATCGAATATAAGCCGATATAATTTCTATTTAGAGATTTGTGTTTAATATCAAATTGGATTTTGGGTTTATCGTGAATGGCGTCTTCATTAACGCTGTTCTTAAATCTAGTTGAGAAAAGAATAAATCTTTTAATTAAGATTTAGAGAAATTTACCAATTAATTAATAATTAATTGGAATTGAATTAAGAATTGGATTTTTGGGTTTATCGTGAACAGTTTTTTAAATAACACTAGTTCTTTAACTGGATTAACAATTGAAGTTAAGGTTTGGAATTTATAAACCTTTATTCTAAGATTTAATGGAATTTTCCAAAGTAAAGTTTTCCAATTTAACAAAATAAATTGGGATTAAATGGAATTCGATTTGATAATAATCGAAGCGAGCTTCTGTTGAGGAAGACTGTTAATATATATGGAATTTAAAAAGCTAAGTCGTTATTCCATTTATATTATTAGTCAGATACGGAAATTTATATCCATTATATATTGAACTGTTTTCCGTGAAGATTCCATAATTAATGGAATGTGGTTTTGGGGTTTATCGTGAACTGTGTTTTAAATGACATTAGTTCTTTAACCCAGTTAAAGACAGGATTGCATGTCTAACATTGCATTTTGATCTGTATTTGGTGATCTTTGTTAAATATATATCTGTTTGGTGGCGGAGAATTTATTCTCTTGCTTAACACCCTTCTCCGAGACGTACGAGCTCAGAGGTTATATATCGGCAAAGATCTATGGTACAGTGTAGATTGTCGATGCGGCGTGTTTGATTTCCCAAAGTTAAATAATCATTAATATTGATTTTTGGGAAGATTAAAACTAAATGGAGTTTTAATGAATCTTTAATTAGATTGAAATGAGCATCTGGTAATTTAAATTATCAAATTTGGGAAAGGGTCAAGAATGGAGTCACCAGTTTTGCTCCAAACGATAGTTAAATCTTTAAATAGATTTGAATGGGAAATGGCAATTAATTTTTATCGATAACGCAGTGGTGGTAGATATGGAGTATCACCAGTTTTGCTCCATGGGATAAATAGGTTGGGATTGGGAAATAAAACAAATGATTACTTCGGTATGGTGCGCTAATCCCGACAAGTTTGGATAAACCTTAATTTGGTTTGAATTGATATCCAAAGGAAGATTAAAGAATAAATTTAAAGAATTTATCTTTGATAAAATTAATGGGAATCTTTCCACTATGATGTGAATATTTGAATAAAAGAATATTCTGAATTGGAATGAGGCGTATGTTGTGTTTGTGTAGCACTTGTTTATTATATACGCGAGTTATTCGGAAAGGCTGGGTTTATACCCATTCTGATTAACTGATTCGACGATAAGTCGACGATGAAGACGGTGGTTTAAAACCGTAGGTCTTCACATCGTTTAGATGTTTGCTGATGTCTTGATTGGGCTATACACCCAAGACAAGGTAATAAGTGGAAATCGTCCAGACGTACTTGGAGATCGACCGGATATGCGAGGACCTCTCTCCTATATTGGACATATGCGACGAGGAATAGGTGCCTCCGGTTTCATTCAGACCTAGAGCGAACTTATAAATGGATTTGTGTCTGACGTTGGATTTAATTCTATATTGATTGATTTCTATTAAATATATATATGTTTAGCAGTAGAGAATTTATTCTCTTGCTTAACGCCCTTCTCTGAGACGTACGAGCTCAGAGGTTATATATCAATAGACATCAGTTGCATGGCGTGGTTTGCCTGTATGGCATGCAAAAGATGCAGTGATCAAGGCTTCTGTTGAAAAGCAGAGTCTCATGGTTGATGATCAAAGCACAGCCTTGAAGGGCATAGCTTTGTGTATAGCGTTAATTCGCGAGCCTCACACCTTGGTATGAGTCAAAAATGGGATAAGGGACGCAGTGAGAACATGACGTTTCTTTCTAGCTATGGGTGGTGTCATGGTATAGAGCGCAGTCATTTATATTTACTTTACCTATGCGGATGATGGATAGCAAGGCGCCTCGGATATATCGGTTACCACAGAGCTGACGGATAGGTCCTATAGGACTGGGAAACGTATGTTCAGGAATAACTAATCCTCAAATGTAAGGGAGGACCGCCACTGCAGGATCCAAGGGTTTCCCAGAGTGTGTAGTCCTGAGACATTTTCTAGAGTGTCTCGAAGCGGTTAGGAGTACATCCCTTGCCTCGACTCATGACGGAAATTAAATTTCCACACATTTCGGTATTAGTTGTAAAACTTATATGGCGACAAAGTAGCATGGGATACTATGCCGTCTATGATTGATACATTTATATTTGAAGCTGTTTTTGATGCTATACACTTATAATTGTATCAAATGATTTGTTTTAAATGTACCAAGCATGTTTGGCTATTATAAGGGAAAACCCTAACCTCCGAGTTGTGTTGCATTGTGTGATGGGACCTGGGTCTTATAATAGCTTCATTTCTCCAAAAAGCATTGCGTCGTTTATTTTATGCACTGGTATTCTTAGGAGGAAACCCGTTCGGTGTTATAAGGCGTGGTCCCTTGATTTACTTTTAAAGTAAAAGATTTAATAACTGTTTTTTGTTCTTACACCAGTCACATGACTGACCTGGAGTTTATAGTTTTAACCTAAACTTTGGGTGCCTCTATTTTCCACACGGGCAGCGAGCAGTTGGATTTCTACAAATATTATATTCATAGGATCCTCAACTTGTAGCCGGAACTATACTCGGAAAGCTATGTAACCGTGTACTTTTTTCAGTTGTGTTATGTATTATTTTTACGCTGCATTGTAATTTTAAATCTCTGATATTTATTAAATGTATATTATTTATTCATACTTTGTTATGTTCTTGTACTCTGATGTAATTGTTGTAATAATCAATGAAATGTTCTTCTGTTTAAGTTCTGATTTGTTGTGTTCTCAACTCAATCCGGGCTTTCCCGTAAGGGCGAGTTTGGGTCGCTTCATATTCAATCAAAATTTTCTATATACACATCAAATGTGCACAACTTATGCATGTTAAACAAGATAAATGGTTGACATTTTACGTATACATATACTATATAGCAAAGCATTTTTTTAAGATACAAAAATCTCCCAGACATTATTTTATAATGTCAATACACCTGCTTACATGCAACACACGTGCCTTTTCTAATACCATTCCCCTACTATGCACATGCATCACACATGACAATATTTGAGGAACAAAAATCCACCATTACACTTGTATCATATGCTATTTGCTGCTTTAATTACTATCAAGGTATTTCCTAAGACAAGACAAGGGTTGGGCCACTACTTGCCATGGAGGTGGCTTCAGCTTATAATTAATGTTGTATTATGCCTAGGCTTGGTTTGGTTGTAGTTGTGAATAGACATAAAATTTGCTCATTAAAAACTAAGTAGACCCGATGCCACCTTTCTGCACAAATAGTCTAAATGACCTAATAGCTTAACCATCTTTTTTATATATATTAAAAAGGAACAAATGACAACGATGCCAAAATGGAAGGTATATGTTTGTTCAGAATTTAAATATAACGAAGGTTCAAAGACTAGAACAATATGAATGGAAATTAATCAAAACTGAAAACATATATCTCCTTCAACATACATTGAGATTACAACTAAATAGTAAAGGAAAATCAACAACCACTACCTCATCTCCTTGCCTGTTATCCACAAATTTACATGTGCATTGATATGGATCGGGTCGGTCTGTCAAGCTGAAATGGGTCGGGTCATCCTAGTTACGAAGAAGTGGTTCAGAATGTTTCTTAAGCATATAGATTAGCCAGTTCAGTTCTTCACATTGAATCGGGTCGGACTACTCATAAGGAATGGATCTGGTAGGTGTGTCTCATCGATCGGGTTGGTCAGTTCTTAAAGAGGTGGCTCGGGTTGGTCTACTTTCATAACAACTGGATCGATCAAAATGGCTTTGGAATGGGTCGGACGTGCCCAGTCGGGTCGCCCCATAGCAACACAAAGTGACTTGTAGTACTCTTTTCTGAAGCGGGTCGGTACGGTTTGACTCAGGTCGAGGAACTTCTGGCTTGGGTCGGGGTAATCTGAGTCGTTCTGGCACTTGAAAGCTAGTAATTAGCTAGCGACAACTGGCGACAACTAGCAGTGGCATTTTCGTAAATACCGAATAGCCCGAGCCAAAACTTGAAGACTCATATTTCAGCCATCCCTCACTCCTATAAATAGAGGATCATCTCCACTTTAATGAGAGAGGCTTCTTGGTGATCCCGAAGGGCTGTCGAACTCTATTCTCAACTTCCTCTAAGTAATTTGATCATCTCAAACACTTCAATTCAAAGATCCATCTCCGAATTCATTGCAAAGATATGAAGATTCATCAAAATTTGTGTGAGAGTTCGGATTGATTCTATTGACATCCATACTTGGAGGATCTCAGTCATTTCTCATAGGAATTTTACTAAGAATAAGAGTGAGAAAAGTGAGGTGAATCATGGATGTATTGAGACAGTATGTTTGTTTTGTAAACCAAAATGTAATAATGGAATCATTTGATAAAGTGGATGTAGATCATGCTTGATCGAACCACTATAAAACTTCGTGTCTCTCCTTACTTGCATCTTCCTAGTTTTTGGCTCCATTTTTTTACTATTCTAGAGAATATTGTGAAGTGCATCTTGCATCTCTGGTGTTGACTCAAGTTTTGAGATCAACAATTGGCGCCCACCGTGGGCTGATTCAATCCTCTATCTTCTCTCATTCTTCCATAAGTTTTGAAGCCTTGCATTAGAAAAGATCCAATCCTATTTCACTATGATCTACTCCAAGCCTTTCCATAAGCTATGGGTAAACCGGGTAGACCATCAAAGAGGCTCACGGATCAAAATGCTGAGAATGGTGATGATATCGCCGATCGTGAAACTACTCCTCCTATCACCCGATTTGAGGTCGGAGAAGGTTCCGGGGCTGGAGCCTCTATAACAAGACAAGAGTTAGATGAAGTGGCCGCTACTTTAACCAACCAAATGAATATTGCAAATGAGGCCATGATGAAGAGACTCGAAACGATGTTCTCCATGAAAGCCGATACGGCAAAAGTCACCATGAAGACTGCCCATGCTAAATCCGTACAGACTCCACAAATAGAAAACACCGGTTCCTCTTCTTCAAGCCCAATCCGAGGAAATTCTGTACAAGAGATAAAAAATCCTAACCAGAAGGAGGCAAAGCTACCTACACGTGACCATCCTGATAAAGCAACTTCTCAACAAGTGCTTGGTTCCGCCAAAGGGGCACCTCTCCAAGCGGGAGGTTCAGGGCCCCGAAATCATAACCGTGACCGTTTGCTTAGGTAGACGTCCGGTAAGAAAGGCGGCGTTCGCCCCGCGGATCAACACAATGAGGAGGAGCGAATATCAGAAATGATCCGTAAAATCATGGAGAGAAATTAGAAGAAGCAAGATGATGAAAAAGAATGGGGATTTTCTCCCACAAAAACTCCGCTCACTGAAAAAATCAAAATGGTGCCATATCCGAAAAAATTCAAGTCTCTAGTAGTGCAAGCTTATAATGGGACGACTGATCTAAATGTGTTTCTATTCAAGTACAACCAACACATGGATGGGGCTCGTGCCATTGATGAGTTGAAGTGTTTGTACTTTCCGACTTACCTTGAGGGGGTGGCATCGCTTTGGTTCACCAAATTGCCACCGTGGTCGGTGGACGGTTTCGCTACCCTAGCCAAATTGTTCAGAGAGCAATTCAGAATTCAGGCCACAAAATTGCGAGATGTTATGGAATTGAATGAACTCAAGCAAAGGCCAGGAGAATCCGTTAGAGCCTTTCTTACTCGCTTTAATACCGCTGCGGCTGAAGTGGGAAACTATGAGCCTCGCCTGGCTTTGATGGCCTTAAAGGGGGCTATAAGTAAGAAAACCAAGCTCGAATGGTGGATTAAAAAGAAAAAGCCAAGCACTCTAGAGGAGTTTTTTGATAAGGCTAAGGAGTACACAGGTGTGGATGAGGATCCCGCCTATGCTATGGATATCCCGGAAAGCAATATACCATCTGAAAAGAAGAATAATGATGCAGAAAGAAACCAAAAAAACCCTGGAGGTCAGAAATGTGGTAATGATGGGAAAGACAATCGAGTCAACAAAAAGTTTCGCTTCTTCAAGAACTCGGAGTTAACTACACTGAATGAAACAGTGGAAAATATTTTCATGGCCACCAAGGAGACTGAAGAGTACCCGATATCAAATCAGATAAAGGTTAGCGATGCCGCCATAAAATCCGGGAGATTCTGCCGGTTTCATAACCAGCCAGGTCATAGCACGAATGAGTGTAGGCACCTAAAGAGCTTAATCGAAGAACTAATAAGGAAGAATAGACTTTAGCAATACATGAAGAATCCGCAAAGTATTCAAGCTTCCCAAGGTCAAGGAACATCCACAGGACAACCAAAGCAAAGTGAAAATGCTGCAAACGCGGCAATGCCAAGATTGATCATTAACACCATTTCAGGAGGTCTGCACCCCACCGAGAAAAATTGGGGGGACATTGTGAAATATGCTAATGAGATGAAAAACCTCCCGAGGGGAGAAGAACTCATGATTATGGATGAAGCTTTTCCGGCAAAGATACCAAGATCTCCCTGGGATGACATTGTGTTTAAGGATCGAGACTCAGAGGGATTGATGACCCCAACTGAAGATCCAATAGTGATAACCATAGGCCTGGGTCCTGCCATTGTTAGAAGAGTTCTAGTTGACAGTGGAGCATCCATCAATGTCCTTTTCGTCAGTGCTTTCCAAAGGATGAAACTCTCCATGGAGGATGTGAAAGCCTGTCAGAGCAAAATCCATGGACTCATTGGACAAGCTGTTCAGCCAATCAGAGTCATCAGTCTACTTGTTGAGCTCAGAGAAGGGGAAAACAAGGCGGCACAGAAGCAAGATTTCGTCGTGATCGATGAGTGGTCCGCTTATAACGCTTTCCTTAGAAGGACAACTCTCGCAGCTTTCAGAATAACAATGGCGCCATGGTGCCTAACGTTAAAATTTCCCACTGAGAAGGCGGTTGGAATAGTCAAAGGCGATCAGCAAATAGAAAGGGAGTGATACCTGATGGAACTTGCCGAGGTAAGGAAGAAAGAGGTGAAAAAGAATGTGGAGCTTCCACCCTGCATTCATGAATCCCCCTTATAGAAATTAAGGCGGGCCCTCATACTGGGGAGCATAGTGGGGCTCAGAAGGAAATCGACCCAAGAAAAACCAGTATGGGGGAGGACAGAGCGGCGCCGGCTAAAGATACCATTTCCATTTCAATACATGACAAAGATCCTGACCGAGTCTTAAAGATAGGTTCTCAGTTGGGCCAAAAGCTGCAAAAGGACTTGGTATTGTTTCTAAAACCAAATTTAGATGTCTTTTCTTAGACGCACTCAGACATGTGTGGAATATCAATAGATGTAATTGTTCATAAATTGAATGTTAATCCAAATTTGACTCCTGTAAAACAGAAACGACGAATTCAGGGACCTGAAAGGTTGATAACATTAAAAGAAGAAGTAGACAGACTTTTCAAGAATAATTTTTTACAAACATCTACATATCCTGATTGGGTCTCAAATCCAGTTCTGGTCAAGAAGTCTAATGGCAAGTGGAGAGTATACATAGACTACTCAGACCTTAACAAAGCGTGCCCCAAGGACAGTTTCCCTTTGCCTAGAATCGACCAGCTTGTCGATGCAACCGTGGGGCACGCATTATTATCCTTCATGGATGAGTATTATGGTTATAATCAAATTATGATGTATGGGCCAGACGAGGAGAACACAGGTTTTATAACTGACCTAGGTCTGTACTGTTATAAGGTTATGCCATTTGGACTAAAGAATGCAGGAGCAACATATCAGTGTCTTGTGAACTCCATGTTCAAATCCCAAATTGGGAACACTATGGAGTTCTATGTCGATGACATGTTGGTAAAGTCCAAAAAGGGTGAAGATCACCTAGAGGATCTAGCCGAGATGTTCCATATCCTTAGAAAATTTAGCATGAAATTATATACTCTGAAATGCTTCTTTGGGGTTTCTTCAGGAAAATTTCTCGGGTTCATAGTCAATGCCAGGGGCACTGAGGCAAACCCTTCCCAAGTCACGGCATTACATGAAATGCGAGCGCCAAAACTGATAAAGGAGCTTCAGAGCTTGAATGGGAAGATTGCTGCCCTTAACTGCTTCATTTCTAAAGCAACGGATCGATGCATTCCCATTTTTGACGCTTTAAAGAAAGGAAAGAAAGACTTCCAATGGACCCCAGAATGTCAATTGGCTTTCGAGCAGTTAATACACCATTTGGAGTCTCCACCGATGCTTTCTAAATCTAGAAATGGAGAAGAGCTATTCCTATACTTGGCTATATCACGACATGCCTTGAGCGCCGCACTCGTTCGCGAGGATGCTAAGATCCAACGGTCGGTTTACTATATTTGTAAGTGGCTTACTAGGGCAGAACTGAACTACCCAAAGCTAACTTGCATATTGTCTACTCGTCGCCTCAAAGAAATTGAGACCGTATTTTCAATCCCATCCAATAAAATTCCTCACAGATCAGCCGCTAAGGCAAATTCTCTTCCGTCCGGAAACCTCAAGAAGGCTATTGAAATGGAATATTGAGCTTAGCCAATTTGACATCACTTATCACCCCCGAAGAGCTATCAATGGGCAAGCTTTAGCAGATTTCATTGCCAAGTTTATGGACATAGGTGATGGAGTTGAGGAACTAACAAGAACAGATGCTAGTTGGAAACTATACATTGACGGCTCAAAGAATGATTACTGTTCGGGAGCCGTAATTGTCTTAGAAACTCCCGAAGGCCTTCCTTGTGTTATGCGTTAAGGTTGGAATTTCCGTTAACTAATAATGAGGCCGAATACGAAGCATTGATAGACGGATTAAAACTAGCAAAAAAGATGAATTTAAAAACCATGCAGATCTTTAGTGATTCCCAATTGGTAGTGGGTCAGGTCCTTGGGGAATTCCAGACCAAAGTTGGAAATCTTCCTTCTTATCTTGTTAAAGCTACAGAACTTCTCGACAACCTCGATCACTACACCATATCTCACATTCCAAGAGAAGAAAATGCAAAGGCGGACTCTCTCGCTAAATATGCTAGTTCTTCTGATGCACATTTGCTTGGCTAATACCCATTGAAGTCCTTACAACCCCTGCCATTGAGGAGGAAGACGTTGACTGGATCATGGAGACGGTTGAAGAACCTATGTCCTGGATGACACCGATTAAGAAATATATCCTCAACGGAATGCTCCCTAAGGAACCAAAAAAGCGGAGGAAAATGTTGCGCAAGGCTCCGTTATATCTTGTTCATGACGGGAGGTTGTACAGACGAGGATTCTCTATGCCATTACTATGATGTGTATCCAAGGAAGGGTCAGAAGCAATCTTGGTAGAATTGCATGAGGGAGACTGCGGTGGTCACATTGGTGGTCAAACTTTAGCTAAGAAAGTTTTGCGATACGGCTATTTTTGGCCTAGTGTAAACTTGGATGCAATGACTTATACCAAAAGATGTGATAAGTGTCAAAGATTCGCGAAAATTCTGAGAGCACCACCAACCGAATTGACCCAGATGGTCAGTCCGTGACCATTTGCTGTCTGGGGCATAGATTTGATTGGGGCACTACCCACTGCAAAAATCTAGTATGAAGTACGCAATAGTAGCTGTTGACTAATTTACTAAATGGGCTGAAGCTGAGCCACTAGCCACTATTACTTCAAAGAAGGAGATCAACTTTGTTTTGGAAAACATCATCTATAGGTTCGGCATACCGCAGAAAATAATCGCTGATAATGGGGCACTGTTTGAGAGCGCCGAATTCCTAGACTTTTGTGCCAAATACAAGATCAATAAAAGTTTTTCAGCCGTCGCCCATCAGCAAGCGAACGGGCAGGTTGAAGCAATCAACAAGATCCTGAAGTTAACCACTAAAAAGCGACTTGAGAAGGCCAAGGGAAGTTGGGTTGATGAGCTTCCGCTTGCACTATGGACATATCGAACTACCCATAAAATTGCAATAGGGCACACTCCGTTTTCCCTCGCATTTGGATCCGATGCAATGATCCCAGTTGAGTTAGAAATTCTGACTCATAGAAGGATCTACTTCAACCAAACGGAAAATGAAAAACTTCAAATCGAAGCGCTTGACTTACTCGAGGAAAGAAGAAATGAATCAGAACTTAGAATTATTGCACATCAAAGAAGAATAGCTCATCATTTTAATGCTCAAGTTAGGCGAAGGACCATCCAAGTTGGGGATCTTGTTCTTAAGAGAATCATGACAGGAACCGGAGTACTGGGACCCAATTGGGAGGGGCCATATGTGAAAGGAGAAAAATTCTCGGATGGTACATTTGAACTAAAGACAACAGACGGATTCCAACTTCCA
Source organism: Allium sativum (assembly GCA_030737875.1). NCBI lineage: Eukaryota > Viridiplantae > Streptophyta > Magnoliopsida > Asparagales > Amaryllidaceae > Allium > Allium sativum. The sequence continues at coordinate 790,199,877 of CM060920.1, read as the reverse complement.
AGGGCATGGAATGTTATACATCTCTGTCACTACTTCTTTTAATGTTTCTTTTGTAATATTTGTAAACAACATGCATTGTACATACCATGAAACGCTATTACAAGTTTTGTAAATATAAATTGAATTACTTGCCTAAATCGTACATTTGCAAATTACTCGTTAAAGATCGATTTTGATTGCAGGCTCTTCAAAAGATACACCGATATCACTATAACCTGATTAGTCCTTAAGGCTATTGGATCATCGCTTAATGCTCAAAAACATCATTCGCAATTAGCTCAGTGATATGGAAAGCATAGTGGTGCAAGTACAAGACACCAAGGTTAGGTCTGTCACATGACATGACACTTAAATCATAAACAAAACTGTAAGTTTCACCAAAGGTGCATATTCTTAATTATATGGTCTCAGGCCCAAGTTCTAACAAATCGTGGTAAAACGCGATAAATGAACTAGCGTCTGCCCCGTGGGACAGCGCAGTCAATAAACCAAAGTCCTCCCCGAGGGGCACCTAGTCAATCGCCGGTACCATTAATACGTGGTTCAGCTGCGACATATACTGGGCCTTTAAATCAAAGACCTCCCCGAGGGGCACCCAGTTCATCGTCGATGCCATTAGTACAAGGATGGATAGCGATATAAACACTGAGTTCAAAAGGACCTCTTTGGGGGCATCCGATCAGATGTTGGGTCTTCCAAACCCAACTATTAATTCTGGATCATTCAAATCCAGTTACTGGCGGACTTTAAAAGACCCATACTGGGGCATCCGATCAGATGTTGGGTCTTCCAAACCCAACTATTAATTCTGGATCTGTCAAATCTAGTTACTGGCGGACTTTGAAAGACCCTTAATTGGGCGTCTGATCATAAGCCAGGTCTTCCAAATTCGATTAGCGACGAACCTAAAGGCCTTCACGGAGGCACCCTATAGATTCTATAAGCAGCTGAGTCCTTCAGTCATAATGAATAACGGGTTTACAAATATTCCTTCAGGAAAGCGAAAAATATAAGACTTCTCAAATAAGGGCACAAAGGACCGAAAACTCATCCTCCTTTAGAGGGTATGAGTTGAAACAGTAAGGTCGGGATCCCTTAATCATGATCACGCAAAAAATCAACCATATGGTTTTAAACTCTAAACCTGCGACAAACCTTGGTATGGGGGCAATACCACCACATTAAAGAAATTCAATAATGCTTGTTTCTCAAACATACCACGGATTTGCCACAACTTGAGATCGAAAGTTCAACTTAAGTTTAACCCCGAAATTGATGTAGTAAGCTCGAGAGATTCAATACCGTGACAAACAAAAAGGTGGTTGTTCGCGGAGAAGAAGTTTTAGGAGTTGATTCAGCCAAAATCAAGAAGGGGCAATGGAAAAATCGGTTGAGCAAATTCATCTAGCAATAACTCATGGCTACGGTCAGAAATAACTTGCCAAAATGCCGCAGGATCATTCTTATATCAAGTATTGCATTAACAAGTAATTTACAGTGTAAAATCTTTGTGTTGCAATCATGAAAATATGATAAGTGCAGAATGCAAAGCAGTCAAACACAACAAGCAACATACAGTTTCGCTTCAGCAACACGAAGTCATATCGCAGAGTCACAATTCAAATACAAAACATAAGAGTAATGTGCGAGGGCCGGCACCCACATATACAACTGGTCTAAATGCAGTATATTAAAAGATAACAAAGATAAAGAAAGTTGGTCGTAAGTATTAATTTTTCTTTCCATCCTTCGAACTCCTGGACCTCAAACTTGGTTTCTCGGTATTAGAGGGAGAAGATGGATCAACTGGCTGGCCTACGCCTTTGGTTATTGGCTTGCTGGGACCCTCTTGAGAAGATATAGCGATAATGCCCTTCCTTTTCTTCTTGATGACCACCTTCTTACCTTTGCGACCCGACAATGTTTCCCGTTTTCCTTGAGCCTCAATGCCATGTAGCGGAGATTCGTCGGTTTCTTCAGAATCCTCTTCGCTTGGGAGATAGTCATCATCATCCAGATTGGCAATTGCCCCAATTTTAGTATCCTGCGATCTTGGGGTCATAGCGTTAGGAGCATTAGATGGGGCAGGTGGTGTCGATATCAAAATCGAATCAGTAGTTGTGGTCTCAGCCATCATAGTAGTAAACCCTCCGGGAGGAGGCGTAGGTGAAATCCAAACTAAGGAAGACAAACAGTGAGCCAAATATGTGGTTGTACCAGGAGAAAGGAACAAATAGTCTAAGTTCGGTATAATATGAGCAACTTCAGCTTTACCTGTAGCTGTAAGACTCGCCTCAATATTCCTTCGAGCTTTGACCTTAAACTCTCCCGCTTCAGGGGTACTATCATCATCATCATCATCATCATCTTTGCCTCTGTCTTTCTGAGGGGCGGAGAGGTTAGCAGGGGTCCGTGAGACAGTAGCCTCGACATTACCAGTGACTTCTTGAACTTCAGTATTTGTGTCATGAATGGTCCTTTTCGAAGGCCCGGCTTCGTTATAAAGAAAGCCCCTTGTCGTTGCTTTCTCAGCTCTTCCTATAACTAAGGCATCACGAGATTCAGAATCTAAGAGGTATTCAAGGAGGTCATTTTCATCACGCTCACCCTCATTGATCTCAAAGATTCGTTGCCAGACAAGAGCTAGTGTGATGGCGAATTTTTTTTCTAAGTAACATAAACTCCCTTTGTTCATAACATGAAGACATAAAAGTTGAACAAAGAAGCATCAGAATTCAAATGGGTTTTTTCGTGTTCAGCGGCAACTCTAAATTATTCGTCTTACAGGGCTTGTTGTGTTGAACAAAGGGTTGTGTTTAAAGAAGAAACTCTTTCGCGGAGGATAGTATTCTCCTGCTATTGAGCGACGGAATTGTTCTTTTCCATGCTTAGTTGGGATTTGGCAAGATCTCGAGCAGCTTGAGCTTCTTGGAGCTGCGTTGTTAATGTGTTTTCCTTCTGCCTTACACAGCAACGGGTTCTTCTTTGAGTTTTTTGTTCTCTTCTTCTAAGCTTAGCAATTCATTATCCTTTTAGTTGTAAGAAGCAATGGTACTTTCTTGTGACTTAATGACCTTAACTAGCTTGGCTTTATCATTTTCTAAGGTGGTGAGGCATTCAAAAGTGATACTATTCACCCTTGAAAGCTCATGAGCAAAAGTATACCACTGACTCAGCAGTTTCTTGGCTTGGATTTTGATTTTTCCCAACTTTATGTCAAACTGACTCTTAGCTACCTCTAAATGATTCTGGGCTACGTCAAATTGAGAAGACATATTACTTTCCAGATCATCAAAATCTCTAAGCATATATCGTTTGTCATTTGGATGGATGTCTAGGTTAAAGCGCACTCCTCTCAGATTCCATTCTGGAAGCCGGTAGCCAAGAGTGAAATCACCTAAACTAAGGAGATATTGAGGCCTATTTATGATCTTCTCGAGGTCTGCAGGGGTAGGAGGGACAGATGGAGTAGCTAAGGATATCTCCTTAGGAGAAGTATATGGGTCTTCCATTGGAAACTTTTCAGATTTGTGACGCTTCTCGCGGCCACTATCATCTTTTTTGCTCATCACCCTCTTCTTGTGGTCTTTCTTCCCTTGCTATTCAAGTCTTTTCTTCTCTTTAGCTTCTTCCATTGCAAAATGTTTGAGCCTCTACCTCCTCTGTTCTTCAATCTCAATAAGATCATCAATTTAGTGGGGTTGATAGGAAGACTGCGGGTGTATAGAGTGTTTTGAATGTTGTGAAGGATGGGATTTCTTCAAGAAACGCTTTGGGTCTTGGTGACTTGTTATTTCGTTGAAATATTTCATGAATGAGGCTTTAGGCATTGTTTTTGTACCTAAAGGAAACAATGCGACAAGAATTTAGTATTTATGTTTACAAGAGCTAAAAGTAATTTAGAAAGCAAGTACAGAGAATTGCAAGCAATGCAAAAAGTAAATGTCCGACAATGTGTCCCTAGCAACAAACCAGTTTTTTCTAAAGCAGGCAAGGTAACAGGAGATTCTACTATTTTCCCTATAATTTGAGGCGTGGAAGGCTGGATAACAACTTTGCCCTGGATAATGTCTCTGGCTGAGCTCAGGGTACTCAAGTTCTTATAAGTGTCTGTCGAACTCTCACCTTGAGTAATCTGTATGGTTGGACCCTTGTCAAGTTGGTTTACAACATTCTTAGGAGATTCTTTGTTCCCGGAAGGGTTGATCATTGGATCGGGAGAAACTCGTACTTGAGTTTTTCCCTTTTTAGCTTGTTTACCTTTACCCTCATGTGAATTAGAATCACCTTCCTTAATAGAAATCAGTTTGGGTTTGGGCGATGTCTTGCTACTGCCTGAAACATCAGAGCACTTTTGTAAAGGAGGTGTTCTAGCATGATATTTGCCAGCAACCTCTTTCTTAGGGAAAATATTCAATTTGAGAGTGCGGGAGGGGTCGATCAAATCCGATTGGTGAAGAAACTCTTCCGTGATCAAGTACCTCCTACTCCTTTCTGTCTCATTTATAACCAGCAAAGCGTCATGCAATTCATCGCCAGTGGCATCTTTCGAATCAGAAGGAGGAAGTACTACCAAAATAAAAATAATTTAGTATCTGAAAACCAATTGCAAAGGTAAATGTGCGAATATGCTCTTACCTCCTTCCATCCACCTTCCATAAAAGCTATCGGGGCAACGTACGAAACAATAATTCTCTAAATATCCCTTGGCACTATCCATTAGATCAGTAACATTCGTAGGGTATTTTCCTTCCAAGGTAACGATCGATGGCGAAGGTTGTTTCTTTTTGAAAGAATACAATGAACAGACTTCTTCAAAGGTAGGGGGCGTTCCTTAATCCTCATAAAAAGTACGTAGAGACAGGTTAAAATGGCATAACCATTCAGATGTAATTGCATAGGAGCAATATCTAAACACTTTAAAAGCATCTCTATGAAGCGATTAAATGGAGGAATGCCGCCCATCGTCAGCATATATCGGTTAATAGCAACAAATCCAGAAGGAGGAGCGTCCGCAAACTTATTTTCCTCAGGATACTTAGCTTCATTCTCTGGTATACTGAATTGAGCCAGTAAGGTTTTATATGTACGATCACCCATTTTATTTGGTTTCCTATCACCAGGCACTCTAGTTTGGGGTTTAGGAATGCGAAACTCTGAATTAGGATCATTAGTAGTAGAAGCTTTAGCTTGTGGTGATTTTGACGACTTCTCAAATTGTTCGCGTGATTTCTGTCTTGTATCCATTTCTACACAAACAATCGTGTTTAACAACAAACTACAGAAAAATGCGCTTGAATTGCAGAACAAAAACAAAAACAGGAAAAGAGCAAAATAGTTAAAATCGATCCGACCAGAATCAACTACGACTAACTAGACCGGGTCGGTCATAATTGGCCCGGGTCGGTCATAATAGACCCTGGTCGGGTCGGCTGTGGTTGACCCCGGTCGGGTCGATTGTGATAGACCCCGGTCGGGTCGGCTGTGATTAACCCCGGTCGGGCCAGTCATAACTGACACTAGTCGGGTCAGTCATATTTGAGCCCGACCAGGATAGTTGAAAGCAACCCGAGCTGGGTCAGTTACAACCCACCAGAACTGGTCGGTCTAATCTGCTAGTGAAGGGTCAGGAAGCTTGATCTCGCGTGATCCATGGCAGCCATAGCGTGGTGATTCAAAGAAAACACAACATCAGTAAAACGACATCAAAATTACGGGCATGATCACGTTAGCAAACTAAGTATAAGAGCTCAGAAATTTTGGACAATTGTATAGTTCGGGTATTTCACCAAACGTGTTGAATGCAGTATTCCAAGATAAGAGTTCGATGGGTTTTATACAGTATAAACCCATTATCTACAACATCAAACTCATCATACACATGCAAATCAGTCACAAATAACTTTAAAAACATCAAACAGCGCATCAACACCAGAAATTTGCGGCTTTAAAACCCTAATCCGCTTCTCAATCCCAAAACGCACCAATCCAAAACCCGATAACCCGAAAGATAAACCCATGCTGATAATTCACAAGCTCCGTTACACCCAAATGATCACCTTGGCCCCAATTCTTACCATTTCGAAACCAAAAATAGGATTTCCAAGAAGGGATCGAAACCCTGCAATTAGAGAGGTGGTTTGGGTCCAGGGATCACGGGTTTGGGGAGTTGAATCGGCGACTCGAATTGATCGGGAGTGGGGAGCAATTTGAGTGCGAATCAAGGTAGCAATATCACTTCTGTAAGGGTGCTGCCACCATTGAAATATTCAGAGGGGGATTGTGCAAAATAAAGGAGAACGAAAGGCCAAAAGGTCTTTTATTGGTGACGTGTAAAGTGGACCGGGCTGAGTCAATGCAAATGGCTCAACCCGATTAGTATAAACCATTCAGCCAAGATAATTCTTTACCAACTCATCGTCCAAACCCACCGTGGGTGATCCAGGGCATAACATTAAGTGTCTGTTTCGAAGCTTATAATTTTTAGCAACAATCATAAACTCCAAGGGAAAAAATGTTATCCACAAATTTACATGTGCATTGATATGGATCGGGTCGGTCTGTCAGGCTGAAATGGGTCGGGTCGTCCTAGTTGCGAGGAAGTGGTTCAGACTGTTTCTTAAGCATATAGATCAGTCAGTTCAGTTCTTCACATTGAATCGAGTCGGACTGCACATAAGGAATGGATCCGGTCGGTGTGTCTCATCGATCGGGTCGGTCAGTTCTTAAAGAGGTAGCTTGGGTTAGTCTACTTTCATAACAACTGGATCGATCAGAATGGCTTTGGATCGGGTCGGACAGTGCCTGGTCAGGTCATCCCATAGCAACACAAAGTGAATTGGAGTACTCTTTTCTGAAGCGAGGCGGTATGATTTGACTCGGGTCGAGGGACTTTTGGCTTAGGTCGGGGTACTTGAAAGCTGGTAATTAGCTGGCGACAATTAGCAGTTGCATTTTTGTAAATACCGAGTAGCCCGAGCCAAAACCTGAAGACTCATATTTCATCCATCCCTCACTCCTATAAATAGAGGATCATCTCCACTTTAATGAGAGAGGCTTCTTGGTGATCCCGAAGGGCTGTCGAACTCTATTCTCAACTTCCTATAAGTAATTTGATCATCTCAAACACTTCAATTCAAAGATCCATCTCCGAATTCATTGCAAAGATATGAAGATTCATCAAAATTTGTGTGAGGGTTTGGATTGATTCTATTGACATCTATACTTGGAGGATCTCAGTCATTTTCCATAGGAATTTTACTAAGATAAGAGTGAGAAAAGTGAGGCAAATCATGGATGTATTGAGAGAGTATGTTTGTTTTGTAAACCAAAAGGTAATAATGAAATCATTTGATAAAGATGATGTAGATCACGCTTGATCGAACCACTATAAAACTTTGTGTCTCTCCTTACTTACATCTTCATAGTTTTTAGCTCCATTTTTTTTACTATTCTAGAGAATATTGTGAAGTGCATCTTACATCTTTGGTGTTGACTCAAGTTTTGAGAGCAACATTGCCTAATCTCAAAAACATCAACAACCACTACCATATATGCACCTTATCTGCTGCCATGCTTGTGTTGATCGAGTACCTCCACTTCACCCGCAATCTTCCCTTTTCCTTTTCTGAGCAAATCGCCTACAACTCCCCTAGCACCCATCCGCCGCTTCCTTTCCTATCACCCATAGACGAGTTCGATTTCTTCTCGGAGTCCATCGCAAACCCGATCGGAAGCATAGTTGCGGAATTGGGGCCGAATAAAAACCACCGAGGGTAGATGAGGTTGTAAATGATGGAAAACTGATAAGAGACGGCGATTGCTTTGAATGTGAAGTGAAGAAAGGCGGCAGAAGTATATGGATTACAGGGTTACGGGGGTAAAAGCAGGAAACGAAATTATTGATTAAAATAGGGGCGGGAACGTATGTGTATTACCCAATCATAAACTTATTTCCGTAAAGGGCAGTGTTACTTCAATCGTAACTGGCAAATTAAGATAGGAGATGATATTTTTGTGCTGTAAATTTATGTAAAATTAAAATATTTCGATTTAGGGAAAAAACAAGTTAAACCAAAAAAATTGTATTGTCTTGTGTAATCTGAATTTATAAGGCTCCAATGCACATTACAACAAATTTTATTTTAAAATATAACTTCTCATAGAAAATTAAAAATTTTACTTTAAGTTTTATGAATATTACAAGATGATGTTTCCACTTATGGTGTAATTTTTTTTTAGTTTAATGAAAATTTTGAAAAAAAAATAAAGTTTTATGAATATTATCTAGTTTTATTTTAGTTATAAGTTTAAAATTATTCAAATTACTGAATATTTATATAATTATCAATTATTATTATTGAATACTAAGTAATAAAAATACATATTAATATTAATTATCAAATACAATTATTAAATATAAGCCTTAGCTATTAATTATTACTTTTAATTATTTGATAATCAATATTAATTATCTAATAATTATTAATATATTTAATTAAGTTTGAAATTACGTGATGGTTATTTAATAAATTTAATTATATTTAGCAATAGGGTATTTTTCTTGTAGTGCGAAACAGTTATCAAAACCCTCCTAGCATCCTCAATCTAGCCTTGCAACCTTAACCACCTACAAAACTAAGGCATTCCTCATTCAATCTAGAAATTCAGTGAAACCATCACCCAAACAACATGACTAGCAATTTAGATATTAAGAATACGGGAACCATACCAATATATAACAGCTTAAACTGAACATATGTAATTTTTTTACCGATAACTAACTTGAGACAAGTCCCACATCAGGGAATTTATAAAATAATTCCTGTATAATTATTAAGAATCCACCATTCACATTGCCAATTGGTTTTGTGATAATTTGGGGTTCTCTAACATTGAGAAAAAACAGATATTGATTTTGAACTGATGTTATTTCATTCAATAATAAACCATATATATAGGCTGATAAAACTTACAAAACTTGCACGTATAAAAATAAAATATCTTCCGATGCAATAAGAAAGAAAATATCTACAAACGTTATTATGGTACACGCACAATACCTATTGATCCTAATATTATGGTACACACACAGTACCAAGTATTCTTGCTGCAAAAATATCATAAGATGCTTGAAGATCCAAATCCAAAATACTTGTTCAACATTGAAAAATCTTCCTGCTGAGTGTATATACAAATACTCGTTCAACACCCCTCGTCATGTTGGAGATGGAGTAGAAATGTATAATATGCCCAACTTGCCAAGTAGTCTCTTAAAACTATCAAAATCTAGCGGTTTTGTAAAGATATCTGCAAGTTGATCACGAGAACTGATATAGGATGGAGTAATGAGACCGGAGAGAATCCTTTATCGAAAAAAATGACAATCTACTTCGATATATTTAGTTTGTTCATGGAAGACGGGATTTGCAGCAATATGGATTGTAAGTTGACTATCACGATGTATTGTCACGGGAGCAAACGGTGGAAAACCAAGTTCGGATAAAATCGAACATAACCACTGTGCTACAGAGGTAATAGCAGCAAGGGGATGATATTCAGCTTCAGCCGATGATTGAGAAGCAGTTGGTTGTTTCTTTGATTTCCAACAGATTGGATTAGAGCCAAGCATTGTAAAATAACCGGTAGTAGAAAGACGAGTGACAAGACATCCTTCCCAACCGGAATCAACAAAGCCAATGAGGGAAAGAGAACTTGTCGCTGAAAAAATAGACCATTATCAACAATTCCTTTCAAATATCGAAGAATTCTATTTGCAGCACCAAGATGAGCCGAATGAGGACATTGCATAAATTCACTAAATTTGTTAACAACATATTGAATTTCAGGATGAGTGACCATAAGATATAAGAGACGGCCAATGAATCATCGATAAAGAGATGGGTTAGGCAAGGGATCACCGTCATTTCGGAGCAGTCGAAGATGTTGTTCCATAATGAATGAAGATGTATGACAACCAAGCTTTCCAGAGTCTTTTAATATGTCAAGAGTATATTTACACTGACAAAAAAATAACCCGTTCTTGGAACGAGATACTTCTATACCAAGAAAATAGCTTAAATGGCCTAGATCCTTGATGGAGAAAGATTTGGCGAGAAAGTCTTTTATTTTGGAAATAAGAGATTCATTATTTCCTGTAATGATAATATTATCCATATAAACAAGTACAAATACTGATATATGATCACGAATATATGTAAAAAGACTATAATCAGAGACAGATTGTATAAAACCACGTCCAATTAAAATGGAAGAAAATTTAGAGATGTGAGGCTTGCTTATGTCTATAAATAGATTTATGGAGCTTACAAACTTGATTATTATGAAGATGTGATAAACAAGGAGGAAGTTCCATAAAAACTTCTTCATTTAGGTCACCTTGTAAAAATGCATTATTGACATCTAATTGATGTAGAGTCCAATTTTTAATGGTAGCAATAGAAAGAAATAGACGAACAGTGACTAATTTTGCTACCAGAGCAAATGTATCATGACAGTCAATTCCTTTGACTTGGGTGTAGCCTTTTGCCACTAAACAAGCTTTATATCATTAAACAGAGCCATCAAAACAGTATTTAATTTTAAAACCCATTTACAACCAATTGGTTTTTTATCAAGTGGTAATGAGCTAATTGACCATGTTTTGTTTGTGTCGAGGGCACGAAGCTCAACACTCATTGCATCGCGCCAAACAGAAGATTTAATAGCCTGAGAATAGGTTTGAGGTTCATTACGATCAATGATATTAGACAAAAAAAATGATGAGAAGAACTGAACATTTCTAAAGAAAAATATTTGGATAAGGGAAAAGAAGTAGATGAAGAAGAAATATTGCATGCATAATCACTAAGATGTGATGGTGCTCGTCGAATTCGTTGAGGACGAATTAGATCAGCGGTATCCGCGGGAATCACACTGGGACTATTATTTTCACTCGGAATTTCAAGCAGAATAGTTGAAGGAATATCAGTAGGTACCGATGAATTATTTTAAAAAAAAAATATGATTAGTGGGTAAATCATTATCTAGAGGCGTAATTGAAATATCATTAGTACGATGGTCTTAAATATTTTTGTATAGAAAGACTAACTCATGAAAAATAACGTCACGTGAGACCGTTATGCAATGAGACGAAGGATCATAAATTCCGTATCCTTTTTTACCATAAGGATTTCTAATGAAAACGTATGGTTTACCTCGTGCATCAAATTTATTTTTAATATGCATATTTTTTGGTAAAACAAAGACAGCCAAAACGCATAAAGAGAAATAAGATAGGGTTTTTCCAAATAAAATTTCATGAGGAGATTTGAAATTAAGAGTACGTGTAAGTAAGATAGGGTTTTCCAAATAAAATTTCATGAGGAGATTTGAAATTAAGAGTACGTGTAAGTAATTTATTAATGAGAAATGCAGCGGCGAGAACACATTCGCCCCAAAAAGAGAGAGGAAGATTAGCTTGGAATTGTAGTGAGCAAGCAACATCAAACAAGTGTCGTTGTTTACGTTCCACAATCCCATTTTGTTGAGGAGTGGCTATACAACTTCGTTTATGAATTATACCATGAGAATGAAACCAATTTTTAAACTCTAATGACTGAAACTTAGTTCCATTATCAGATCGAATAGTTTGAAGTTGTGGAATAAAAATACCACCATATCTAGATTCTATAGTGCAGACTGATAGTCTAAATTGTCTATTAACTTGATTAAAAAAATGTTTTATCATATGAAATGTTTGAGACTTAAATTTCATTAAATAGACCCAAGTGCATCTTGAATAATCATCAATAATGGTGAGAAAAAACGTGAACCATTTTTAGATGGAACATTAAATGTTCCCCAAATATCAACATGTAATAATTCAAAACATACAAAACAACGAGACAAACTTTGCGGAAACGAACCATGAGATTGCTTAGCTTGCGGACAAACATCATAAATAAATTTATTATTCGTGGGTTTATCCGAAAAATTATTAATAAGAAATTTAAAACGTGAATTACTAGAGTGACCAAGGCAAGAGTGCCAAAGATCAAAATTATAAGAATGCTAAAATAAAAAAGCCAAATTCAAATGGGAAATATCCTCCAAGTAGTAAAGACCATAATGAACCATACCCTGATCAATTGTCCTGTTCGTCAACAGGTCCCGAAAACGACATTGAGATTTAGAAAAAATTACTTCACAATTATGTTGTTTTTTTAGACATATAATAAACTGAATTTGAATGCTGGGATAAAAAATACATCTTTGAGAATAAGAGATTTTCAATATTTAACCATCCCTGTGTGAGTCACTAATGCAAAAGTGCTATCAGGTAATTAAACAGACTTATGTTTTTGCAATGGAGCATATGAAGAAAAATTGATAGTGATTTGCATATATGATTTGATGCACCTGAATCTATAATCCAACAAGAAGATGTACAAGACAAAATTGTAGCTGCTAAGTTAGCCGAGAGTCACCGACTTAATCTTTGGCAAGAGAGCATGTAATGACCCGCATTGTCAGAGGTATTATAATTAATTTATTTAATTATTTAAAGGGTGACTAAAGAATTTAAATGGTCGTTGAATTAAATAATGGTGAATACTTAATTAAAATAATAATTAAATAATATATTTAATTATGAAATAATCAAAATTGGCTGAAATGGCGATATGGTGTGAACCGGATCATCTGTGATATTTAATTCAGCTTGGAATTGGATTTGAATAACTAATATATTATATAAACAGCAGTTTGAACGTATAATTATAATATAATTAAAATAGAGCTTGAAATGGCGTGGTAGTTCGCTATTTGGCGATTTGAACTTCAACTGAATATACAGGGTTCGTTTTAAATCGGATTTCTATGAAACAAGAAATGTGTGGAGCTGGTAGAGTATATCTTTCTAGTGGAAGAGAAAAATCGGGATTTCGTCGTGTAGATTTTGAGATATGTCCAAATCAAATTTTAAAATAGTCGCTATAGAATCGTTTATCGACCGTATCGGTTTATTCGATATAACTAGAGATCTGGTTTGAATTTAGACAAGGTTCTTTTGGTAAATAGTGATAAAATAATTTTTAGAATTTTACGGTAATTTGTAATTAATTTAATAAGTGAATTTTTATTTGAAGTATTTCGCACCCTGAAATCAACATTTTTGAAGTTTCAAAATATGAGTCAATCTACTGGTATTATTATATTTTTGGGATCACGACACATTACTCGATTAGTTGATATTTTCATATCAGTCCGTGGACAAACAGAGATCATATGGATTTGGTTTAAGGCGAGACTTTATGATTTAGTGTTGGTGTAATAAAATATCTCCTACAACATAAACATCCTAAGTCATTCTAAGGCCAAAAAGAGGGCCACGAAACCCTTGTTCAGCCACATATTGTTCTGAAAATGTGGATAGAGGAATGCCAAATAATATCTAAAACTTGAAGTTCTATAAGTACCCCCTCCCATTCATTAAGACCTAATTTCATTTCTGATCAAAATATCCAAGCCGCCACAAAAAAAATCATTCTTCCAAAAACTAATTAAAAATCAAAACCCAAAACGATATCGACTTTCGTTATCTAGTGTGTTTTGTTTGGGTCTGCTTCTTGTTTGTTCGCTGAACTATTTCAGCGTGCCAAATGGTTGGCTTACGCTCAAAATTTGTGGGAGTGAACGATGGTATTAAGTGACGTGATGGTCACTGTTGTGGGCGAGATGCAGTCGATGACGGGTTTACACAGAGGGCTGTCGAGTTTTTCAGTTTGGCTTTAGGGTGGTCGAGGAGTCAAAGAGAGGAGTGGTGGTGAGTTCGGTGTTGGAGTACGTGATGGGAAGGTGGAGTAAGGAAGGGTGAAGTTTACCACGCATGGTGACAGGCGCTCTCCTTTTTCTTTATAAGTGGAGAGAGGATAGCTTTCGCCAAGAGAAGGTGTGTTTATTTTTGTGGTATACACTGTAAATGGAAGTGGGTGCGAACTGAAAATGGAAGGAGGTGGAACAAAGGGTTAATGTGAAGTTGTTGAAATACTGGTGGAGTAGCAGTTCCCAAGTGTGTGGGTCACGACACATTTTCAAAAATGATGAATGAGTTGGATTGTAGCAAGATAATGCGTGTAGGGAGGGGAAGACCGTAAGTTTTTAATATGGAGGAGCTGGTTTGTTTCTTGGAGTAAGAAGAGAGTGAAGTGGGTTGGAGTTCTTCGAACAGGAAGGAGGACTGTTTTAACGGGTGTAAGTAAAGAAAGGGAGGGGTACTTATTTACTGTATGTGGACAGTGAACGAGAAAGTTTTGTGGGATTTTTATAATTCTGGGTACGGGTTTGGCAGGGAGAAGTTGGGCCAAGAATTTCAAACAAGGAATTGAGCGAAACAAGTTCCGATAGGATCGTATAGACAAGCACTCTACAATGAAACTGACTGGAAGTCCATCAGAGCTCGTTACAAATTTATGGTGAAATAAATTGTCAGACTGAATCGAATAACGCAAACCGTTATTTAACGGCTAACGCGCAAATGTGAGTAAAACTCACCAACTCTGAACAGTTTATATTTTCAGTTGTATTCTTAGAACTGTTAAATATTTTCTATTTGATTTTGTGTTGACTGTTTGATTGAACTGCTAGTCAGTTAGTGGGAATCATATATATATATATATGTATATATATATATACCGTTAAATATTTATATGTCGATTCTGCCATCAGAATATTTCATATCGAAGTGAAATCGATGTTAATCGTATTGTCTAACATCTGTGATGCAGGGAAACAGGTTGGAGGAATCCAACTGGATACCTCAACATTTATTTTACTGTGATTTATATATTGTGATATATAATGTGATATATAATCTGATGTTTATTATGTGTGTTGGGACGATAATTATCGATGTTATATGGTGTGTTAAACACCATAAGAAATACCAGAATGTAGAAAAGGAATTTTCAAAGTATATTTTGAAATAAATTTATTTATATAAAATCAATGGATTATATATATATATATATAAATAAAAGGATTTTTGTAAAAGGAATATATATTTGGTAGGAGAAATATATTTGTAAATCATATGTAAAGGATATATATTTGTAAATCAAATATAAGGGAAAATATTTGTCAAACCAATAGGAAGAGAAATATTTGTAAACCATTTACAAATAGAATTAAAAGGAATATTTATTTGTTAAAATAAATAGAATAAAATAAATAGGATTATAAAGGAAATATTTATTTAGAAAATAAATACGATATTTTAAAAAGGAAATAGAGTTAATCAATTAGAGTTAATCAATTAGAGTTAACTAGTTAGAGTTAATCAGTTAGGGTTGACCAGTCAGGAGTTAATCAGTTAGAGTTAACCAGTTAGAGTTAATCAAATAGAGTTAATCGATTTGAGTTAAAAACGAACTAGAGTTATTCTAACAGAGTTAATCAAATAGAGTTAAAGATATAGAGTTAAGGAAAAATTAGAAACCGACTAGAGATTAATAAGTTGAATAGTTTTCTGAGTATCAATCTGATGTTGGTTTCGGCCTTCGGGGTTTATACTTAGGAAATTATTCTCTTATTAGTTTATAGTTGGAGTCTGGTAGATGTGGAAGAATAGCGATACATAATTAAGCCATGGAAATGTTTTCCAGTGTTAATAACGTATATTTTCTAAACATAGAAAATGAGGAAATATATATATATATATATATATATATATATATGTGTGTGTTGGATGATTGATCGATATAATTTCCATCTGGAAATAGTATCGTTGTTTGCACACTTGTTTTCTTTGATAGTTAACTCACAGACTAACGAAGTTTTGACCATTTTAACATTTTTAATACGGAGAGACCGGTTGGATTATTATCCAAAGAACCAGTCTGTATTGGCATAAGCGTTGTGAATCATATATGCCAAAGATAATTGAAGATGGAGTAAAGTGCAAGGGCTATTGTATAAATCTTAGATAACAGTGCCTAAGATGGATATACTGAATAGTGCCTTCGGTTTTTCCAATCCTAGGACAACGTGTATGGACGAAGGTCTGACAGAGTATATCTGGTAGATCACGTAAGTTGATCGTTTCAAACGTTTTACGTTGGTGGCGGAGGAATTCGTTTCTCTTAGCTTATACCCATGGTATGTTTGGGGAAGTCAATTTGTGATTTGGCGGGTATGACGATGTGACATTCTAAGTGAATGAAGATGTGGTATGTGAAAAGATAAGCATAACTTCTGGCCTCAACAACCGGTAAATGACAATAATCGGCCAGGTAGCATGGCTAAGTCGGTCGCACCGAAGTAGGGTTTATAATCACCTATCTAGAGAATATTCATTTGCTTCTTTAATCTATCAATGTTGTCCCATATATATATACTGGAAACGGTTGCTGATCCCAACCGTTGGTGATTTACATTCGATACGCTCAAGCGAAATGAGTGGTCGGTCATGTGTGGCTGAGTTGCAAGATGTTCTTGTTGAACTCCAGTGTATCGTTCCTAGAGTACACTGATCGGAAGGTGGTTCCATACCTTGTCATAGTTGGAAATCCATTATCCAATACGTGCTTGCGATTTCGATTGAATACTATATATGTAGAACGTGAGATGAAAGCATTCTGCTAAACTGATAGCTATTTGTATATAGACATTATTATAATATCAGAATGATATTGCTTTAAAAAGATGTTTGGATTTTCATAAGGGAAAAACCCGTTCCGTATTCACGGCGTGGTCTTATGAGATATCATATACCTGTTTAGACTATTTTACTCACACCAGTCCCATGACTGACCCGGAGTTTATTTTGTTTTGTTTCCCTAAACTCTTGGGTGCCTAAATTTGTACGGGCAGTCAAGTAGTCGGGATTTTACAGATACACTTGGGGAGCTTGGAGCAGGAGGCTTCAAGATCATATAACTATAGTTTATTTCCGCTGTGTTGTAAGTGTTGTACTCTGATAAGTGTTATTGTATACATACTGTTTGTATTTCAAAAGTTATGTTATATTTTATTCGTTCTGCTGTGAGATTCGTGTTCACTATGATGATGATGTTCTTCTTCTATTCTATTAGTTCTATCTTATCTATCCTCACCTTCTATCTTCTTTCTATTAATTTCTTGAATTTCCAGTACAATTTGGGGTTGCACTTGTGTTATTTAGTCAGCTCAAATTGGTCCGGATTTTCGGGTCATTACAGTTGGTATCAGAGCTTAAGTTAAGAATTACCTTGGCTCTGTGGCGTGACTCAGTAGAGATGGGGGTTAGTGATACCCTAGATTGAGTTGAGTGTATATATACGAGTGCGTACTTGTAATTTGATATAAAATGATTTATACTGTGTAGATTCATTGGTTGAGTTGTTTATGGGTTCTGATCGATCAGTTTGATCCACTGTATCGGTAGGAGTTTGTAAACACTCGAATACGATGGGTCGACACGATATGTTTTGTAAAGAGGGTAAATTAAAATAAGTTTACCCAGAGTATATTCTGATATAGAGGAAATATATATATTAGATATATTGGTTGTAATTATAATCTAGTAAGATTATAAAGTGAAATGATTATATATAACCAATCAGTATTCATATAAGTGAAATATATGGAATCGAAATGAATTAAACTGAATTTAAATCAGAATAGAATTGGAATTAAAATCCCAGAAATTGGAAAAGTGTTTGTAAATGAATCTGGATTAAGTATAAGGAAATTTTAAAATCCTAGGAGATTTTAAATTAGTTTAAAGCATTGTGAATGGTATTTGAAATATATTTCAAAGTGGAAGTGTTTGAGAAATGGTTTTGAAAGCTGATATAGTATTGAACTCACTTCTGTAGCTGGAAAATAAACTCTGATGATGACTGCAGCATCATCAGTGTTCATCTTCGAGTGGTAAGTGACGGATTACTACCAAAGAGATCGTTTTTGAAATTGTTTAAAAAAGCAAGTTGTTTGGAATCCAAAATGGGATAGTTGGTTTTAGTAAAGCAAAAATGTTTAAAAACTTCCAAGAGGAAAAGGTTGTTTAAATTTAAACAAATTAAAGTAAAATTTGTAAAAAAACCCAATAGAATTGAGATTGAATTAAAAGCCAGTAAGTGAAAATCATTTGAAATAGATTGATATCAAGTGGAATTAGGCTTGATTAGAGATAATCTGGAATTATATTGGACTGGTGAGTTATGGATTTGAAATCAAGAATAGTGCTTGAGTTTGAAATGAAATTCGACTTACGTAGAAGCGAATGGGTGGGTTAAAGATAAATTAATTTGGGATCAAGTTGGAATTGCATTGGTATATATTGAATTGATAACAGGTAAAGTGATAGAGAGTTGATATGCCCGACAAAAAGGTACAAGTTTATATTCGATATAAGCATGAGATTTATGAGCCGAATTGGCAAGCCGCTTGGCTGTTTGATTTTCTTTTGGGTTGGAGAAGGCCTAGAGTGGCGAGTTGTGGTTTTATCGATAGGGCTGTACAAAGGAGGTTATGGTGAATTTTTCCGAAAATTTAAAGTCTTAGAAAATTTTCAGAATTTTTGAAAATTTTAGTTAGTCGGAATGAATTAATATTTTCGTCGATATTAATTGGTTTAGTTGAAATCATAAATTAGGTGTAAACAAATCTTAGGAATTCCAGTCGATAGGGTCGTCCCCTACCTTTTAGCAATTTCGAGGACGAAATTATTTTAAGTGGGAAAGATTGTAATGACCCGCATTGTCAGAGGTATTATAATTAATTTATTTAATTATTTAAAGGGTGATTAAAGAATTTAAATGGTCGTTGAATTAAATAATGGTGAATATTTAATTAAATAATATATTTAATTCTGAAATAATCAAAATTGGCTGAAATGGCGATATGGTGTGAACCGGATCATCTGTGATATTTAATTCAGCTTGGAATTGAATTTGAATAACTAATATATTATATAAACGGCAGTTTGAACATATACTTATAATATAATTAAAATAGAGCTTGAAATGGCGCGGTAGTTCGCTATTTGGCGATTTGAACTTCAACTGAATATACAGGGTTCGTTGTAAATCGGATTTCTATGAAACAAGAAACGTGTGGAGCTGGTAGAGTATATCTTTCTAGTGGAAGAGAAAAAACGGGATTTCGTCATGTAGATTTTGAGATATGTCCAAATCAAATTTTAAAATAGTCGCTATAGAATCGTTTATCGACCGTATCGGTTTATACGATATAACTAGAGATCTGGTTTGAATTTAGACAAGGTTCTTTTGGTAAATAGTGATAAAATATTTTTTAGAATTTTACGGTAATTTTTAATTAATTTAATAAGCGACTTTTTTATTTGAAGTATTTCGCACCCTGAAATCAACATTTTTGAAGTTTCAAAATATGAGTCAATCTACCGGTATTATTATATTTTTGGGATCACGACACATTACTCGATTAGTTGATATTTTCATATCAGTCCGTGGACAAACAGAGATCATATGGATTTGGTTTAAGGCGAGACTTTATGATTTAGTGTTGGGGTAATAAAATATCTCCTACAACATAAACATCCTAAGTCATTCTAAGGCCAAAAAGAGGGCCACGAAACCCTTGTTCAGCCACATATTGTTCTGAAAATGTGGAGAGAGGAAAGCCAAATAATATCTAAAACTTGAAGTTCTATAAGTACCCCCTCCCATTCATTAAGACCTAATTTCATTTCTGATCAAAATATCCAAGCCGCCACCAAAAAAAATCATTCTTCCAAAAACTAATTAAAAATCAAAACCCAAAACGAAATCGACTTTCGTTATCTAGTGTGTTTTGTTTGGGTCTGCTTCTTGTTTGTTCGCTGAACTATTTCAACGTGCCAAATGGTTGGCTTACGCTCAGAATTTGTGGGAGTGAACGATGGTATTAAGTGACGTGATGGTCACTGTTGTGGGCGAGATGCAGTCGATGACGGGTTTACACAGAGGGCTGTCGAGTTTTTCAGTTTGGCTTTAGGGTGGTCGAGGAGTCAAAGAGAGGAGTGGTGGTGAGTTCGGTGTTGGAGTACGTGATGGGAAGGTGGAGTAAGGAAGGTGGAAGTTTACCACGCATGTAACGACCCAGGATTTTGGTCGATTAATTTTAATATTTAATATTTTTTTTAAATATTTATTTGATAATATACTTGAATTTTTGTAATTATGTTATCAGTTTAAATATCAATTTCGATTTAATGTCGAATATATTTAAATTCTCAAAATACGAATTATAGTTGAAATCGAAATTAAATACAGAGTTAAAAACAATTCAGATGATAAGTAGGAATTTTATTCGATATATACGATAATAAATAATATTTTATTATCAAAGAATTTGTGGTTTTCGAATTTAAATTATATTATATTAATTTAATATGGTATATATGAAATTTAAAAATCCAGAATATTTACTGTTGAGTTCAGGATAGCGGTTTTACCCTAGGAAGGTCGGTCGTTGTGTTCAAAAAGGAATTCGCGATAACGAGATATTTTAAATTTGAATTAACACCGTACCGGTTAATATCTTTCCGTAATTAACTCTGTACCTATTAAGGCCTGTCTCAGATAAATCCTACCCTGTAAACACCTACCTTAAACTCCGTGATGGCCAAGAAACTCTTCTACTATAAATCGCTACTCCTGTTTTCCCAAATTCATTCTCTGGTAAAAATCGAGGCTCCTTTCCTTTTAATTTTCAAACAAATTTTCAAGGGAACAACTCAATCCGTCCCTCTCCCTTGATTTTTGCCAAATAAAGCAAATCAAAATGGCCACCTCTAAATCGAAAACCCTTTCCGTCTAAATTCCGAAATCATGTCAGTTCGAGGCCTTTAAAGGTGAATATCGCAAGGATTTAATCGCGATTACGGAACCGCGATAACAACTTGGAGCTCGAAGACCTTCTGGGACGCTCGCGATTAGGGTTGGGTTCTGGGGAGTCTGATGGTGCGATAAGGCGCAGGGTGACGCAAGAACACTTCGAGGATGGTTTGGTGTAACTCGATACTGTATTGAGAGGTGCGACTTTCTCTGTCATTGCCAAGAGAAGGATCGAAATTGTTTTGGGGTGCGATGTATGTGGATTCGAACTGGGTGTTGAGGACGTCATGGAGTTCGTGGGTGTGAGGAATGACCGTTGCTAGATTTTGGGTGGTCTCTGGCCTTGGTTTGACTGTACAACATCGAGTCCAGTAGCTCGGAAAGCTCCAAGTTGGGATGCAAGTGAAGTGTGTTCGATAGTAAGTGCTTCCCTTGAGTTCAGTCTTTGTTTTGGGGGTTTGGAGCTGATGTTCGATCATAGCAGTATGACTTTGGGTAAGGGAAGAAGGGTAGGACTTGGATGTTCGAATCAAGTGAACCTGCTGTGGCACATTGGTGGTTCGTTGGTCAGTAAGACATGGAGTTGGGCAGTTCTAAGTGTTAATAGCTTGGAATAGTAAGGTAATTTATTTATTCTAATGATAATAATTAAGTTAAAATTAATTATATTATAAATCGAAGCTTATATAAATTATATCTCATTCGTACGAGGTCCGATGGGAACAAAACAACCAACATTTAAATCATATCGTCGAGTACTACGAGTGAAGTGGATTTGGGATTTTTCAGGAGCAGTTGCGGATTTTAAATTTAAATCAACTGTCGTTCGAATTAACTCAAGAATTAGAGCGAGCTGCAATATAAATCAGGTAAGTAAATCTCACTCACCTTTAGAATTATTTTTATTTCATTAAAAATAATTGTTTGTTGCTTGTGTGAATGTTTTCTGGTTATTTTATATATGTTAGTTATTTAGGCTATATATATATATATTGGGTTGATTGATTGGTTGGATTACCGCAGTCTCATTAGCGGATGCCCGCGGTTTCATAGCGGATGATTACCCTATACGCCCCACGCTATGATTAGTGGATGACCTTCTATACCACGATATTCTGCCACAAAGCAGAATGGGTATTATTTATGTGCTAACATCTGTGGATGCAGGAAAACAGGTTGGAGGAATCCAACTGGATTCCTCAAAAATATATTATCTGTTTGTTTATTTGTTTGCATATATATTGTTATATATGATGTGTTAGAAAAATAAATAATTGGTTGCTTTGTGTATTTAAATATCACTGGGCTTAAGTAATGATATTTAAAAATATCATGAAAAAGGATATTTGAGAATTAAAAAGGAAATTCTATTTTTCTAAAATAGAATTGAAATTTGAAATTTGAATATAGAAGATTCAAATAGAATAGAATTTGAAATTTGAATATAGAAAAATAAAATAGATCCAAATAGAATTGAAAATGAAATTGAATAATGAAATTCAAATATAGAATTTGAATAAAGAAAATTCAAAGAGGAATTCAAAAGGGATTTGAATAAAAGAATTTGAAATAGAATTTTGAATATAGAAATTCAAATGGAAACTTAATAAAGGAATTTGAATATAGAGAACTCAAACAGAATTGAATATATAATTTGAATCGAGAATTCAAACAGAATTGAATATAGAAATTTGAATGTAGAGAATTCAAACAGAATTGAATATAGAATTGGAATCGAGAATTCAAAAAGAATTGAATATGGAATTTGAATATAGAAATTCATAAAGGAATATGAATAAAGGAATGTGAATAGAGGAATAAAGGAATTTGAATAAATGAATTTGAAATATAGAATTTCAAAGAAGAATTGAAATAGAAATTGAATAATAGAATTCAAATAGAAAAGGAAATTCAACTATAGAATTTGAATATAGGAATTTAAATGGGAGTTGAATAAAGGAAATTTAAATATAGAATTTTAATAATAGAAAAGGAAATGGAAATTTGAATTTAGAATTCAAATAGAAAAGGAAATAGAATTTGAACATAGAATTCAAATAGAAAAGGAAATAGAATTTGAACATAGAATTCGAATAGAAAAGGAATTGGAATTTGAATATAGAATTCAAATAAAAGCGAGATTGGAATTTGAATCAAGAAATTCAAATAGAGTTAAAATGGAGTTGGATTCATTTTAACGAAGTTTAAAAGTTTATATATATATAAATATAATTAAAACGAACTCGCTGCAGCGCTGCAGTTCGTAAATTGGCGACTCGAACTTCAATTGAGTACACAGGACTCAATTGAAGTCGGAATTCTTTGAAACGATAATCGTCAAGACCGGTTGAATAATAGTTTTATAATGGAAGAGAAAAATCTGGATTTCGTCGAATAGATTTTGAGTTATGTCAAAATCTAAATTTTAAAAGTGCAGCGCCAGAAACCATTAAAACCATAATGGAATTTATATAATAAATATAGGGATTTTTAAGCAAATAAAAATCCAAATTTCCATTTAAAAACCTGGTCTTGAGTTAGAACATAAAGGTGAACTCAAGTGAAGTAAGAAAAGTGATTTTTGAAACAATAATCATATTTTTGATTATTGAATAGAATTAACTAAGTCAAAGAAGAATTAGTTAATCGAGTGGTGAATTGAAGTCGAACTTTGAAAATTGAATTTTTGGATTGTAAACATATATTTGAAATCAAATATAGAACTTAAATTAAAATTTGAATTCAATTAGTTGATAAGTAAGTTGAAATATATTTGAAATGTGTTATATTCATATATACAAGCGAAATGGGAAAAGAGTTAGTTAAAGAGTTACTTTAACGAATTGAGTCAAAACGAGTGTATGAAGTTGAAATGAATTGTACAGGTATAGATATACCGGAGATAGATATGGGATAAAGTGATGAAGGTATATAATTAGTGTGCTCGACAATAAGGTACATGTTTAATTCATATATGAGATTTTATGCGCCGTATAGGCAACCCGCTTGGCTTTTTCTTTTTCTTTTTGAGATGAGAAGTTACCGGGAAGCTATTTGAAATTTCCCGATGCTCCCGATACAAGGGAGGTTATGGCGAATTTTTCTGAAAATTTAAGGAGTTCGAATATTTTTAAGAAAATTTGATAACTAGAAATCCATATATCGATATATATATAGAGAATTAGATAATGAAACAAATTTAAATAGGATATTTGAAACAAGAAGGAAAACTATAACTTAGATTTGTTAAAAATAACAAGGGAAATGTATACGTGTTTTAAAAATAGATAATTGGTTTGTGTAGTATTGATTATTCGAGTAAGTAGTCTTGTCTGTTTTGACGTTATGAATGTTATTCAGTCAAGGTCTGAGAGGTAATTATACCCCAACTTGATTGGTTTCATTAACAACCGATAAATAGCAAAACTCAGTCTCGAAGATCAACGTTTAAAGAGATTTAGTTGAATGTATATATTTGGGTTGTCGTAACGATGTTTTACACAACATCCGTTTTAACCCAAATAAATGTAAACTTGGAAATAAAATAACAAATGTTTTCTAAGTATAGAACTAAATGAGTTCGTGGAAGAGATAAGTGATTGGAATGTTTTCCAATTAAAATCGAAAATATTTTCTAACTATAGAAAATAAAAGGAGGCGATACTTTAAATATTTGGTTAACAAATATTGATAAGGAAATGGAGAAGAGATTTAATTAATGAAATATTAATTAAAGAGCCCAGCGATTTGTTTGATATGTTTGGATAAACACTTGTTTTTATTCGATAGTTAAATCACAGACTATCGAAGTTTCTGACCATCGTTGTCAATATGGAGAGACCGGTTGGATTATTATCCGAAGAACCACTCTGTATCGGCATAAGCGTTGCGAACCAAGTATGCTGAATATATTGAAGACGGAGTAAAGTGCAAGGACTCTTTCTATTAAATAGAAATAGTGCCTTTGGTTTCGTTCAATCCCAGAACGAACGTAAATGGACGAATGTCTGACAGAGTATTTCCAATGATCAAATGGGCTGGTCTGTATAAATATATATGGTTGCAACGGAT
Organism: Allium sativum; assembly: GCA_030737875.1. Taxonomy (NCBI): domain Eukaryota; kingdom Viridiplantae; phylum Streptophyta; class Magnoliopsida; order Asparagales; family Amaryllidaceae; genus Allium; species Allium sativum. Next base: position 790,174,969 of record CM060920.1, on the reverse strand, counting down.
TTATTCCCTTAGCATAACATCCAGAATATTTGTGCAAACTCAACTAGTGATTAACGGATCTGACAATGTGGCATTCAAAGTGATTGTGCTATCAATGAATGGTAAGTATTCGTAGCCTCAGGCCTCAACAACCGGAAAAGGACAAAAATCGGGCAGGCAGCATGGCTATGTGGGTCGCACCCATTAGGATGTATAATCACCTATCAAGAGGTTCATTTAATTTCTTATTCTATCCGAAGGTGTCCCAGTCGGGAGGCGGTTGCTGATCCCAACCGTTGGTGATATACATTCGATACACTCAAGCGAAATGAGTGGTCGGTCATGTGTGGGCCGGGTTACAAGTTGTTCTTGTTGAACCCAGTGTATTCCTCTCTAGAGATACACTAGCGGAAGGTGGTTCCATACCTTATCATGTTGGAAATCCAATCTCCAATAAGCGCCATGCGGTTTTTGATTTTATACTATATATGAGGAGCGTGAGATGCAAGCGTTCTGCTATTTGGTTATTTACTTGTTGTAAACATTATTATAATATCACTGGATTTTCGTATCAAAGTGTTTTGGGTTATAGTAAGATAAAAACCATCCATGTTTATGTGTGGGCTGGTCTTACTATTATCTTTTCTTTTGAAAGGATTTTAAAGGTTAAACCAATGATTTGAGTTTACTCACACTGGTCCCATGACTGACCCAGAGTTTATTTTGTTTTGTTTTCCCTAAACTCGTGGGTGCCCAAATTTGTACGGGCAGTCAAGTAGTCGGGATTTCACAGATTCAATTGGAGGAGCTGGAAGCAGGAGGCTTCACCAGTACCTGTAGATTATCGTATTTCCGCTGTGTACTATGTTGTATCTGGAAACAGGTGTTTATAACTGTTCCAGAAATGGCTGTTGTGCTCTGATGATGGTATGTATATAAAGTTACTGATTTGTATTTCAAAAGTTATGTTATATAATATATTTTATTCGTTCCGCTGTGAGTTTGTGATCTTCGTTTTTCTTCTATTCTAATATTTCTTTCTTTCTATTTCTCATCCTCCAACTTCTTTCTAAAAATGATTCGTATTTCTGTGCAATTTGGGTTGGACGTGTGGTGTTTTTAGTCAACTCAGATAGCACGGATTTGCGGGTTGTTACAACGCATGGTGACAGGCGCTCTCGTTATTCTTTATAAGTGGAGAGAGGATAGCTTTCGCCAAGAGAAGGTGTGTTTATTTTTGTGGTATACACTGTAAATGGAAGTGGGTGCGAACTGAAAATGGAAGGACGTGGAACAAAGGGTTAATGTGAAGTTGTTGAAATACTGGTGGAGTAGCATTTCGCAAGTGTGTGGGTCACGACACATTTTCAAAAATGATGAATGAGTTGGACTGTAGCAACATAATGCGTGTAGGGAGGGGAAGACCGTAAGTTTTTAACGTGGAGGAGCTGGTTTGTTTCATGGAGTAGAAGAGAGAGAAGTGGGTTGGAGTTCTTCGAACAGGAAGGAGGACTGTTTTAACGGGTGTAAGTAAAGAAAGGGAGGGGTACTTATTTACTGTATGTGGACAGTGAACGATAAAGTTTTGTGGGATTTTTATAATTTTGGGTACGGGTTTGGCAGGGAGAAGTTGGGCCAAGAATTTCAAACAAGGAATTGAGCGAAACAAGATCCGACAGGATCGTATAGACGAGCACTCCACAATGAAACTGACTGGAAGTCCATCAGAGCTCGTTACAAATTTATGGCGAAATAAATTGTCAGACTGAATCGAATAACGCAAACCGTTATTTAACGGCTAACGCAAAAATGTGAGTAATACTCACCAACTCTGAACAGTTTATATTTTCAGTTGTATTCTTAGAACTGTTAAATATTGTCTGTTTGATTTTGTGTTGACTGTTTGATTGAACTGCTAGTCAGTTAGTTGGAATCATATATATATATATATATATATATATATATATATATATATATATATGTATGTATGTATATATACCGTTAAATATTTATATGTCGATTCTGCCGTCAGAATATTTCATATCGAAGTGAAATCGATGTTAATCGTATTGTCTAACATCTGTGATGCAGGGAAACAGGTTAGAGGAATCCAACTGGATTCCTCAACATTTATTTTACTGTGATATACATATTGTGATATATAATGTGATATATAATCTGACGTTGATTATGTGTGTTGGGACGATAATTATCGATGTTATATGTTGTGTTAAACACCATAAGAAATACCAGAATGTAGAAAAGGAATTTTCAAAGTATATTTTGAAATAAATTTATTTATATAAAATCAATGGATTATATATATATATAAATAAAAGGATTTTTGTAAAAGGAATATATTTGGTAAATCAAATATTAGAGAAATATATTTGTAAATCATATATAAAGGATATATATTTGTAAATCAAATATAAGGGAAAATATTTGTCAAACAAATAGGAAGAGAAATATTTGTAAACCATTTACAAATAGAATTAAAAGGAATATTTATTTGTTAGAATAAATAGAATAAAGGAGATATTTATTTGTTAAATAAATAGGATTATAAAGGAAATATTTATTTAGAAAATAAACACGATATTTTAAAAAGGAAATAGAGTTAATTAATTAGAGTTAATCAATTAGAGTTAACCAGTTAGAGTTAATCAGTTAGGGTTGACCAGTTAGGAGTTAATCAGTTAGAGTTAACCAGTTAGAGTTAATCAAATAGAGTTAATCGATTTGAGTTAAAAACGAACTAGAGTTATTCGAACAGAGTTAATCAAATAGAGTTAAAGATATAGAGTTAAGAAAAAATTAGAAACTGACTAGAGATTAATAAGTTGAATAGTTTTCTGAGTATCGATCTGATGTTGGTTTCGGCCTTCAGGGTTTATACTTAGGAAATTATTCTCTTATTAGTTTATAGTTGTAGTCTGATAGATGTGGAAGAATAGCGATACATAATTAAGCCATGGAAATGTTTTCCAGTGTTAATAACGTATATTTTCTAAACATAGAAAATGAGGATATATATATATATATATGTTGGATGATTGATCGATATAATTTCCATCTGGAAATAGTATCTTTTTTGCACACTTGTTTTCTTTGATAGTTAACTCACAGACTATCGAAGTTTTGACCATTTTAACATTGTTAATATGGAGAGACCGGTTGGATTATTATCCAAAGAACCACTCTGTATTGGCATAAGCGTTGCGAATCATATATGCCAAAGATAATTGAAGATGGAGTAAAGTGCAATGGCTATTGTATAAATCTTAGATAACAGTGCCTAAGATGGATATACTGAATAGTGCCTTCGGTTTTTCCAGTCCTAGGACAACGTGTATGGACGAAGGTCTGACAGAGTATATCTGGTAGATCACGTAAGTTGATCGTTTCAAACGTTTTACGTTGGTGGCGGAGGAATTCGTTTCTCTTAGCTTATACCCGTGGTATGTTTGGGGAAGTCAATTTGTGATTTGGCGGGTATGACGATGTGACATTCTAAGTGAATGAAGATGTGGTATGTGAAAAGATAAGCGTAGCTTCTGGCCTCAAAAACCGGTAAATGACAAAAATCGGCCAGGCAGCATGGCTAAGTCGGTCGCACCGAAGTAGGGTGTATAATCACCTATCTAGAGAATATTCATTTGCTTCTTTAATCTATCAATTCTGTCCCATATATATATACGGGAAACGGTTGCTGATCCCAACCGTTGGTGATGTACATTCGATACACTCAAGCAAAATGAGTGGTCGGTCATGTGTGGCTGAGTTGCAAGATGTTCTTGTTGAACTCCAGTGTATCGTTCCTAGAGTACACTGATCGGAAGGTGGTTCCATACCTTGTCATAGTTGGAAATCCACTACCCAATACGTGCTTGCGATTTCGATTGTATACTATATATGTAGAATGTGAGATGAAAGCGTTCTGCTAAATTGATAGCTATTTGTATATAGACATTATTATAATATCAGAATGATATTGCTTTTCAAAGATGTTTGGATTTTCATAAGGGAAAAACCCGCTCCGTATTCACGGCGTGGTCTTATGAGATATCATATACCTGTTTAAACTATTTTACTCACACCAGTCCCATGACTGACCCGGAGTTAATTTTGTTTTATTTCCCTAAACTCTTGGGTGCCTAAATTTGTATGGGCAGTCAAGTAGTCGGGATTTTACAGATACACTTGGGGAGCTTGGAGCAGGAGGCTTCAAGATCATATAACTATAGTTTATTTCCGCTGTGTTGTAAGTGTTGTACTCTGATAAGTGTTATTGTATACATACTGTTTGTATTTCAAAAGTTATGTTATATTTTATTCGTTCCGCTGTGAGATTCATCTTCACTCTGATGGTGATGTTCTTCTTCTATTATATTAGTTCTATCTTATCTATCCTCACCTTCTATCTTCTTTCTATTAATTTCTTGAATTTCCAGTACAATTTGGGGTTGGACTTGTGTTATTTGGTCAGCTCAAATTGGTCCGGATTTTCGGGTCATTACAGAGCAAGAACTTGTTGTACTCTTGAGTTGTCAGATGATTGTTTTCATTTGCCATGATAAGAGATTGAGGAAGACAAGTGTGTAGTTTATTTAATGGTGCTCCGATACCATGAGAAAAAGCAGATATTGATTTTGAACTGATGTTATTTCATTCAATAATAAGCCATATATTTAAGCTAATAAACTTACGAAACTTACACGTATAAAAATAAGATATCTTCAGATGCTATGTGAAAGAAAATATCTACAGATGTTATTATGGTAAACATACAATATCTATTGATCTTAATATTATGGTATATGCACAGTACCAAGTATTCTTGCTGCAAAAATATCATGAGATGCCTATGGATCCAGATCCAAATTACTTGTTCAACATTGAAAAATCTTCCTGCTACGATGAGTGCATACCCAAATACTCGTTCAACATACTGTAACACCCCGTAATTTTAAAAGACATAAAATTATACATTAAAGAACACTTAATTAAATAATTGAAATTAAGTGAAACGGACTGCGCCATTGCGTTCATCTCGGAATTCTGGTCAAGATAGACACTTTGTTTGCGTAAAACAGACATCATATGAAGAAGTTATTAAGGTCAGAAGTCTGTATACACATAAGAGTAATATTTATAAACAAATTAATCCAGAAATTAAATTTAATTTGAAAATTAAACAAGGAGGGAGGACGCGAGAAATCGGCCCGTTGGGGGTCGACACCGTGGTCTCAGGGTGTCGACCTATGGGTTGACCCCTCAATAGGGGTGTCGACCCCTGTGTCGACCCCAGGATCAACCCCCGGGCGCACCTGGATGTTTTTCTGGCTTTGTTCGTTGGCTGATGGCTATATAAAGGACCCTATACCCATTGTTTTATTCATCTAAATCAATGGCAACGACGAGATGCTGCTCTAACTCATATTGCATTAGCCTTTTCTTCTGCAATGACGATTCATACATATTTAAAGATCGCTGATTTAACATCAACACACTTTTCTCAGTTTTCTTAGATCCATTCTCTGTGAGTTTATGTTGCTTTTAGATATAAACACCTAAAATGTAATCTTGACATGTATATGAATTTGGATCTAAAACTATGCCTAATCACTTCAATTATCCCCTGTTCATCAGATCTTTTCTTATATACATATCTTGTCATCATGCCCAATCATGTCACTATTTGTTTATTCAGTTGTTATGTCTATTTCTGCCATCATATGCCTATCTTATTATTATGCTTATTTCTGTTATCTTTCCTTCTTCTTTCCCTTTTATTTTTATAGCTAGGCTACCTTCGAGCCTAGGCATACTGCTAAAATATGAGAACGCGTGAAATTGGGAACGAGGGGAAAATGTTAAAATTGGGGCACAAATTGTATTGGGAAATTAGGGCATAACTTGAATTGAAAACATGAATATGGATTTGGGGGTAAACCAAACTTTTATTAAAGACCTTAATTTGGGATATATGGTACTTTTTGAATACGACTTGGGAATGGGGCATGAAAACCTACAATGAAATAGGAATAATTTTTAAATAATGAAAATGCCTAGATTTACAGTAATTAGAAACTGTAACTGTGCTTAGACACGAGGTTAGATTACATTTGTGGCAGAAGCCTGCCCGGAACTGCCCACCATATCTAGCATCCACAAGTGGTAAATATAATGTGTGGGGTCTAAGTGCATAAACATGTTACAATGCTAAGACATAAGGTTAAGTCTTACTTGTGGAAGAAGTCTGCCCGGACCCAACCGGCATATCCAACTTCCACAAGTTGTAGACTTAATGTGGGATGTCTAGCGCATTATAACCAGAAATAAATGAATGGTGATGTACATGTAATTCTTAACCTGTTTGAACCCATAAGGATTGCATAAACATGTTAACTTGAGTAGGGGTTAAATATACTTGCTTAAATCCGTAGGAGGGTTAATTTAATCTTATTAAATATTTGGGGACGGGTTATAGACATGAACCCGACAAACTTAACCAGTTGTGGTTATGCGATCTTGTTAAACTAGTGGGCATAACCTGTTGAAATCCTAGTAGTGGGGATGCAAGCTTAGGGGGAAGCTTGTATCATATGGTGTGTGGGACCCATATTAGTCAGTAATCTATATATGTATCAAACGGAGAACCCCGAACTAGGTCAGGGCACGCTTACTGAGCTGGTTATAAGAGGTCACTTAGGAGAAAGGTGTCTGATGGCACGTTCCATCAGGCTTATGTGCGTGCATAGGTCCGCCTGCTCGGGAAAATAAGACGTGACATCAGTAAATATAGCTGTGCATCTTGGAAATAACGGGGTTGCCATTTTAGGAAGTGATACATCCTACTATGGGGCCAGCACGGGTATCTATGGGTTAGGGAGCCGATAGATTGGGGTAGTAATTAAGGTACATCTAGTCTTGCCTGTTAAGAGCCTATTATTATCATTGGGGGTAACACCATCAGTTCCGTTGGGCTACCTGTTATTGCATGGGGGTAAAAACTCTCACTAGAAGTACACCTAAGTCTACCATCTTGTACTTGTTGGGATCTTCTTTTTTTGGTTATACTAGTATTAGTGCCGAAAGAGAGAGAGAAAAGTGTTAGGGAAGCGCTATTTATTCTATTCTGTTTGTCATGTTTACCTTGTCATACCTTCCTTATATGATGTATCTCTCTTATCCAGTTTATATGCCTGTCATGATGCTTTTACTTATTTATATGCTAAAAGTAACTAGACTCGCAAGACTTATGTCTGACCTACTTTGTTTACCCTTCTTTCTCTTCCGTTCCCCCAGGTTCTCAGGGTGGGAATACTCAGGCTTGATCAAGATTCTTCTTTCATTCTGCTTGGAGCTGCTTAGATGTACCGTTTGACTTCGCATCTTCTCTACTATGGCTAAGTTTTGCGGATTATGCTTTTTTATGTTTATTGTACTCCGATGATTTTAGTACAAGACAGAAGTTTTAAGTTGATTTATTGAGCTTTAGGTATTTCAGACTTATGATGTAACTATGTTTTGAACCAAGATGTTATCTGCTTAATAAAGTTTTAAATTCTGCTACTACTTTATATCTGTGTTGAAATGTTATTATTTCTATTTACCTATAATGCTTCATGAAAATTAATGCATTCTGATAAAGAGTGACATTAACGGACGTGGAGTGTCACACATACAGAAGCTATACCAATATATAACAACTTAAAGTGAACATATGTAATTTCTTTTTAACTGATAACTGACGTTGGACTTCAAAGAATTGAACTTTACTTCCCCTTTAAGACCATATTGGTCTATTAATAAGATGTATATCACGAACTATGGGTTCATGTCTTTAAGTTCTCTTATATATGACTACTATATATAGAGACATCCATTCTTTATTGTATTACATCAGACTTCAACAATCCAACAAGTCCAGATAGCAACATTAATCTCCATTTAGGGATCTCTCTTCAATTAGGAAAATTAAGCAAATGTTTAGGGCCCCTCAACTTCAAGGCCCCCCTCAAATTCAGCATGCATTAATTTTTATGCATAGGAAATAATAATTTTAACCTGGTTTACAGCGCACAATAGTTCCAACAAATCATTTTTTTTCTAATTTGTAGCCTCCCCAAATTCTAACCCCATATTTAGTACCACAAATCAATTATTTTTTCCTAATTTATTTTCTCTATCTACCGTAGACAAATTTGCGCATTCTTCTTTTGCTCTGCAACTTTTAGACAGTCTACGCACTCTTCTTTTTTCTTCTCTTCTGTCACTTTTTTACTCTGCTGGAATATTGGCAATTGCTGCAATTCTCTTGGAATTAATGATCCTATTCAATTGCTGACTTGGTCCTTAATCCTTTATCCAGATAAAATATCTGATTCCCCTCTCTGCGTTCTCAATATCTCTGCAATATTGTTAAGGAGTTGAGGTATATTTTGATTTTATATTTGTATTGTTTAGTCATTTACTGAATTGTTGACAATTGCTGAACTATTGCAATATTATAGAATTCTCAATTTTCAAGTTTACCGATTTTTTTTGGAGCTTAATTTCCTGGTTAGTTAGCTTTTTAATTGGCTGTCAATTTTTAGATTTGTTGATTCCAGTCGGGTGTAGTTTGGAAACAATACAATTTAGGTTTTAACTACTAATTGAGTAGTGACTATATTAACAAGAAATTATCTTTCTGGATTTCAAAAGTGTAAAAAGAAAACCAAAATAGAAAATTTAATTGCTTCACAAAGAGGAGATATTAATAAAACTTCACAAAAACTAGTGACAGTGAGTCAATAAAATCAGATAATAATTCACTTGAACAAATTGAAGACATGGTTGAAGTAGAAAATAATTCGTTAGATTTAGAACATTATATAAATAATCAAATTTGTATAACAAATGACATTAACGAAAATTCTAAAACTAATGATGTTATCAATAAGCATAAAACAAGCGATCATAGTGATAATGCAATAGGTGAACTAAATATTGGAATTTTAAATGATGAAAAATACAGTTGAAACATCTTCTTTGTCTTTTGAAATTTATGATCCTGCAGCATGGAAAGAAATCGACATCAAACTAAGAAAATTATTAGTAGAAAAAGGTCCTATTAGAGAAAATTTAACTGAATATCCTTTAGATGAAAATAAAAGAAGATTCTCTAATAAACAATGTACTCAAATTCTTTTAAACGGAGAAAAACTTGATCGAAGATGGTTAATATTCTAAATTAGCAAATAATATGTTTAGATTTTGTTGTTAATTGTTTAATTCAAATTCTAATAATACTCAATTAAACAATGATGGAAGCAATGATTGGCAAAGTATTAATTAAAAATTATAAAGTCATGAAACGTCGAATGAACACATTTTAAATATGGACCTTTGGTTTGAGTTAGAAACAAGATATCAAAAATGAGAACAATTGAAATAAATTCAAGAACACATTAGCAATGAAAGAGAGCATTGGAGAGGTGTTTTACTCATAATTATAGCTATCATAAAAATATTTCTAAAAATAATGTTGTTTTTCATGGGACCAATGAAAAATTATTTGAAACTAACAATGGAATCTTTATAAGTACAGTTCGAATGATAGCTGAGTTTGATCCAATTATGCAAGAGCACGTGTGTGGAATAAAAAATGGTGAAATCTGTAATCATTATTTTGGACACAATGTGCAATATGAAATAATACAACTTTTAGCATTTGAAATTAAAAAAACAATTATCATAAAGATTAAAGATGCAAAATATTTCTCTATTATACTAGATTGTACTCCTGACATAAATGACTTTAATTCTAAGATATGTCAATGTTTCTACAAATCCAATTAAAATAGAAGAACATTTTCTAGAATTTATAAAAGTAGATAATACATCAGGAAAAGGATTTTTTTTGAACTTATCAATGTAATTGAAAAACTTTAACTTGATATTAATGACATAAGAGGACAAGGATATGATAATGGATCTAATATGAAAGGTAGAAATCAAGGCGTTCAAAAAAGATTGTTAGAATTAAATCCTAGAGCATTTTATACACCTTGTGGTTGCCATAGTTTCAATTTAGTAATATGTGAAATGGCTAATTGCTCTTCAAGAGCCATGTCATTTTTTGGAGTAGTACAACAAATTTATACGTTGTTTTCCTTATCCCCAAAACGTTGGAAAATATTATTAGACAACGTACATTTTTTTACCGTTAAATCATTATCACAAACTAGATGGGATAGTAGAGTAGATAGCATAAAAGCATTAAGATATCAAACTCCGCAAATAAGAGATGCTTTAATTGAATTAGCAAAATCTAAGGATGCATATGCAAAAACAAATAGTGAAGCAGAGAGCCTAGCAATACATGAATAAGGGGATTATGAATTGTTGTTGAGTATGGTTCTATGGTATGAAGTTTTATTTACAGTTAATGAAGTTAGCAAAACATTACAATCTATTGATATACCTATTAATGTTGCTATCGATCAGTTAGAAGGTTTACTTAAATTTTTTCAAGCATATAGTGTAGAAGTGTAACACCCCTAAGTCCCACATCGTGGAAGCCTGTGTGAAGTGGGTACTTATATAGTAGAGCCCATCTCTTAATAGCGCCGAGGCCTTTTGAGGAACAATATCTTGCATGAACGGAGGTGCGAGTTGTTATAGTGGTATCAAATCCAATACCCAACCTAAATTGTGGCTCCTGTGTGGACTACAACGCCTGGGTGAGGTGTTTGTGAGCCAATGGGGACGTTGCGATCTGTAGGAGGGGAGAATGTAACATGCCTAAGTCTCACATCGTGGAAGCCTGTGTGAAGTGAGTACTTATATAGTAGAGCACATCTCTTACTAACACCGAGGCCTTTTGAGGAACAAAACCCCACACCTATACGGTGGCTAAGTTGGGGACAATATCTTGCATGAACGGAGGTGCGGGTTGTTACAAGAAGGATATAATCGGCTGTAGTCTCGACAATAGAGATTGAAAAAGAAATGGAAATCGAGCCTTTATTTCACGAAAAAAAGAATAATACATAGAAAGAAACAATTTGATGAAACTTCAAATAATGAAATAATTCAATCACTCGAAGAGAGCTTTAAAACAGGTTATTTTTGCTTTATAATTGATAAAGCAATCATGTCAATAACAAATAGATTTGAGCAATTTCGATTATACGTAGAAATGTTTGGTTTTTTGTATGATTTGAAAAATTAAAGTCAATAAATGCGATAGTTTAAAAAAAATCTTGCCTCAACCTTGCTCAATTTCTAAAGCATAAAGAATCTTCAGATACTGATGGTATTGATTTATTTTTAGAATTATAAGTTCTAAGACAATTCTTAATGCCCGATATAAAAACGATAATTGAGATACTAAACTACATTAAAAATGTTAATTCATTTCCAAATGCATATATAGCTTATAGGATTTTGTTAGCAATACCTGTAACTTTTACTTCTGCTGAACGAAGTTTTTCAAAACTAAAATTAATAAAGCCTTACTTAAGATCAACCATGTCACAAGAAAGATTAAGTAGTTTAGCAATATTGTCTATAGAAAAATAAATTTTAGAAAATCTTGACTATAATGATTTAATCAATGATTTTGCATCTAAAAAAGCAAGAAAAAATAATTTTAATTAGCTTTTATATATAATAGAATCCATTAACAATTAATTTTGAAAATATTAATAATAATTTTAGTATATATATATATATATAAACATTTTAAAATCCGCCTATGTATTCTTCTACTATGTGTTTGTAGTAACATGAAGCAATGATATAGTGCCGGTCCCAAGCCTGGAAGAAGGAAGAGAGTTTTTGATATAAAATCTAGTTAAAGAATATCTTAGGTTAAATAAATATAAAAGGCCCAACAATTTTTTTTTTTTGCTTAGGGCCATGAGTTGTCTAGAGACGGCCCTATCTCCATTAAAAATATGTCAAAAGATCCCCTAGTTGTGGGTAATGCAGTAGGCGATGTATTGGATGCATTTACCAAATCTGCTTCATTAAAAGTAATATGCAAACAGTAAGCAAATCACATGATGTGTTTTTTATATTGTACATATAGAGCATGTCTGGCACATTAGTATACAAAATTATTACATGAGACTTCAAATTTTCCCTTTATACTTCACTAAAAATTCATTTTTTGCCACTCATTATATCTAGAATGAAATAAAAAATTATCTGGTTTATAATACTTTGTCGATGTAACTATGTACCAAAATCCAATTTCTCTTGCATAAAAGCCATGAAAACCAATAAATTGCTCATTATACAGAAATCCCATAGAAATTTCACCTGAGGATGCACAAGAGTACCATTTTCGCATGACCTAGTAATATTAATCTTAGAATTCTCCAATCTATACCAATGCGTGATGCAGTTAGTCCTCTTCTCAATTGGCGCTCACCCTACACGAAACACAAGCGGCTTCTTCATTCAAACCACAACATTAGAATACGTACTCCTTTGGACGATTCTTTAATTCATTGGAAAATATGACTACATCATCAACATAAAATATAGTTGCTGTAACAAATTTGCTAAACAATTGATAACAATTAAAAAACATGCAAATGCTTTAACAACGATTAAAAAAATACACACTTCAGTTTTATTAAGTTTCAGGACCTAATTTCCGTATAAAATCAATTCTAAAGTGATATATATATATATATATATATATATATATTGTTATTTATTTTCGGGCATGAGCTTGCTGCTGCGTGTATTATATTTAAGATATGCTCCTTGGTTTAGACTTTAGTTCACACATGTAATCCATCCCTACTTCAGATCCTATAGCCGAATGCTTGTGTACAACTAAATATTAAACTAAAATAAAGGAGTAAAATGTGAAACAGGTAAATTAAGATTATTTATTTATTGAAAAAAATATAAAGGTGTTGTTAGACCAAAAAATGACATTAACATACAATAGACTAGATTTAGAAGACAATAATGAAGAAATGAAAACTACAAACGAGAGAGAGCAATCAAACACACGAGATTTACAGCAGTTCGGTGTTAACGAGCCTACATCCACTTTATAATCCTTATGTTCGGCAGAGAATTACAAATTTATTCCTTTGAATCACTCAAACACTCAAATACAATCAATTCTTCCACTCGAATGTTGATATTAACTCAAAAACTCAGTAAGTAGCTTAGGGTCGAATGTTAATGGTGGCAGAATGATGATACTTCAAATATTCGAGAGCCAAAGATCCTTTTTTCTACTTCGGATCCGGTATTTATAGAAGCAGGAGGGAAATTTAGGCGGGAACGCTTAATGGGTATGTGGCATCATTTCCGGTCTTGTAGTTGTGTAGTGGATCAAGTTTGTGGAGTTAGTGGATCATCGTTCGTGGCCACATGGAGACCGAACTGCCAAAGGAGGAAGTAATGGGAAGTTACTCAGCGTGCCTGACAATTGTACTCGGGTCGGGTCGAGTTTATTTGATCTGATGGGTTTCGAACCGGTGAGCTTCGACCCAAGACTCTTGCTCATCTTCAACTCGATCTCCAACCATTTAATGGCTGTGATTCTTACTCTCTAACACACGCGATCATGATTGTTTGAAATTTTGGTGGCCTAGTCACAAAGTAAGCTAAATTTTTGCCCCTAAAGTACATCTTATCATAGATGGGACGTGCTTTGAACTTGATACCGCATCTATTCCCAAATGAACAACATTCAGCAATCATTTCGTAAAGTCGTGTTTCTTGATTTCCCATACCATGTATATAAATAGGAGACTATATCCACATCCATTCTTGTTGCATCTTGGAATTTAGGATCTTCAATTGAAACTCAAACAGTTCACCCATTAATTCTCATGACCTTTGTGGAATCAAAAGGCTGAAAAAATTTCTTATTGTGCATGTCCATGATGCATCGTTATGGACCCTTAATGAACACCAAAAGCATTTCTCATCATTCTGGTTATAATCCATTAGGTCGAAAAAAATAAAAAGGCTTCGGTTCGAAATAATCCGACCCGATAGTCCTTCGATCCGAATAGTGCCAATCCACGCTGTTTATTTTCAGTGAGTCAAGTCACCCCATCTTTTCTGGGAACTCAGACGGTCTTTTCACACTGTATATATATGTTAACGAATCCGCTCTCCTCTTTTACTTCAATCTTTCTTATTGCCAAATCATTTTGAATCCGAAACCCTAACTTCGTTGGCCCCTACTGTTGAAATCACAAAATGACCACAACACCAAAGGTGTTTTTAGAACACTTCACGAAAAGGTAGGATTCAAGATTACGGGGTCACAAACACAAAATAAATGCAAAAAAGTATAGAACAAAGAATTTTAGAGTGGTTCAGTCAATTTAGACCGACGTCCACTATAAAAGCTATTTTTATTATCACTTTTGAATTTACAAAGTACATGACTTCATTCATATAACTCATTTCACTCTTTTATGAGGATCTCCTTTTTATTCTCTCTTTTTAGCTCTTGATTTCACTTGAATTCATGAAGGAATCAGTGAGATTTCTTGATTTGTGATGATGAATGTGTAGATCTTCAACCACTTTAACAATTAAATGATCTTCATTAGTTCCATGGTGAATTCATGTTATATCTAGGCTTGAGAGAGAATTAGTGGAGATTAGATTAGATTTATTCGAGCTTGAGAGATTTCTAATGGAGTTTGGAGAAGATTTGATTCATTTGTCATTGGAGAGAGATGGATTGATCTTGAGAAGCAATTAATGGAGCTTGGAATGAAATTTAGAGTGTTAGAGAAATAGTTTGAGTAGCCCTTCGGGGTAGAATTTTCGATCTCCTTCATTTGTGAATTGTGAGGGTATTTATAAGGGGTATTTGAGTGTAGTGGCAATTCTTTAAATATGTGTGTGACTTGAAGAGCAAGAAACGGCCTGAAATTAAAGTAGCGACCTGGTCCTGTAAGTGAGACATGGCTTTAAATGTCGTATGGACTACATAGAGAGTGGATCAGAACGACTTGATTAAATTGGAACAATCTGCAACATACAAATCTCAATGACCCCGCTATTTACAAGTACATGGTCCAATTAAACGCTACGCGTTAACTTACTAAATACTAATGCCTCATGCAGCTCACTTCTGGAAGACTCAATTCGTCACATGGCTTAACTCAAGCCGTGTACATTTTATACGACATGCTTTTTCCTTCCGTTTATGTTGCTACGTGGTCAGCTGGTGATCCATGCAAGTTCTATCCTATTACTGTGAGCCATTCCAACTATTTACACACGCGATTGCAACTTGAATGGCTTATGCCATGGATTTCCTGCGACGTGACTTATGCGACATGGCTTCAGCGGCTTGCATGGAGATAATGTGAATGGCTTGCTTCATATGAATTGCATGCGACATGATTTCAGTGCCCGCGTTAACACGACATAGTGGTGCCTGGTTCTGCAAACAACCATCTCTTGCACATGTGTCCCCTTCAATTCATTCAGGTGTCAAGTGTCTCAACATGCTACTTACTGATGGTACCCATGCATCTTTGCTTGCTATCTCTCGCTCCTACTAACATAGGCTGTTAAACCACTTGACAGCTTACACATGGCCAATGTCCCGCATATTGTTGTTCAGATTGTATGAACGGTGTGGCGCACTATTGAACGTCTTCATTCCAAAAACTGTGCAGATTGGCTTGTCCTTCAGCCACACACCTTCATGCAGCTATATTGTATATAACTATGTACAATTGGAAGCCATCGTTCAATCTGTGATCGATCTACGCTATGAGTCTTGCGGCATGAGTGGACATAACAACTTAAAGGCTTGCAGGACGATTTGCTTTAGCGGCATGATTAAAGTCGTTCCAATGACTTAACTCAATCATGCCAGTGACTTGAACAGAGTGACTATGAACAATTCATGCCGCTTTGCCTTATGTGAATTGCCTGATGGTTTATATTGTGATTACACGTGTCCATATAGTTGCTAGAATGATCCATATGTTCAGAAATGCATGTCCCAGTTATTCACCAATTCATGTTGACGTGTCCCATACACATAGGTAGATCAATGTATATATATAATGATGCACGAACTGTCTGTTAAAATGATCCATACTTTTATATTCTGCATGTATGGAAGACCATGTTTGTCGTGAGAACTCTTCTTGTCGCATAGAAATGACCCATAGTTATAGCACATACACCACATCGTGAGTTAACAATCCATATCCAATGAATATACTATGTATTTAACACAATCAATGTGTGCACAAATCATAAAACAAAGTATAAAGCGCCAGTGTACTTTATATGTCACCTACCAATATTCTATCATTTAATCTTCGGGCTTATCGAACCATACTTTGTATAGCGCATCGCTTGATAATGTACAATCAACTGAAGAGCTTGCACCCGGTCCATTGTCATCAGTTATACAGTTGACACCTTATTTTCTGAACCGCATGGACACACTTTTTGGTCAAAGCTGTCACACAGGGAATTCCAGAATGGTAGCACGCTCAAGCGATGGAAACAATACTAGAAGACATATAGCAATTTAGTCGAAATCGCAATATCAACCTAAATAGGCCCGAAACTCCTATCAGACGACCTCTTTTGGGCCCGAAAACAGCAATTACAAAGTTGAGCTCGGTAGCTCTTGTAGCCCTCTGAATTAGCTTCAGTTAAGCTTTCGCCTGGCTCAATCAGACTTACGGTTTGAAAGTTATACCCGTTTTCATGGACGCGTGTAGAGGTATCGACTGGAAATCACTTGGATGAAGTGATGAAACATCAGAAAGTTTAGAATATGGATCGGGTCGTGGGACCCTTACATCGATTCACCCCCCTTTGGGCTCGCCCCCACTCCTCGGTTCGTGAAGCCTCCTTACTTTGTGGAACACCCTGGCTCGTGGAGCGTATATTGATCACGACCCGTTCGTGGTCGACCTATGGACCATGACTCGCTTGCGGGTTCACCATCCCAGCTCCTCACTCCAGCTTGCAATGGACTCGGTTCATGACTCGCCCCTGGACCATGACCCGCTCGTGGGGCATATAGGGATCACGAACCTCCTGTACCATAACAGTAACATCACTCAATTTTGACATGTTCTCAAGGCTACTCCTGCTCCTACTTTCCCGGATCGGGTGCCACGTACCCCATCATGAACCGGTCTTCCCAGAAGCCCTCTGTGACAACCCGCCCCGCACCAGTCGGCATTTCCTCCGAAAGTGCACTGTACACATGCCCGACTAGCTCGGAACGGTCGCCAAAGAAAGGAAAGAAGAGAATGAACTAATCAAGAACTTGTAGAATGTCTCACAGCGTAGGGAATAAAATATAATAATAACATACTTGACATAGAATAGGTGAGACAGTGCATAAGCTAAAACTAAACATCATGGCAGCGGAAAAATCCAAATACATCTTATGTTCCACATCATCACTATTACAACTTTAAAACTGTCTCTAAAGCAAAAGAAAGGAAGGGTGCACTACTAATGCCCAAAGTAGTGAACAGCAGCGACACAAGGAGAATATCTATATATATCATACGTGGAAGCCTCCTGCTCGTCTCCGGTACAGCTACTCGTGCATCACCAGCTAACCTGTCTCTAGTCTTCTCGTGAGAGCACCCAGAGTAATAAGAAGAGATATAAAACTCTGGGTCAGACAGAAGTCTGGTATGAGTGATAAGCAGCAAAACAGAACAATAACAGGTATACTAAACCATACCTGAACCTGGACCTGCAACCAAAGTGTTAGCATTACATACTGTACAGTACTCTAAGGTGCCACTAACATATGGTGTAAAGAATACGGGGTGGGGAATGTGCATGACATAGTGATGGCAAACAAATCAAGCATAGCAACCCTCCTCCCATCTCTCACTCAGTGCGTAAAGCGTACAATATCCACCACTTTGATCACTAGACTCATCGAGGTAATGACGGAGTTCAACTTGTACAACTACTACTACCACCAAGCTTATCCCATGGGATCATGACCATACCTTTTCAAATGACCCCACTTCATTGGTCTATAGCCCACTAGTCGTACCTAGGCCACCATGGCCCTGAATCTGTTCACGTACGTCCCACACATAGTGATCCAAAGTCATAGACATTGACAACCCTTAGCACACGTCCCGCAGCAAAGCCCAATCATGAAGTTAACTCATTGGTTCCCAACTGGATCCTGAGTTGTACTTCCTATTTGGACTTCCTTTGCATCTCGGGTCTTAGTCGAATTGGAGTTGGTCTTCAAAAGAGTCGTCGCGTAGTAGTAATAGCACTCGTCCGGCTCGGTTCGGATATGCATAGTGCTCCAGTCCTCATCAGTTCGGTTCGGTCCAATACTTCCTAGTATGCTCCTGGGTGTGGTTCGGTTCGGTGTTCCCCCTTTAGCTTGGTTCGATACTCCTCAAATGGCTCGATACCCTGAAGTGGTTCGGTTCGGGTGTGCTTCCTCATGTCTCCAGATCTGTTCCGGTCTTCCCCTCTTAGTTCCGATCTGATCCCCTTTTGGTCTCTCCGATCTGATCCCCTTTTGGTCTCTTCGATCCGATCCCCTGCCCAACTCTAACTCTAAGCAAATGGCCTTCCTTCACACCATGCCCCTTATGCTAAGTTCCAATCTGAATCAAGTCCGCTTGCCCGGTTCTCCTATCCGATCCAAGCCCAATAATCCGATCCAATCCGGTTTGAAACCCTGCACATTTCCTGCAACTTTCCAACGACTGTTTACACCATACGATGGCGTTTTCGACCATTCTAACTGTTCTAATCAATCACAAAGCATACCATACAGTCATAGCAACATAGAGAATCAACCATAGACATCAGAACAACAACCATAGCATGTAAATTGGATCAGATATAGCCAAAAGCCATATTTTCCCTTAATCATGTTTAGGTATAACTAATGATATGATTAGAAAAACTTAACCAAATTATCCAAACTTTCTAACAGAGGCTTAAAACATCATTTCGAATTTTATAAATATTTTTCTATATTTTTAACATGTATAAGTTTGCTAATTATCACTAGTTACTCTTAATTAACCATAATTAGTGAGGAACTATGCAAATTACTCACCTTAGCCACAAACAAATTACCAAATCTGAAATGATTCTCTATTTGGCGTTGTTCTCAAAGATATACAGCAGTTCTACCTCGATTCTTGTGCTAATCCTCTTTGATTTGATGTAGATTTGGCTTAATTAGTGATTAAGAGGTGATTTGGGTTGTCT
This sequence comes from Allium sativum, assembly GCA_030737875.1. Taxonomy (NCBI): domain Eukaryota; kingdom Viridiplantae; phylum Streptophyta; class Magnoliopsida; order Asparagales; family Amaryllidaceae; genus Allium; species Allium sativum. The sequence goes on along the minus strand of CM060920.1, from coordinate 790,155,742 downwards.
TAGATGTTGGAGGCCATTACTAGGGTTCCAAGAATGAAAGTGGCGGCTGTGAAAGTGAGAAAAAGGGTGTTCTCTAAACCCTAACAGCCCTTAAATACTCCAAATCCCGAAACTCTCCTTTGGGCCTAGCTATTAATCACCCGGTTAAGCCCAATTAAGATGTTTTTCACCATCTGAAACTTGTTTCAGCCATATCTCCTAAACGGTGAGTCCGTTTGGCTAATGTGACCACTCTATGGAAAGATAAACCATCATCCGGATATAATGAAAGTGGTTTCATTTCAAAACTCCTTTCCAATCAAAAGTTATGGCCGAAATAAGGTCAGCTAGGGGCAAAATGGTTATTTAAGCAAAAATCATGAACATGGGAAATGACCCCAATAGTCGTCTCCCAAAGTTACATGACCATACGACTTCGCATGTGACAGAAATAAATATCCTACGATCCTCCGATGCGTAGAATGCGGGTCGTTACACTCTCCCCCCTTAAGAAATTTCGTCCCCGAAATTCCTTAACCCAAAACATACAAAGGATCTCGCATGCCTACCAGCCACATACAACAATCAAACATGCAAAACAAACAAAACAAGCCTATCCTAACATGCGGAAAGACTAAATCGGAACTGAAATCTTACCAGGCGAAGAGTTCTGGATACGTCTTCCTAATGCTCTCCTCTGTCTCCCAAGTACAGTCATTCTCATCCTCGCCCAACTGAACTTTGACTAATTTCACTGCCTTCCTTCGAAGCTACTTTGTATCGTTCCCAACAATACGCATAGGCCTGCGGTTCCCAACCGCCTCGGGTTCAACTTCGATATCATCCAACTGATCAGGTGAAATAGTCACATCTGGGTCGTGTACGAACTTTCTTAACTGGGAAACATGAAATACGTTGTGAACTCCTGCCATCTTCTCTGATAATTCAACTTTGTATGCCAAATTCCCAATTTGCTCAAGAACTGGGAATGGACCAACAAATCTTGGTGCTAACTTATCTCTCCTGCCAAATCGTATCATGCGCTTCAATGGAGAAATCTTGACAAACACCAAGTCGCCAATGGAGAACTTTAATTCCCTTCTCCTCTTATCAGCATAACTTTTCTTCCTATCTTGGGCAACCTTCATTCGCTGTTCGATGACCTTAATCTTAACTGAAGTTTCTCTGATCAAATCTGGTCCAAGCACAAACTTCTCACCAGTTTCTAACCAACATGATGGCGAGTTACACGGTCTTCCGTACAAAGCTTCAAATGGAGCCATACCAATATTGGATTGATAACTATTATTATATGCAAACTCTACTAGATGCAAATGGTCATCCCATGACCCACCAAAATCCAATACACAGGCTCTCAAGAGGTCTTCTAATATACGATTCACCCTCTCTGTTTGACCGTCGGTTTGAGGATGATACGCGGTACTGAGATGTAATTCTGATCCTAACACCTCTTGTAAGCTCTTCCAAAATCCACTAGTGAACAACAGATCTCGGTCACTCACAATGCCTTTGGGTATTCCATGAAATCTCACTAGCCACTTTACATATAGTTCAACTAACTTAGTTATTGTTCCATTCGACTTGACAGGTATAAATCTTGCACTCTTAGTCAATCAGTCCACAATCACCCAAATGCTATCATGGCCCGACCTAGTCCTTGGTATCCCATCAATGAAATCCATCGAGATTTGTTCCCATTTCCATCTTGGAATCTCTAATGGTTGCAACAAACCACTGGGCTTCTTTTGCTCAGCTTTAACTAGTTGGTAATTCATGCATTTGGATATAAACTTCCCAATGTCTCTTTTCATCCCTTCCCAGTAGTAGGTCTGCTTCATGTCTCGATACATCTTGTTACCACCGGGGTGTATAGTCAGTTTTGAGTGATGACATTCTCTAAGTACTTCATCTCTCAATCCATTGACATTGGGTACAACTAGTCTTCCATTCTTCCTAAGCCATCCATCTCGATCAAGCCCATGCTTGCTCATCTCTTCGTCGATTCTCATCTCTAACTTTGAGATGATTTCCAATAGTTTAGGATCGTTCCTCTAACTGGAACCAATTCGCTCCATCAAAGTGGGTTTGATCGTCAAACATGCTAACATTTCTGAACCCAATTCGCACTTTGGTCTGAAATCATACCCCATGATGTACTCTAGTTGCTTCCATTCTAGAAACATAGCCCCTAAACTGGAATGTCTTCTACTCAATGCATCAGCTACCGCATTGCCCTTTCCTGGTGTGTATGCGATATCGAAATCATAGGAACCTAAGAATTCTAACCACCTTTGCTGTCGGAGGTTTAGTTCCTTCTGAGAGAAGTGATACTTTAAAGATTTATGATCGATAAACAACTCGAATCTTTCTCCCAAGAGATAATGTATCCACATCTTCAATGCGAATACGATCGCTGCTAATTCCAAATCATGGGTAGGGTATCTTCTCTCGTGCAGTTTCAATTGCCGACTTGCATAAGCTACAACCCTACCTCTTTGCATCAATACAGCACCTAGTCCGGTACCACATGCATCCGTGTATACCATCATCTCTTCATTCCCCTTAGGAATGACTAACACTGGTGCACATGTCAACTTGTCCTTCAGACTCTTGAATGCATTCTCACACTTTTCGTCCCAGACGAAAGCTTGATTCTTCTTGGTCAACTGAGTCAACGGTGCTGCTATCTTGGAGAAGTCTTGGATAAACTTACGATAATATCCAGCTAGTCCCAAGAAACTTCTTATGTTGGTTGCGTTCTTGGGCGTAGACCAATCTTATATCGTATCCACCTTCGCAGGATCCACGGCAATACCATTCTCTGAAACAACATGACCCAAGAATCTCACTTCTCTCCTCCAGAAGTGACACTTAGAAAACTTTGCTTTCAAATGGTGTTTTCTCAACACCTCCATCACTATCCTCAAATGTTCCTTGTGTTCTTCCTCCGTCCTCGAATAAACAAGTATATCGTCCACGAACACAAGAACAAACTTATTCAACTGATCTCTGAATACCCTATTCATAAGATCCACAAAATATGCTAGCGCATTGGTCAACCCAAATGGCATGACCAACCACTCATAATATCCAGACGGCGTCCGAAATGTCGTTTTAGCTATACTCTCAGCTTCCACTCTAAGCTGATGAAAACCTATCGCGAGATTCAACTTAGAGAATACTCTCGCGCCACTCAACTGATCAAACAAATCATCTATCCGCGTTAGAGGATACTTATTCTTCCTCGTCACCTTATTCAGCTCGCGATAGTCCACACACAATCAAAGGGAACCATCTGCCTTGGTAGCAAACATAACTGGTGCTTCCCACTCAGATACACTTCTTCTGATAAATCCCTTCTTCAAAAGATCGCTTACTTGCACCCCGAGCTCTCGCTGCTCCCTTGGCGCCATACGACGAAGTGGCATCACTATAGGTCTGGCATCTTTCACTAAATCAATATGGAACTCAATCTCTCGATGTAGTGGAAGCCCGATCACTTCCTCGAAGATGTCCGGATACTGGCCAACCACGGGCAAACCTGACAACTCATCATGTGGGATGTTGAGGGAATTTAGAAAACCGGCTATTACCCCTTCACTAGGCAGACCACCAAACACTACCCTCCGCCCATCATCCGCTCTAGCTGTCACCAAAAAGCCCTCACAGTCTACCACCACCCCGTATCTTTGGAGCCAATCGACTCCCAAAATAAGGCTAAACCCAGTAAAGCCCAAAACAAAGCAATCACAAACAAACATGCATCCATGACTCGATAAGACCACATAACGGCAAATCATGCTAAGGCTAGTCGAACCACCAATCGGGTTCGTCACTACTAAAGGTCTAATGATGATCTCAGGTTCCAATCCAAACCTATCTACCAGGTCACTAGATATGAAGGAACTGGAAGCTCCGGTATCAAACAAAACTCTAACAGGAACATCATAAACAGAAAGCATACCTTGAATAATGACATTCTTTCCTTTCTCCACTGCAGTTGGGGCATTCGACGAAGAAGGAACAACATTAAGGGCATATGCTTTCACCATCTGCTTTTCTTTAGGGGGTTGTGGACACTTGTGCTTGTGATGTCCCACTTAGCCACAGTTGAAGCACTTCCTATCCGCTGGCTTAGCCCGACAATTACTAGCATAGTGGCCCTTCTTACCATAGTTGAAGCACTCAACATCTTTCTTATTCTTTTTCTTCTGGCCATCCTTGGTCTGATTCTGCTTTCTCTTATTCTGAGAACCATTCTTGCCTCCACCGCTTGCTTGTGGCTTTGGCTCCTCTGCAGATGCGACTTCAGTCATCGACTTAGGGTAAAGACTCTCTGACCTCAATGCTTTCCCCACAATCGATTCAAACGTCTCATCGATGTGGTTAATAAGCCTTTCCCCCAAGTACTAATCCAAACCTGTTATAAACTTCTCATTCTTCTTCTCGGGAGTGTCAATGAGGGATAATCCATACTTCGATAAAGTATCGAATTCTGCAATGTACTCCGAGACTGCCCTACCATTCTGCTTGAGCTCCAGGATTTTCCTAAAAAACTCTGACTTTTGGGAAGCTGGGATAAATTTCCCACTGAATCGGGCCTTAAACTAATCCCAAGTAATCTGATCCTCGGGAGTAGCTGCCTTTATAGCATTCCACCAATTCATTGCCCGTCCTTGCAATTGACGGGATGCTAGCTTTCTTTTCATCACATCCTCGATACCCAAGTCTTCGAAGATACGCTCACAGCTATCCAACCAATCTTGAACATCCGTGGCCGATTCCGTTCCTTGGAACGGCTTTCCACCAAGACTAGTGCAATCCTTGTTCAGCTTGGCGAAATCGGCCCTAGGTGCCTGCACCGCTGGACCACCACCATTATCAGCATTAGGAGCTGCCCCCTGAACATCTCTAAGCATCACCCTCATGAGGTCAGTAAACATCGTCCTCATGTCAGCAACATTCCTATTATTGGCTCCTCTACCGGCACCTCTTGCGTATCGGCTCATCGTTCAATCTGTAAAGAAAAAACGATTAACCATCTTCATAGTGGTGCCAGTGCAGTGCAACTTCATCCTTAGATATACTAATAGTATATATATAGCTTTTGAAAAACAAAATAATCACAAATACGCGCTTTCATATATGTATTATCTCTCCCAAGTGTCTTTCCCTAAGTTAACTACGCAACCTAGAGCTCTGATACCAAGTGTGACGGCCTGCCCCGCACCAGTCTGCATTTCCTCCGAAAGTGCGCTGTACACATGCTCGACTAGCCCAGAACGGTCGCCAAAGAAAGGAAAGAAGAGAATAAACTAATCAAGAACCTGTAGAATGTCTCATAGCGCAGGGAATAAAATATAGTAATAACATACTTGATATAGAACAGGTGAGACAGTGCATAAGCTGAAACTAAACATCATGGCAGCGGAAAAATCCAAATACAGCTTATGTTCCACATCATCATTATTACAACTTTAAAACTGTCTCTAAAGTAAAAGAAAGGAAGGGTGCATTACTATTGCCCAAAGTAGTGACCAGCAGCGACACAGGGAGAATATCAATATATATCATACGTGGAAGCCTCCTGCTCGTCTCCGGTACAGCTACTCGTGCATCACCAGCTAACCTGTCTCTAGTCTGCTCGTGAGAGCACCCAGAGTAATAAGAAGAGACATAAAACTCTGGGTCAGACAAAAGTCTGGTATGAGAGATAAGCAGCAAAACAGAACAGTAACAGGTATACTAAACCATACCTGAACCTGCAACCAAAGAGTTAGCATTACATACTGGACAGTACTCTAAGGTGCCACTAACATATGGTCTAAAGAATACAGGGTAGGGAATGTGCGTGTCATAGTGATGGCAAACAAATCAAGCATAGCAACCATCCTCCCATCTCTCACTCAGTGCGTAAAGCATACAATATCCACCACTTTGATCACTAGACTAATCGAGGTAATGACGAAGTTCGACTTGTACAACTACTGCTACCACCAATCTTATCCCCTGGGATCATGACCAAACCTTTTCAAATGACCCCACTTCATTGGTCTATAGCCCACTAGTCGTACCTAGGCCGCCGTGGCCCAGAATCCGTTCACGTACCTCCCATACATAGTGATCCAAAGTCATGGACATCGACAACCCCTTAGCACACGTCCTGCAGCAAAGCCCAATCATGAAGTTAACTTGTTGGTTCCCAACTAGATCCTGAGTTCTACTTCCTATTTGGACTTCCTTTGCATCTCAGGTCTTGGTCGAATTGGAGTTGGTCTTCAAAAGATTCGTCGCGTAGTAGTAATAGCACTCGTCCGGCTCGATTCGGATATGCATAGTGCTCTAGTCCTCATCGGTTCGGTTCGGTCCAATACTTCCTAGTATGCTCCTGGGTGCGGTTCGGTGTTACCCCTTTAGCTCGGTTCGATACTCCTCAAATGGCTCGATACCCTGGAGTGGTTCGGTTCGGGTGTGCTTGCTCATGTCTCCAAATCCGTTCCGGTCTTCCCCTCTTAGCTCCGATCCGATCCCCTTTTGGTCTCTTCGATCCGATGCCCTTTTGGTCTCTCCGATCTGATCCCCTGTCCAACTCTAACTCTAAGCAAATGGCCTTCCTTCTCGCCATGCCCCTTATGCTAAGTTCCAATCCGCATCAAGTCCGCTTGCCCGGTTCTCCTATCCGATCCGACCCAATAATCCGATCCGATCCAGTTTGAAACCCTGCACATTTCCTTCAACTTTCCAGCGACTGTTTACGCCATACGACGACGTTTTCGACCATTCTAACTATTCTAATCAATCACAAAGCATACCATACAGTCATAAAAACATAGAGAATCAACCATAAACATCAAAACAACAACAATATCATGTAAATTGGATCAGACATAGCCAAAAGCCATATTTTCCCTTAATCATATTTAGGCATAACTAATGATATGATTAGCAAAACTTAACCAAATTATCCAAACTTTCTAACAGAGGCTTAAAACATCATTTCGAATTTTATAAATATTTTTCTAGATTTTTAACATGTATAAATTCGCTAATTATCACTGGTTACTCTTAATTAGCCATAATTAGTGAGGAACTATGCAAATCACTCACCTTAGCCACAAACAAATTACCAAATCTGAAATAATTCTCTGTTTGGCGCTGTTCCCAAAGCTATACAGCAGTTCTACATCGATTCTTGTGCTAATCCTCTTTGATTTGATGTAGATTTGGCTTAATTAGTGATTAGGAGGTGATTTGGGTTGTTTTAGATGTTGGAGGCCATTACTAGGGTTCCAAGAATGAAAGTGGCGGCTGTGAAAGTGAGAAAAAGGGTGTTCTCTAAACCCTAACAACCCTTAAATATTCCAAATCCCGAAATTCTCCTTTGGGCCTAGCTGTTAATCACCCGGTTAAGCCCAATTAAGCTGTTTTCACCATCTGAAACTTGTTTCAGCCATATCTCCCAAACGATGAGTCCGTTTGGCTAATGTGACCACTCTACGGAAAGATAAACCATCATCCGGATCTAATGAAAGTGGTTTTTGGTCAAAATTCCTTTCCAGTCAAAAGTTATGGCCGAAACAAGATCCGCTAGGGGCAAAACGGTCATTTAAAAATCGGAAAAAATCATGCACATAGGAAATGACCCCAATAGTCGTCTCCCAAAGTTACATGACTATAGACTTCGCATGTGAAAGAAAGAAATATCCTACGATCCTTCGATGCGTAGAATGCGGGTCGTTACACCCTCCTACAGCTATAAATACACCATTTGAAGGCATTATCAAGGACTTTTGGCCATTCTTCTCGGCGGATTCCATCATTACTGTAGCGCTAGGACTTTGCACCTTTGTACATCTAATTTCTCCTCTTATAATCTCAATTAACACACAGATTGTGTGTCTGTATGTAACTGATTCTAGTAATCCGTCAGTATAACAATAAGATTATAAAGTGGACGTAGGCTACATCTACAGCCGAACCACTATAAAAACTTCGTGTGTCTCCTCTTATTTATCATTTTCTGCATTTTGTGATCTGCATTTGGGTGTCAGTACCATTTTTTGGTCTAACACATTTTCCCCTCAGAGCTCATGTTTTATACTTAAAATTTGAGCTTCGACACTTATCGGTTGTGATGCCATTTGTCTTTGAATAGTAACACTTGATTTTTAGGGCTCTGAGCATATCAGAATTTGAACTCTGGTTCTACTGGAATTTGTAAATTTTATGAAATAATTCGAGTCTGGATTGTTCATATCTTGGTGCAGCTGAGCACTTGCAATTTGTATCTCAAACTTGAATGCTTCGAATTTAATTTATTGAGATTCAATCGTAGCTTTTTTGTTCGGAATGGAGAATCATGCTTTGGTCCTTTGAATCGTTGATTCCAAATGATCCAAGCACAGAACTTGTTAGTTGAATTTATATGCTTCATGCCACCTGTTCTATAATTAAAACAAGCACTTGAACGGTTTTGGACTTATACTTTGTTATTGATTGTCCACATCAATAACTGATTAGTTAATCACTAAAAATGAATTATAGTGAGTTTTGTGACTGGGACTGAATAACGTGCCTATACAGAACTATTTTGTTTAACTGTTTATAATTCGTCAAACATTGTCTGTATAAATACGATACTCTAATCTGAATTCACAACGACACTAGAGTAATGCTAATTGATATGTATACCGAATACATATTTCAATCCTCACTCTTTTAATGACTTATACAATCCTGTACAATGGTTCAAAATTTATGAAACGTGTATGTGTTCAAGTTGGAACTTTGAATTCGAGCTTTCTGAAGTTAGGGCGACTGCGACTTTTGGATTGTAAATGAACCAGTCTTTGATTATTCCTTGTCCTCTTGACAATTTGCTAGAAAGATGCTATTATGTGCTAACTTAATATGGCTTTTAATCAAGCGTGAACTTATTTTGGCATTTCCAAATTTGTTGCAGAATTTCTAGGGAAAGAAGAGTTTGCTGACTATTTATTTTTAGGCCTTCTACAGTAGCTTAGTTAGATTCAGAAATTTAAATTTGAATTTGCATTGACACCATGGATAATACTAGGATATATAAAAATTTGAATCTCCGTTTCACGACGGCTTGCCCAATGCTTAATTATTGCTCAATCTCCTTTTTATATCTTATATTGAAATTGTTGACGGGTATTAGCTTCCATTCCTCGAGAAGCGTTACTGCTTTATTAGATTCGAACTATGCCATATCCGCGCATTCAATTTTTAAGCATCATTATCTTCAGATTTGAAGCGAAATATCGTCGGGTTTTTGTGAGATATTTATGGTTGGAGTTTTGCAGATGAGGAAGCCTTTGCATTAAGAGATTCTAATTGGTTTTGCCAGGTTGATATTTATCAGTGCAGTGATTTTATCGACATATCGATTTTGCCAAAAATTTTAAATGCCCCATTTTTTATGGCAAGATCAAGCAAGTGTATTGGCTTCTTTGATGAGAGTAAATCGGTTTTTGGCTCACTGCAATATCGTGATAGACCCATGGTATTTTCCCCGGGCATAATTCAACTCTTATGTGGTTGTGTTGCTTCAGTAGCGTGGGTCATCACGAGTCGCAAGAGCTCGATGTGATTTGCTTGTCGTGTTTCCTTGATTGTGGTTGATGCTCTAGAAGCTTCTACTTTGTTGGCTGCAGATTTTTAAACTTGCCAATCATACATAGATCCTCTAAACTCGTCAGTTCAGTAGCAATTCCGACTATACTAAGTGGTTTGGTGCTTCTACTTGTAGAATTTTTCTGTATCTTTGTGCTCCTGCTCGGGAAGGTCTTTGCTTTTAATGCCTCTGCTTACGGAGGTCGTATACTTAGTGCCCCCACTAAGGGAGGACTAGACTTTTAATTTCGTCTCTTCTATAGGAGGACTTTTTATTTTGGCCCAACACTTGTCGCGTCGGAGGTACTAAGACACTACGCGAGTTAATTGGAGGCCCAACATCCTTCACATCTGAGATAATAGATTCTATGCAAATGGATTTCATTCTTCATATCTGAGATAATCAGACGCTATGCAAATGGATTTCGTCATTCTTCACATTTGAGATAATCAGATGTTATGCAAATGGACTTCGTCATTCTTCACATCTAAAATGATAAGATGGGATATCATTCTTCACATCTGAGATAATCAGATGCTATGCAAATGGAGGACGAAATTTTTAATTTCCCCTTATTATGGAGGGACTTTTAATTTAACCTCTACTTTTAATTTAATCTACCCTTGCTTTGGAGGGATTGCCCTTGCTATGGAGGGACTTTGATTTACCCTTGCTGTGGAGGGAATGCCCTTACTATGGAGGGACTTTGATTTACCCTTGTTATGGAGGGATTTTTGTTTTTCCCTTGCTATGGAGGGACTTTGATTCACCCTTGCTGTAGAGGGATTTCTGTTTTTACCTTTCTATGGAGGTACTTTGATTTTGCCCTTGCTATGAAGGGACTTTGATTTTCCCTTGCCGTGGAGGGACTTTTATTTGCACGATTGTTGCGCAAGGTGAACATTAGTTGTCGTGTCAGATACGCTTAACTATGACAAGCGATTGCAGCTGGACTGAGAGGCTCTCTTGACAGAACTTTGCAAGGTTTGCGTCGTTCCGTAGGGTGAACATCAGTCCTTGTGTGTCGGATACACTAGTAGGCGATCGCATCCGAACCGAGAGGTTCGTTCGAACATCAGTCGTTGTGTCGGATGCAGCTAGCTATAGTAAGTGGTCGCATCTAGGCTGAGAGATTGTGACCCCATGGAACTTGCAAGGGTTTGTTTCATTCCATGGAGCGAACATTAGCCTCGGTTGGATGCACTTGACTATGGAAAGTGATCGCAGCCGGGCGCTGGCTGCCCCTTGGAATTTGCAACTTCTATCATTGACTTCGCATCCGCTTGCTGAACTCTCCACCGTTCGGCTCTTGGAAACTCTCTCACTCACTCTCCAAGATGCACTTTTCATCATTGGATTTATGCATGTTGATGTTTTCTACATTCGACGCTTGAGTTGGCGTTATTGGGGTTGCCGCGTGGCGTCAGGTTTCGCAGAAGTAAGCGTTCGTCAGATAGCCTATAATAAGACATCATCTTTTAGCAAATTTTGAATTATAGAAAATACTGCAATTAAGAGATTTACTCAAGAAATTATGCTTTTAGTAGTAGATATAATATTCAATTATAATAGCTCCTTTACCAAGGGAGGTTTATATTTGTAAAAGAAAGTATATCAATTTTTCATAAGGACTAAGTAGTACTTTTATGCAGAATGCTGACATAAGCGGTCGTTATTCCAGATTCTTGGTATTGAGACTCCGTCAAGGGTTGACAGTTTGTTGATGTCATCTTGAAGCTTTTGACTAATGACATATAATACCTGCCAGTTAGGCTCAAATACTCCAATACTAGCCTTTACTCAGTTTTGGTATGGAAGTGCTTGGCGATCATTAGATGAACAGGAGATTTTAATTCCATCGGAGTCATTGCTTCTGTCGGACCGTACTCCTATGCATTTGCATAGCTTTACATCTTCTCCTTGTTTTTATCGGTTGAGCAAGAACTATTTGCTATTAGACCCTTTCCATCCAGGCCCAGTTGATTGGTGGTTACGCTTTTCCCCTAAGTAGTTAGAAGAGAATTTATTACATGCGATTTCCTGACAAATTGTTGTAGCTTGTTCTCCTTAACCAGCACCTCAATTGATCTTTTTAGATATCTGCAACCATTAGTTCGGTGGCCGTGCTGATTATGGTAGTGGCAGAATCTTCCAGACTGCACAGCTTTGTTTCAGACTTTTAATGTTGGTGGTTCTGGAAAATATCCTACATCATTATTAGCAAAGAAGATGTTCTCCGAAGTATCATTTAGAGGATTCAACTCTTTGGTTTTTGTAAAGCAGAATCTCTTGGTATTATTCTCTTCTTTTCTTTCATCATCGTTTTCCCTCTTATGCCCCATGACATTCTTCTTACTGTTTTCCAGGTTCATTTTTCCCTTTACCATGGTAATTGTACTTTTCTCTTGAAAGATCTGAAACAAGGGAATATGTGTTCCCTTCCAAACCGATGTTCGTTAGATAATTTGCAAGATCACTTGAGTGACTTTGAGAGCATAGAGTTGGTTTAACAACATCTCATTTGAAGCATCAATTTTTAGATATAAACTGGCCATAGCACTGTCGAACTCTTCTCGAGATACAACATCTCTTGGAGCTTGGCCAATAGTTGGATTATTAGTTTGAGAAGTGGCGGAAACATCTTCAACAACATTACTGGAAATCCCTGCAGCTTTACCGTGTTTGTCCGAATCAACTCTTTGAGGAGGACAGGGATTTGCTTGCGCATTTAGAAGAGCATTCTTCTTATTGATAAGAGCTTGATTAGCATCCATTAAACTTTTAGTAAAGGTTTCCATGCGCTGATTTAAATTGGCAATAGCAGAGTTTAATTCGTCCCTAGTTACTCTGGCTCCGTCTGTCGAGCTTTGGCCAATCTCAAAGCGGTTAGTAAGTGGTGTAGCTTCATCAGCCATGTTGTTGGATGCTCTAATGGTTTTACTTGCAGTTTTCTTAGAATTAGCGATTATTTCAGATGAAGCTTTGAACTTAGGAGCGGATTCATCAAATGGGGCGGATCTTGGATTTAGAGAATCTATAGTAGAAACAGGCTTAGAACTTCAATGCAAGGCTCTTAAACTAGAGAGAAGTGCGGACGTGGCCCAACGGTGGGCACTAAATGTTGAAATCAAAAGATAGCCACAATACCAAAGGTGCTTTTATAACACTTGACCAAAAGGTAAGATTTGAGATTACAGGGCCACAAACACGAAATAAAAGCAAAAAAGTAGAGAACACAAAATTTTACAGTGGTTCAGCCAATTTACACCTACGTCCATTATAAAAGCTATTTTCATTATCAATTTTGAATTTACCAAGTACACGACTTCATTCATATCATTCATTTCTCTCTTTTATGAGGATCTCCTTTTTATTCTCCCTGTTTGGCTCTTGATTTCACTTGAATTCATGAAGGAATCAGAGAGATCTTTTGATTTGTGATGATGAATGGGTAGATCTTCAACCACTTTAACAATTAGATGATCTTCATTAGTTTCATGGTGAATTTGTGTTGGATCTAGGCTTGAGAGAGAATTAGTGGAGATTAGAGTAGCTTGATTTGAGCTTGAGAGATATCTAATGGAGTTTCTAGAAGATTTGATTCATTTGTTGTTGGAGAGAGATGGATTGATCTTGAGAAGCCATTAAAGGAGCTTGGAATGAAATTTAGAGTGTTGGAGAAATGGTTTGAGCAGCCCTTCGGGGTAGAATTTTTGGACACCCTTCATCGATGAATTATGGGGTATCTATAGGAGCTATTTGATTGTAGTGCCAAATCCATAAATATGTGTGTGACTTAAAGAGCAAGAAATGACCTGATATTAAAGTAGCGACCTGATCTTGTTAGTGCGACATGGATTTAAATGTCGTATGGACAACATACGGAATGAATCATAACGACTTGATTAAATTGGAATAATTTTCTACATACAAATCTCGCTGACCCCACTATTTACAAGTATGTGGTCCAATTAAACGCTACACGATGGCTTACTAAATACTAACGCCTCATGCAGCTCGCTTTTGGATGACTCAAGTCGTCACACAACTTAACTCAAGGTGTGTACATTTTACATGACATGTTATTTCCTTCCGTTTATGTTGCCACATGGTCAGTTGATTGTCTACGCAAGTTCTATCCTATTACTGTGATCCATCCCAACTATGTACACACGCGATTACAACTTGAATGGCTTACACAATGGATTTCCTATGGCATGACTTAAGCGACATGGCTTCAGCGGCTTGCATAGAGATAATGTGAATGACTTGCTTCATATGAATTGCCTGCGGCATAATTTCAGTGCCCACGTTAACATGACATGGTGGTGCCTGGATCTGCAAAAAACCATCTCTTGCAGATGTGTCCCCATTAGTTCATTCAAGTGCAAAGTGGCTCAACATGCTACTTGCTGTAATACCCAGGCATCTTTGCTAGCTATCTCTCGCTCCTGCTAACATAGGCTGTTAAACCCCTCGAAAGCTTACACATGGCCAACATCCAGCATATTGATGTTCAGATTGTATGAATGGTATGGCGCACTATTGAACGTCTTGATTCCAAACTGTGTAGATCGGCTTCCTTCAACGACATGCTTTCATGCGTCTTGATCGTACATAGCTTTGACATCTAGAAGCCATCATTCAGTCTGTGACCGATCTGCACCGTGAGTCTTGCGGCGTGAGTGGACATAACGATTGGAAGGCTTGCGGGACGATTTGCTTCAGAGGCATGATTAAAGTATTTCCAGCGACTTAACTCAAGTCGTGCCAGCGACTTGAATAGAGTGACATATGAACAATTGATGTCGCTTGGCCTTATGTGAATTGCCTGATGGTTTATGTTATGATTACATGTGTCCATATAATTGCTAGATTGATCCATGCATTCAGAAATGCATGTCCTAATCATTTACCAATTCACGTGGATGTGTTCTATACACATAGGTTGACCAATGTATATATATAATGTTGCATGGTCAGTCTATTAAAATGATCCATACTTTTACATTCTGCATGTATGGCAGACCATGTCTGTTTGAGAACTCTTCATGTCATGTAGAAATAACCCATAATTATAGCACATAAACCACATTGTGAGCTAACAATCCATATCCAATGAATATACTATGCATGTAACACAACTAGCATGTGCACAAATCATGAAACAAAGTATAAAGCGCCACGTGTACATTATAACTCATCTGGCCAATATTCTTTCATCTAATCTTCAAGCTTATCGAACCATACTTTGCATAGCGCATCGCTTAATAATGTCCAATCAACTGAAGAGCTTACACCATTCCATTGTCATCAGTTATACAGTTGACACCTTATTTTCTGAACAGCTTTTTCACAATGGGGTCAACATCTACATTTCCTTAATTCCGAATTTAACCAGTAGGTGGGCCTTTAATTTCTTCGATTCATATCTTATCTTGGGGTTATATTCAGATTTGGACTTGAATTTGAGGCTTTTGTTTTGATTTGTTTTTGAATCCACGTGAGAGAGATTGAGGCCGATAAGCCTGGCGCCGGAATCACCACCAGTTATGAGGTTTTTCTAGTATGCTTGTTATTTGGTCAGAGGTGATGATGCGAGCGGTCATATACAAAGGCAGCGGGTAGCTTACAGAGACGATTTGGAGAAGAAGATAGAACAGAGAGTAAGAAAGGGTTGTCAATTGGCATTGGTGTCGTCGGTTCGAATAGGCTACTCAACCCGAGGATTGTGGCCATTTTAGTGAAATTCCCGAAGCACTGAGAGAGAAGGGGATGAAAACAAATCAAAATAGAGCTTCAGCTCGAAAATTCTCGACTCGGGTCGAGTTCTACCCTATGTTATTCGAGCTGATGGCTTTGAATTGAACACATAGTACAAAAATGGCAAACACACGTACATATGAATATGTTCAAATCAATATACAAGTGGAGAAAAACAAATAGCACTCCACTATGTATGTACATGACCCGACTGAAGCTAACACATCACACAACTTCGCGGACAGTTAGGATAGAGCCTTTCATATTTCGGATTTAAAGTTGCACAACATATTTATCTCGCAATTTTGGACTTACGGACATATACTCTTTTAACATTACATCACATATTGAATAATTGCATGCTTTACTGCTTCTTTTATATTTTATCATACTTGCACTAAACACATTAGAACACACGCTCATGGGGGAACATGATACTACACTGTAATCTGTAATGTTTTTTTGATAGCACATCAAATATCTCTAGGAGATATCCGACAAGATACTCAAAATCTGAAAAAAGAAAAAAAATTCTAGAGTCATTTACCAACCCTGATATTCTTCCACAGATTCTAACTCAAATATTACTAATCCTAAATTTTAAGTTGATCTTCACGAAGATGTTGGATCGTCTGAGGGAGAGACTTCCGTTGACGAAGAAGACAAAGGAGTAGGAGATAATCGAGCTCCCGATGAATTTAACAATGCAATTATTCTACATGGACTTTCGAACTCGTAGGTTTCTATGAATGATGAGTCTAGACTCAAACGATTGTGCTAAAGGCATGTATATCCTGGGAAGAAGTCAGAGTAGCCACAAATATCTTAAACATACCCGATGATCCACTAAAGGGGTACATGGCAATTAGCAGGCTAATGTGCTCAGTCAGAGCCATTCCTCCATTTCCTCCTTTCGTTGTCGATTTTGTAAGATGATTGAGGATAACTTCAATGCAACATCAGCCGACAGCCTACTTCTATCTGTGTACCTTGTACATATCGTAGAAGGAGGTTTTAGGTGTGAAGCTCACCTTTGAAGATGTAAATTTTTCTACTACTTCAAGTATAGCCAAAAAGAGACTCCTTCCTTTCTCTATTTTGAATCTGCTCACAAGAGAAAGATCATTAGTGATGGATTCAACAACGTAGGTGACATAAGGCTCAAGTGTTCTATGTTCGACACCAACCTGGGTATGCTAAGAGGTGGCTGCAATCTAGTGAGTTTCAAATCTTAACTTTCCCACTTTAACTATACTTTCATACTTGTTGACCTTTCTTTCTTGTTATCAGTTCCAAATCCAAAAAAACACTGGGCCAAGTATATCAAGATCGCCTGACCACTTTACTGAATGCCAACCCAGATTTCTTAAGTGTCAGAAAGTGCTTAACAAACGAGTTTCTTCATCGGCATCATTTTCTTGACATGCGAAGGTGTATATGTGTTGGAGGCCATGCTTTTATATATGTCCCCACGATCAAAGTTATTCCCGTGCCTGCGGGGACTGAAAGCGTTCCCCTAGCCGAGGGGAAAACAAAAATAATATCCGAATCTGGTGAGGGCTCAAATAGCAAAGATCGCTAAGAATCTCAACAGGGAGAGAAAGAGAAAACTCCCAAAAGAGAGCCTGTTGAAATTCCAAAGAGTCCTTCTCCAATCAGTATTCTTATCGAAGAGCTTCTGGAAAGAACACATGAGGAGGAAACTCGGGATGGTTCTCCGAAAGATGCATCTCCTTCTGAGAGGTAGCCTTCCCTTAAGACCCCGTCTCCTACCAAGTCACCAGCTCATGATTCACATCAAGAGGAATCAATCTTCAAAGTCTTGGGTTGTCTGCCCCACCAGATATATTCTTCCTAAGACATTGGTTCTGGCTCTTTCTTTCCTCCTTCCAAAGAAGAAATTACCCCTACGAAGACTGTTAAGACGACACCTTCGAGTCGAACTCCAGCTCTGGTTTGTCTGGGAGATCACTTAGGACATATACCACCCACTGACCCTACTACCACACGTCACATAAACTGTGTGATATATTACTCTTGGATTCTGACAGTAGCATGTGTTAACTTGCAGGTACAATCTCTTACCGACACTATGACCCCAAAAAACTTCACTACAGTATTCCCGACCTCAGCCCAACTATGAGCATGATTACGGAGAAAGCCACAGTAGGGACGACAGAAAGCAGTATCAATCAAGATATCCTCGATCCTCGCATTCTCGTTCTCTGGCTTACTCATACTCTGACGAGTATAAAGGTCACCGAGGCTGTCGTGAGGAAGAGGAATAAGTTACCACGGTTCTACTTATACCCAAGGAAAAATATCCTCAACTTAAGAAGAAACATGATCCAAAAGAAAAACATAAAGTGCAAGATCAAGATAAGGGTAGTGCAACTATTGTTTCCACCAAGCGCAAACCCATCAATATTATTACAACAAAACCGGTGGTGATTGACCCCTCTACTGAGTAAAAAATAAAGACCTTAAAGGAGCAGTTCCCTAAATATCACTTCGGTAACATGCATTTTGTACCTAATCTCGAGCAAATCCTCGCCAACTGGGCTGACACCATCAAGATTCAAATAGACTTTATGGATCACCAATACAGGAGACTTGCATTATGCTTGAAAACTGTCCAAGATCATCAGGGAGCTTCAGCTGGACTTGGATAATCAAAAACTCATGTCTGAACACGGCATGCCTGCCAGGCAGACAACCATTAAGGAATGTGAGGAAGCTTAGGCTCAGGTCGTTCTTGCACAACACAAAGCCGAGAACTATAAGAAGTTACACAACAAGTTTCAAAACCACGTCCATGATGAGCTTGGTATCAACAACAAGGAGCACATAGCTCTTAAGAAGAAAGTTGAGGGTGTCACTGTTGAGAATACTGAATTGAAGTTATCATGAACTTGCCACAGGAAGGAGAAGACTGATCTTGAGAAGGAAGTCGCCAACCAGAATGATAAGCTGGCATATTATGAGGAGAAGGTCATAACTGCTAAGGAAATGCCAACATTGCCCTCAAATCTGCTGCTACTTCCAAGGCACAACTTGTCGCAACCTAAGAAGTGTTAAATGACTGGGCATCTATTAATATCTTTCTCGGCCCAAGTTCTTAGGACCAGAGACAAATCCTGGATGCAGGATTATAAAAAATAAAAACCTCAGTCGATGTGTGGGACGAGCTTGTTGATGAGGAGAAGCGCCGATTGAAGGTTGATATTGTTGATGAAGAGGAGTAGTTGATGAGGACATATTTGAAGGGTGAGGACCCGAAGCACTTAGCGGAGGGGAAAAGATTGTTAAAGGAGGCAATGGAAGCCGCCAAATGCCAAGCTAAGGGAAAAGACACTATTGAAGTTGGTTCTGGTTCCTCTTCCGCAATGCCCGAAACTGTGGAGGCAGAGAATAATGGCCCCGAGCGCCTATAGATTACTAAAAGTGCATTCCTTTCTCTTATAATTGAAAGTACAACTACTGCTACTCCCGGAGATCAATTGGCCAAAGGTATTTCCACCCTTTCTCCACTATTTGTCAAAGCTACTATTGTGTGTTGCCATATTATGAAGCTTTTAATTGAAAGGCCCGTTTTTTATCCAGAGCTAATAACTATTGTTCTGCCTGCTTCAGGAACAAATTATGCCGCTGTTCCAGAAGAAGAGTAGAGGAGTCGACTGACAAGTCCATAGCGCTTCCCAGTGCCGATAACCTCAATGAAGGAGAAATGATTGACGCTTTGAAAGATCTTGATGGCAAGGAAGGTTAAGGGGATGCAAATGTTGTAGTCACTAGAGCATCTATTGGAACCGAGGACCAAATCTTGCGCAAGTGCAAGCGAGGAATGAACAACTCTTGAAAGTTAAAACTGGAAATTTGGAAGTTCCTATCTTCGTGGATCCCATACAAATGATTCCTCGTGGTGCCAAGGTTTCCATTAAGCTGTCCAGATCAATCACGATGGACACGACTTCCCAATGCATCGTAAATCCAGAAGATCCCATATCTGAAAAAATCAACAAGAAGAAGCGCATCCTCCCAAATAGCAAGATGGAGGTGTAGCAGTAGCTTAAAGAGTCCAAGAAATTCAAAGCTACTCACAAGTCGAAGTGATGCTCTATTTTGATTTCGTTTATTTTAGTCTTGTGTTTTCCACTGGCCTACTGGGGTTGTTGCGAGTGCGTCCCTCACATTTTTATCTTGTCATCTTGTACAAACCTACATTCTGTAAATAAAGCAATGTTACTGCAATATTACATATGGAAGTTTACTATTGCTTTCAAGTTAATGCGTCCATGATCAAAATATTACTGAGCTAAATAATAAACAATAAAACACATCACAATTCAACTTCCTTGCAATCAAAGTATTAATAAACCAAGTAACAAATAGGAAACCATATTGTATTTAATCAAGCATGGATGGTGTGATTGTTAGAGTTTGTACCCTAGAGGCAATTCATTTGATGAGATTAATAACACTGTTGATGCTATTATTTTATTTGGAATAAAATATTATTCTATTGTATTGTATTTACTGCGTATTATAAATAATAATATAATAGAAGTCCTTAGAATAATAATACGGAATTATATAGTTCGAGCAAGACTGAGCTTGAGATTATACAATGTGAAAAGTATTATAATTCTTAAATGCCCCTAGTCTAGTTTTATTGTTAATAAAGGACAACAATAAAGCGTTAAGACTAGTATGTTGACTGACTGATGATCACATCTCATTGATCATTAATATACGTGATATTAAAGTCAAGACATAAATACGCATTGGAGAATAGAGTATTAGGCTGACCCACCGTGAGATAACTCCATGGAGTATAATTAACAGTATCATGGGTTGTTCTTATAGTGACAGTGATGTAATGGTCCTCACACCTGAAATCATTATAATTTTATTCGAGGATATTTGTGTTTTGATGTCATCTAAAGTTATTTGTAACAGAGTAACGATAACAGTGATTGTTGGATACATCTCGAATCGAATAGAAATTATGAATGATCTAGATGGAATTTAACCCTGCAATATATTTGTAGTGATATCCATGGGCCTCTTGATTGAGTGAGACTGTGAAATGCATGACCATGCTCAAATATTGATTTGTTTTAAATAGTCTGCTCATCGATCAAAAAAACCGGATTAAATTATTAAGAGGATGATACGATCCATGCCTCCAGTTTAATCCTAGATATATCAGTTAAAAGGATTACATTACATTGATACACTGATCACGGAAAGGTTGTATCGAATTATCGGTATTATTATAACTTGGGTAGCAGCGACGCATTGCTAGATGCCAATCACTGTTTATGATTTTAAATACAATTTAAAATCATTGCCAACGTTATAATAACCTATGAGGTCACACATCAGAGCGTTTGTTAGAGAAGGGCCATTTCAAGTAAATAACATATATAAAATCAAATGTGTTGATTTTATTGTTTAATTTGAATTGGTATGCCACATTACTTTTGGTCCCTATTATTTCGGTCCGGTTTCATTAAAAAGGGGTTTACCCTTTTCTTTTGAGAAGGCGGCAGAGAGATAAGATCTCTAGAAAAATCCGATAGAGATAAAAATGGGAAAAAGGGATGGCGAATCGTCTAACAGCGACCTTCATCTTCCTCAGATTGTTCGACGGTCAAAAGGGCAGACATTCGTGGACCAAATAGAGGCAAGGCTCGTTGATTTGCTTGGATTCGAAACTCCAGTTCCATTTCTGACTCACAGATCGTTCGCATCTTCATGGATTTTGGTTGTAAAGGTATGATAAATCTAACCCTAGTTCAATTTCAGTTTATAATTCCACAAAGATCCTAATTTTAAGTAGTTAAATATCTCAATTGGATCTCGATTTGATTGAGAAAAATTCCTTCAATGGTATCAGAGCGAGCTTATTGCGAGATATTATAGATTGAACTTTGATTTTGGGGTTTATTCATGGTTGCGTCTTTATCTGAATTTTAATTTCATAAGTAAGTTATACACTGAATTGATTTGATCGAATTATACACTGTTTCAGTTGATTACGACTTGATATCAGATATAAATTTTAATTACTGAATCTAATACGACTATGCTATGAAAACATGGATGTGATCTAAAGCAGTGAACTGATCGGTTTATATGGATTTATGAAATCATTTATTTGGAAATTTGTTAAGACAATTTTCTTAATTGATCGAAAAACCCATGTATATATATAGATTTGATCTGAAATCATAACATTGAAAATGATACCACAACAACAATAGCTTTGCAAATTGGCTGACGTACATCATAACATTGAAAATGATACCACAACATCAATAAGTCCCTGAATATATATATATATATATATATATATATATATATAAGTATAATGAGCTGTTTAGATTCAAATATAAGGTTTAAAATGATATGATCATTTTGCAGGGTATTTAATTTCTGCGAGCTGAAAGTGTTTCAGCTGGTGACAATTCAGAAATACCAATGCTTGCATATTGGATGTAGCAAAACTGGTGCAAAAGGTTATACAACCAATTTACATGATGTTGATGGGTCAATTCGGATTAAATGTATACTATGTTAGAGTAATCTTGTGTGTAATTTTTGAGAACTGTCTATATTAGTCTGTTAAATAATCGATTGCTGTATAATAAATGGATCAAGTGATATATGTGTGTAACAAGTTATACATATATGTAAGATATACTAGTATATACAAATATTTTATGTTTACAGAATGTTAATGGATTGTCTATTGTATCTTGGAATATTTATTATACTGGAGAGGGCTCGACCCTTAAAATATATGTAAACTTTTGGTCATTATATTTGATTTACAGTATTTTAATTTAAATTATTAAATCAGTTGGATAATTACATGAAGCTGTAAATTTTATATCTTGCAAACGTATTGGATACATTATGTCGTGTCTGAGTTTATGAAACTCAATTTAATGGGTTGATCTATAATATTTAACATATTAGGATATGTAAAAATTGTGAAATTCACATTGGACATTTGCATCTATAGGCTCACTCATTGTACACATTACCGGGCCTTTTGGGCCTGTATGTTGTATGTATTTAGAAATGGATATAATTACTTAATCTAGTAAACATAATTTCTTATGTTCTACATACTAGCTTTAAGTAAACCAATTTTTTTATATTTTGAAATGTTCAAATAAAATAAACTTGGTTTTATATATATAACATTGAATTCAAATATAAATATGTATTTCACATATTTTATTTAGATCAAACTTATATTACATATATAAAATACATATTATGATATATGTAAATAACTCTAATATTCTTTCCACTACGAATTATAAATTCCCTCTAAAAGCAAATTTTGTTATATTAAGTCATGGTGACGTCTTCCAATAATATATTCATCACTGTCCAAAATCACTGGATGTAAATAACGCCAAAGCGTTGTACACCTTTTATTTTGGTTATATGCGATGGAGTAAAATGTGGTGGTCCAACTTATTATTGGGTCTAACTTAACTAGGCTGCATAATACGATTATGGCCTTAGAGACAATAGCATGAATTATTCTATATTTTGAGCAAATGAATAATATTGAACAAAATGTTCATCATGCGATCCAAGAATTATATACGATATAATTGACATAAGATGTCTACCTAAAAGGTTGTGTTTTGGGTTTAGCCAAAGCTGGGTCAAGGCATGACTAGATATGGATCTTGGAACACCGTTATATATGTATACCGATATGTATATAAACAGAGAGATGTTAATTTGAGTGGGAGCGTATTTTAGTTTAAATATTATATTTATGTTAATATAAATTTTGATTGTCAAAATTTTGAATTTATATTAAATGAATATTATAGAATCAGTTATTTTATTTTTCTACTGTAGATATTAAATAACAAAATAACTCCGATAATTTAAATTAATCCTTAAGAAGGACATATTAAATTAAATCAATTTTCTTGACTAACATTAAAATTTGTGGATTGTCCTTAAACAAATTAAACGTAATTGTTTTAGATATAAAGAGAGGATCTAAAATAAGTTAAAGTATGACTTCAACTGAATAAAATATAAATGTTATAATAATCTACTTATACATTTCTAGTATTAGATACTAGATATAAATCACATAAATGTATGCTGATTTACAGAAATTGCAAAATAAGTAGAAATCTGATAAAAGAACAAGTGGACTTACAATTGGAAATGAAGCAAATGCTGATAGATTACCCATAGCAAGTTGATTCTTGTTGAATGTACTGGCTTAATTAAATAAACAAAATAATTGTTATTACGAAATTCCACTTAAAATAAATGTTATAATATATCTTGTTTAGACAAGTTTGAATTTCATTTGTAATAAAAGAATAATTGTTATTCATTTTATTTAAATGAAATATCGTATGGAATTTCACAAATAGTTAATGATATTTATAAATCCTTAACTATAATGTACTTGACATTAATAATGACTGAATTAAATTTAGTGATTTAAATCCAATATACCTTTAGTATTACCAGTTAGCCCAGTAAACAAGAAAGTATATCAAAACTCCATAATGATGGAATTTTAAAATCAATTGATTTCGAATCATATGAAGGATGCAAATCTTGTTTATTAGGAAAAATAACTGAATCACCTTTCACTTGACACAGTGATTGAGTGACAAGTATTGTGTCTCGAACATAATGATGTATATGGAGCAACGAATACATAAGCTAGAGGTAGGTTTTATTACTTCATTATATTTACTGATGATATCAGTAGATATAGATATGTATATCTTATGAAATACATATCAAAATCCTTTGAAAAGTTCAAAGAATTCAATGTGAAGTTAGAAACCAATTTTAATAGAAAATAAATATTTTTCGAACAGTTCGAAAGAGAACATTCAAGCCAATAAATTTAATGACTATCTGAATGAGTTTGGAATTGTTTCACAACTCTATCCACCTAGAACACCATATTAGAATGGTATGTCTGAACAAAAATATCGAACCTTATAAGATATAGTATGATTAATGATAAGTCATATAGATCTTCCTATAAGTTAAATTTTGAACAATTATGTTAAATCCCACTAAAACGCTTTGAAAACGCCATATAAGATATGAACTAGGAAATGTCATAGTGTGTCCAATACGAAGATTTGGGATGTAAGGCGATTGTTAAACGTCCTTCCTCTGATAAGATCGAACCCAAATCAGATAACGATTTTGTGGGTATAAATTCTCTGAGAATAAAATGTTTATTACTTGTTTTGGTATCCTTGTGACGGAGAGTCAGTCTCTAAGATACCGATGAGAATAAAATAGAATTCGAGATATATCGAAAACCACAAGATACCATTAATTCTTGTATAGACAAGAAATTGAGTGGGAGTGACACAATAACTCTAATGTTATTTGATAAAATATTGATTATTGTAAATAATGTTAGTTTAAAAACAAGAAATAGATACCGATTCTAAGAAAGAAAATGTTTGGATTAAAGAAGTTCATGATTGAACTTAATTCATTGTTGATCGAATGATACACATGCGATAACAATATGGCTATTTCTCAGGCCTAAAACAATAAACTCATAATCAATCCAAACATATATTTTAAGAAATATAATTCTTATGTGAAGTTGTTCACAGAAGAAATAATCATATCTACAAAGTTACAAAAGTTGTAATGTTGCAGACCTACTGAATTAAACTCTGTCGCAGCAGAAGTTTAATAGTCACACTAGTTTCATAAATATACGATACGTAAATGATTGACTCTAGTGCAAGTGGGAGATTGTTAGAGTTTGTGCCCTAGAGGCAATTCATTTGATGAGATTAATAACACTGTTGATGTTATTATTTTATTTGGAATAAAATATTATTCTATTATATTGTATTTACTGCGTATTATAAATAATAATATAATTGAAGTCCTTAGAATAATAATACGGAATTATATAGTTTGAGTAAGACTGAACTTGAGATTATATAATGTGAAAAGTATTATAATTCTTAAATGCCCCTAGTCGAGTTTTATTGTTAATAAAGGACAACAATAAAGCATTAAGACTAGTATGTTGACTGACTGATGATCACATCTCATTGATCATTAATATACGTGATATTAAAGTCAAGACATAAATACGTATTGGAGAATAGCGTATTGGGCTGACCTACCGTGAGATAACTCCATGGAGTATAATTAACAGTATCATGAGTTATTCTCATAGTGACAGTGATGTAATGGTCCTCAGACCTGAAATCATTATAATTTTAATCGAGGATATTTGTGTTTTGATGTCATCTAAAGTTATTTGTAACAGAGTAACGATAACAGTGATTGTTGGATACATCTCGAATCGAATAGAAATTATGAGTGATCTAGATGGAATTTAACCCTGCAATATATTTCTAGTGATATCCATGGGCCTCTTGATTGAGTGAGACTGTGAAATGCATGGCCATGCTCAAATATTGATTTGTTTTAAATAGTATGCTCATCGATCAAGAAAAACGGATTAAATTATTAAGAGGATGATACGATCCATGCCTCCAGTTTAATCCTGGATATATCGGTTAAAAGGATTATATTACATTGATACACTGATCACGGAAAGGTTGTATCGAATTATCGGTCTTATTATAACTTGGGTAGCAGCGACGCATTGCTAGATGCCAATCACTGCTTATGATTTTAAATACAATTTAAAATCATTGCCAACGTTATAATAACCTATGAGGTCACACATCAGAGCGTTTTTTGGAGAAGGACCATTTCAAGTAAATAACATATATAAAATCAAATGTGTTGATTTTATTGTTTAATTTGAATTGGTGTGCCACATTACTTTTGGTCCCTATTATTTCGGTCCGGTTTCATTAAAAAGGGGTTAACCCTTTTCTTTTGAGAAGGCGGCAGAGAGATAAGATCTCTAGAAAAATCCGATAGAGATAGAAATGGGAAAAAGGGATGGCGAATCGTCTATCAGCGAGCTTCATATTCCTCAGATTGTTCAATGGTCAAAAGGGCAGACATTCGTGGACCAAATAGAGGCAAGGCTCGTTGACTTGCTTGGATTCGAAACTCTAGTTCCATTTCTGACTCACAGATCGTTCGCATCTTCATGGATTTTGGTTGTAAAGGTATGATAAATCTAACCCTAGTTCAATTTCGGTTTATAATTCCGCATAGATCCTAATTTTAAGTAGTTAAATATCTCAATTGGATCTCGATTTGATCGAGAAAAATTCCTACAGTGATATTGTATTAAGTCTCGTTAGGAATTGCACCTCCTAGATATCGTCTGCGAAAGGTGCGTGGCTACAGTCTAAGCCCAAGTCTTCATTGGTATAAACTCAACTGTCATTCATTATTCGATGCACCATTGCTACTACTACAACATTGGTCAATGCATGCTATGGTTTAGCGCTTTCAACTCTTTGAGATCCTCCTGCTCCTGCCTCATATAACGTCACCTGATTCGCTGTCTGAGCAGAGTGTTCATGCCCTGTACGATCCCGGTTAGTCACCTGACGAGTGGGTTAGAGAAATTGAGCTTGATTAGTCGGGGTAGTTTTTCGGTCCCTAGGAAGAACATGGGATCCACATATTGGCAATAACAGAGGTTATGCCAGGCTGGGATCATTAGCACCTAGACGGATTTCTACATAAAGTCAATATTGAAGTGATTCAACAATAAGTCATGCTGACAGTCTATATAAATTGATTATTAATAAAATTAAATATTATTTGACGATTCTTAAACAAAATTTTGATTGAAACCAGATATTTTTTGGAACGACCCAAACTCGCCCTTACGGGAAAGCCTAAATTGAGTTGAGAACACGACAAATTAGAATACAAATAAAAGAACATTTCATTGCTTATTACAACAATTTCATCAGAGTACAAGAATATAACAGAGTATGAATAAATAATATACATTTGATAAATATTAGATATTTATGAATTACAATGCAGCGGAAATTAATATAAAACACAACTGAAAGAAATACACGGATACAGAGCGTTCCAAATATAGCTCTAGCTGTAAACCAGGATCCTGTGAATACAATATCTGCAAAACCAAAACTACTAGCTGCCTCTGTGGAAAATAGGGTCACCAAGAGTTTAGGTTAGAACAATAAACTCCAGGTCAGTCGTGTGAATGGTGTGAGAACTAAAATAGTTATTTAAAACCATACTTTAAAAATAAAGTAAATCAAGGGACCATGCCATATAACACGGAACGGGTTTCCTCCTAAGAATACCAGTGCACATAATAAATAGCGCAATGCTTTTTGGAAAAATGAAGCTATTATAAGACCCAAGTCCCACCACATAATGCAACGCAAGACGGAGGATAGGGTTTTCCCTTATAATAGCCAAACATGCTTGGTACGTTTAAAACAAATCATTTGATACTATTATAAGTGTATAGTGTCAAAAACAACTTCAAATATAAATGTATCAATCATAGACAGCACGTGTACCATATATCATGTCGCCATACTAGGCTCTACAATCAAAACCGAAATGTCACGTATTGGAAATTGGATTTCCGTCATGAGTCGAGGCAAGGGATGGCTCCTCTCCGCTTCGAGACATTCTAGCAAATGTCTCAGGATTCCCCGCAGAGAACCCTGTGATGCTTCAGGGCCGGTCCTCTCTTACGTTTGAGGATTGGTTATTCTTGAACACGCGTTTCCCGGTCCTATCGAACCTATCCATCGTCTCTGTATTAACTGATATATCCAAGGCGCCTCACAATCCAACATCCACATAGGTAAAAATAGTAAATGTCTGGGCTCCGTACCATGACACCGCCCATAGCTAGAAAGAAACGTTGTGCACTCCTTACAGTCACGATCCTGTTTTTGACTCATACCGGGGTGTGAGTTTTGCGAATTAACGCTATACACAAAGCTATGTTATATTAAAGCCGTGCTTTGATCATCAACCACAAGACTCCGCTTTTCAACAGAAGCCTTGATCATTTTCATCTCAACATGCTACATAGACAATTCACGCCATGCGACTGATGTCTATCGATATATAACCTTTGAGCTCGTACGTCTCAGAGAAGGGCGTTAA
This sequence comes from Allium sativum, assembly GCA_030737875.1. Lineage (NCBI taxonomy): Eukaryota > Viridiplantae > Streptophyta > Magnoliopsida > Asparagales > Amaryllidaceae > Allium > Allium sativum. Next base: position 790,127,241 of record CM060920.1, on the reverse strand, counting down.
GCAAGAGAATAAATTCTCTCCGCTAAATAGATATATATTTAATAGAGATCAATCAACAGAGAATAAAATGCAATGTCAGGCACACATCCATTTACAAGTTCGTTCTGGGTCTGAATGGAATCGAAGGCACCTTATTCGTCATCCCTTGTTCAATACAGGAGAGAGGTCCCCGCATATCCGGTCGATCTCCAAGTACGTCTAGACGATCACTACTTATTACCTTGTCTTGAGTGTACCGCCAAATCAAGACATCAGCAATCAACCAAACTATGTGAAGACCTCCGGTCTTCAACCACCGTCTTTATCGTCGACATATCGTTGAATCAGTTATTCAGAATGGGTATAGACCCGGCCTTTCCGAATAACCGGCGTATATTATAGACAAGTCCTATAAAACACAGCATATGCCTCATTACAATTCTGAATATTCTTTTATTTAAATATTCATATCCTTTCAGAAAGGTTCTGATTAATTTTATCAAAGATAAATTATTTAATTCTTTAATCTTCCTTTAGATATTAATTTAAACCAAATTAAGGTTTATCCAACCTAGTCGGAATTAGCGCACCTTACTGAAGTAATCGTTTCTTTTATTTCCCCAATCCCAACCTATTCATCCCATGGAGCAAAACTGGTATTAATCCACATCTAAAACCACGATGTTATTGGTAAAATTAATTACCATTTCACGTTCAAATCTAATTAAAGATTTAACTATCGCTTGGAGTAAAACTGGTGCTACACCATTCTCGATCATTTCCCGAATTTGATAATTTAAATTATCACATTCTCTTTTCAATCTAATTAAAGATTCATTAAAACTCCACTTAGTTTTAATATTCCCAAAAATCAATAATAATGATTATTTAACTTTGGAAACACAAACATGCCGCATCGTCAATCTACAATGTACTATTGATTTCTGCCGATATATAACCTCTAAGCAAGTACATCTTAGAGAAGGGTGTTAAGCAAGAGAATAAATTCTCCGCCACCAAATAGATATATATTTAGCAGAGATCAACCACACAGTTTGAAATACAATGTTAGGCAGGTAATTTTGTCTTTAACTGGATTAAAGAACTAATGACATTTAAAACACAGTTCACGATAAACCCAAATCACATTCCATTAATTATGGAATCTTCACGGAAAATAGATCAATATATAGTTGATATCAATTTCTGTATCTGACTAATAATATAAATGGGATAACGGCAAAGCCTTTTAAATTCCATGTATATTAAAAGTCTTCCTCCATTGAAGCTCATTTCGACTATTATCAAATCGAATTCTATTCAATTCCAATTTAATATATTAAATTGGAAAAATTGACTTTGGAAAATTTCCATTAAATCTTAGTAAAGGATTTATAAACTCCAAATCCCATTTCACTGTAAATCGGGTTAAATAACAAGTGTCGTTAAAACATAGTTCACAATTAACCCAATTCACATCCCATTTTATTCCAATTAAATGTTAATTAACTGGAAATTCTAATAATCTTAAATAAAAGATTTATTCTTTTAACATGGGGTTTAAGAACAGTGTTATTTAAGACACCATTCGCAACAAACCCAAAATCCAATTCAATATTGAATACAAGGCTCTGAATAGAAATTATGTCGGCTTATATTCAATATTAAGTCCTGAAATCAACAAATATCGTATTGGGAATAACGATATATATATATATATATATCTTTCAAATTCCTCCACAATATCTGTATAATCACGGAATCCAATATCGAAATATTCCGAAGATAATTTCTATTCAAATCCATTCCAATTCATATATTGGAAATTTTGGTTATTTTTAAAACCATTTCAAATCCAGTTTATTTAAAAAAAATTGGATTATAATTCTAGTTCATAACTAGTTCATTTTGATAAAAATATACTTTTTATCTTTACAAACGTAGAATTTTTCATCCAAATTCATTCCAAATCATTTATTATGATTTTACACAAATTATTAATATTTTTAATAACTTTATCAAGGCCCGTACAGTCGATTTCCATAAACGGTCATCGAACTACACAGTGACCTTTTCCAAATTTGATTTGGACATAATTCCAAATCCAACCGTTAGATTTCAAATCTCTTGGATTCGTTTGAAAGCTCTTTTTGATACAAACCCAATGGTCCCGATTTAAGGAGAATCCGACGTTCGGATCTCCCGTAATCTCAATTCGAAGTCAATGGTCGAAATTCGCGAACGGCCGCGGCGCATTCTATTCAGGCCATTAAATATATAAATTATATATATTTCATTGATTTCCATTTAAAACGTATTTTATAAAACGTTTTAAATTCGTTTTAAAAACAATTTCAACTTCATATTCAATTTTAAATCAAAATTGAATATTCCATATCATTAATATATAAGTGATAATATTTCCAAAACATTAGATTTTGAAATTACTTCCTTTTTATATTCATTATAAAAATGAATAAAATCGATATAAATATCATTCACGTCAAAATGGCATTAATCTAATCAACATGGCTTCTTATATTTCAATATTTTCGTGTCCATCCCAAATCAGACATCAAAATCATATTTGGTCCATTACTGAATATTATTTTAAAATATTAGTTATTTTAAAATATTCATTATTCGTCATTTTAAAACATTCATTAATTTAAAATATTCGTTCTTTTCGAATTCGAATCAGACATAGTCAATTACCTTATAATTTTATTTATATGGATTTCATACACACATGTACACAATGATAATCAAACACAGTCAACCATCATCCAGAGTGCATTACACAACTGTATAAGCGTTAAATATAAATAATTAACGCTTACAACTGTCTGTCAACCCATCGATTGACATACAACTAAATATTGGGATTAGTGTATGTCCAATATCATCCCATCACCTGTGTGGGGTTTTCAAACAACGAACACTGATTATTATTTGTGCAGTTGGGGGATGTGTAAAATATATTGTCCCAATCCATATCAGTCAAATCTGTGTAAATAAAAAATCATCTAATTTGTTAGTGAATATTTATTTTATTCATATACACGTTAAAAATTATATTTTTAACTATAAAATATTTATTTCAACTCATGAATATTTTATACAATTCATTTATACAATAGAAATTATTTTTTTATTGTTCTAACATTTTTAGAAAATTTCGGCAGCATAACGGTGCGACACTAGAACCGGAATAAGGTCTAGCCTTATCCCTTGCCAAATAATGGCTCGTGCCATATACAAACCGAATTCTAATCAATTTCAATTCAATTCACATCCCAAATCACACTCAGACAAATAAATCACTCAATCCAAAAATCAACCAAACAACCAAACAAACACGGTTTCAAACAAAGGTGTCAGGTGCTACTAAGCACCGTTTGCATCCTAGTATAAATATTTAAGTAGAAAATAGAATTTGAGTGAGAAGCAACTTTGGGATCCACTCCTCCAGTTTTATTTCTGAATATCTGAACCGTTTGGATTTGCCTGAAATTCCAATGCAATCTTTTTCACGCTATTCACAGTAAAAATCATATTTTTAATATGATGTTTATATATTTAAAAGTTGCCTTTTTATATTAACTTAAAACTGAATTTTATATAACTAAAATTTGAATTTTTATATAACTAAAAGTCGAATTTTTATATAACTAAAAATCCAACTTTTATATAAATAAGAATCGAATTTTTATGTAACTAAAAATTGAATTTTTATATAACTGAAAATCGAATTTTTATATAACTAAAATCGAATTTTTATTTCGCTACCACATATATAAAAATCATATTTTTCATATCGCCACATATACAAAAATCAAAATTTTATCTTCTCTACATCATTATAAAAATCAAAATTTTATCTTCCGCTACTTTATTATAAAAATCAAATTTTTATCTATTAAAAAAATCTAATCTTTTTCAAATTAAAAATCTAATATTTTTCAAATTAAAAATCTAATCTTTTTCAAATTAAAAATCAAATCTTTTTCAATATAAAAATCAAATCTTTTGATTAAAGAAAATCAGACTTTTTTGTTCGAAGAAAATAAATAAAGTCATGAAAATAAAAAATTACATATACTGTTGCAGGTGGGTTCACTGTCGGAGGGGTGTTCGAAAGAGAGGCGCATAAGGGGGTCGGAGGCGTTGGAGGTGGGGCGGCAGGCCTCTAGTGGCGGCTACGGCTGATTTGGTTCAGGGGTTGCGGGTTTTCATTGGTTGATGAGGAGAGAGGCAGGGGAGGAGGAAGGGGGCTGGTCAGAGGGGGTCGGGGGTGGTGCGGCACCGCGGTGCGCCCCTAGGGCGACGACGGCATGAACGATTTTGAGGGGAGGGGGAATCGGGGTTGGGGCAGCGAGTTTTATTATTATTATTTTCTTTCAGATTTGTGATTAGAGAGAGGGAGGAGTGGGTATATTTATATTTTATTATATTATTTTATCCATTAAAGTAATTTTTTCATTCGATCTCCAAGTCGAACCCACTGACTTCCATCCCCAACCAAACACCCCCATCCCGAACACAATGGGATATGTCAAGTAAGCCAATTCGACTATTCCTATTAGTTTCCATTGAATTTAAAATATAAATCAATATATTTTAAATTCAAACACATATTTTTGTTTACCGAGGCCTCATACTAACTCCAAAAATTCCAGAAAAATAAATCTGGCTTTGTTTTGACGATATGGTCCTAACAAAACTAATTTCGTCGAATTTGGAGACCGTTTGAAAAACGGTCATTTTCCAGTCGACTAAATTCAAACTAAATTGACCAAACACGTTTAAATTTACCACGCTCACATATTAATTCCAAAAATTATGAAATTTTGGAATCTAGCAATAATTTGACATTCCGGATCCAACAAAAGTGGTGTCATCGAAAACGGAGGTTGTTTGCAAAATCGCTATTTTTAAGGGTTATATATTATATAAATTCCTTAGCGACTATTCTGAATTTTCAATTAGACATAAATTTTTATTCCCGTTATGAAATCTAGATTTTTCACATTCATTGGAAAGATATTTTCAAATGGATTCAAATATTTCTGGTTTGACCAAAATCTGGTTTATTTTGAACCCTGTACATTCATTTGAAATTTGAAATCGAATTTTCAAACTACCGCGCCATTTCCAATTCCTTTTATAGTTAAAATAAATATTTATATTCTAACTTCGATTCAAATAAATTTATATACTCTAACTCTATTCAAAATAAATTTCTAGCTGTTATTATTTAAAATGATTCATTTTAAATATTCAAATTTCATTAAATTTGCTAAAATAAAATTTTCAAAATGGTTCCGATTTTCTGGGTGGTTACATTTTTCTTCTTTTTATCTATTACAATGAAAATAAATCTAAAATCTCATCATCCTCAATTTACTGGTACAGACTACCCTCAAGAAAAAATAAATACACATGTCACCAAAACCTCAATATAATTCAGTGTACATGAAGCCGAAGCCTAGAACACATTAGCGAATTCTAAATTATAGAAAAGAGGATGATCCTTTTTTGTAGCAGCCAAAAGGTGGAATTTCGTAGACAAAAAAGGAGGAATCATATGAATCTAACATCAAACAAATCTTGAAGTATTAATTAACCATTTACTGCACCCAAAGTCTTTAGAGTTTTGTTTATTTAAGGAGAAATATATGATGCTAAACCATGACGTGTAGAATTAAAACTTAAACTTGGGTGAAGATCTGAAAATCCTTGGCATCACTATAATCAAACTGCTCACCCTTGGTATCATGGATTTATGTTTAAAGGTTTTATAAAACCCCGATTTGAGAGGACGATTTGATAGGAGATAAATCGAAGAAGGAAAGTTTGCTTGGAAGGAATGATTTGAGAGCAGCAATAGGGACGAAAAAATCGCTAGAAGAAAAAATCACTGGGAAGCAATTTGAGAGTTGAAACTATGGAAGAAATATACCGGATAAAGAACAAATTACGTAAAGACAATTGTAATAACCCGGGAATCCAGAACCAATTTTAATTTTTTATTTTTGCTATTTTAAGGGATTTTGAATATTTAAAATGATTTATTTTAAATAATAATGATTTAAAAATTTAATTAAATTTAAGTTAGAACGTATAAATTTATTTTAATTATAAAACGAGCCTAAAATGGCGCAGTAGTTTGAAAATTTGATTTCAAATTTCAAATGAATGTACAGGATTCAAAATAAATTGGATTTTAGTAAAACCAAAAATATTTGATTCTGTTTAATTATATCTTTCTAACAAATGTAAGAAATTGAGATTTCATAATATAAATTAAAAGTTATGACCAGTTTAAAATTCAGAATAGACGCTGTAGAATTTATATATATTTTATATAATATATAGCCCTTAAAAATAGCCATTTTGCAAATGACCTCCGTTTTCGATGAAACCAATTTTGTTGGATCTGGAATGTCAAATTATTGTTATATTCCAATTTTCATAATTTTTGGAATTAATATGTAAGCGCGATGAATTAAAACATGTTTGGACAATTCAGTTTGAATTTAATCGACTGGAAAATGGCCATTTTTCTGATGGCCTCCAAATTCAATGAAATTAGTTTTGTTAGGACCGTATCATCAAAACATAGCAAGATTTATTTTTTTTTGGAATTTTTGAAGTCAGTATGTGGCCCTGGTAAATTAAAATGTGCGTTGAAATCAATTTTGAACGTTATATCGATTTATATTTTAATTTTAACGAAAACTGATCGTAACAGTCGAATCGGCTTACGAAACATATCCCATTGTGTCTGGAATGGGAGTAATTAGCTAGGGTTGACATTCGTTGGGTCCGTTTTGGAGTTCGAAATAAAAAGTTACTTTTTGGAATTAAAAATAATAAAATAAATTATTATATGAAGTCAACCTTTCTCTCCTCTCCCCTATTCATCGTTCCAACCCGATTTAGAATAAAAAAACAATGACGAAGACCGCCGCCGCAGGCCTCACCGCGGCGCTGCACCCCGACGCGCCGCCTCCCCCAGCCTGAGCCGCCGTCGCCGCCTGTTGCTCCACCCCCTTCTCCAATCCGTAGCCCTAACCCCCAAATCGATGAAAGCCGCCGCTCCGACCATCTTGGCCCCGCCGCTGCCTCGTGCACCACCCACGATCGCTCAGCAACCCCACCGCCACCTTCCCTCAGCCCAGCTCCGGCTGTGGGTCCCCCCTCCAATAAAAATCTGATTTTTATATATTTTCATATTTGCAAATAACACCCTGATGCTCTTCAGCCCATAACTTCCGATCCGAACACTTCTGGCCAAAACTCCGCACTACCAAAATCGAAGATCATGATTTTCTCTTCGATTTGAGTATATGGAAGTCAGATTTTGGATTGTAGAGTTGTTCAGAAAGCGAATCCAGAGTCTGCTATCCAAATATTGTCTTTTCGCGATTTCTGGCTAAATCGACCAATTTCGGAAGAAAGGCCACTAGGAGAAAGTTTTCCAGAATGGTGCATTTAAGCTAAAAAGAATGACGGCGTGAAGACAAGAGCTTGTTTGCAAATGCTAGAACCAGAACAACAAATCAAAGCGTAAGAAAATAACGGTGGTGTGGATCCCAATGTGAGAATTTCTTCTCACTCAAATTATTTAACAATTAAAAATATACTAGGATGCAGACGGTGCTTAGAAGCCCCCGACACTATTTATTTTATGAACCATGATTGTTTGTTTGGGTTGTATTATGGAAATTTGGTTGTGTTGAAAATGAATTGTATTGTGGTTTGTGGATTGATTATTATGTATGGCGCGAGCCAGTATCAAGAGAGGGATAATGCTAGCCATTACTCCGGTTCTAACGTCGCGTCGTTATAATGCCGAAATTTTATGAAATAAATACTGTTTATAAAAAATATAATTTATAATGTGTATATGAACTATATAAAATATTCATGTGTTGAATAAAATATTTGAACAATAAAAATATCATTTTTATTGAATAAATGAACTATATAAAAAAATTATGTGTTGAATAAAATATTTGAACAAAAAATATATCATGAATAAATGAACTATATAAAATATTCATGTGTTGAATAAAATATTTGAACAATAAAAATATCTTTTTTATAGAATAAATGAACTATATAAAATATTCATGTATTGTAAAAAATATTTGAACAATAAAAGTATTGTTTTTATTGAATAAGTGAACTATATAAAATATTCATGTGTTGAATAAAATATTTGAACAATAAAAATATCATTTTTATTGAATAAATGAACTATATAAAATTTTCATATGTTGAATAAAATATTTAAACAATTAAAATATCATTTTTATTGAAAAAATGAACTATATAAAATATTCATGTGTTGAATAAAATATTCATGTGTTGAATAAAATATTTGAACAATAAAAATATCATTTTTATTGAATTAATGAACTATATAAAATATTCATATGTTGAAATAAATATTTTATTGTTAAAAATATAATTTTTAATGTATATATGAACGGCATAAATTCTCCTGATATGTAAATAAATATTCATTTACAAATTTGACGATTTGTTTATGTACACCCATTTAACTGACGCTGATTTTTCATATCGCCCAACTGCACAAATAATATACAGTATTGGTTGGTTGAAACCCCACACGGGTATTGGGGTGGTATTTGACATACACTAATCCCAAATGTTTAGTTGTATGTCAATCTATTGGTCAACAGGCTGTTGTAAGCGTTAATTATTTATGTTTAATGCTTATGCAGTTGTTTGATGCACTCTAGATGATGGTTGATTGGTTATGATGGTTGTTGTATACATGTGTTGTATGAAATCCATATAAATAAATTATATGGTAAATGATTGGGTCTAATTCCAGTCAAAAAATAACGGATATTTTAAAATAATAATCAGTAAAGGATTAAAATGTGATTTGATGTCCGATTTTGAATGGACACGAAAATACTAAAGTATGTGAAGCCGTGTTGTTTAGATTTGCGCCATTTAACGCGTACGATATTTATAACGATTTTATTCATTTTTATAATGAATATCGAAAAGGAAATGATTTCAAATTCTGATATTTTGAAAATATTATCATTTATATATTGTAATGATAAAGAGTATTCAATTTTGATTTAAAATTGAATTGAAAGTGGAAATCGATTTTAAAACGAATTTATAAAATATGTTTTTGGCGAAATATATATTATATATTATATAATGGCCTGAATAGAACGCGCCGCGATCGTTCATGAATTTCGACCATTGACTTTGAATTGACATTACGGAAGATCCGACCATCGGATTCTCCTAAAACCGGAACCGTTGGGTTCGTATCGGAAATAGCATTCCAGTGAATATAAGAGTTTGAAATCTGACGGCTGTATTTGGAATTATGTCCAAATCAAATTTGGTAAAGGTCGCTACAGATGTAGTTCTGTGGCCGTTATTGGAAACTAACTGTACGGGCCTTGATAAAATTATTAATAATTTTAGTAAACTCATAATAAATGATTTGGAAAGAATTAGGATGAAAAAATCCACGTTTGAAAAGATAAAAATATATTTTTATCAAAATGAACTAGTTATTAACTAGATTAGAAATCCAATAATTTTTAAATAAATAAATTGGATATATAAAGGGTTTTTAATAAAACCAGAAATTTCCAATATATAAATTGGAATGGATTCGACTAGAAATCATCTTCGAGAGATTTCGATATTGGATTCCGTGACCATATGGATATTGTGGAGGAATTTGGAAGATAGATATATATATCGTTATTCCCCATACGATATGTGTTGGTTTTAGAATTTGATATTGAATATAAGCCGATATAATTTTTATCCAGAGCCTTACATTTAATATTAAATTAGATTTTGGGTTTGTCGTGAATGGTGTCTTAAATAACACTGTTATTAAACCCCATGCTAAAAGAATAAATCTTTTAATTAAGATTATTAGAGTTTTCAATTATATTTAGTAATTGGAATAAATTGGAATGTGAATTGGGTTTATTGTGAACAGTGTTTTTAACGACATTCGTTCTTTAACCCGATTAACTGTGAAATGTGATTTGGAATGTATAAATCTTTTAATTAAGATTAATGGAATTTTCCAAAGTAAAGTTTTCCAACTTAATAAAATAAATTGGAATGGAATGGAATTCAATTTGGTAATAATCGAAGTGAGCTTCTATGAAGGAAGACTGTTAATATATATGGAATTTAAAACGCTTTGTCGTTATTCCATTTATATTATTAGTCGGATATGGAAATTGATATCGATTATATATTGACATATTTTTCCGTGAAGATTCCATAATTAATGGAATGTGATTTTGGGTTTATCGTGAATTGTGTTTTAAATGACATTAGTTCTTTAACCCAGCTAAAGTCAGGATTACATGTCTAACATTGTATTTCAAACTGTATTGTTGATCTCTGCTAAATATATATCTGTTTGGTGGCGGAAAATTTATTCTCTTGCTTAACACCCTTCTCTAAGACGTATGAGCTTAGAGGTTATATATCGGCATAAATCAATGGTACGGTGTTGGTTGTCGATGTGGCATGTTTGTGTTTTCAAAGTTGAATAATCATTAGATAATGATTTTGGAGAATTAAAACCAAGTGGAGTTTTAATGAATCTTTAATTAGATTGAAATGTAAATGGGACAATTTAAATTATCAAATTTGGGAAACGACTGAGAATGAATACCACCAGTTTTACTCCAGGCGATAGTTAAATCTTCAATTAGATTTGAATGGGAAATGGTAATTAATTTTACCGATAACACCATGGTTTTAGATATGGAGTATTACCAGTTTTACTCCATGGGATGAATAGGTTGGGATTGGGAAATTAAATAAATGATCACTTCGGTAAGGATCGATAATCCTGCATACTTAGTAAACCTTAATTTGGTTTAGGATTGATATCCAAAGGAAGATTAAAGAATAAATTTAAAAGAATTTATACTTGATAAAATTAATAGGAACCTTTCCCAAATGATATGAATACCTGAATAAATGAATATTCTAAATTGGAATGAGGCATATGTTTTGTTTTTTAAGCACTTGATTATGAGAAACGTGAATTATTCGGAAAAGCCGGGTTTATACCCATTCTGAATAATTGATTTGACGATAAGTCGACGATGAAGACGGTGTTTGAAGACCCGCGTTCTTCACATTGTTTGGATGATTACTGATGTCTTGATTGGGCTGTAGACCCAAGACAAGGTAATAAGTGGTGATCGTCCAGATGTACTTGGAGATCGATGGGATATGCGAGGACCTCTCTCCTGTATTGGACATACGGGACGAGGAATAAGGTACCTCCGGTTTCGTTCAGACCTAGAACGGACTTATAAATGGATGTGTGTCTGGCATTGGATTTTATTCTATGTTGATTAATTTATATTAAATATATATCTGTTTCGTGGCGGAGAATTTGTTCTCTTGCTTAACACCCTTCTCTAAGACGTACAACCTTAGAGGTTGTATATCGATAGATATCAGTTGCATGGCGTGGATTGTCAGTGTGGCATGCTGAGATGCAAATGATATAGGCTTCTGTTGAAAAGCAGAGTCTTGTAGTTGATGATCAAAGCACAACTTTAACTAGCATAACTTTGTGTATACCGTTAATTCGCGAGCCTCACACCTCGGTATGATTCAAAAACGGGATAAGGGAACGCAGGGAGTGCATGATGTTTCTTTCTAGCTATCGGTGGTGTCATGGTATGGAGCTCAGTCAGTTATTTATTTTTACCTATGTGGATGATGGATTGCGAGGCATCTCAGATATATCGGCGCTACGGGGATGATGGATAGGTCCGATAGGACCGAAAACGTGTGTTCAGGAATAACTAATCCTCAAACGTAAGGGAGGACCAACCCTGTAGGATCCAGGGTTCCTTGCGGGGAATCCTGAGGCATTAGCTAGAGTGTCTCGAATCGGTAAGGAGACCATCCCTTGCCTTGACTCATGATGGAAATCCAATTTCCAATACGTGACTTTTCGGTTTTAATTGTAGAACTAGTATGGAGACATAGTAGCATGGGATATTATGCCGTCTATGATTGATACATTTATGTTTGATGTTGATTTTGACACTATACACTTATAGTGATATCAAAATGATTTGTTTTGAACGTACCAAGCATGTTTGGCTATTATAAGGGAAAACTCTATCCTCCGGCTTGCGTTGCATTGTGCGATGGGGCCTGAATCTTATAACAGCTTCATCATTCAAAAATCATTACGTTGTCTATAAATGATTTTATGCAATAGTATTCATGGGGGTAAACCCATTCCGTGTTATATGGCATGGTCCCTTGATTTACTTTATTTCCAAAGTAAAGTTTTAAATAACTGTTTTAGTCCTCACACCATTCCCATGACTGCATCAGAGTTTATTGTTTCTACCTAAACTCTGGGTTCCCATATTTTCCACACGGGCGCCTAGTAGTTTTTGGTTTTGCAGAATTCTATTTTTTAGGATCCTGGATTTACAGTTGGAGCTATATTTGGAAAACTTTGTATCCGTGTATCTCCTTCAGTTTTGTTTTGTATTATTTTTACGCTACTATGTAATGTATTTTACTCTTTGATATTTTTTTGATGTATATTATTTATTTTTACTCTGATATCTTGTACTTTGATGTAATTGTTGTAATAACAATGAAGTGTTCTACTGTTTGCGTTCTGATTGTCGGGTTCTCATTACAATCTGTGTTTTATGGTCTCCTCGGAGGCTAGCGAACTCGGGTCGTAACAATTTATGGTATCAGAGCTCCGGTTTACAGAGCTAGAGAACAAGGCACATTAGGACCAAACGAAAGAATTCATCAGAGATTGGATTAGTAATATCCAATGAGAATGACTCGTTAGAGATAGGGTTAGTAGTATCATAGAATGAGTTGGAAGAGTGTTATTTTTAAAAATCAAATTAGATTTTGAAAATTTTATATCTTATTATTCATATTTGAATATTTATTTTAAACTGATTTTGGACTATCGTGTATAAAGAGATTTTTAATATACGTTTGATCCATATGTGTATGAAGTCTCAAGTATACTGGGTAGATGTAGAATCACACTCTAGTTGCCCGTAGATGATTGCTGGTGTCATCAGTGTTTATGTTCGAGTTTTGAAAGTGGGATATCTATATATTTCCAATTGACTGGTGTGAGAACCAAAACTTAGATAGGGTCATTTGTTATGATTTCGCATTAAAAATGGATTTTTGAATATATAGGGGTTATATATTTGAAAATTTAACCAACTAATTGATTGCTGGTTGTGTTGTGTGATTATTAGTTTAACTAATAAAAATATTGGAACGATAATTAATTTAAACCAATATGATAATGAAAGGTAAATTAAACTAAATCGAATCATATTTTGAACTAAATTGAAAATTGGTTGGAATTGCATAAGTATACATGTATATATATTGAACAGGTCATAGCATGGAAGCTAAGAAGAGGAATAAAATTGTATGCTCGACAAATAGATACATGTTTACTATTTTCTTGGGTTTTGATAATTTTATGGGCCGATTGGCATGCTGCTTGCCTTTTTCTTTTTCTTTTGGATTGATGAGGGATCTGTGAGGCAAGTTGCAATTTTAAATATCAACCTGTACAAAGGAGGTTATGGCAAAAAAATTCGAAATTTTAGGGTGTTAGCCAAATTTTTGAGAAATTAAAAAATTCTTAGAAACTGGAATGTTGAAGAATGAAAGCCAGAATGAAAGTTGAGTTGGTTAGTTAAACAACTTTCAGCTCCTTTCCTTTTCAAGGACGAAAAGATTTTAAGTGGGGGAGATTTTAAGAACCCGGAAATTCAGAACCAATTTAAAATTTTTATTTTAGCTATTTTAAGGGATTTTGAATATTTAAAATGATTTATTTTAAATAATAACGATTTAAAAAATTATTTAAATCAAAGTTAGAACGTATAAATGTGTTTTAATTATAAAAAGAGCCTGAAATGGTGCGGTAGTTTGAAAATTCGATTTCAAATTTTAAACGAATGTACAGGATTAAAAAAAACCGGATTTCAGTAAAACCAAAAATATTCGAATCTGTTTAATTATATCTTTCTAACGAATGTAAGAAATTGAGATTTCATAATATAAATTAAAAGTTATGTCCAGTTTAAAATTCAGAATAATCGCTGTATAATTTTTATAGATTTTATATAATATATAGCCCTTAAAAATAGTCATTTTGCAAACGACCTCCAATTTTGATGAATACACTTTTGTTGGATCCAGAATGCTAAATTTTGTTATATCCCAATTTTTATAATTTTTGGAACTAATATGTGAGCACGGTGAATTAAAACGCGTTTGGTCAATTAAGTTTGAATTTAATCGACTGGAAAATGGCCATTTTTCAAACGGCCTCCAAATTCAACGAAATTAGGTTTGTTAGGACCCTGCCAACAAAACATAGCTAGATTTATTTATTTTAGAATTTTTGGAGTTAGTATGTGATCCTGGTAAATTAAAATGTGCGTTGAAATCAATTTTGAACGTTATATTAATTTATATTTTAATTTTAATGAAAACTGATCGTAACAGTCAAATTAGCTTACGAAAAATATCCCATTGTGTCCGAAATGGGGATAACTAGTTGGGGACGATGGTCGTGGGGTCCGATTTGGAGTTCGAAATAAAAAGTTACTTTTTGGAATTAACTAATAAAATAAATTATTATATGAAGTCAACCTCTCTCTCCTCTCTCGCATTCATCGTTCAAACCCGATTTAGAAAAAAAGAAGAAAAAACAACGACGAAGACCGCCGCTGCAGGCCTCACTACGCCGCCGCACCCCGACGCTCTGCCTCCCCCAGCCAACGCCGCCATCCCTTGAGCCGCCATCGCCCCTGCTGCTCCACCCCTTCTCCAATCCAAAGCCCTAACCCTCAAATCGATGAAAACCGCTACTCCGACCATCTTGGCCCCGCCATCAGCTCATGCACCACCCCCTACTCCTTAGCAACCCTACCGCAACCTCCCCTCGTCCCAGTTCCGGCTGTTGTCCCCCCAATAAAAATCCGATTTTTATATATTTTCATGTTTGCAAATAACACCTTGACGCTCTTCAGCCCATAACATCCAATCCGATCACTTCTGGCCAAAACTTCACACCAAAATTGAAGAGCACAATTTTCTCTTTGATTTGAGTATATGGAACTCAAATTTCGGATTGCGGAGTTGTTTAGAAAACGTGTCTAAAGACTGCTGTCCAAATACTATCTTTTTGCGATTTCTGGCAAAATGGACCAATTTCGGAAGAAAGGCCACTAGGCGAAAGTTGTCCGGAATGGCGCGTTTAAGCTAGATAAAAAACGGCATGAAGATTGGAGCTCGTTTGCAAATTCTGGAACCAGAACAACAAATCAAAGGGTTAGAAAATAATGTGGAGTGGATCCCAATGTGAGAACTTCTTCTCACTCAAATTATTTAACAGTTAAATATATACTAGGATGCAGATGGGGATTAGAAGCCCTCGACACTATTTATTGCACAAACCATGATTGTTTATTTGGGTTGTATTGTGGAAATTTGGTTGTGTTGATAATGAATTGTATTGTGGTTTGTGGATTGGATTGATTATTATGTATGGTGCGAGCCAGTATCAGGAGAGGGGTAATGCTAGACATTACTCCGATTCTCATATTGCGCTGTTATAATGCCGAAATTTTCTAAAATAAATATTGTTTATTAAAAATATAATTTTTAATGTGTATATGAATTGTATAAAATATTCATGTTGACAGGTTGTTGTATACATGTGTTGTATGAAATCCATATAAATAAATTATATGGTAACTGATTGGGTCTTATTCCAATTCGAAAATAACGCATATTTTAAAATAACGAATATTTTAAAATAATAATCAGTAAAGGACTAAAATGTGATTTGATGTCGGATTTTGAATGGACACAAAAATATTGAAGTATGTAAAGCCATGTTGATTAGATTTGCGCCATTTTAACGTGAATGATATTTATATCTATTTTATTCATTTTTATAATAAATATCGAAAAGGAAATGATCTCAAAATCTAATATTTTGAAAATATTATCATTTAAATATTATAATGATAAAGAGTATTCAATTTTGATTTAAAATTGAAATGAAAGTGGAAATCGATTTTAAAACGAATTTATAAAATATGTTTTGAGCGAAATATACATTATATATTATATAATGGCCCTAATAGAATGCGCCACGCCGCGACCGTTTACGAATTTCGACCATTAACTTCGAATTGACATTATGGGAGATCCGACCATCGGATTCTCTTAAAACTAGAATCGTTAGGTTTGTATTGGAAAGAGCTTTCCAACGAATATAAGAGATTTGAAATCTAACGGTTGGATTCGGAATTATGTCCAAATCAAATTTGGAAAAGGTCGCTATGGATGCAGTTCGGTGGCCGTTATTGAAAATCGACTGTATGGGCCTTGATAAAATTACTAAAAATGTTAATAATTTGTATAAAATCATAATAAATGATTTAGAAAGAATTAGGATGAAAAATTCCTCGTTTGTAAAGATAAAAATATATTTTTATCAAAATGAACTAGTTATTAACTAGATTTGAAATCCAATAATTTTTAAATAAATTGGATATATAAAGGGTTTTCAATAAAACCAGAAATTTCCAATATATAAATTGGAATATATTTGAATAGAAATCATCTTCGGGAGATTTCGATATTGTATTCTGTGAATATACAGATATTGTGGAGGAATTTGGAAGATAGATATATATCGTTATTCCCCATACGACATGTGTTGATTTTAGAATTTGATACTGAATATAAGCCGATATAATTTTTATTCAGAACCTATATATTTAATATTAAATTGGATTTTTGGTTTTTCGTGAATGATGTCTTAAGTAACACTGTTCTTGAACCCCGTGTGAAAAGAAAAAATCTTTTAATTAAGATTATTAGAGTTTCCAATTATATTTATTAATTGGAATAAAATGTAATGTGAATTGGGTTTATTGTGAACTATGTTTTTAACGACATTCGTTCTTTTACCCGATTAACAGTGAAATGTTATTTGGAATATATAAATCTTTTAATTAAGATTAATGGAATTTTCCAAAGTAAAGTTTTCCAATTTAATAAAATAATTTGGAATGGAATGGAATTCGATTTGGTAATAATCGAAGTGAGCTTCTGTGGATGAAGACTGTTAATATATATGGAATTTAAAAGGCTTTATTGTTATTCCATTTATATTATTAGTCGAATATGGAAATTGATATCGATTATATATTGATTTGTTTTTCTGTGAAGATTCCATAATTAAAGGAATGTGATTTTGGGTTTATTGTGAACTGTGTTTTAAATGACATTATTTCTTTAACCCAGCTAAAGTCAGGATTACATGTCTAACATTGTATTTCAAACTGTATTGTTGATCTCTGCTAAATATATATCTATTTGGTGGCGGAGAATTTATTCTCTTGCTTAACACCCTTCTCTTAGACGTATGAGCTTATATATCGGCAGAAATCAATGGTACGGTGTAGATTGTCGATGTGGCATGTTTGTGTTTTCAAAGTTGAATAATCATTAGATAATGATTTTGGTTTTGCAGATTTCTATTTTTCAGGATCCTGGATTTACAGCCGGAGATTTATTCGGAAAGCTTTGTATCCGTGTATCTCTTTCAGTTGTGTTATGTACTATTTTTCCACTTCTATGTAATGTATTTTAATCTCTGATATTTTTCTGATGTTTATTATTTATTTTTACTCTGATATCTTGTACTCTGATGTAATTATTGTAATAGCAATGAAGTGTTCTACTATTTGCGTTTTGATTGTCGTGTTCTCATTCATGTTTTCTGGTCTCCACGGACGCTAGCGAATTCGGGTCGTAACAACAATAGCCATGTGTTTTTTGCTTCAGCCTATTTTTATTAGGCTCCCGTAGTAGGCAAACCTCCCAAACGGTCAGCTTGATAAATGATTTTTTTTATTTATCGATCAGAACATTAGAAGCTGAAAACCATTCAAATCACTATTAGAACCATGATTATAAGAGCGAGCATCGATGCTCTTTTTTTTGTATTGTTGGAGTTTTAGATTATGAACTCATAAATTAGATATCAACATGAGATATAAGAAAGAGATTTAAAAAAGTTATTCTTCTTGAAGGTATTCATCCTTTATATTTTGAGTTTAGAATTTGGGGATTATTAATGAAGAGAATATAAAAGAAATATCTTAACGAAAGGAACAGAGAGCAGTAAAAGAAGATAAAAAGAACACACACATACACATATATACACACACATGTATGTATGTATGTATGTATGTATGTATGTATATGTGTATAATACATATATATAAGGAGCGTTCCAAGGAACCCCTGTTTTGTAGCACTCCTATCGATCCGTGAGCTACGATAACCCAAATCTAATAAGAATTTGTCGATGTTCAATCCACATACATATTATCATATATCCAATATTTGAGCTCGTTCCGACATTCATAACATTTACAAAATCTTAACTTAGTTATTCACCGTGCAGACATTTTTTTCGAACCGTTAAATTTAAACATTAAATATATTATTCTACAAATGTTGGAACAAGCTCAAATTTTGGATAGATGATAATATGTATGTGGATTGAACATCTACAAATTCTTGTTGAATTCAGATCACCGTAGCTCACGAACCGGTAGGGATGCTAAAGGGATGCTACAAAACAGGGATTCCCCGGAACACTCCTCTCTCTATACACACATACATTGCGTGCACGTGCGTATTCTACTATGAAATAACGATTAAAATAACAAAACAATAATTTTAGAAATGTAAATTCAAAAGGTTTTACCTGGTAGAACTAAACCTCCCAAATTTGGATTGAAATAAGAAAAATATATGTTTTAAAAATTAATAATTCCATTAGATTAGTGGTGGGGTGACCTTTTATTTTCACTTCATATTTATTGCAAACCAAAAATGTTAATTGGAGAACCAAAAAATTAATGTGGTCTACTTATACATTTAATGCATTCAAATTTAAACATTTTCGATTATTAATTTGTAGAATTAAGGTAGGAAGATGCATTCCTTGTATGGCAAAAACAACATACATATTTTATCGTACAATCCACATAAAGGTATTAGGCTTTTTGCTCAGAAGTTCCTATTCAATCAAAAAGAAAGGTAATATATATATAACTATATATAACAAAGGTTCCATTAGTCGACATACTTCAATTGCAGTTTTATTCTCATTTTCGGTTCTTCGTACTATATTTGAATTCCAAATATTCTAAATCAATTATTCTTTTTTTTTTTTGTAGAAACGCAGTCTTATACATAATATAACATTCAAATTGAGTTTTTAACATACAACTATACATTTCCAATATGGAAACTAAAATTATACTGCTAATTTAATTTGTAAAATGCTACATTTCTCTATTTTAGTATAATTACATTTGAATTATAAAATTACTTTATATGCACTATGTCATTCAAAAATAATTGGTAGTATATATAGAATCATAATAATCTTGTATAAAATAATCCAATTTCCATAATAGTAGATTTTAGTAGTTTATTCGATGATAAATAATGCACACATATTATCGATTTCCATAAATGCATTGTGAAGTAGTATATTACAAAGTGAAAATTAGGTTTAAGTGCTTCTAATTACAGAGTAATTGGTTTAAGAACAACAGTTCTAAAAATTTAGTTAAATGAATTTATCTTTTTAAGTTATATAGGAAAATGATAATCTTAAGTTCTAAATGCTTCAACGAACATGCGCAAGCTCGAATGTGCATAAATAAAGTGGCTAGAGTCTCTAATGCATGAGTACTGGACG
The DNA here is from genome assembly GCA_030737875.1 of Allium sativum. Lineage (NCBI taxonomy): Eukaryota > Viridiplantae > Streptophyta > Magnoliopsida > Asparagales > Amaryllidaceae > Allium > Allium sativum. The sequence continues at coordinate 790,107,374 of CM060920.1, read as the reverse complement.
TTTGGATTTCGTCGTGGCAAAGCGCGAACTAGCCTAGCTCGGCTCGACTATCTTCAAGTTATCACTTCACTTCAGTTTGACATTCATCAACTCGATGAAGTGGCTTCGATGACCACCGATTCGGTGATGTCCCGTCAATGCCATCACATTTTCATCTGATTTCCAGATTGGCCATTCCAGTTCGACTATGTCGAACCGAACTATGCCGAGTCGAGGTCTGGTTATTCTTCGGAGATTTATTCAACTGCCTAAACGTGATGCAGTCACTACGTCGTGACCTCCGAATATGCCACCACGTGTCTTTGTTGAATCAGATCTACCTCCATGTGTTTTGGTCGAACCAGATTCTACAACTCCTATAAATAGCTAAACTTTGGACATTTTAAGAGACTTCTCTTCTCCCCAGCCAGGGGAACTCACCTGAAACGGGAATAACTTCTTTCTCTTTATATTTCTTAATATAAAAACAATTGTAATTCGTAATCAAAGAGTATAAACAATAGATTACTGCAAGTGACATAGGCATATTGCCAAACCACTATAATTTCATGTGTCTTTTTACTTTTTCTATACTCTATGCTTCTGTGACTATGATATTATCTGTGAGCTACTTTTATTCGAGTGTTTAACTTGAAAAAAGCAATTTTTGAGTTAACAATATCATTTTAAGTTTAATTTCATTACGCCTGTTTGTCCACTTATTTATAAACCCATGTTATAATTTTATTTACATTTAAACCACCTTTTTTTGTTATGATTCCTTGTGTTCCTACAGTCTATCATGTTTATGCAAATATGTTGTCTATTTTCTACCATATCTTGTGCTATATTGCAAATCTTATAAAGTTTGCCTATTTTCAGTTGAAATCCCCTTTTTAATACAGTTCTATGCTTCATGTTCAATATTTGTAAATTTAGTCAGAATTCATTATTCTCTTTTACACAATTTCATTTAAAATAAAATTTCTCAACGTCTACAAAATAAATGGATTATAATTAGTTGCACAAATCAAATGCATTAATTAGGCTCGTAATTTGGTTACCCAAGTCAATCGTAAAAATCAGACGTATAAATTAGTTGTATAAATTTGCCGCCTAAATCAATCATATATGTGCCAATATTTACATATTCAGGTGCATTTTGGTCACAGCCAAAAATAACCACAAAGTTGTAAAATAAGATAAAGAAAGGGAGATAGAAGACTGATAAGATATCTTGCAGTATTTACATATGAACTAAATAAAAACTATAAGAAAAGACTGATGAAAACCTATAGAAATAACTTACAAAAAGAAGTTTATAGAAAGACTACTAACTTGCAGAAATTAAACAAAAGTACAAGAAAACTATAAGGAGAATCTACAGCACTCTACAACTACTCTAGTGCCTATTTACTAAAAAATACCAAAAATGTAATAGTTATAAAAATCACCAGAAGAAGCTTCCCTCGTGGCCCTAGCAGAACCTACCTCTAAAGAATATATATTAAATACTTTTATTTATAAATTCTCTCTTCTCTAAAAATTTAAATTTATTTTGCCTGTCTCCAAAATAGAAGATTAGCCTAGGTGCGAAAGAGATTTATGTAGTGCAGAATGAGGGGGGGAGGGGGTTGGAGCTCTATTTATTAGTTAAGCTGAGGATCCTGGACCGTCAGATTTATGGATTGAATATAGACAAGATGTAACCAGGTTACAGACCCGGAAGAAGTAAGCGTAGGTCTAAATAAGGAGCAACATCATACGACTCAATAAATCGAATGAAAATTTGCAAGAAGGGCTTAGAGACTGAGAATAAGAAGTACAAACATTTTGAACACAAAATAACCTATCTCCATGGATCGGTACTTGTCAATTATCCATGGACCTGTACCAATCCATGTTACTTAGGATTTGAACATGATTTTGGTTCCAGCATGATTCTATCCTCTTGTTATGCCCATTGACGAAGTTTTAAGTCAATATAATTTTTCTGGATATGAGTTATCGATGGATCGAAGGGAAAAGCGAAGACGACAAAGCACCAAAACTCGATGTTTTGGCAAATTGAGTCCAAGTAAAGCCAAATCCTACATGAAGGCCAAAGGGAACATGGAAAAGGCACTTGTGGAAGCTAAAGTGCAAAATAATCTTTATCCATGGACCGGTACTGGTCCATCATCCATGGACCGGTATCGATCCATGGAGATAGAGTATTTTGGAAAGTGGCTTTTTAGGGAGGATCTAGGCACTATTCCGACTCTTTCTGCAAAGGGACTTGGTCTAACTATGCCAAAACTCCTATAAATACCCCATCTACTCTGGCATGAAAGGGGAATCAATTCCTTGCCTTGCCAAAGTGCTTCCATAGAGGATCTTCACATACTCTTCTTCTACAACAACAATCATTTATCTTCCTCAATAGGACATCATCTCCAGGGATATTAATCTTAGGTCATCTAGATTGATTATTAAGATCTATCCTGATAATCACCAGTCCTTGTGATTTCCCGTAAATCTCTACTATGGATAACATTGTAATCATCTATAATTCATTGTACTTGGCTTGCCAAGGATCATAATAAAAACAATCAAAGTGGACGTACGCTTAATCTCAAGTTGAACTACCATAAAATTATGTCTCTCCCTTTTACTTTCTGTTTCTTTCCTTTTCATTTTTTTACTTTTGTATTTGATTTCCACATTGTAGGTGGTGCTTTCGCAATAAACTAGGTGTTATCGTCATTTTTGGAGTTAACATTTGGTGCTTTCATTGAGAACTTAATTTCAAGGCCTAGATCTTTGCTTCAACTATTGATCATCCAGGGCTACAAGGAAGATCCATGGAAAAATTGCATTAAGAAATCAGAAGTAGGAGGAAAAAAGGGGGTAAGAGGAAATCAAGAGTGTCGACAACTTCGGGAAATGTAGTTGGTGATATTCAAGTTTTCCCCACAGCCAACAACCTCTGAATAACTCCTCGAAGGAAAAAAAGGAGTAGGAGGAAATCAGGAGCATCGACAACTTCAGGAAATGTAGTTGGTGATATTCAAGTTTTCCCCACATCCAACAACCTCTAAATAACTCTGACCCCAAGAGATGCAGTAATGTATATGGAGTTGGATACCTTGGTAGAAGGCATAAATTGGCGCTTGGAGACTGCACATATGGTTCTATTGGAAAAACTAGATGCTTTGCTTGTTGTAAGGCCGAATGTAGGGAACAATAGAGTGGGGATCGACTTGGAAGAGCATGCACATTCCTCTGCATATTATCAAAGGAGAGGAAATTCAGGAACTCCCTAAAGGATGTATGTAGCAATATTGCTCGAGCTAGGGTAGGAAGGAATAAGGGTGCCCTTCCCAGGAATTTGAATATAGTAATTGATCAAGATTACAAGTCAACAATGATAATGATTTGGATAGAATGTCAATTTCAACAGATGACCACGATCGTAATGTTGATTTTGATTTGGAAAAACAAGAACAACCTGTGAGGCCATCTTCTTAAAAAATCGTAACCACCACTGGAGGGACACCCTTGGGAGTCGGAGGAACGAGGCCCTAGTTAGATGACCATGGTCATCTGCCAAGTTAGACACCTGGAAAAGCAACCGGCATCCACCCTGTGGTCCAATATGATAACGAGGAGTACACTCTAGGACGATTAAGGAAATCATGATGGAAATCATGTCTAGGAAGGTAAAAGAGTAAGATTGGGGAATTTCCCCTATTCGGACCCTTTCATAGAAAACATATTGAATGCAAAGGACCCTAAGAAGTAGGTTCCATATATTATGCCAACATACTTTTGGAAAAATGGATCCTAACTTGTTCCTTTTCAAGTACGATTGCCATATGAATGGTGCTCGGGCAACTAATGAGCTGATGTGTCGATATTTCCCAGTTTACTGTGAGGTGGTCGCCTCTTGGTTTACAAAACTCGCACCGAAATCCGTTGATAGATTCGATGACTTGGCTAGCAATTTTAAGCAACAATTTCGATTGTACACTTCTAAGGAAAAAGGTATTATGTCCGTATTTGGGTTCACCCAAGAGCCTGGCAAACCATTGAAATCCCTTTTGAATCGTTTCAATACCGCTGTAATAGAAGTTGGCAATTCCGAGCCAAGGATGGTGTTGATATCATTAGTTCAAGCTATTGATAAAGAAACTGAATTTGGAAAGTAAGTGAAAATGATGGAACCAAACACCCTCGAGAAATTCTATAAGAAGGCTGGCAAGTTTCTTACACTGGAGGAAGAAACTCCCGCGGTTGGATGGTGTTGACACGCTTTTGACAAAGCAATCACATGCAAAGTCTATGGTTAGCAATGCACTCGAGAATTGGGTACATTCATCGGAATTAACAATGCGATTTGGTCGAAGTTGCGAAGTGTTCCGAAGGTTGGAAATATCGTCAATTCTCGGATCAACATTATCGGATTGACAAGGTTTGTCAAGACTTTAGGTACAATATATAACATTTCGCACTTGGTAAAAACACTTGGAAATATGGCATGGTAAAAATACATGAGTGACTCAGCCGAATCTGCTAAAAATCAAGTAGCACCTCGGTCCAATCACATGGCAAAACTCAAATCGAGCAAATATATGGGATTTTGGCAAGTTCAGGATGGATCACCCAAAAACTATTGCTTGGTGTGATCAAGCAAAAATGCTTTCGCAGCTTGGTGGATCACTCAACAAATTATGATATGGCATTTATCAAACTCACGGTTTGGAACTGGCAAAACCCATGATCAACACACTATGATCACCCAAAAGCCCAGGTGTGCATTGGCCCTGGCAACACTCCGGATTTGGCAAGAAACAGGGATTTCGTATCCCCTAGGGATACAAAAATATGGATTTTCGTATCCCGTATGGGATATGAAATACCGTATTTCATACCCATATAGGCATATGAAATCGTATCACCCTTGGGGATACGAAATTGTATCCCTCTAGGGGATACGATGAACATGGTTTTCAACAAGCTCAAACTGCCTGAGCACTCTGGTCTGATCACCATAGTTCACTGGTTCAACACGGGAGTTCATGACTTGGTATTTTGCGCGGACAGAATTTCAATTCCATGGAAAGGTTTTGCATACGAAAATACCCTAAGCGCAGCATGCCGATCACCATGGTTAGCTTGATCACATCAGTATTTCGAGATTCGAATTTGGAAAGTTGGCTTGGGATTCAATATGGCTAGGGAAAGTCGTATATCACCATTGGTACATGCGTATCACTGTTTTTTAAATGATCTCTATGTGTTGATCATTGTTTTTTCAGATTTGGTTCAGATTCGATATTTTGCAAGGGGAGTCGAATTGTGGGATAAGTCTTGGGGATACGAAACTCGTATCCCCTTGGGACACGAATTTTTGGCTCATGCACGGAATCTCCACCTATAAATGCCCCCTCTCTTGGCATTTAAAGGGGTTGGCATGACTTGGTATTTTTGGAGTTTGTTTACCATTTGGCATATGGGATAGCTCTATTTGGAGCTCATTAATGGCTTCCGTTGCGATTCCCATGGCTTTGGGATACTTCATGGACTTGTGAACTTCATACTCAAGTTTCCCTACGACATCTTGGCATTCACTTTGACTTTTGGCTTGCTTTGCATAACTCCAAGTGTTGAAACTTGGACCTTGGGGTATTATTGGACATTGAAGCTTTTCATTGGATATTGGAGTTCGTTCTAGGACATTGAAGGGAAAACCAAGTTCTCCCTTCTAAACCGGCTTTTTCATATAAGCATATGAAATTGGAACTAGGTAATTGGTAGTCGTATTCCCTTTCCAGAAGAATTTAATCATGGTAGACCTTATTAATCTAATCAACTTAAAAGGAAAAATGAAGCTACGTGCCCAGAAACTTGCATTGAGAAAATAATAGAATTAATGATAGTAATACGTCCTCCTTGACTTAAAAATTTATTTGACCAGCAGTTCATTTTGTGTATGATTTTATCATATAATGGTAGACATTACACGACAGAAATTTTAGAAGTTACAAGAGGCAATCCTAAGTAGGATATTGTGTTGTTATTACAAGTAAGACCAGTTGCAAGGCTAATGTTTTCAATGTCTTCGGAACTAGTTCCAACGTTAAGTAATTCAGTTTTTTCTAACTTAAAGACCAGTGATTTCATAGAATTTATCTAGAAATATGAGAATATTCCTAATAGTAGACATGTCAGGTTTGCAAAAAATAATCAGGTCATCCACACACATAACCCAAGTGATTTGATGGTCCTTACACTTGGGATGAAGGGAAAAAAGATTTTTTCTCACCAATTCGTTGAGCATTTGTGTAACACCCCACCTCCGCCAGGGTGGCTCTTGCAAGAAACTCTGACTTTGGTGGGGCGTTTTAAAACAAGGTAAACATGCATAATGATATAACAAGGCAGGACATGACATATATATATGTAAATAAACAGAGTAAGTAGATAGATAAAACAGCAAAAGAATTTTAAACCATTTCAAAAACAAGTCTGCTACATCATAATGTCAATTTCCCGAATAAACAAGTCTAGTACATAAAATAACATCATCTGAAACTGAAAAGGAAAACATAAAAGTAGCTATCCCCAAAGTGGAAAAACCATAGCGAGCTCAAGTCCAAAGCATACATGAGCTATCCAAGAAAGCAGCTAAGATCCAAGCTAGGCTCTGTATTCCCTCCCTGAGAACCTGGGGGGGGGGGGGAAACGGAAGAAAAGAGGCGAAAGAAAACAGGTCAGTCAAAAGACTGAGTAAGCCCTGCTACGATCAGTCTATAAACTAATAAAGTTAACAGCATGATGGAAACTGAGATGATCATAGATAACAACATACTGGCATGATAATTTAACTACAAGATAGATAGAGGTGTCATCGCATAAACAAGGTTAAGTTTTGCACCACGGTGTACTAGCAAACCAACATAACAGGTATTGATCCCTTGGCCCAAGCTTTTACCCAATAACATCAAGTGACCTTAATATAAGGTCCAACCAAACGGTCTAGTCGATCGGCTCCCTATAAACCTAACACGTCAAGTGTTGGTATCCATACGGCCCACATATGGTTGTAGTCAGACTGTGCTGGGTCCACCTTCGGGTGTATCAAGCCCTCGGGTGTCAACCCCAGACATTGAAGCAATAATGCACAGTCTAAACCTACTGGTACCCATGCCTCGAGTTTGTCCAATACCGGATTACGTGCACGTCCGTAGCCCGCCTGGACCCGCACCGCTGTACCACTCAGCCGTCGCTTTGGTCGCTTACATCAGTCCAGTAATCGTGCCCCGCCCTAGCCCAGCCTCTAGGGTTGTGATGATACCAAACTGGGATTACTGCTGGAACAGATCACGTTGCTAGGGTTTCCTAAGAGGGTTAAGTGTGATTTAACCCTTTACTAATCATGGATTAAATTGGTTAAGTGTAACCGACAGTTCACAACTTAACCCCATTTCAATCCCTCAAACCCCCAAATGGATTAAATTGGTTAAGTGTAACCGACAGTTCGCAACTTAACCCCATTTCAATCCCTCGAATCCCCAAATTGGTTAAGTATTAGTGGGCCATGACTTAACCCTAATCATGAGGCATTAATTAATTTAATTGTGCCTTAACCTCTCACATTAGACTTTGTTGCGGTTACTAGTTAAGCCGGGCGGGTCCGGGTAGCTTTACACCACAACTTGGTCTAACCTCGGGTCCAAGGTACACATGACCAACTTCTCACATTGGGTCCTATTGTTTGTAGCCACTAGTTAAGCCGGTAGGTTCCGGGTAGAATTACGCTACAAACTCAACCCAACCTCGAGTTGGCCACACTTATGTTTTCTAAGTGTCATGTCCACTTTATTTCAAAACATAATTACAAGTCAACAAATACTTGGGTAGACCTAACTTAATAGGTAAATTCCCAAGGGGTAGACCTAACTTAATAGGTAAATTCCCAATCTTATATTTTCATGTATTTTAAGTTTACCCAAACCCCCCAACGTCATTCTATCGCTTACATATTCGTAATAACGCATAAAGGATAGGAAGAGGGAACTTGGCATAACATACATGATGAACTTGCATATCACAACAAACATGCATAACATGTTAGACTTGCATAACTTAGCATAGTGAACCTGCATATTACCATAAACATGCATAACATGTTAAACTTGCCTAACATAGCATATGGAACTTGCATAAACATGCATAACTTGTCAAACATGTATAACATGTCATTGTGAACTTGCATAAGCATGCATAACTTATTAAACATACATAACATGGCATAGTGAACTTGCATAAACATGCATAACCCAATAAACTTGCAAATCATGGCATAGTGAACTTGCATAAACATGCATAACCCAATAAACTTGCAAATCATGGCATAGTGAACTTGCATAAACATGCATAACCCAATAAACTTGCAAATCATGGCATAGTGAACTTGCATAAACATGCATAACTCAATAAACTTGCAAATCATGGCATAGTGAACTTGCATAAACATGCATAACCCAATAAACTTGCAAATCATGGCATAGTGAACTTGCATAAACATGCATAACTTGTTAAACATGAGTAACATGGCATATTGAACTCGCATAAGCATGCATAACTTATTAAACATGCATAAATCCCAACTTTCATCACATATTAACTTTAGAGTTTCTAAAATGAAGGTAAGAGGGCTTACAACGCTTATGCGAACTCAAATGAGTATAGCAAATGTAAGAAACCCCTTATGCAACAAAATAAAACCCCAAAATGCAAGCAAACTTGATCAAGACTCCTCCTTTATGATGATAATAGAGAAACAAGACTTTAATGCAAGTTAAGGAGGATCATACAAGCCTAAATACACTTGTATGCATGGAAATCTCTTAGGAATTTGTTTAGGAATTGTATGAAGGGAGTGGAGGCCATGAGAGGATGGATTTTGACATAGTTTAGTTGCTAGAATGAATAATGAATGATTTAGGGTAGGTTAGGGTCTTATTTATAGATTAGGCTAGTGATTTAGACCATAGGATTAAACCCTAGTTGAATTAGGTCCATCAGATTTCGGAATTCTCTAGAACCAAGCCACAAGACCAGACCAAACCCAAAATGGTGCGCCAGGCAAAACTGCCCAGCCACCCGGTGTCGACAGGGCTGTCGACACCCTGGGGACCCTGTCGACATGGGGGTCCTGGCGGGAGTTTTCCCGCCTGCGCCAGTTTGCCCTAATTTCCAACTTTTGAACTTGAAATTCAAACCTGTTTTTGACATGGAAATTTCTGAAAACTTAAATGGGCCTTAACTGGGTCATACGGACTCCGATTTTCGAAAACTCGGACTCTATTTCGCGTATTTTTCCGAGACGAACGTAATGGCATAGCCCGTTTCCCTTGATTCACATTTTAGAATTAAATTCTGCCTCGATTTATGTTATAACAGGTTATTGAAAATACGGGTTGTTACATTCTCCCCTCCTTAAAGGATTTCGTCCCCGAAATCTTCAAGTTAGGAAGAACGTATCCTACCATCCAATCATCCATCTACTCAAAGCATCATCCACGAGCAATCATTGTCCTTACAAGATTCTAAATGCTGGATGAACATATGCAGAGGTGTGTGTATATGTACTTATCTAATGCAAATATCATCAATGCGAATTATGTTGGTGAAATGAATCCATATGTATGCAATTCCTAACATAATGTATATCATCTATATGTGTGCACATAACATACACCCATATGCAACATCCATGTGATAACACACAATTTTCATCCATGAATAAGCATAAACACTCATGCATATGCAATATGAGGAGTGTGCGAGCCGATCTAGTGCCTAATTGTGTATAATGCATCCACGAGCAACCACTTGCAAACACTTGCAACCACTTGCAACCATCAAACATAACATGTCTCAAACACATGTTTCATCCAAAGGATTCTACCTAAGGTTCTCATGACAAGATGAACACGATAAACTAGATAAACTAGATAAACATGGATAGAGAGATCTTAGAAGATAACCAAGATAAACTCCTTTTTTGGATTACAAGAAATCCATTCAAACTCTGACATATAGTACTAACCGATGAGTCATAACTCCCTTATGGAGTTTACAACAGAAATAAGATCGAGAATGGGACCGAGAGGATATATACAAAAGATAACTTGCAAGCAAGCTCCACAGGAAAACAAGGATCAAGGATGCACTCTTAAAAAGATATGATGCGCCTATCTAGTCTTCACTGTTCTTAGTCACGTTTCCTTGAGCTTAACTCCACTCTGCTTTGACTGTCTTTTACTTCATGGTTTCTTGGCTTCCTAACTCCTATTTCCCAAATTCGAGTTGGAACTCATTTCATTATCGCCTCTCGTCTTCCTTTTCCATTTATTCTTCTTTCTGTATACTTGGCTTAAACATAACTGTAACCTCATGATTTCATGCAAGCTCTCCAAAATTCACCAGTGAATCCTGGATCTCGTCTACTTACTATAAAGTATTCCACGCAGCAGAACTTTTCTTGAAAATACCAATCCACGTTGCCAATTGCCCTTACAAACGTGATTTTCTATAACTCATGCTTAATCGAAATGAACCATCCGCCTATGAGTGATAGGCCATACCTAGATTCAGTTGCCTACCCATGGCTTCCTGTAGGCTATTTCAAAACTGGCCAACTTCTTGAGGGTAAACCGTTGCTAACCATGATGCAGTCCTCTCGCTCTTCACCGGACTGAAATGAGCATTCTTCGTGAGTCTACCTATTATGACCCACATACCCGTATTCCTTTCTTTGATCTAGGTAGTCCATCCACATAATCTATCGAGATGTTTTCACACTTCCCTTGCGGAACCTCCAATGGAGGTAATGGCCCGCCGGGCTTCTATGACTTGGCCTTAACCTGGTGGCAAAACATGCATCCTGAGACCAACTCGGCCACCTCCTCGAGTGATGCGCATCTTCAAGAACCTTCTTTACCAGGTCTTCCACTCGAGGAACGCATAATCTCTCATCGCGCCTTAGTCATCCCTTGTCATCTATAATATATCTAGCGAGGTGACTTAACATCTCGCCTCGAATCAACTGGTCCATGCTCTTGACTAACTGCGGGTCTTCTTCCTGTGAAACCCCCTTCTTGATCCAGAAGAGTAAGTCTAAGCTCAGGGAATGCTAACTAACTAGCCAAACGGAGAAAGCTTCTTACTTCAATTGCCCCCCTCAGGGTTTTCCGGTCTTAAACCGCAACCACTTTAGCGGAATCCACCGCTAAGCCTTACTTAGGAACTATGTGCCCAAGAAATCCAACTTCTTTCCTCCAAAGTGACATTTGGAGAACTTGACCTTCAACTGGTGGCTCTAAGCGTATCCATCACCTCCTTGAGATGTCTAGTATGCTCTTCCTCGTTCTTTTAAGGAGATCAAAATATCGTCTACGACGACCATGACAAACTTGTTCAAGGACTCCCTAAACACCCTACCCATCAAGTTCACGTAATATGCGGGTGCATTAGTCAAATCAAGTAGCATGACTAGCCATTCTAAAAATTCCATCTAGAGTCCTAAACGCAGCTTGTCAATTCCATCCTCAGCCATCCTAAGCTGATGGAATCCGGTAGCTAGATCAAAAGAAAACAGATGCTCCTACAAGCTGATCAAACAAATCATCGATCCTTGGTAACGGTTGTCTATTCTTCTCACGATAATCAACACACAAGCGAAGCAAACTGTCCACATTAGTAACGAATGCTACTGGAGCACCCTACTCGAAAATACTTCGTCTCAGGAAGTTCTTCTCAAGCAACTCCTTGACTTGCTTTCTCAACTCTCATCTCGCGAGGTCATGCGCCTAACCGGCCACGAAACTGGCTTGGTATTACCAACCAGATAATGCGGAAATCTATCCCACGTCCAGGGTAACCCCCTTCACTTCACCCAAGATATCAGGATATTCTCGGACCACCCTCACAGATTGCAAACTATCGATAGACGAGTCGAGGGATTTCAAGATAACATAACATGACGGGATCCATAGGGTTACTAGAAATTTCTAGGGTATTACCGAGGCGGATCATGAGCCTCACAACCCTATGCACAAAAACCAAGAATGGCTCTAAAACAGGACAACCATTCCATGCCCAAAACCAACCCATATCCCCTGAAACCGAGAATATAAACATCCCACGAGAATTCTATACTCAAGATAGAAATTTTCAAATCCACCCAGACCACAGACAATTGGGCGGAACCCCCAATTGGATTTGAAACACATACGGGATCATCAACTAGGCTAGTACTTAGGTGCAAACTTTCAACTAGATCAGATGAAATAAAACTATGCGATGTGCCAGAATCAAACAAAGTACGAACAGGGAAAATCAGAAAATGTAAACAAGTCTTTCAACAGAAACACTACCTCTATCATGAGCTGGAAGAACGGTGTTGAGGGGATGAACTCGCCCTCCAGATAGTCCCGCACACTGAGTCTGACCTTGCCCTTGTTTTCTTCGGGCAATCCTTGCTGAGATGTCCAAACTCACCACAATGAAAGCATTCGCCCCGCTTTCTCTTCTTCTTCCTACATTCCCTGGATATATGTCCAACTTTACCACAGAAGTTGCATTTCCTATTCTCTCTTGGCTTGTCCTTGCGGTTGTTGTTATTCTTGCCTCGTTTCCCGGAATTTACCCTCTTGCCTTGAGACTCATTCGCCTTGACCTCTTTCTTGTCATTGTTATCTTCTTCTTGAAGTAGGGCCGTATTCACCAAATTCTCGAAAGTCGCCCCCAAGGGTATATGAGACATGGCCAAACCATGTAATGGCTCGTTTAATCCTAGAGCAAAGTGTAGGGCCTTCTTCTGAGCGGTATTAACCGAGTCTAAATCGACCCGAGCCAGTTGATTAAACTTATCTATGTATTCCCTAATAGTCATGTCCCCTTGCTTCAGTGATAAGAACCTCAGTCCAAACCTTCCTCTAAAATCATCCCAAGTCTCAATTGGCCTAGTAGCGGTGGTGACTACCCACCAACGTGCAGCTTCTTCCTTTAGCAACCATACTGCTAATAAAACCTTCCTGCGGTCACCTATATCAAAGGTGGCTAAAAGATCTTCGGTCTCTTTCAACCAATTCCTTGCCTCTACAAAAGTCTCTGTTCCACTAAAATTCTTGCCACCCATCATCTTAAAGTTCTTACAAGTTTCCGCAAAATCCGCTTGTGGAGGCTGAGGGAGAAGAGGAACATCAGCTACGGAAGGAGGAGGAGGAACAGCAGCCTTGACTGGAAAGACAACATTAGAGACACCCGGGACCGGCGCCGTGACTTCCAAGTACCGACGAAACCAATCGGGTATTGTTACTCCTTCGGGCAAGATGAGATTATCAGACATGCTGGAAACGAAAAGAAAAGAGTTCAAACGAGGGGTCAAAGGATAGTGCTAATGGCTTTTGGGGAATAGCCTTTTAAAAATAACTAGACTTTTCTTTGGAAAATACTTTATACTTGGTTTTGAAAATAGTTTTTCAAAAGTTTTAAAAACCTTTTTATCCCTTCTCGTAAACCATATGCTCTGATACCAAATGTAACACCCCACCTCCGCCAGGGTGGCTCTTGCAAGCAACTCTGACTTTGGTGGGGCGTTTTAAAACAAGGTAAACATGCATAATGATATAACAAGGCAGGACATGACATATATATATATGTAAATAAACAGAGTAAGTAGATAGATAAAACAGCGGAAGAATTTTAAACCATTTCAAAAACAAGTCTGGTACATCATAATGTCAATTTCCCAAATAAACAAGTCTAGTACATAAAATAACATCATCTGAAACTGAAAAGGAAAACATAAAAGTAGCTATCCCCAAAGTGGAAAAACCATAGCGAGCTCAAGTCCAAAGCATACATGAGCTATCCAAGAAAGCAGCTAAGATCCAAGCTAGGCTCTGTATTCCCTCCCTGAGAACCTAGGGGGGGAAACGGAAGAAAAGAGGCGAAAGAAAACAGGTCAGTCAAAAAGACTGAGTAAGCCCTGCTACGATCAGTCTATAAACTAATAAAGTTAACAGCATGATGGAAACTGAGATGATCATAGATAACAACATACTGGCATGATAATTTAACTACAAGATAGATAGAGGTGTCATCGCATAAACAAGGTTAAGTTTTGCAACACGGTGTACTAGCAAACCAACATAACAGGTATTGATCCCTTGGCCCAAGCTTTTACCCAATAACATGAAGTGACCTTAATATAAGGTCCAACCAAACGGTCTAGTCGATCGGCTCCCTATAAACCTAACACGTCAAGTGTTGGTGTCCATACGGCCCACATATGGTTGTAGTCAGACTGTGCTGGGTCCACCTTCGGGTGTATCAAGCCCTCGGGTGTCAACCCCAGACACTGAAGCAATAATGCACAGTCTAAACCTACTGGTACCCGTGCCTCGAGTTTGTCCAATACCGGATTACGTGCACGTCCGTAGCCCGCCTGGACCCGCACCGCTGTACCACTCAGCCGTCGCTTTGGTCGCTTACATCAGTCCAGTAATCGTGCCCCGCCCTAGCCCAGCCTCTAGGGTTGTGATGATACCAAACTGGGATTACTGCTGGAACATACCACGTTGCTAGGGTTTCCTAAGAGGGTTAAGTGCGATTTAACCCTTTACTAATCATGGATTAAATTGGTTAAGTGTAAACGACAGTTCACAACTTAACCCCATTTCAATCCCTCAAACCCCCAAATGGATTAAATTGGTTAAGTGTAACCGACAGTTCGCAACTTAACCCCATTTCAATCCCTCGAATCCCCAAATTGGTTAAGTATTAGTGGGCCATGACTTAACCCTAATCATGAGGCATTAATTAATTTAATTGTGCCTTAACCTCTCACATTAGACTTTGTTGCGGTTACTAGTTAAGCCGGGCGGGTCCGGGTAGCTTTACACCACAACTTGGTCTAACCTCGGGTCCAAGGTACACATGACCAACTTCTCACATTGGGTCCTATTGTTTGTAGCCACTAGTTAAGCCGGTAGGTTCCGGGTAGAATTACGCTACAAACTCAACCCAACCTCGAGTTGGCCACACTTATGTTTTCTAAGTGTCATGTCCACTTTATTTCAAAACATAATTACAAGTCAACAAATACTTGGGTAGACCTAACTTAATAGGTAAATTCCCAAGGGGTAGACCTAACTTAATAGGTAAATTCCCAATCTTATATTTTCATGTATTTTAAGTTTACCCAAACCCCCCAACGTCATTCTATCGCTTACATATTCGTAATAACGCATAAAGGATAGGAAGAGGGAACTTGGCATAACATACATGATGAACTTGCATATCACAACAAACATGCATAACATGTTAGACTTGCATAACTTAGCATAGTGAACTTGCATATTACCATAAACATGCATAACATGTTAAACTTGCCTAACATAGCATATGGAACTTGCATAAACATGCATAACTTGTCAAACATGTATAACATGTCATTGTGAACTTGCATAAGCATGCATAACTTATTAAACATACATAACATGGCATAGTGAACTTGCATAAACATGCATAACCCAATAAACTTGCAAATCATGGCATAGTGAACTTGCATAAACATGCATAACCCAATAAACTTGCAAATCATGGCATAGTGAACTTGCATAAACATGCATAACCCAATAAACTTGCAAATCATGGCATAGTGAACTTGCATAAACATGCATAACTCAATAAACTTGCAAATCATGGCATAGTGAACTTGCATAAACATGCATAACTCAATAAACTTGCAAATCATGGCATAGTGAACTTGCATAAACATGCATAACCCAATAAACTTGCAAATCATGGCATAGTGAACTTGCATAAACATGCATAACTTGTTAAACATGAGTAACATGGCATATTGAACTCGCATAAGCATGCATAACTTATTAAACATGCATAAATCCCAACTTTCATCACATATTAACTTTAGAGTTTCTAAAATGAAGGTAAGAGGGCTTACAACGCTTATGCGAACTCAAATGAGTATAGGAAATGTAAGAAACCCCTTATGCAACAAAATAAAACCCCAAAATGCAAGCAAACTTGATCAAGACTCCTCCTTTATGATGATAATAGAGAAACAAGACTTTAATGCAAGTTAAGGAGGATCATACAAGCCTAAATACACTTGTATGCATGGAAATCTCTTAGGAATTTGTTTAGGAATTGTATGAAGAGAGTGGAGGCCATGAGAGGATGGATTTTGACATAGTTTAGTTGCTAGAATGAATAATGAATGATTTAGGGTAGGTTAGGGTCTTATTTATAGATTAGGCTAGTGATTTAGACCATAGGATTAAACCCTAGTTGAATTAGGTCCATCAGATTTCGGAATTCTCTAGAACCAAGCCACAAGACCAGACCAAACCCAAAATGGTGCGCCAGGCAAAACTGCCCAGCCACCCGGTGTCGACAGGGCTGTCGACACCCTGGGGACCCTGTCGACATGGGGGTCCTGGCGGGAGTTTTCCCGCCTGCGCCAGTTTGCCCTAATTTCCAACTTTTGAACTTGAAATTCAAACCTGTTTTTGACATGGAAATTTCTGAAAACTTAAATGGGCCTTAACTGGGTCATACGGACTCCGATTTTCGAAAACTCGGACTCTATTTCGCGTATTTTTCCGAGACGAACGTAATGGCATAGCCCGTTTCCCTTGATTCACATTTTAGAATTAAATTCTGCCTCGATTTATGTTATAACAGGTTATTGAAAATACGGGTTGTTACATTCTCCCCTCCTTAAAGGATTTCGTCCCCGAAATCTTCAAGTTAGGAAGAACGTATCCTACCATCCAATCATCCATCTACTCAAAGCATCATCCACGAGCAATCATTGTCCTTACAAGATTCTAAATGCTGGATGAACATATGCAGAGGTGTGTGTATATGTACTTATCTAATGCAAATATCATCAATGCGAATTATGTTGGTGAAATGAATCCATATGTATGCAATTCCTAACATAATGTATATCATCTATATGTGTGCACATAACATACACCCATATGCAACATCCATGTGATAACACACAATTTTCATCCATGAATAAGCATAAACACTCATGCATATGCAATATGAGGAGTGTGCGAGCCGATCTAGTGCCTAATTGTGTATAATGCATCCACGAGCAACCACTTGCAAACACTTGCAACCACTTGCAACCATCAAACATAACATGTCTCAAACACATGTTTCATCCAAAGGATTCTACCTAAGGTTCTCATGACAAGATGAACACGATAAACTAGATAAACTAGATAAACATGGATAGAGAGATCTTAGAAGATAACCAAGATAAACTCCTTTTTTGGATTACAAGAAATCCATTCAAACTCTGACATATAGTACTAACCGATGAGTCATAACTCCCTTATGGAGTTTACAACAGAAATAAGATCGAGAATGGGACCGAGAGGATATATACAAAAGATAACTTGCAAGCAAGCTCCACAGGAAAACAAGGATCAAGGATGCACTCTTAAAAAGATATGATGCGCCTATCTAGTCTTCACTGTTCTTAGTCACGTTTCCTTGAGCTTAACTCCACTCTGCTTTGACTGTCTTTTACTTCATGGTTTCTTGGCTTCCTAACTCCTATTTCCCAAATTCGAGTTGGAACTCATTTCATTATCGCCTCTCGTCTTCCTTTTCCATTTATTCTTCTTTCTGTATACTTGGCTTAAACATAACTGTAACCTCATGATTTCATGCAAGCTCTCCAAAATTCACCAGTGAATCCTGGATCTCGTCTACTTACTATAAAGTATTCCACGCAGCAGAACTTTTCTTGAAAATACCAATCCACGTTGCCAATTGCCCTTACAAACGTGATTTTCTATAACTCATGCTTAATCGAAATGAACCATCCGCCTATGAGTGATAGGCCATACCTAGATTCAGTTGCCTACCCATGGCTTCCTGTAGGCTATTTCAAAACTGGCCAACTTCTTGAGGGTAAACCGTTGCTAACCATGATGCAGTCCTCTCGCTCTTCACCGGACTGAAATGAGCACTCTTCGTGAGTCTACCTATTATGACCCACATACCCGTATTCCTTTCTTTGATCTAGGTAGTCCATCCACATAATCTATCGAGATGTTTTCACACTTCCCTTGCGGAACCTCCAATGGAGGTAATGGCCCGTCGGGCTTCTATGACTTGGCCTTAACCTGGTGGCAAAACATGCATCCTGAGACCAACTCGGCCACCTCCTCGAGTGATGCGCATCTTCAAGAACCTTCTTTACCAGGTCTTCCACTCGAGGAACGCATAATCTCTCATCGCGCCTTAGTCATCCCTTGTCATCTATAATATATCTAGCGAGGTGACTTAACATCTCGCCTCGAATCAACTGGTCCATGCTCTTGACTAACTGCGGGTCTTCTTCCTGTGAAACCCCCTTCTTGATCCAGAAGAGTAAGTCTAAGCTCAGGGAATGCTAACTAACTAGCCAAACGGAGAAAGCTTCTTACTTCAATTGCCCCCCTCAGGGTTTTCCGGTCTTAAACCGCAACCACTTTAGCGGAATCCACCGCTAAGCCTTACTTAGGAACTATGTGCCCAAGAAATCCAACTTCTTTCCTCCAAAGTGACATTTGGAGAACTTGACCTTCAACTGGTGGCTCTAAGCGTATCCATCACCTCCTTGAGATGTCTAGTATGCTCTTCCTCGTTCTTTTAAGGAGATCAAAATATCGTCTACGACGACCATGACAAACTTGTTCAAGGACTCCCTAAACACCCTACCCATCAAGTTCACGTAATATGCGGGTGCATTAGTCAAATCAAGTAGCATGACTAGCCATTCTAAAAATTCCATCTAGAGTCCTAAACGCAGCTTGTCAATTCCATCCTCAGCCATCCTAAGCTGATGGAATCCGGTAGCTAGATCAAAAGAAAACAGATGCTCCTACAAGCTGATCAAACAAATCATCGATCCTTGGTAACGGTTGTCTATTCTTCTCACGATAATCAACACACAAGCGAAGCAAACTGTCCACATTAGTAACGAATGCTACTGGAGCACCCTACTCGAAAATACTTCGTCTCAGGAAGTTCTTCTCAAGCAACTCCTTGACTTGCTTTCTCAACTCTCCTCTCGCGAGGTCATGCGCCTAACCGGCCACGAAACTGGCTTGGTATTACCAACCAGATAATGCGGAAATCTATCCCACGTCCAGGGTAACCCCCTTCACTTCACCCAAGATATCAGGATATTCTCGGACCACCCTCACAGATTGCAAACTATCGATAGACGAGTCGAGGGATTTCAAGATAACATAACATGACGGGATCCATAGGGTTACTAGAAATTTCTAGGGTATTACCGAGGCGGATCATGAGCCTCACAACCCTATGCACAAAAACCAAGAATGGCTCTAAAACAGGACAACCATTCCATGCCCAAAACCAACCCATATCCCCTGAAACCGAGAATATAAACATCCCACGAGAATTCTATACTCAAGATAGAAATTTTCAAATCCACCCAAACCACAGACAATTGGGCGGAACCCCCAATTGGATTTGAAACACATACGGGATCATCAACTAGGCTAGTACTTAGGTGCAAACTTTCAACTAGATCAGATGAAATAAAACTATGCGATGTGCCAGAATCAAACAAAGTACGAACAGGGAAAATCAGAAAATGTAAACAAGTCTTTCAACAGAAACACTACCTCTATCATGAGCTGGAAGAACGGTGTTGAGGGGATGAACTCGCCCTCCAGATAGTCCCGCACACTGAGTCTGACCTTGCCCTTGTTTTCTTCGGGCAATCCTTGCTGAGATGTCCAAACTCACCACAATGAAAGCATTCGCCCCGCTTTCTCTTCTTCTTCCTACATTCCCTGGATATATGTCCAACTTTACCACAGAAGTTGCATTTCCTATTCTCTCTTGGCTTGTCCTTGCGGTTGTTGTTATTCTTGCCTCGTTTCCCGGAATTTACCCTCTTGCCTTGAGACTCATTCGCCTTGACCTCTTTCTTGTCATTGTTATCTTCTTCTTGAAGTAGGGCCGTATTCACCAAATTCTCGAAAGTCGCCCCCAAGGGTATATGAGACATGGCCAAACCATGTAATGGCTCGTTTAATCCTAGAGCAAAGTGTAGGGCCTTCTTCTGAGCGGTATTAACCGAGTCTAAATCGACCCGAGCCAGTTGATTAAACTTATCTATGTATTCCCTAATAGTCATGTCCCCTTGCTTCAGTGATAAGAACCTCAGTCCAAACCTTCCTCTAAAATCATCCCAAGTCTCAATTGGCCTAGTAGCGGTGGTGACTACCCACCAACGTGCATCTTCTTCCTTTAGCAACCATACTGCTAATAAAACCTTCCTGCGGTCACCTATATCAAAGGTGGCTAAAAGATCTTCGGTCTCTTTCAACCAATTCCTTGCCTCTACAAAAGTCTCTGTTCCACTAAAATTCTTGCCACCCATCATCTTAAAGTTCTTACAAGTTTCCGCAAAATCCGCTTGTGGAGGCTGAGGGAGAAGAGGAACATCAGCTACGGAAGGAGGAGGAGGAACAGCAGCCTTGACTGGAAAGACAACATTAGAGACACCCGGGACCGGCGCCGTGACTTCCAAGTACCGACGAAACCAATCGGGTATTGTTACTCCTTCTGGCAAGATGAGATTATCAGACATGCTGGAAACGAAAAGAAAAGAGTTCAAACGAGGGGTCAAAGGATAGTGCTAATGGCTTTTGGGGAATAGCCTTTTAAAAATAACTAGACTTTTCTTTGGAAAATACTTTATACTTGGTTTTGAAAATAGTTTTTCAAAAGTTTTAAAAACCTTTTTATCCCTTCTCGTAAACCATATGCTCTGATACCAAATGTAACACCCCACCTCCGCCAGGGTGGCTCTTGCAAGCAACTCTGACTTTGGTGGGGCGTTTTAAAACAAGGTAAACATGCATAATGATATAACAAGGCAGGACATGACATATATATATATGTAAATAAACAGAGTAAGTAGATAGATAAAACAGCGGAAGAATTTTAAACCATTTCAAAAACAAGTCTGCTACATCATAATGTCAATTTCCCAAATAAACAAGTCTAGTACATAAAATAACATCATCTGAAACTGAAAAGGAAAACATAAAAGTAGCTATCCCCAAAGTGGAAAAACCATAGCGAGCTCAAGTCCAAAGCATACATGAGCTATCCAAGAAAGAAGCTAAGATCCAAGCTAGGCTCTGTATTCCCTCCCTGAGAACCTAGGGGGGGAAACGGAAGAAAAGAGGCGAAAGAAAACAGGTCAGTCAAAAAGACTGAGTAAGCCCTGCTACGATCAGTCTATAAACTAATAAAGTTAACAGCATGATGGAAACTGAGATGATCATAGATAACAACATACTGGCATGATAATTTAACTACAAGATAGATAGAGGTGTCATCGCATAAACAAGGTTAAGTTTTGCAACACGGTGTACTAGCAAACCAACATAACAGGTATTGATCCCTTGGCCCAAGCTTTTACCCAATAACATGAAGTGACCTTAATATAAGGTCCAACCAAACGGTCTAGTCGATCGGCTCCCTATAAACCTAACACGTCAAGTGTTGATGTCCATACGGCCCACATATGGTTGTAGTCAGACTGTGCTGGGTCCACCTTCGGGTGTATCAAGCCCTCGGGTGTCAACCCCAGACACTGAAGCAATAATGCACAGTCTAAACCTACTGGTACCCGTGCCTCGAGTTTGTCCAATACCGGATTACGTGCACGTCCGTAGCCCGCCTGGACCCGCACCGCTGTACCACTCAGCCGTCGCTTTGGTCGCTTACATCAGTCCAGTAATCGTGCCCCGCCCTAGCCCAGCCTCTAGGGTTGTGATGATACCAAACTGGGATTACTGCTGGAACATACCACGTTGCTAGGGTTTCCTAAGAGGGTTAAGTGCGATTTAACCCTTTACTAATCATGGATTAAATTGGTTAAGTGTAAACGACAGTTCACAACTTAACCCCATTTCAATTCCTCAAACCCCCAAATGGATTAAATTGGTTAAGTGTAATCGACAGTTCGCAACTTAACCCCATTTCAATCCCTCGAATCCCCAAATTGGTTAAGTATTAGTGGGCCATGACTTAACCCTAATCATGAGGCATTAATTAATTTAATTGTGCCTTAACCTCTCACATTAGACTTTGTTGCGGTTACTAGTTAAGCCGGGCGGGTCCGGGTAGCTTTACACCACAACTTGGTCTAACCTCGGGTCCAAGGTACACATGACCAACTTCTCACATTGGGTCCTATTGTTTGTAGCCACTAGTTAAGCCGGTAGGTTCCGGGTAGAATTACGCTACAAACTCAACCCAACCTCGAGTTGGCCACACTTATGTTTTCTAAGTGTCATGTCCACTTTATTTCAAAACATAATTACAAGTCAACAAATACTTGGGTAGACCTAACTTAATAGATAAATTCCCAAGGGGTAGACCTAACTTAATAGGTAAATTCCCAATCTTATATTTTCATGTATTTTAAGTTTACCCAAACCCCCCAACGTCATTCTATCGCTTACATATTCGTAATAACGCATAAAGGATAGGAAGAGGGAACTTGGCATAACATACATGATGAACTTGCATATCACAACAAACATGCATAACATGTTAGACTTGCATAAATTAGCATAGTGAACTTGCATATTACCATAAACATGCATAACATGTTAAACTTGCCTAACATAGCATATGGAACTTGCATAAACATGCATAACTTGTCAAACATGTATAACATGTCATTGTGAACTTGCATAAGCATGCATAACTTATTAAACATGCATAACATGGCATAGTGAACTTGCATAAACATGCATAACCCAATAAACTTGCAAATCATGGCATAGTGAACTTGCATAAACATGCATAACCCAATAAACTTGAAAATCATGGCATAGTGAACTTGCATAAACATGCATAACCCAATAAACTTGCAAATCATGGCATAGTGAACTTGCATAAACATGCATAACTCAATAAACTTGCAAATCATGGCATAGTGAACTTGCATAAACATGCATAACTCAATAAACTTGCAAATCATGGCATAGTGAACTTGCATAAACATGCATAACCCAATAAACTTGCAAATCATGGCATAGTGAACTTGCATAAACATGCATAACTTGTTAAACATGAGTAACATGGCATATTGAACTCGCATAAGCATGCATAACTTATTAAACATGCATAAATCCCAACTTTCATCACATATTAACTTTAGAGTTTCTAAAATGAAGGTAAGATGGCTTACAACGCTTATGCGAACTCAAATGAGTATAGCAAATGTAAGAAACCCCTTATGCAACAAAATAAAATCCCAAAATGCAAGCAAACTTGATCAAGACTCCTCCTTTATGATGATAATAGAGAAACAAGACTTTAATGCAAGTTAAGGAGGATCATACAAGCCTAAATACACTTGTATGCATGGAAATCTCTTAGGAATTTGTTTAGGAATTGTATGAAGAGAGTGGAGGCCATGAGAGGATGGATTTTGACATAGTTTAGTTGCTAGAATGAATAATGAATGATTTAGGGTAGGTTAGGGTCTTATTTATAGATTAGGCTAGTGATTTAGACCATAGGATTAAACCCTAGTTGAATTAGGTCCATCAAATTTCGGAATTCTCTAGAACCAAGCCACAAGACCAGACCAAACCCAAAATGGTGCGCCAGGCAAAACTGCCCGGCCACCCTGTGTCGACAGGGCTGTCGACAGGGCTGTCGACACCCTGGGGACCCTGTCGACATGGGGGTCCTGGCGGGAGTTTTCCCGCCTACGCCAGTTTGCCATAATTTCCAACTTTTGAACTTGAAATTCAAACCTGTTTTTGACATGGAAATTTCTGAAAACTTAAATGGGCCTTAACTGGGTCATACGGACTCCGATTTTCGAAAACTCAGAATCTATTTCGCGTATTTTTCCGAGACGAACGCAATGGCATAGCCCGTTTCCCTTGATTCACATTTTAGAATTAAATTCTGCCTCGATTTATGTTATAAAAGGTTATTGAAAATATGGGTTGTTACAATTTGAGTAAGAAGTTCCGTCACAACAAGAAACAAGTATGATGATATAGGATCACCCAGTTGTATACCTTGCTTTCCTTTAAAAAACCACACAAGATCCATTAAGAAAAATATAGTAATTTACAGAGGAGATGCAAGCATGAATCCAAGCAATCATAGGAATTGGAAAATTCATATACCCAAGAATACGAACAATAGCATCCCATGGAATGAATCAAAAGCCTTTTGAATGTCAAATTTTAAAATGGCATGAGGTGATACTTGAGATTCGTTATAGACGTTCATAAGTTCATGAGATAGCAAAACACTATCTAAAATATTCCTTTTATTCCAAAAGGCAGATTGATTGCAAGAAATCAAAGAAGGAAGGACCTCTTTAAGTCTATTAGCGATTATTTTAGGTATAGCTTTGTAAATGACATTATAAAGGAAATTGGTCGAAAGGATTCTACCTTTTGAGGGTTTTTTTACTTTTGGTATGAGATAAATATTTGTGTTATTGAAAGCTTCAAGAATTTTGGCTTTGCGGAAAAAATGTTTTACAACAGCAATAACTTCAAATTTTATGTCATTCCATGATTTTTTGTAGAAGTGAGCATTGTAACCATTAGGTCCATAACAAGCTTTTTTATTGATAGAGGAAAAATCAGTGGTTATTTCATCATCTAGGACCTCTCTATATAGCATAGCGTGATTTTGAAAACTAATATGAGGCAGAATGTAAGGATTTATAGCTTAAAAATTAGGTATGAAACCAGCAGTATTGCCTAAAATATAATAAAAATATGAGATAAAGGCATTTTCAATATTAATGGAAGAAGTGTGTAAGATTCCTTCCCTGTCAATAATTCTGAAAAAGTTGTTGTTAGTTTTTTGGCTTTCAGAGAAGCATGGTAATATGAATTGTTCTTGTTCCCTTCAATTTTCCATTTTAATCTTGCCTTTTGCTTGATCATTATATTTTCTATTAACAGAGCTTCAGAATATTTTTGAGAGGCAGTAGTTTCTTCTTCAGAGGGCATAGAGTTGTTGGTTTCTTGAAGCATTCTGCTTTGTATATTGGCAAGGTTAACTTTACACATATCTGAGTACTTTTTGTTAGGATTTCAATATTAGTTAATAATAAACAATCACGAAACCCTAGATCCAAATATGTAATCCATATTGATTTAATTGAGAACAAAACAAAAATAGATTAGCGGAAGCGTACCTGAATCCATAGTTAATCGTGGAAATACCTGAATCCATATTTGGTTGCTAGGAAGAAGATATAATTTGATTTGGTCTTCGAAATTGACACAAACCCTAGATCTGGAATCAACTCTCCATAGAAGAGGTTAGAGAGTTGCTAAGGCTTGTGTAATTCGGGGACCATAACCCTTTATTTATAGAGTTGGCATTTTGTAATTCGACCCTTCAACAAATTATAAAATGCCCCGGTATCTACACATTAGGCCCATGATAACTTAAATTTAAGCCTATTAATTCTAATCTAAAATTAGATCACTTTAATTAGGCTTTATACCAAAATAGCTCAACACATTTTATTTTACATATGTGACTCAATTGTCGAAATATTCCAACAATCTCCCCCTGAGTTACATATGAAATAACCTTAAAATGTGTTTAAATTTATGAGCTCCAAAATTTGCTACTTATAACATATGGTGTATCTGAAACAATCTCGTCCAATAATTGGGTTGACAGAGGATCAAAGCGGCATTCGTTACATTTATCGTAACTAAACCCATCAATGGTCACATATATCAATACAATCAAACGACATAGATCAATCATGGATGCGTAGCATGGAAATTACATGAAATGTGATCTATACATGTCTATTTCCAACTGGTCCTTCTTTAGTGAGATCAAATGTTTAATATTTAAACAACCTAAGTGCAAAGAAAAATTCATTACTTTATTTCTGATCAGAAAAAGAACTTGATATGCATATATCTGTAACTGAAGCATAGAGCAATGAGTCATATGACAATACCAAATACAAACTCCCCCTGAACCAAAATATCCTTACATAAAAGTTACACCAATTGAGCTACATGCTCATGAAAGACCTTAGGTGATGACCTTTTGGTAAGCGGATCCGCCATAATGGAATTTGTCTAAGTGTACTCTATGAATTACACACTCTTCCCTTATTGGAAAATAATACATTCTTTACTATCACAATATTACTTGGTCTTTCAATTCTTTATTTATAATTGGAGTCTTGTGACAAAATTTCATTATTATTTTCCATATTTGGATGTCTTATAATTAACCAAAGACGATATTTTCAAAATGGCGAAAACTATAAGTGCCTAAATGACACTTTTCCCTTATATAGTTTCACCCATAAAATATATTATCATTGCTAGAAGTGGATCTTTTACAGTAATGACATTCAAAATATCCGGATCGTAATTCTTTATGATCTCCACCCGATCCGATCTTTTATCTATGAGCATATAATCTTTTATTTTGTCTTTTAAATATATATCATATATATCATAACCATTTTGGCTACTAAATCATTGATCCACTTTTAATATCAGTAAAGTATCCGCCAAATAATACACGCATATCCATATGTGTATATACATTAGTATGCATTAGAATTCACACTGCAAATGCATGAGAAATCTTTTGCATTTCTTTAATTTCAAGGATGGTAGCATTTATCTGTTTGGTAAAAGAAAAACAATTGAATCGCAGTTTACATACCAAATCTTTTAAGCATTTATCTTCCTAATTCTTTTGTAATAATCCAAATATCACCCCATGAATAATAATGGTGTATTTGAATCCCAAATACAAATAAATGAGTTTCTTAAGTAGTTTCACCAATGTCTCCATTGAGAAACATAACTTTATTCTCCATCGGATAATGCTCAAAAGTACAAAATGTAGTAAGCTCCAAAGCGATCGGTTCTAAAGAATCGTTTACTAAGTCCAAAATGAAACATTCTTTAAAGAAAATAAAATTTCCTTTTAACAATAGTGATTTCAATAAAAGTGCCTTATAAAATTCAATATTACCCGCTTGATCCCTTTTGGCTTTGAATAGTTATTCATAACCAATGATCATATTACTTAAGTTAGAGGGGGATTTCAAACTTTATTATCCATATAGATTTAGCTATATGTTCATTTCTTAAATCCACATTTTAAATTAGTACCTTATATGGATTGATGTAAGTCCATAACATTATCTTTATCGATCCATTATTTGTCTTTATGAAGAAATACTACACAATAATCTGAAATAGCATTTCTTCCCATTTAGGTGGATTTCCATAGTGATCTTGCATTTTGAGGTTGTTGAGTTTGTTTTCTTGAAACAGTAACCTTAGCTTATAGAAAAAATTATCTTCAACATTGTCTAATTATGGTTCTTAATTTACTTCTTCATAATAAAAGAAAACAAATCTTAAACTTTAAGCGAAGAAGTAACCGCAGTTGAATCAAAGATAATGATTCTCTTTAAAGACAATGATATTACTTTATTTCTCCCCCAAACTCAACATCCGCAAAATAACTATTGCAGTTCCCGCTTTAAAACTTTTCCTTAGTGTGGGTTCATAAAAAATTATAAACTTTAAATCCCTTAGACTATCAATAAAGCATTTTCTATCTTTATGATATCTCAATCTATAATTCTTCAGTATACTGAAACAAAAATTATATTAGTCACCAAAACAAAATTTGAGATATCATTACATAAGTTATTTAGCATAAGTAGCCATAATTTATATGAGTTTCAATTATATAAGATTTTGAATTTATTCATAAATTAACATTACTATTTCTTGATGAACAATAATAAACTAATATGTTCACATTAGAAATATAAAACCGAAGTCTGTCTAAATGACAACATAAAAAATATATCAAATAAATCCAAAAATTTGACTTAAATCTCAATAATAACTTTAAAATATCAAGTATATTTTACTTTATATGTCTGTATATCTCATTAAAGAAACAACTATAAAAAATATCCGTATGTTATTTCTTTTCTTTGAGATCCTTAGCGACTTCTTAATCCTTATTCATACATTTATTTACAATGTATATCAAATGAGTACTTTTCAATCATAAAAACTTCAATCTCTATTTTAATTACCAAAGCGCTAAATTATCCCAATAAGATAACATATTATTCTTAAAATAATTTTAATCTTTAAATGAATATACTGAAGATAGCACCAAAAATAACGATAACTTGAGCGTCTTTAGCTTTTGAAACAACATCTTTTTCCGTATAGTACTCATTTATATTTCTTTTATTTTGAATTTATGTAATCAAGCACCACAAAGAGTGCTTGATTTCCCTTATTGTTTTCACAAAAACCGTTTCCATTCTCTGTAGATAACTTATACAAAATTAGTTATCGTTACCTATAGCACATCCTTGAAAACTTCTGAAGTATTTACTTAATGATCATTTAACTCTTGCCTTTGAATTCTATAACATTTCAATATTCTTCATAACATTATAAGAATATTTAACCGTGGTAGGGTTGGCTGTAACCCTAAGAGTTAAATCTATAAAGTCAAGAACAAATAACATGCTCTCATACAAATCCTTATATTTATCCCAAAACAAGATGGAAATATTCTTTAAATTGACAGATAATTCAGTTAAATTAGCTGAAAATGAACAGAAAATAAAATGAAGATTGACCGTATATGCTCATAGCGAAAAATCAACCATAGTAAATTCAAATAATTGGTAAGTCTCTTCTCAAGATACCTAGTACACATAGATTTCAAGTCTTTGGACAGTAATATTAGCTGTAAGTGGTACTGTAACACCCCACATCCGTTAAGGTCACTCACAAAGGGAATGCCTTAACTTCAGTGGAGCATTATGGGTACTGGAAAAGAAATATTACAAGACAGACATATATAAAACAGCGGAAAGTAAAGTGGAAGTACTTCAAATCATTTATTAAATATAATTGTTTACAATAAAAGCCCATCAACTTCCAATACCCAATTACATAGCTAAAATATCTGCCTTGCTCAAAAACAAAGAAGCATAAAAATAAATTATGATATTCCCCAATAAAGCAAAGCAAGCCATAGCCAAGGGAAATCCAAGCCGTACATGAAAGAGCCTTGGAGCTTGGTAAGATCCGAACTAAGCTGTATTCCCACCCTGCGAACTTGGGGGGGGGGAACGGAAGAAAAAGAGGCGAAACAAAACGGGTCAGTCGTAAAGACTGAGTAAGTCCTAGTGACTTTCAACATAGAAATAGGTAAGATAACATGGCATGAATATACTGAAAATAAACATAAGCATGATGATAAGATAAACAATAGACATGATAACTAAGAATAACATCATATGACTTTTGTCATGTATAACATTTTGAGGTTCCCATTCAAAATGAACTAAGTATAATTTTGCAAGATCGCAAGATTTCTCTGCTTCACCGTTAATATATTTCTATGATATCTATTTGCTCTGCACCACCCGTACTAGTATCCCAACCCGTGTCATGTGTTGACTATAAAATGATCCCTTGCCCAATGTCATGAAATGACCCATTACTTGGTCCCACAAAACGATCTATTAATCGATCGGCTCCTTACAAGTCCTATCTCGTTCATGTGTCTGTGTCATACGGCCCTATCACGAATGTAGTTACCTGTGCTGCCTAAAATTTGCTGAATCTTCTATAGGCCATAACTTCTTCATCTGGACTCCTATTTTCGAAAACTCGGACTCTATTTCATGTAGAATACCGAGAGGAACACAATGGAGCAACCCGTTTCCCATGATTCTCATTTTAAAATTTAATTATTCTCTGATTTCTAGTTTCAACATGTTATTAAAATTCGGGTTGTTACATTCTCCCCTCCTTAAAGGATTTCGTCCTCGAAATCTTCAAGTTAAGAAGAACGTGTCCTACCATCCAATCATCCATCTACTCAATCATCAATCACAGGTATCCATTGTCCTTAAGAGATTTCTAATGATGTATGAACATATGCAGAAAGCGTGTGTATATGTTCCTTATCTAATGCAAATGATCAGGCCTGATTGATCTTCCTAATGCAAAATATGTTTAGTGCCATGAGTCCAACATGTATGCAAATAGTCCTAGTCACATAAACACTATATGTGTGCACAAACATCCATCCATATGCAACATCCACATGATAATACATTCAAATTGATCCATAAACAAGTATAAACACTCATGCATATGCAATATGAAAGGTGACTGAGCTGATTTAGTGTCTAATGTGCGTGTATATGTATCCACGAGCAACCACTAGCAACCGCTTGCAACCACTTGAAACCATCAATCATAACATGTCTCAAACACATGTTTACACCCAATTGTTCCTACCTAAAGATATAGTCGAACGATAGAAGCAAGTAAAAACTTTGTTCCCATTAGGCAATGTCTAAGCTGGAAATCTACGTCACATATATACTGATTAGGAGAAGAACTCCCTAAGCACCAGCCCCGAAGATCGAAATCAACATCAGGCTGACACTCAAAGAATTACTCAACCCAACGGACACCCTCAAGCCCCAACATGTATTACTAACAGATAAGTCATACTCCCTATGGGGTTTGCAACAGAAATAGGATTGAGAATAGGACCGAGAGGATATACTCAAAAGATAGCATGCAAGTAAGCTCTACAGGAAAAGAGGGATCAAGGATATACTCTTATAAAGAGATATAATGTGCGTATCTAGCCTTCAATCTTCTAAGCCGCATTTCCTTGAGCTTAACTCCAATGTGCTTTGGCCGTTTTTAACTTTACAATTTTGTAGCTTCTTAATTCTTGTTTCCAAAATATGAGTTAGAACTCATTTCACTGTCGCCTCTCTTTCCACCTTCATTTATTCTTTTTCTAGTATACTCGGCTCAAACATAACTGCGCACTCATGGTTTCATGCAAGCTCTCCAAAATTCACTAGTGAATCCTGGATCTCGTTTACTTATTATATGGTATTCCACGCAAAAGAACTATCTCTTGAAAACAAACAAATGCCAACCATGTTGCCAAATGTACCTACTAAGGTGATTTTCTATGACTCATGCATAAGCGAAATGAACCATTCGCCTTAGTGGCGAACACTACTCGAGCGGATCAATAAATGTATCAAGAGATTCTAGGTAACTAAGCATGGCAGAACCCTAAGTGTTACACTAGACTTCGAGGGCATTAGCAAGGCAAGTCAAGAATCTAACTACCCTCTTTTCATACTCAAGAATGGCACCATTACTGGATAACCACTCCATCCCTAGAATCGACTCATAGCCCAAAAAAAAACATAAGCATTACTTCTAAACTCAACACTTAGCATAGACATTCCCAAATCCAAACAAGTCATGAATAAATGAGCCGATTCCCTATCAGGATTTGAGAATAAAATGGGATCCTCTACTACGCTAGTACTAAGGTGCAGAGACTCAACTATCGAAGCAGAAATAAAAAGGATGCGATGTACAAAAACAAAGTTCTAACGGGATGATAGAAAATAAAAGCTAAGCCTTTAACAGAAACATTACCACCTCTCTTAGGTATGCTAGTAGTGAGAGCATACAATTTCCCTCTCAACGATCTTGTTCTTCGCCCTTGTCCTTGTCCTATAATACTTAATTACATGTCCCTTTTTACCATACTAAAGATATTCTCTCTTGTCATGGGTTTTTATTATTCTTTCACTTGGCCTCTTTCCTTTCACTTTTTTCCTCTTCGTGGATTAAGCCATATCAACAAGTTTCTCATCCTTAGACTTGTGTTCTTTATCCTCGTTCCTACTATCCTTGTATAGCTTGTTGAAAAGTTTCTCGAAAGCTACTTCCATCACACGGCAACCCTAAAAAGCTTGAAATAAGATTAGTCGCAAGTAAAACTACTGCGGCTACAGATGGAGGTTGGACACTACTTTGCCCTCTGATATGTGTCGCATGCCTACAAACTATGGTGAAAAAGAAAAAGAGAAGAGACTCAAGGAGAGAATCAAAAGATAGTGCATATGGCTTTGGGGAATATGCCTTTTGTAAAACAAAACTTTTCTTTAGAAAAATGCTTCTTTGTAAATGTTTTGAAAATATTTTCAGAAGGTTTTTAAAAGCTTTTGCCCAGTCTGGTAACCTTCTGCTCTGATACCAAATGTAACACCCCACATCCGTTAAGGTCACTCACAAAGGGAATGCCTTAACTTCAGTGGAGCATTATGGGTACTGGAACAGAAATATTACAAGACAAACATATATAAAACAGCGAAAAGTAAAGTGGAAGTACTTCAAATCATTTATTAAATATAATTGTTTATAATAAAAGCCCATCAACTTCCAACACCCAATTACATAGCTAAAATATCTAAGCTGTATTCCCACCCTGCGAACCTAGGGGGGGAATGGAAGAAAAAGAGACAAAACAAAACGGGTCAGTCATAAAGACTGAGTAAGTCCTAGTGACTTTCAGCATAAAAATAGGTAAAGATAACATGGCATGAATAAACTGAAAATAAACATAAGCATGATGACAAGATAAACTATAGGCACGATAATTAAGAATAACATCATATGACTTTTGTCATGTATAACATTTCGAGGTTCCCATTCAAGATGAACTAAGTATAATTTCGCAAGATCGCAAGATTTCTCTACTTCACCGTTAAAATATTTCTATGATATCTGTTTGCTCTGCACCACCCGTACTAGTATCCCAATCTGTGTCATGTGTTGACTATAAAATGATCCCTTGCCCAATGTCATGAAATGACCCATTACTTGGTCCTACGAAACGATCTATTAATCGATCGGCTCCTTACAAGTCCTATCTCGTTCATGTGTCTGTGTCATACGGCCCTATCACGAATGTAGTTACCTGTGCTGCCTAAAATTTGCTGAATCTTCTATAGGCCATAACTTCTTCATCTGGACTTCTATTTTCGAAAACTCGGACTCTATTTCATGTAGAATACCGAGATGAACACAATGGAGCAACCCGTTTCCCATGATTCTCATTTTAAAATTTAATTGCACCCTGATTTCTTGTTTCAACATGTTATTAAAATTCGGGTTGTTACAGGTACTCTTGTTGTAACGATCAAACACTGACAATAAATTCAAGTCAAATAACAACCTTCCTTTTGGCCAATTAATTATTTACTCGAAAAACCTTATAATTGCCATGTATTTATCATCACACATGTGTAAGCGATTCAGCCAAATATTAGTCTTCCTTTGGGCCGGCTAATACTCGCATGAACCACTACACACAAATATCAAACATTTTCATGAACCACCAAAATATAGAGGTCACTTTGGTGACATATTATTTCATTCAATTCACTATGTATGTAGGATATTTACGGTTATAAAGAGACGGCAAAATTATATTTGAATTTATCCTTAATATATGTACAATATATTTTGAGTGTTATAAAACACTCTCAACGCTTTAGGTCTATATGACATCTGAAAACTCAAAATTATAATAATGACATAACACCCTCTAAAAAGATAACCAATTTGGTTGCACAACAAATCAGTGCAGATTTGCACTTTCAAAAATAATATTTTTTTGAAAGAAAGATTTAATGGCGGAGGCTGGAAGAAAGCAGAATTCAATATATTTCTACGTCTGCAGATAAAACTATATATAGAACGAGAATTAGGGTTTGGGAGAAAAAATCGGATCTGCTTAAATTTCGGGGGACAAAGTTTTTACCGTTTCAGAAAAAATTATCGGTGCAGAAAATAATTTTCCATAAAAAAACGGTTCGAAAAATGCAAAGTTTTATGGTCCAAAAATACAAGAGTCTACACCACAAAGCCTAAGCCCGAGCCCGAACTGAACCGGGCCGGGTCGGGTCGAGTCGAGTCGGTCGGTCGCGCGCGTGTGTGGTGTTCATGATGCATGGTTTCCCTCCTCACAAAAAAGCATGTATTGGGAGCCCAAGTGTAACACCCCGAAAAATTCTGTAACTGTGAAATTAGAAAATTAAAGTATAATTAATCTGAAATCAAAGAACTAAGGGAAACGGGATACGCCATTGCGTGCGTCTCGGAAAAATACGCGAAATAGAGTCCGAGTTTTCGAAAAACGGAGTCCGTATGAAGAAGATATGGCCTTCGGAAGTTTTGAATTAAATTTAAAATTCAAACAGAATAAAATAATTAAAAATCGGGCCCAGTGGGCCAGGGCGGATAAACACCCGCCTAGGCCACCCCGGTCGACTGGGCTGTCGACCTGGGCTACCCATGTCGACAGGGCTGTCGACAGCCCTGTCGACAGGGGTGTCGACCTGGTCGAGCCCAGTCAACCTGGCTGGCCAGGTCTGTGTTTGGTCGAATCTCTGTGGTCTGCTTTGTCATTAGGGCTAGGTGGCGGGTTTTTATTGGTCTCTCTTCCTAATGAATGGCTACGATCTAACCTAGCAACATCAATGGTCCTAATCAATTCCTAACCTCTATATAAACAACCCTAGACTAAACCCTAATCTATTCATTCAAATTAAGAACATAGCCGCCATGTTGCTGAGGAACGACTAAGAGTAGCCGCCAACTAGAGAGAGAATTAGGAAGAAAGTTCTAAAGCCTAAAGAAATTCAAGCAACCTAAAGCCAATCAATTCAACAAAGGAATCGTATCTCTTAATTTGAGAATTCGCCGCAACCATTGTAAGTAGAGTATTACTTTGGTATGAATAAACAACTGTATTGATTTGTATGCTTGAATTGGGATAATAAAGTAATTCATATTTGTGCAAAATTATGTTATTCATTATAAAGAACTACATGCGGTAGTTCTATGCAAGTATACGTTTGGGATATTGCGCAAATTGTGTAATCTATGTTGAAGCTACATGTATGTAGTTGATTGAAATTCATGCAAGTTTGGGGCTTTGTTATTATGCCATCTTAATGTATACTTTTGTGCATAAATCATTTTGCAAGTAATTGAAACAAGTTTGGTTGTTATAGTTCATATGAAACTATGTTGGAATTTTGACACCATAATCCATGTATTAAGTCATGCTTTTGCAAACCTATGAATATGGCTAGGCTATGAATGATATTTGGCATAATTGAAATCCATGATTAAGTCTATCTTGTTTACAAGAATTATATGATGACATATGTGAGACATGGCTAGGTTAGACTCAAAAATCCTTTTTTTTGCAAGTGTAAAGCAAACACCATGTTTAGGAATATTTATAAGTATATTTATACCACCGTTATGTGATTAGACTTAAATCATGATTAAGTTGAACTATGCTTTTGTGTTAGTAACAAAGTATCCCCTTTGTAAACATGTAGAAACCTTATGAACATGACTTGCTTATGTTTATGCTAGAAATATTTATGCCATGCTTATGTTTGACATTAGGCCATGTTCATGCTAGAAATATTTGTGCCATGCTTATGTTTGACATTATGCATAAATAAGAATATAGGTTCATGTTGCAGTTAAACCTATGCAAGTTTACATGCTTTGATTCATGTCACCTATGTTACCACTATGCAAGTACACCAGTTTCTATTATGTATTTCCAACGTCATATGCAAGTTCATGCGCTCACCTTCCCCTCTTTGTGTATGTAATCACGCTTAAAGCCTCCCCTTTTCGCATGGCTAAATTGGGCTTTAAAAGGCTAAGCCCAATATATATAAACGGACGTGTAAAACGGGGGAAGATAACGTTGGGTTAAAATTAATTAATGAATGAAAATATGAAATAGAAGGGCCCAAATTCAAGTATGGGTTGGGCCCATGATTGGTGTAACCTTTACACCATTAACTTAATAATGGGCCGCAAATATTTACATATAAGAAATAAAGAAGAATGACAAGATATGTAAATGTAGAAAATACGATGTGTTTAACCCGAGGTTGGATTGAGTTGTGATGTAAACCTGCCCGGAACCGCCCGGCTGTCCAGTAGTCACAACAATACCTATCCAATGTGGGAGGTTAAACATGGAGCCCAGCAAGGACCCGAGGTTAGACTGAGTTGTGGCGTAAGACTGCCAGGAACCAACCGGCAACAGGCAGCCACAACAATACCTGTCTAATGTGAGAGGTCAGGGCCTTAATAAGACAATTAAGGCTGAGTCAGGATTGTTAGGATTAATTAAACTAAAGACTTAATCAAAATGGAACATGCTAAACTAAACGGACTGGTGGGGGTTAGGTAGGAAACACTTAACCAACTTAGCATGTTGGCTAGAGATAGAAAACCTAGTAACGGGGGACCCTTTTCAGCAGTAACCCTAAAAGGTGTATCAGGATACCCTGAAACTAGGCAGGGCGGGGCACGATTACTGGGCTGATTGTAAGAGGTCAAATCGACGGCGGTGGTGTAGCAGTGTAGGTTCTAACGGAGTGCGGGCGTGCACACACTCCGGAGCAGAAAAATAAGGCACTGAACACCAGTAGCATACCTGTGCACTCTAAGGTTGTGTCGGGTTGCCACTATGGGACTTGATACACCCCATGGTGGGACCAGCATAGGTAACTACAGACATCGGGGGGCCGTAAGACACATGTAACTATGCGAGTAGGAGCCGATCATCATAGAATGGATCACATCACCCTGATTATGGGGTGCAAATTGGAAACTAGTTTATATGGGTTCAGAGATTTACATGGGGTACGATAGTATATTCGACCCTAGATAATTTAACCAAGTTTATAGTGCTTTCCCACTTCTTGTTTATACTTATCATACCCAGTTCTTTATTCATAGACACAATAGTACTAGACTTACTCAGGCTTTATGTCTGACTCTACTTTTCTTTCGTCTTCTTTCTTCCGTTTCCCCCCCCCCCCCAGGTCCACAGGGAGGGAACACAGCAGCTTGATCAGCCTTGACATCCAGCTTGAAGAAGAGAAATGTATTACTTGGACTTTCCTGTTTTGAACTATGGCTTTGGACAATCCACTATGGGGCTTTTGCAGTTCATCTATGTTTTATTTATGCTTCTTTAAAAATAATGTACTCAAGACAGATTATGAAAGTGTTATGTTATGTTTTTGGAAAGGATGTTGTTGTAACACGTATTTGACTTTATGAAATAAAATTTGTTGTTCTTCCGCTGTTTACAAATATGTGTTCTTATATCTGTCTTGTATATCTGTGACTTGTACTTATAAACCTCCACCAAAATTAGGGCATTCCCTTTGAGAGTGACCCTAACGGAGGTGGGGTGTTTCACTTGGTATCAGAGCCAGGTTTACCAGATAAGATAAAAAGTTTTGAAAAATTATTTTCAAAAAAGAAATTTAAAGAAGCATTTTTAAAAGAAAAATATTATTTTATTTTAAAAAGGCAAAGTCCACCCCCCAAAGCCATAGGAACTATCTCTTATCCTTCGTTTTGAATCTATCCTTTTTGTTTCAGCATGTCCCAAGAACGTAACTTGTCGGAAGGGGTGCCAATACCTGGATGGTTTAGACGGTTCTTAGAAGCAAGGGCCACTCAGCCAGGTCCTACCATTCCTCCTCCCCCAGCTGAAGGAAATCATCCAGCCGCAGCGGCACCTTTTCCTCCACCTCCTCCACGGGGAAACACTTTTGCTAAGATATGTAAAGATTTTAAAACTAATGGAGGAAGGGATTTCCATGGAACTGAGTCCTTCGTGGCAGCTAGAAATTGGCTGAAGGAAACAGAGGACCTATTCATCATCTTTGAGGTAGAAGATAGGCAAAAAGTACAATTGGCAGTGTGGCTATTGAAGGGCGAGGCTTCCTACTGGTGGGAAGTCACTAATGCTGAAAGACCAGTGGAGACATGGGAGGACTTTAGGGCAAGGTTTGAGACTAAATTTCTCTCGGATGCGGAAAGAAGTTTGCAGTTGGAAAAATTCTTATTTCTTAAGCAAGGGGACAAGACAGTCAGGGAGTATGTGAATCAGTTCGATGAGCTGGCTAGGTTTGGGCTTGACCTAGTCAACACCCCGCACAAGAAGGCTCTCCGTTTCGTCAAAGGGTTAAATGAGCCTTTACACAGTTTGGCCATGACCCATATACCCATGGGAGCCACGTATGAAAGATTGGTGCAAATGGCATTGCTGAATGAAGAGGACAAGGGCAAGAAGAAAGAGGGTTTGCAGCCCAAGAAGACAGACTTTAAGAAAGGCGGGAAAGGCAACAAGGAGAAGAGGAAGTGCAATTTCTGTGGCAAAGTGGGGGCACTTAGTAAAGGACTGCCGGAAAAAGAAGGCCAAGGAGAATGGTGGGTGCTTTTCTTGCGGTGAGACAGGCCATAGGGCTAAGGACTGCCCAAAGAAACGAGGACAGGGGCAGAGGGCTGGATCCACCCCAGGGGCTCAGGTCCATGTGCTAGAAGCGCCACCTCTGCAACAGCGAGGTATAAATACTTCTGTAGAAAGTGTAGTTTATCTTTATGATCAACCCGTTCGCACTTTATTTGATTCTGGCGCATCACACTCCTTTATCTCGTCTGCTTTAGTAGAATCTCTGCACCTAAAAACTAGTATGGTAGAGGACCCCTTAATTGTTTCAAACCCATTTGGGGGCCCAGCTCATTTGTCTATGATCTGTGTGGGATTGAAAATTTCTATTCTAAGTGTAGAATTTCAATGTAGTGCCTTTGTTTTGGGCTTTTCGGGTTATGGTTTGATTTTGGGAATGGATTGGCTATCCAGTAATGGGGCCATCCTTGATTGTGAGAAAAGGGTTGTTAGGCTCCTAACCCAGCTCGGTAATACTTTGGAAATTTCTTGTAATCCCTCGTATGCGGTTATGCTTAGTTATCTTGAATCGCTAGATGCCTCTGTTGAAAATTTGCAATCAGTAAGAGTGGTCCGGGAATATCCGGATGTCTTCGAAGAGGTGAAGGGCTTGCCTCCGAAGCGGGAAATAGACTTCCGCATATATCTTGTAGATAATGCAAAGCCCGTTGCGTTGCCCGTTAGACATATGGCTCCACGAGAAAGGAAAGAGCTCAGTAAACAGATTAAAGAGCTTCTAGAAAAGGGGCTCATTAGGAGGAGCATTTCAGAATGGGGCGCTCCAGTGGTGTTCGCTACGAAGGCGGATGGTTCACTCCGTCTAAGTGTTGACTATAGGGAGCTCAACAAGCTAACGAAAAAGAATAGGCACCCTCTCCCTAGAATTGACAATTTGTTTGACCAGCTTGTAGGAGGGTCTGTTTTCTCCCAGCTCGATTTAGCAACCGGTTTTCATCAGCTAAGGGTGGCTGAAGATAGCATTGATAAAACGGCTTTCAGAACCCCAGACGGCTTCTTTGAATGGCTTGTCATGCCTTTCGGCTTGACAAATGCACCTGCTTACTTCGTGGACCTAATGAGTAGGGTATTTAGAGATTTCCTCAACAAATTCGTAGTGGTCTTCGTAGATGATATCCTTATCTTCTCAAAGAGTGAAGAGGAACATGCTCAGCACTTAAGGGCAATCATGGAAACTTTGCGAGTCCATCAACTAAAAGCCAAATTCTCCAAATGCCACTTTTGGAGAGAAGAGGTGAGGTTCCTTGGGCACATAGTATCCAAACAAGGGCTAGCAGTGGACCCTGCTAAGGTAGTGGCGGTACAAGATTGGAAGACACCAAGGAATGCGACCGAGGTCCGAAGCTTTCTAGGACTAGCAGGTTTCTGTCGAAAGTTCATAAGGGATTTTGCGAAAATCTCAGCTCCGCTCACGAAATTGACTAAGAAGAATCTAGTGTTTAATTGGGATTTGGATTGCGAGTTTGCTTTCCAACGACTAAAAAGGGCTCTCACAACAGCCCCAGTTTTGACGCTGCCAGATGGGAGCAAGATGTTCACTGTTTATACGGATGCATGTGGGACAGGGCTAGGCGCCGTCTTAATGCAAGAAGGAAGGGTAGTAGCTTATGGCGGGAGGCAGTTGAAGGTGCACGAAAAGAACTACCCAACCCACGATCTTGAGTTAGCCGCCATCGTCTTTGCACTCAAGTCTTGGCGACACTATCTCCTAGGTGAGAAGTTCGAACTTTACACTGACCATAAATCGTTGAAATATCTTTTCTCGCAGAAAGATCTTAACTTGAGGCAACAAAGGTGGATGGAGTTTCTTGCCTCGTACGATTTCGAAATCTCCTATACCCCGGGCAAAGGCAACGTAGTGGCGGACGCGTTGAGCCGAAAGAAATTGACCCTAAGCCCGTTGTTTGTTGAAAGACAAAGCCTAGAGTTTATAGCCAGCTTCGACTTTAGGCCTTCCTCCGATTTCGTACCGGGCTTGCTAGCATCTCTCGAAGTGCGCCCAACTTTAGTGGATTCAGTAGGGGCAGCACAACGTGAAGACCCTCAGCTTGTGGAAATGATTGATAGGCTAATTAGGGGTGAGACTTCAAGTCACCTCAACAGATACTCCATCGACGATAAGGGTTTGCTAAGGCGAGACGGAAGACTATGCGTCCTACAGACAAAAGATTTAATAAAGAAGGTTCTTGAGGAAGCGCATCATTCCAAGATGACGATACACCCAGGCGGAGATAAAATGTACAAGGACATAAAAAGGACTTTCTTCTGGAACGGCATGAAAAAGGACGTGGCAGAGTTCGTTTCTAAGTGTATGGTGTGCCAACAGGTTAAGGCGGAACAGAAAAAGCCTGGCGGACTGCTACATCCTTTGGAGGTCCCGCGGTGGAAGTGGGATAGCATCTCAATGGACTTCATCGATGGGCTGCCTAGGTCTAGGAGAGGCAACACTAGCATTTGGGTAATAGTGGATAGGCTTACTAAAAGCGCCCACTTTTTACCTGTCAAAAGTAAGAGAACTGCCTCATCCCTAGCATCACTTTACCTTAAGGAAATCGTTCGACTCCATGGAATACCATCTAGCATTGTTAGTGACCGAGACCCCATCTTCACCAGCGAGTTTTGGCGGAGTCTGCAAGAAGCAGTAGGAACGCAGTTATGCTTGAGCACAGCCTATCATCCCCAAACCGACGGCCAAACGGAGAGAGTAAACAGAGTTTTGGAAGACCTTTTAAGACTATGCGTCCTTGACTTCGGAGGGACATGGGAAGACCACCTTCCTTTGGTGGAATTTGCCTACAACAACAGCTATCAAGCAACCATCGGAATGGCGCCCTTCGAAGCTTTATATGGAAGACCGTGCCGATCGCCCACTTGTTGGTGGGAGTCCACGGATAAGATCATACTTGGACCAGACATGATCCGAGAGACCTCAGAGAAAGTAGATTTAATACGAAGAAGGATGAAGACGGCCCAAGACAGACAAAAGTCCTACACCGACAAGAGGAGGACCGACCTTGAATTTGAGGTTGGAGACAGAGTTTTTCTCAAGGTATCACCGCTAAGAAACGTTGTTCGTTTTGGAACCACAGGAAAACTAGCACCAAGGTTCGTAGGGCCATTCCCTATTATCGAGAAAATTGGGAAAATGGCCTATAGATTAGAGCTACTCGAGAAGTTGGCTGGAGTCCACAACGTTTTTCACGTTTCACATCTCCGAAAATGTCTACATGAGTCTGCTGAAGTGGTAGAGCCAAATATACTCGAAGAGGCCGAAGTGGAACGCGAAGCAACCATAAGAAAAGTTCCAACTCGCATCTTAGGAACGGAAGTGAAGAAGCTACGCAACCGTGAAGTCAAGCTCGTCAAAGTTCAGTGGAGCGACGCCGAGGGAGACGCGACTTGGGAAACTGAAGCTAGAATCCGTACAGCCTACCCTTTTCTGTTCGAGGGTACATCCTTGATCTTTCATTTTCCTTAAGTTGCGCTTTTATCTATCTTTTTAGGGTATATTTCCTCGACCTTATCTTTTAGGTAGAATCTTTTTGGATGAAAACATGTAGTTGAAACATGTTATGGATGATGGTTGCAAGTGGTTGCAAGTGATTGCTAGTGGTTGCTCGTGGTTGCATATACACACACAATCTAGGTTTTAGATCGGCTCAATCACTTCATATTGCATACGCATATATGTTTGCCTTCGTATGTGGTTGAACTCTAATGTGTTGTCATGTGGATGTTGCATTTGTATTGAATGATTGTGCACTCATGTAGAATCAAGAATAGGAAAATTTGCATACATAATGGATTCATGGCACTTACATAATTCGCATTAAGGAGGTCAACTGAATCAGTAGACCGCCTGATTTTGCATTAGATAAGTACATGTACACACACACTTCGCATATGATCATGAAGCATTAGAAGTCTTTTAAGGACAATGGATGCTCGTGTTTGATGGATGAGTAGATGGATGATTGGATGTTAGGATATACATTCCTCCTAACTTGAAGATTTCGGGGACGAAATCCTTTTAAGTGGGGGAGAATGTAACACCCCAAA
Source organism: Allium sativum (assembly GCA_030737875.1). NCBI lineage: Eukaryota > Viridiplantae > Streptophyta > Magnoliopsida > Asparagales > Amaryllidaceae > Allium > Allium sativum. Next base: position 790,064,954 of record CM060920.1, on the reverse strand, counting down.
AAATTCTGTAACTGTGAAATTAGCAAATTAAAGTATAATTAATCTGAAATCAAAGAACTAAGGGAAACGGGATACGCCATTGCGTGCGTCTCGGAAAAATACGCGAAATAGAGTCCGAGTTTTCGAAAAACGGAGTCCGTATGAAGAAGATATGGCCTTCGGAAGTTTTGAATTAAATTTAAAATTCAAACAGAATAAAATAATTAAAAATCGGGCCCAGTGGGCCAGGGCGGATAAACACCCGCCTAGGCCACCCAGGTCGACTGGGCTGTCGAGCTGGGCTACCCATGTCGACAGGGCTGTCGACAGCCCTGTCGACAGGGGTGTCGACCTGGTCGAGCCCAGTCAACCTGGCTGGCCAGGTCTGTGTTTGGTCGAATCTCTGTGGTCTGCTTTGTCATTAGGGCTAGGTGGCGGGTTTTTATTGGTCTCTCTTCCTAATGAATGGCTACGATCTAACCTAGCAACATCAATGGTCCTAATCAATTCCTAACCTCTATATAAACAACCCTAGACTAAACCCTAATCTATTCATTCAAATTAAGAACATAGCCGCCATGTTGCTGAGGAACGACTAAGAGTAGCCGCCAACTAGAGAGAGAATTAGGAAGAAAGTTCTAAAGCCTAAAGCAATTCAAGCAACCTAAAGCCAATCAATTCAACAAAGGAATCGTATCTCTTAATTTGAGAATTCGCCGCAACCATTGTAAGTAGAGTATTACTTTGGTATGAATAAACAATTGTATTGATTTGTATGCTTGAATTGGGATAATAAAGTAATTCATATTTGTGCAAAATTATGTTATTCATTATAAAGAACTACATGCGGTAGTTCTATGCAAGTATACGTTTGGGATATTGCGCAAATTGTGTAATCTATGTTGAAGCTACATGTATGTAGTTGATTGAAATTCATGCAAGTTTGGGGCTTTGTTATTATGCCATCTTAATGTATACTTTTGTGCATAAATCATTTTGCAAGTAATTGAAACAAGTTTGGTTGTTATAGTTCATATGAAACTATGTTGGAATTTTGACACCATAATCCATGTATTAAGTCATGCTTTTGCAAACCTATGAATATGGCTAGGCTATGAATGATATTTGGCATAATTGAAATCCATGATTAAGTCTATCTTGTTTACAAGAATTATATGATGACATATGTGAGACATGGCTAGGTTAGACTCAAAAATCCTTTTTTTTTGCAAGTGTAAAGCAAACACCATGTTTAGGAATATTTATAAGTATATTTATACCACCGTTATGTGATTAGACTTAAATCATGATTAAGTTGAACTATGCTTTTGTGTTAGTAACAAAGTATCCCCTTTGTAAACATGTAGAAACCTTATGAACATGACTTGCTTATGTTTATGCTAGAAATATTTATGCCATGCTTATGTTTGACATTAGGCCATGTTCATGCTAGAAATATTTGTGCCATGCTTATGTTTGACATTATGCATAAATAAGAATATAGGTTCATGTTGCAGTTAAACCTATGCAAGTTTACATGCTTTGATTCATGTCACCTATGTTACCACTATGCAAGTACACCAGTTTCAATTATGTATTTCCAACGTCATATGCAAGTTCATGCGCTCACCTTCCCCTCTTTGTGTATGTAATCACGCTTTAAGCCTCCCCTTTTCGCATGGCTAAATTGGGCTTTAAAAGGCTAAGCCCAATATATATAAACGGACGTGTAAAACGGGGGAAGATAACGTTGGGTTAAAATTAATTAATGAATGAAAATATGAAATAGAAGGGCCCAAATTCAAGTATGGGTTGGGCCCATGATTGGTGTAACCTTTACACCATTAACTTAATAATGGGCCGCAAATATTTACATATAAGAAATAAAGAAGAATGACAAGATATGTAAATATAGAAAATACGATGTGTTTAACCCGAGGTTGGATTGAGTTGTGATGTAAACCTGCCCGGAACCGCCCGGCTGTCCAGTAGTCACAACAATACCTATCCAATGTGGGAGGTTAAACATGGAGCCCAGCAAGGACCCGAGGTTAGACTGAGTTGTGGCGTAAGACTGCCCGGAACCAACCGGCAACAGGCAGCCACAACAATACATGACTAATGTGAGAGGTCAGGGCCTTAATAAGACAATTAAGGCTGAGTCAGGATTGTTAGGATTAAGTAAACTAAAGACTTAATCAAAATGGAACATGCTAAACTAAACGGACTGGTGGGGGTTAGGTAGGAAACACTTAACCAACTTAGCATGTTGGCTAGAGATAGAAAACCTAGTAACGGGGGACCCTTTTCAGCAGTAACCCTAAAAGGTGTATCAGGATACCCTGAAACTAGGCAGGGTGGGGCACGATTACTGGGCTGATTGTAAGAGGTCAAATCGACGGCGGTGGTGTAGCAGTGTAGGTTCTAACGGAGTGCGGGCGTGCACACACTCCGGAGCAGAAAAATAAGGCACTGAACACCAGTAGCATACCTGTGCACTCTAAGGTTGTGTCGGGTTGCCACTATGGGACTTGATACACCCCATGGTGGGACCAGCATAGGTAACTACAGACATCGGGGGGCCGTAAGACACATGTAACTATGCGAGTAGGAGCCGATCATCATAGAATGGATCACATCACCCTGATTATGGGGTGCAAATTGGAAACTAGTTTATATGGGTTCAGAGATTTACATGGGGTACGATAGTATATTCGACCCTAGATAATTTAACCAAGTTTATAGTGCTTTCCCACTTCTTGTTTATACTTATCATACCCAGTTCTTTATTCATAGACAAAATAGTACTAGACTTACTCAGGCTTTATGTCTGACTCTACTTTTCTTTCGTCTTCTTTCTTCCGTTTCCCCCCCCCCCCCAGGTCCACAGGGAGGGAACACAGCAGCTTGATCAGCCTTGACATCCAGCTTGAAGAAGAGAAATGTATTACTTGGACTTTCCTGTTTTGAACTATGGCTTTGGACAATCCACTATGGGGCTTTTGCAGTTCATCTATGTTTTATTTATGCTTCTTTAAAAATAATGTACTCAAGACAGATTATGAAAGTGTTATGTTATGTTTTTGGAAAGGATGTTGTTGTAACACGTATTTGACTTTATGAAATAAAATTTGTTGTTCTTCCGCTGTTTACAAATATGTGTTCTTATATCTGTCTTGTATATCTGTGACTTGTACTTATAAACCTCCACCAAAATTAGGGCATTCCCTTTGAGAGTGACCCTAACGGAGGTGGGGTGTTTCACCAAGGCCCCAACATGATTTCTAAGAAACAAGTATAAATCCTTGCCTCTTCCATATAATCTCATGATGTGGGACTATTCACACATAGGAGCCAATCATACACTTATTCAACATTTTTAATAATTCACTTAATGTTTGTAAAACATTTCCAACAATCCCCCACTTGAATTTTTAAAAATATTTTCGAGCAATTTCTAAAACCATAAGAATTGTGCATAAACAAAGTTGTCATCCGACTTGAACCTTTGCACAGTGAGTAAGATTCAGTTTTTACTTGAGTGACACGTAGTCTTGAACTCTATTTCTGACATCAAACCACACGCAACCTTTTCTATAGTGCAATCAATTAAGCCCGTGCATTTATGACCATGCACGTCTATCCTAGTTTAGTGAATGCTCTAGAAGTTTTGCCCAGAAACTCCATAGGAAACGTCCACATTTCAACATTCACAAAGGTGAGTCTATCAAGAGTACTCTTGAAGGTAGGTACTCCACTCCAAATAGAGTATAGATCTCATTAAGAGTTTCTATTAACTCATCCTCTAATCACTTCAGGAATACATGCTTCTTGGTTTATTAAATAGCATGCTCAACTCCTATCACTACACAACTTGTTTTTACCCATTGAACCTAGTTCTTGGGATATCCAGTCATTTAGGTCAGGTTACCATTGTGCGTGACTCAACAATCTAAGGGCAATAGTCCCATTCTTTTAGAAGAATTGTGGACTTTCTCTCTTGACAGTCCTTTCGTCAAAGGATCTACCAAATTTTCTTCACTACATACGTAATCCACTCTAACGATACCTGTGGAAAGCAGTTCTCTAACCGTGCTGTGCTTACGACGTATTTGTCGTCTCTTACCGTTATAATAACGGTTCTGAACTTTTGCAATAGCCGCGGTACTATCGCAATGTATCAACACAGTCGGTATCGGTTTTTCCCATAAGGGAATCTTAGCTAGCAGGTTTCTCAATTACTCTGCCTCTTCACTAGCTGTGGCTAGTGCTATCATCTCAGACTCCATAGTAGACTGAGCCAAAATAGTTTGTTTCTTGGATTTCCAAGAAACAGCTCCTCCAGCGATGCTAAATATATAGCTACTGGTCACATTAGAATCATCAGATAAGGTATTCCAGTCTGCATCAGAATATCCTTCAAGTACAGTTGGAAACCTTTCATAATGTAATCCAAGGTTCATGGTTCGTTTAAGGTATCTCATCACACTTTCAATAACATGCCAGTGCCCTATACTAGGTCTACTAGTAAACCTGCACAATAATCCCACGACATAGGCAATGTCGGGTCTAGTACAATCAGTGGCATACCGAAGGCTGCCAATGATGCTCGCATAATCAGGCTGTCTTACATCTTCACCGGTGTTTTTAAATAACTTTACACTATGATCATATGGTGTACTTGCAGGTTTACAGTCAAAGTAATTATATTTCTTTAGGATCTTCTCTATGTAATGAGATTGATCCAACGAAATTCCCTTTTCTAACCTAGTAATTTTAATACCAAGGATTACACACGCCTCACCTAGATCTTTCATATCAAAATTGGCACTTAATAAGGATTTAACGGAGTTTATAGCATGAATGTTTGACCCAAAAATGAGTAGGTCATCTACATAAAGGCATATAATAGTGCAAATGTCATTCTCAGAATTGTAATAAATGCATTTGTCACTTTCATTAACTTTAAAACCATGTGAAATGATTAAGTTATCAAATTTTTCATGCCATTGTTTAGGTGCTTGTTTTAAACCATATAATGATTTATCTAATTTGCATACTTTATGTTCTTGACCATGTACCACAAATCCTTTAGGCTGGTCCATATATATTTCTTCGTCTAATTCACCATTCAAAAATGCGGTTTTCACATCCATTTGGTGTATTAACAAATTATGAATAGAGGCAAGTGAGACTAATACCTGAATGGATGTGATTCTAGTAACAGGTGAAAAAGTGTCGAAGAAATCTATGTTTTCTTTTTGTTAAAAACCTTTGGCTACTAGTCGTGCTTTATATTTATCAATAGTGCCATCAGGTTTTAATTTCTTTTTAAGTACCCATTTATAGCCGATAGACTTACAACCAGGAGGTAAATCAACCAAATGCCAAGTCTTATTGAATTCTAAAGAATCCATCTCATCATTTATAGCCTCTTGGCAGAAATCAACATCTAAGGAAGATAAGGCCTCTTGGAGGTTTATGGGATCCTCCTCAATAGTAAAAGCACAAAAATATGAACCAAAATCTTTTATGGTTCTTGCTCTTTTACTTCTTCTAGGTTCAGCTTCAGAATTTTCATTAAGTTCTGTTCTAATAGGCAAACTTGAAGTGCCCCCACTATTCCTTAATTTAAAAGGAAATTTAGTTTCATAAAAATCGGCATCATTTGATTCAATTATATTATGTGCAATAAGGTCATAAAATCTGTATGCTTTGCTATTAATAGCATAGCCTATAAATACACATTTATATGCTCTACTAGCCAATTTTATTCTCTTAGGGTCTGGAATGCGAATATATGCTAAGCAACCCCAAGTTCTAAAATATGAGACATTTGGTTTATGATTCTTTAAAATTTCATAAGGCGAAATTTTATTCTTAGATTTAGGGATTCTATTCAGAACATAGCATACAGTCAATATAATATCCCCCCACCAATGTTTTGTTGCACCAGAATTTAGTAATATGGCAACTACAAGTTCGGTAAATGTCCTATTTTTCCTTTTAGCTTTACCATTCATCTCAGGAGAATAGGGTGCAGTTCTTTCATGTACTATACCATGTTGTTTATAGAATTCCAGAATTTAAGTGGATTCATATTCTGTACCTCTATCACTACGAAGTCTCTTAATTTTCCTATTTGCTTGATTCTCAATCTCAGTTTTGAATGTTTTAAACATGTCAAAAGCATCACTTTTATTTTTCATAAGGTATACATATGTGAAATCAGAACAGTCATCAATAAAAGTGATAAAATAACGATGTCCTTGTCTAGTCAAAGTACCATCAAGTTCACATATGTCAGAATGAATCAAGTCTAAGGGTTCAGAAACTCTATCAACAGATATATGAGGTTTCTTTATGATTTTTGCTTGTGTACAGAATTCACATTTCTCAAGTTCAGATTCTATCAATTTAGGAATCATATCTAGGGTGCTCATGTTGAGAATTATTCGTTTATTAACATGACATAATCTAGAGTGCTAAATATTAAAGCCACACAACATATAAGTAGAAGTAGTCACTTTATTAGTTTCAACATTCAGTTTAAACATACCCTCACAAGCATAACCCTTTCCCACAAAAGTTCCCTTATAAGTTAGAGTATACAAATCAACCCCAATAACTTGAGTAAACCCAGCCTTATTAAGGAGAAAGCTAGACACCAGATTCTTTCTAATCTCTGGAGTATGCATAACATCTTTCAGAATTACAGTCTTTCCAGAGGTAAACTTAATTTCCACATTGCCAATCCCTGCAACTTTAGTGGTGTGAGAATTTCCCAACAACACTTTCTGATTTTTAGCAGCCGTGTAAGTAGAGAACAAGCCACGATCATAGCAGACATGGCGAGAGGCACCAATGTCAACCCACCAACCCTCTGATCCACCAACAAGGTGAATCTCAGTAATCATAGCCGTAAGAGGCTCTTCAGTCAGGTTAGCTTACGGTGTAGAGCTTGGCCTGTTCCGACACTTTCGTGCCATATGACCTGGTTTTGATTCTTAAAAGATTTCTGATTCTTAAAATATTTCTGATTCGGTTTCAGAACAGCGGGCGTGGTCTTTTTAGTGTTGTTGTTATTGACAATCAACACCTCTTCTTTCTGGTCCTGTTTGCGTGCCTCCTCGTCAATACGAAGGCGCATGATCAAGCTTTCTAAGGAAAATTCCTTAGTCTTATGATGTAAAACATTTTTAAAATCTTTCCAGCCAGGGGGTAATTTGTCAATTATAACACCAATTTGAAATTGTTCGTCCAGTGCCATACCTTCGGAGATGATCTCATGAGCTATTTTCTGCAGCTCATGAGACTGCATCTCAACTGATCGGTCATCAGTCAACTGATACTTTAGGTAGCGACTTAAAGCATATTTCTTTGCCCCTTCCTCCTCTGTATCATACTTCTTTTTCAGTGCTTCCCAGATCTCCTTTGCTGTCTTCTCATCTGAGTTATAGTAATCATACAGATCATCGCTCAGTCCATTCAGAATAAAGTTCTTGCATAGATAATCTTGTTCAGTCCAGGTCTGCAGTTGCTTTGACTGTTCAGTCCATGATGCCATCTTAGCTGCATCATCCTCGTCAGGTTTATCAGGTAGCTGCGGTTTTTCAACAGTCAGCGCAGCCACAACCTTTCTGATCGTGAGGAAGAACTCCATCTTCTGACGCCATCGCTTGAAATGCAAGCCTTCGAATTTGAATGGAGCAGCAATCACGAGAGGGTTCTTGAAAGCAGAGGGTGGAGCAGCAGTCACGAGAGGGTTCTAGAAAGCAGAGGGTGGAGCAGCATCGTCTACGGTTGAGTTGGAAGCCACTGTTTCAAAAATCGTCTTCAATTTGTTGGAAAACAATGGTTGAGTCGCGGACTAGGTCGCTTTCTTGAAGACGATTCGGCGATCTGGTCAGAGGTGCAAACCAGTTCGTTCCTTCGCCGCCGCCTCTAGGATAAAACAACCTCTAAAAAGATAACCGATTTGCTTGCACAACAAATCAATGCAGATTTGCACTTTCAAAAATAATATTGCTCGATTTTTTCTGAAAGAAAGATTTAATGGCGGAGGCTAGAAGAAAGCGGAATTCAATATATTTCTGCATCTGCAGATAAAAAGTATATATAGAACGAGAATTAGGGTTTGGGAGAAAAAATCGGATCTGCTAAAATTTCGGGGGACAAAGTTTTTACCGTTGCAGAAAAAATTATCGGTGCAGAAAATAATTTTCCATAATAAAACGGTTCGAAAACTGCAAAGTTTTGTGGTCCAAAAATTTAAGTGTCTACACCACCAAGCCCAAGCCCAAGCCCGAATCGGTCGGTCGGTAGCGCGCGTGTGTGGTGTTCATGATGCATGGTCTTCCTCCTCACAACAAAGCATGTATTGGGAGCCCAAGACCCCAACATGATTTCTTAGAAACAGGTATAAATCATTGTCTCTTCCATATAATCCCAAGATGTGGGTCTATTCACACATAGGAGCCATTCATACACGTATTCAACATTTTTAATAATTCGCTTAATGTTTGTAAAACATTTCCAACATAATCAATTTTAGAAAAAGTTCTCGCACTTCGTCTTTTGTTGTTATTCCATGTAAAGTAAGATCCATAGGTCTTAATCTCAATTACGTTAGCATTAATAGAAAACTATTTCAAAAGATTGATATCTGCGATAGTAAGAGAGTTGCCACCTACTCTATCACTAATGTCCAAACAGCAATTGAAATCACCACATAAAATCCATGAATGAGATTCCTGCCTCCAATTAGGTAATTCATGAAAAAGAGATTCATGTGCATAAAGTACATTATCAGCATGAATGTAATGTAATGTAACATGAAGTGGTTGATGGAATATTCCAATCATAGCAATGAATACTTTGTCTCTCAGCTGCAAGGCAATCAAGTTGGTGAACAGCAGGGTCATACATGATAAAAATACGCCCATATGGATGAATGAAATTCCAAGTACATTTATATACATAGCAGCTCTATTTGTAAGAGCATGGTTAAGTTTTGTTTCCAGAATTGTGAGCATACTCAAATTGTGTTCATTAATAAGTGACTTACATTGGTCAAGTTCCATATCCAAATGTGCACCTCTTATGTTCCATACACCAATGTTGTGTGTCATTGATTAAACCATGATGTTCAGTTTATCAGTTAACATGCTCCTGGTCATTGGAGCTATAGTGTTAGCATACTCAGAATAGCAGCAGAGAGAGGAGAGTTTGCTAGCAACACAATGTTCAATGCAGATTGCCTTTTTCTAGACGTACTTTTTTTAGTACTATCACCTATGATATTGTTGTGTTGCTTATCATTCTTGTCTCCACTATCTTCCTGACATAACTTCGCAGGAGGTGGGGGTTTGTATGCTTATGGTGGAGTGATGTCTTTGTATGGGGAGGATTTAGGGGTAGTTTCATCAAGTGTGTTAGTTCCATGATCATCAGGGAAATTACCATCAGAGTTATTCATGACTTCAAACATAGTATTATCAATAGTGAAAGTCCCATGATCAACCGAGTTCATGCCTTCAGACACTGTGTTATCAATTTGAGCAGCATTGACAGCCATAACATTCTCATTATCCAGTGTGGGATTGTTCTCAGATTGTGATGAGCCAACTGTTTGCTCAGTCTGGTTATTCATAGCCAAATTATGATGCAAGCTTTTATCAGGAGGATCATTCTTCAAGTGTTGTGCATTTTTGGTTCTTTGATGGTGTCTTTTGCTCTCTCGTCAGATATAATTGAGATGTTGTCTTCAAAGGTAGAGGCATTCATTAAGTCATTTATTTCTTCATCATTTTCTTCATCATTAAATGTGTCTATGTTATCCATAACATCCTCAGCTGTTTCGTCCTCCACTATTACATCATCAAAATAGCCATCTTTACCTCTTTCTTCATTTTCTTCATTATAATATAGAATTTGAAAAGCATTGTGAGTCACTACATTTGAAGTGTTGAGTGGTTGATTAGCATTGAGACCATTAGTTACCACTTCTTTTTCTTTGATGTTATTTGTGCTTCCAGCCTTTGAATTATCAGCAACATCATCTTGCATTTGATTATGCTTTCTAAACAAATTCAATTTATTAGCAATTTCTCTGTTCTTTTGCATAAGAATTTACAATTGTGGAGTGCTCAAAACTGCATCATACTTTATTTCCCTTCCTCAAGATCTTCCCATTGTGCTTCCTTCCCCTTGTTGAATGCCTCTTTTTCTATCTTATCATCCTCTGTAGCATGAATGTCATTTCCTTGTTTGCTGGTATCATTCTGCTCTCTTATGTTAATGCCTTCCACTTGTTTAGAGCTGTTGCCAGAGGGCACTTTAACTCTTAATTTTTTCTCATATCTTCTCTTACCTATATAACCAACTCTCTGCCATGGTCTGATGATGATGGTGTTATCAGTTTTCATATGTTTCTTTACTGGTCTAGCAACTTCATCCCCGCTTTGCTTATTGATATTTGCATTTTGTCCTTTTGCCTCATTTGATTTCTTTTCACAAGCACTAGTCAAGTGGCCAAAAGATTTACATAATGTGCAGATGCTTGGTTTCCATAAGTATTCAACCCTAACAGTTTGAACACCACCTTCAGGGTCAGTGGCTTCAAATTCTTAAGTCAGCTCTACATCATCTTTAACTTTTATTAAACGTTTGGCATATCTCAATCGGTCAAGTTTTTCTGTTCTTTCATCTATACAAATCATTTTACCCAATCTGCATGCAAGCCAATTTATCCCAATGTGTGACTATACAAATAATGGGATGCTATAAAAGTGCACCCACACTGGAACCGCACGTATACCCCTCTGAACATTGCTAATAGCTGAGTCATACTGCTTTAATGAATAGTTTATTTCTCATCACAATCGGGTCACCTTGCAAAATCATTTCTTTTTCATCAAAACAAGTGATTTTAAAAATAAAGAGGGTACCATCAGTTCTCACATTTACTTACCCTTTCAACGTCCATAGGCTTTTGAGTTTTTCAATGACAGCAGTTTAAGCAAGCGGTTGATCAAGAAAAAAAAATCAACTAAAGCATCATTCCATTGGTTTCAACCAGCTTGGATGATTTCATCTGTGTGTACCATGGCTTTCCCTTTGAATTTAGGTACCATATCAACTAGGATGTACTTTCCAGCATTTCTAGGCTTATGCTGGAACATAAAAGTCGATAACGGTTGACATGGTGTATCGACATTGTTGACTCTAGCATTGGAAGGACCTGCAGCAGAAGCATTCACATGTTGAGAGGAAGAAAGTGGCGGGGGAGGGTCAGGAGGTTTGTAGGGCAGCGGCAGAGCAGAAGGTAGTGATGGTGAGGCGATTGAGGTTGATGGATTGTTGGAAGTGATGGTAGGGGAGAGTTTGGAGGAGTAACGATAATAGGAAGGGACGTTAGAGGAGCGACCATTTGAGAGTTATAGTTTAATGAATTCATTTATAAATTATTAACTAAATATTAACTATAAGTTACCAATTATTGACATTATTAACAATTGTAAATAATCTATTATAAATAACATCAATTACTTCGGTTGTAAGGTAACCAAAGCAAATAATACTATATTGTTTCAGTACATTTGCTTCAGTTGCATGGACAACACTAGCAAATAACACTATTTTCTTTGGTAGTACTAATAAAAGGAGAAAATTACACGATTTGCTTCGGTTGTCTGGTAGAATGGAGAAAATAAACCTATTTGCTTCAGTTTTATGGACAATTGAAAGCAAATAATAGAATTTGCTTCAGTTCATTTGCTTCGACTGTAATGACAACTGAAGCAAACAACACTATTTGCTTCGGTTGTATGGGCAACTGAAGAAAATAACATAAAGCAATAGACATATTTTGTACTAGTGATTGTTCAAGTGTGGGAGTGGTCCTGGAAACTCCCGAGGGCCGTTCATTTTGCCATGCACTGCGATTGGAATTCCAGGCCACCAACATTGACACAGAGTATGAGGCCCTAATCGCTAAACTGAAAATTGCGAAGGAATTGAATCTTCGAACTCTTCAGATCTTCAGTGACTCATAGCTCGTGGTGTATCAGGTCCGAAGAGAGTTTCAAGCAAAAGGAGGAAACTTCGCTCCCTATTTGTCAAAGGCGTGGTAACTTCTCGACGACTACGATTATTACACCATCACTCACATTCCGAGAGAGGAAAATATGAAAGTCGATTCACTTGCAAAGCATCCAATTCCATAGATTCCCAACTCCTGGGTTTAGTACCTGTAGAAGTTCCATCCGATCCAAATATCAATAGAATGGTGGTGGAATATGTTATGAAAACTATTGAGGAACTAGAGTTGTGGATGACCCCCCATAAAGAAGTATCTGGATAACGGGACACTCCCGATGAATCAGATGGAAAGGAAGAATTTGCTCAGGAAGGCTCCGAGTTTTATCATTCAAGATGGAAAGCTATACAAACAAGGGTTCTCTATGCCATTATTGCTATGCGTAACCCGAGGGAAGCGAGAAGAATCCTAGTTGAGATACACGAGGGAGTATGTGGAGACCATCATAGTTGTTAGAATCTGGCTAAGAAAGTACTTCAATACAATTACATCTAGCCATAAGTGAACAGAGATGCAGTAGATTATGCTCAAAAGTGTGACAAATGTCCGAGATTTGCTAAAATCCCAAGGGCCCCATCACTAGAATTAACACAGGTGGTCAGCCCATGGCTATTTGCTATATGGGGGATCAATTTGATTGGAGTGTCGACAAACGAAGACGCCAAACATGCAATTGTCACCGTAGATTACTTTACAAAATAGCCCGAAGCAGGAACACTGGCCATGATTACTACTATGAAAGTTATTAACTTTGTGACTAAAAACACCATTTCCAGATTTGGCGTTCGGTAGAAAATAATCATCGACAATGGAACACAATTCAAGAGCGAGGAATTTTAGAGCTTCTAGAAATGGTATTGGATTCAGAAAAGCTTCGCAGCTGTAGCATATCCGCAGACAAACGGGAAAGTGGAGATAGTTAACAAAGTCTTCAAGTCCGCCAACAAAAAGAAACTGACAAAAGCAAAATGTGGATGGGTTGATGAATTACCACTTGCACAATGGGCTTATGGAACAACTCACAAATCCACGACCGGGCATACATTGTTTTCTTTAGCATTTGATTCAGAGGCGATGATACCCATGGAGTTGGAAGTCTTGACTCATCAGAGAATACATTTCAATCAAGCCGAAAATGAGCAACTTCTGCTGGAAGCTCTTGATCTGATTGATGAAAAAAGGGATGAAGTAGAACTCAAAATAATAGCTCACACGAAGAGGGTAGCGAGACACTTCAATTCAAAGGTCTTCCATCGCACTTTCGAAGTCAACGATCTCATCTTAAAATGGATAATGACTAGCTATGGAGTGTGCAGGGAAAACTGTTAAGGGCCCTATGTGATCGGGCAGAAACTATTTGATGGTACATTCAAGTTGACAATGGGGATGAAATTCCAGTTCCGCGAGCATGGAACAACTACCATTTGCGTCCTTATTTTTGTCTAATCTGTTGCCTAGAAGTCGTAATGCTTTTATTACTTTTCTCTTTTATTAATAAGCCACCCGCATATGTCGGGGTATTTTATCCAAGCTTATGAAATTTCTTAATATCAATAAAACCTGCTTCTGAATTATTTTGACTGTGTAATTGCAAAAAATTTACTCTTTAATCTAAAAATACAAAACGATAAGTTCGATTTAAACTTGCAGGTAACAAGTCTGATAAAGCGGACTCGATTTATGAAAAGCTCCACGACCCTTGAAAAGCTACATTCAAAGCGACCCAATCACGGAAGCGCAAGCTTGCAAAGGTACGACAAGTAGTCGTGTTCATGAAGGCAAGCTTTAAGGAGTCGCTAGCGATCATGCGATGAAATAAAGGTCAAATAACTTAATCTCATCAAAAAGACCTCGTTCTTATGAGGCAATCGATAAAAATCGTGAAGAGTCCGGCCTCGGGAAACGCGACCGGTCTAAACCGGTCCCGACCCCAAAAAAAGGAACGTGACGATCGATAAAAAATGGGTAAGCAAAAAACCTGACTCTTATGAGGTGCTCAATAAAAAACGTGAAGAGTCCAGCCTCGAGAAAAGCGACCGGTATAATTCGGTCACGACCCTAGAAAAAGTCATGTGACGATCGATAAAAAATAGGTAAGCAAAATACCTTGCTCTTATGAGGTACTCGTTAAAAATCATGAAGAGTCCGACCTTAGGAAATGCGACCGGTCTAAGCTGGTCCTGACCCCGTAAAAAGGCACATGATGATCGATAAAAATAGGATAACCAAAAGACCTTATTCTGTGAGGCACTCGATAAAAATCATGAAGAGTCCGAATTTGGGAAAAACAATTGGCTTAAGCTGGTCCTGACCCCAGAAAAAGGTGCACGACGATCGATAAAAAAATGAGTGAATACAAAGACCTTGTTCATTGGGGCACCCGGTTAAAATATTAAATCAAGCTTGGGAAAATGCAGACAACTGAAAATCCCTAAATGAAAAGGCATGAAAAAAAATCGATGGAGTGGATTCATGATCAAAACTCGAGATGGCTCCAGTCCGTGATGACCCACGGTATTGGGCAACACCACCCACAATGACCTTAAAGAGGCATTGAAATAAAACATAACTTTTGTTGATATGGCAATGCAACAAATATTCATAATGCTACCAAATGGTTAGAAGCTGTAAGAAAATAAAACTAAAAAAGGAAGAAAGTACTATAAGAAGTGTCATCAAAACAGGATGTACAATAAGTGAACCTAGTTCTATTTTAAGTAATAGGTCATTTACAACAAAAAGTTCATCAAAACATAACCAAAAACCGGGGGTCGATACCCACACAGCCATGACCAAACAAAGCAAACTAAAAAAAGAGACAAAAGGAAACTATATAAGATGCAAGAGTTAAAACTTTAATCCTTTTTCTTCCCTACTTTTGAAGTCTCGCTTGGTTTGATCGTCAATTTAATGAGACTACCCGACAGTGCAGTGGTCGAACGCAGACAAGCTAGAATCACAGGGGACTCTTCATTATCGGAAGCGGGAGTAGCCTTTGACTTCTTTAACGCACTATGTTTCCAATGCGCGTACCCTTAGACTTCTTACTGCTTCCTAAATGGGACCCTCGCGTTTAGTGACCGATTCACCCTCAATTGCATCCTCCTTTTCAGCGACATCTCCACCACCGCCGGAAGAAACTTCCATGTCATCAATACCCTATAGGGCCACAATTTGTACAAAATGTGACCCTGGGTGAGAAACCGGAGTTGGGATGAGGTAAGAATAGTGAGAGCAGGCTGTTGATTCATGAGATTTTTGATTCACGACAATGAAGAAAAGAAGATCAAAGGAAGAGTGATTTAGTACGATAATTTATTTGCGTTTTAGTTGTGTTAGAATTTGTTAAAATCTATCCTCAAATATCATGGAAAAAATGCACAAACAGATATATTTATGTATTAGTACACAGTCAATGGACTGTGCACTTTGGCATAGACCGGTGGACTGATGGAAAATCCACCATTCGATTGGTATGCAGCAAAGTGCACAACCCTGTGCATTTGTGTGCCTATATATATATATATATATATATATATATATATATATACACACACACACACGTCTTTTTAAATACCAGGTTACCTGTCATTTTTTCACCAGTCGACTGATCCGAACTTAATGCTCATATTTCTGAAAAGACATCTCCTTTCATGAAGATTTGTGATTCATTTCCGAATAGAAATGATTGCTTCTTTTCAATGAATATTTTCATGAATGATCACCACTCTTCAACGCTATTTATACATAACAAATTCCACTTTCAAATTCACATATTCTTAACCTAATTTCTGATCTTATTTTCTATATTCTCTTGAATTCTAAAAAGCATTCAAATTCATATTTATTGCTTTGAATCCCTGATTCTACTTCATATTTCTCGATTCAATAAGCAATATACTTCCTTCAAATCTTTACACACACATCAAATATCTGAGGATAAGATTATAGGAAGGGCGTACTTAATACATGTCTAAACTATGTTGCTTAGAACACATATTAAAGTCAAAGCTCTTATTATATTGTTGAAGTTCGATTTGGTTGCTCAGGCATGTTGTTGAAGTTCTGTTTGATGTATCTCAGGCGTGAAATCCCGTTTGGTTGCTCGGGTGTGTTGTTAACCTGTTCCTCTGGGTGAAGTGAGGTTGTTGCTAGTGAAAAGCCAGAAGAAGTCTTTGACTGGACGTAGGACGAGATACACCATTATCAGCAACATCAACTAGATTTACAACGGGAACTATATTTTGAGCAAAAAGTAGCTGCAAGATGATTAAGTATTTTGGAGCAAATAACAATTCGAATTTGTGTACAGTCGAATGTACTTGAACCTCAAATGTCTTCTTCGAGCCCATGGAAGAACACGCCAACTCTTCCTCCGTATAGCCCAAATTCTTCGGATAAAAATTATGCGGAGAATAAGGAATCTAAAAAGGAGACTCCTAAGAAGAAATCGACGTCTTCTGATTTAGAATAAAAACATTTTCCATGGTTGTTTATTTGCTCCTGTTTTTAATAACGTTACACTGATAGAATGCAAGAAGAATTGTATGTTGCTTTTGAAATTTCATAAATGAATAAATATATATCTTCATCGATCTCATTATTATAACATGTTGAAACGAATTAAATAATAAACTCAACTATATTTACAACCCATATATATATATATATATATGTATATGTATATGTATACATAAAACATTGAAATAATAGATAGGCAAATAAATAAATATTATATATATACACGAAAATGTGCCCGGTATTTTCCCAAACACAATCACCAGTCGACTGGTGACATTCTAACCAGTCGACTGGTGTGGCCTAGGTAGCAATTTCCTTTTTTGCTGCCATGGCCTTTAAACCCCTACCAACCTCCTATTTCCTTCTTTACTTAAAAAGCTCCAACTTTTCTAAACAAAACACTAAAATTCCAGCAGCAACAAATCCAATTTTCTCTCCTAAATCAAACAAAAATGGCTCCTCCAATTAAGAAAAACAAGAGAGGTTCATTTTCATCAACCTAAAAACTAAATGATTCATATATAGCTAAGTGGCTATACAATGAAATCGATGTTGAACGACAACACAAAAATGGAGAAGACAAGGTTTATTGTAGGATCTTTCTTTCGATTTCCGGATTTTAATTCCTACGGATTGCAATGGCTTGCTCAAAGAGGAAGATTAGAGTCTCTACTTGATAACGAGAAGAAGAAGCTAAAAATCAATATTGTTATGGTAAAATTATTTCTCGCTAATCTGAATTTAGATTATTAAACTCAAGGAATTGACGAAAATTTTGTATGGAACATGGTTTATGGAAAACTGGTACTCTTTTCTTTAGAAAGAATGGGGCATATCTTAGAATCTCCAACGATGGAATGCCACTTGAACAATTAAACCGTGAGATTCATGTTCGAGATGAAGTAATTCACCATTTTATGGATGACGACTCCGATGGCTCAAAAGCTAAAGATTTTCGACCAATTGCTAGGTTTCTTTATCATGCTTTAATGCACATTATCTTACCGAGAACCAGTTGGTTTAGTATATATAAAAACATTTCGGGATTTGTACACGGCCTATGGTAACGTACAAATAAATTGGAAACAATTAATATCGGATGAGATTTTAGGTTCAATTAAGGAGAAATGCATCATATTTGCTATGTTGGATATACTATGCTACTACATGCAAATGTTGAAATACCGGAACCATCTTCAGATAAAGTGGATGTGAAGGTTTTAAATGACAAGAACCTGAAAATGATGAAATTGCCTCCACTGACTATTAGAATTATGTGTTTAGATGAATGGAAATAAAGAGATAAGGGACAATCATCCTCTACTCCTATTCAAGCACATCCGGGTGATATACAGCTCACTACTCGATCTCAAACTACTCGCAAAGCTATTGATGTGTTGGCTAGAAATCAGATCTTACTTGAAGCTCGTCTCAAATGGATGGATAAGAAGATGGATAAGAAGTTCAATAAATTTAAGTCTTTTCTTGGAAACATTTAGGGTGTTAATTCATGCTCAACATCTACATCCACTCAAGCACATGATTCAGGAAAGAAGCCTAAATTGGACTACTTCTGAGAGCACATGTTCTGACGCTTTTTGACATGATGGTATGGTAGTAAGTTATTTTATATATTTATATGAACTATTAAGAGACTTGTAGTAAATAGCCACTCTTTCTCTTTGAACACTAATATTCTGGCTTGTGTACATTAACTAGTATGTACTTGTGAACTCTAATGTGTGATGGATATCATATTATTTGATCTTTCTAATCGATAAAAAAGGTGGAGAAAATGGAAAATACACTAATAAATTGTTGCAGGAAAAGTATAGCCATGCACTTAGGGGGAGAAAAATTCAAATACTGCATACATTCAGAGGGAGAAATAAATTTTCTACGAGATATTGCAAGAGCTTGTAATCAACCAAAAAGGGGAGAGAATGGTGATTCATGAGATTTTTGATTCACGACAATGAAGAAAAAATGATCAAAGGAAAAGTGATTTAGTATGATAATTTATTTTTGTTTTAGTTATGTTAGAATTAGTTAAAATCTATCCTCAAATATCATAGCACAAAAACATAAACATATATATATATATATATATATATATATATATGTGTGTGTGTGTGTGTGTGTGTGTGTGTGTGTGTGTGTGTGTGTGTGTGTGTATGTAGTAGTAGTAGTACACAGTCTTTGGACGGTACAATTTGCCATAGACCAGTCGACTAGTACACACCAAAGTGCATCACTTAGTGCATTTGTGTGCTTATATATACATGTTCTTTTTCCAAATACTAGTTGACTGGTCATTTTTTCACCAGTCGACTAATCCGAACCTAACGGTAATATTTCTGAAAAGACGTCTTCTTTCATGAAGAGTTGTGATTCATTTCTGAACAGAAACAATTGCTTCTTTTCAATGAATATTTTCATGAGTGATCACCACTCTTAAACAATATTTTACATCACAAATTTCACTTTTAAATTCACCGATTCTTACTATAATTTCTGATCTTATTTTCCGTATTCACTTGCATTCTAAAAAGCATTCAAATTCATACTTATTGCTTCGAATAGCTGATCTATTTCATATTTCTCGATTCAATAAGCAATATACTTCCTTCAAATCTTCACACACACATCAAATATTTGAGGATAAGATTATAGGAAGGGTGTACTTAATTCGTGACAAGTTCGTGTTGCTTAGAGCACATATTAAAGTCAAAGCTCTAATTGTATTGTTCAAGTCTTGTTCGATTTCTCATGCGCGTTATTGAAGTATTGTTCTGTGTTGCTCAGGCATGAAATTTCGTTCGGCTGCTTGGGTATGTTGCTAACCTATTCCCCCAGGTGAAGTGAGGGTGTTGCTAGTGAAAAGCCAAAACAAATCTGGGACTGGACGTAGGATGGCGCTCCGAACCAATAAAAAAAATTCCTGATGTCATTTATTTTAATTTACTACATTTACATACAGCTTATCTATAGTATCATTATATTTAGCTTATTAAATTTTTACTTGTACAACTATTACATAAGTTTAATATATCACATTATCTAAGCTTTTGCATATACACTTGATTCCATATTACTCGATCCTACTCTAGCACTCTTTTCACTGTCGTTGTTTGGGAAGTAGGGACTGCTGATGTAGGATCCATTGAAACTAGTAATGAAGAAGTAGAAATTGAAGTGGTCCCAACAACACTAGTAGAGGCTGGAAGAAAGTCCAGTAAGCCCAACCCTATATCAAATGAAAACTGAGCGAGTAAATCATCAGAGTTGTATAAGAAGGAAAGTGGCCCCCTGAGTCAGAGATGATATCAACATTACCTACCTCCAAGGATACACATACTGCAATCTCGTAGTCCTTCTCACCCTACCCATAGCCTTCGCCATTAGATAAGTTCACCCCAACATTTATGCCATCAGCAGATGTAGTTAAAGGGTCAGTTGCTTCGGTAGAAACATCAACAATGACCACGGTAGCAAGAGTAGCTTTGGTGGAAATGACTGTGATGTCAGTAGGGGCCTCGGCGGGACATCTTTTGTACAGGAAGTGTCCTTGGGAGAATGGAGGTGTCCAAAGCAGTTTGGGAATGAAGGCGAGATTCACCAAAAGGCCCAGTTGTCTCAGCAGCTACAATCTCTCTTTTACGTCTCAACTCCTCTTACCCTTTGTTAAGGGAAACCAACGAATTATCGTTCAAATAAAATGCCAAAAACTCCTCTTATATGTAACCGTCGTTAACAACTGCCTATCCTAGAACCTCCTCTTATACCTCAGCCAAGGTGCGGGGACACCTCTCCTCTAAACATTCCAAACTACCTCTGCCCATAATGCAAAGAACATAAAACTCAAACATGTTCACGTTAAGATTGCACATGTTGTTGGCATAGGTACTCTCAACAGCGTCTTTTTCAAGCACAGCCTGATCGCGCTCTTGACTCATAAATCACACTCTCATTGGACGTTGGCAAGTTAGTCTCTAGTTTATATTTTCAAGAGACTCATTATTCAACACTATGGTAAGAGTTTCGAGTTATTTACGATAACCTTCAACGGTCTAATTTTCTAACTTTAATAAATCTTCTGCCCACTTTTGTGCGGCATGATCATCACACAGTTGAGAGTTTACCAAGGTATCTTTTTGCTGATGGAACTGGATTGTTACCGCCATCTCTTCTTGAAGTTTCTTCTTAGCAGCCACGGCTTCATCCTAGGCAGTAGCTATATACTCAATTTCAGCGTCTCGCTCTTTGATTCCTTTTCCCACTCAGAAGATCACTCTCCATTGTTAACTGTGCTTCATAGTTCATCCTAGTAACTCTTTGGAGTTCTGAGACCAATTTTTGCCAGTTAGAAAGCTTCTTCTCGTCATTCTTAAAAACCTCAATATTCTTCAACATCTCCTCTTTGTCAATTGGGGTAATATCCAAGTCAAATCGCACTCCGCCTAAAAGCCAAATGGAAATCACTATGCTAGTTGACTGGATTCTTTCATAAGTGAGTAGTGTGGCTTCTTTACGATCTAAGAAATGTTTGTCTCAGTCGAAGTGCTAAGAGGAGGATTAGAAACAGGAGTGCCAACAGGGGAAATATCGAACGATGTTGTAGCAGGAGGGTCTGAGATTTGATTAGTTCTAGCACGTTTGGGCGCCTCTCCAGAATCGACATCCTTCTTTCTACCGTTCCTATCACGCTTTCTATGCCTCTCCTCTTCGCAACTGTGATCTTGTGCATGACATTCACGTTTTCTTTTATCTCGTTCCTCGTGATCTCTCTTATCATGCTCCTCCCAATCTTTACAGTAGTGCTCCACATGAGTTTTCCTCTCTCCTCTCCCATCTCAAAATGTCTTAGATAAAAATGACCTAAACCTTTGAAACCTTTGGAAGCACGATGCTGGAAATCATCGTAGTAGTCTTATTGGCAGCGCATGGCGAAACCTATAAAAAAGGAAGATCGAATTAGCAACAGAGTCTAAAATGGAGAAAAGTAAATAGAAGAAAAACGAGTGTTAAGTATATATGGTGCAGGATGCGTGAGAGTTGTAACACTCCATAATTTTATAACATTAAAATTCACAAATTAAAGTATACTTAATTTTTTGAAGAAAAGTTAAGTGAAATGGGTTGCGCTATTATGTTCGTCTCAAATTTTTGGGTCAAGATAGACATTTGGTTTGCACAAAAGGGATACCTTATGAAGATGTTATTAAGCCTTGAAGTTTGTATGCATATGATAGAAATATATAGATATATATATAAAAATTAAATAAATAAATATTCAAAAAAAAGTTCAAAACAACAAATCGGGAGGGGGAATAGCCGAACCGCACCATTTTTGGAGTCGACCCGAGCCTTGCTGGGTAGACTAGGGGTCGATCAAGGGTGGTTGGCTGTCAACCCATGGCCCGATTTACGCTAAGGGCTGATGTTGCATCTGAGTGGTCCTGATGATTTCCGGGTTAATCTAAGAGCTCTAATCGATCCTAGACATCTATATATACACCTTAAGACCTAACCCTAATTCATAAAATATTATCTATGACACCATTATCTGTCAAGCTCTCTCTTAAACCCTAGCCGCCGCCTCTAAATTAAATCTCAAGTGTTCATACACAATTCAAATAAAAGTTTAGAGCTTCAACAACAATTAAAGAAGATCAATCAACATCACTACAACGTTTCTACACCAATTTCAATTTGTTTCGTTAATCCTTTTCTTAAGCCTTGAAAGGTGAGTACAATTATTTTCACAAATTTAATGGGATTAAAGTAACGTGAAAAAGTTGTAAAAAGGATTCATATATATGTTTGTAAGGAAAATCTCACCAAGTCTTCACCTTTTTAATTCATGTCATCATATTCCTATGTTTCTATGTAAAGTTCATACCTTTTACCAGTTTATTCATGTTGAATCTTTTATTATGCCTCTTTATTTCATGATGTTGTTTTATTCCAATTTTCTATGAATTGATTCTCTCTTCTAACCCGTATTCCTTTTATTTGTGGATCTAGGCTACAATCGAGCCTATATTAAAAATACGCGTGAATGCGAATACGTGGGAACGATGTGGAATATTGGGAATATGGAAAATTTGGAAAATTGGATATTATTGGATATTTTGGATAATTGGATAATATTTGAAATTGACACATTTGGATATGAATTACATGGAATTGATGAAATTGCCTAAAATTGTAAATTTGTAATTGAGGCTAATTAATGTGCAATTAGTGACAATTTGGAATAGGCAATATTATAGACATGATTATATGTTTAATTGGATATATATGACATGAAAATTGGGTATAGGTGAAATACGATGTTAATGAACCTTTGACACGAGGTTAGGCGCAATTGTGACGTAAGACTGCCCGGAACCGCCCAGCAAATCCAGCGGTCACAATTGGACGTCTAATGTGAGAGGTCAAAAGGAATGAATTGTAGGCGTAATGGTTAATGACATGAGGTTAGAACCAGTTTGTGGCGTAAGACTGCCCGGAACCGCCCGACAA
Organism: Allium sativum; assembly: GCA_030737875.1. NCBI lineage: Eukaryota > Viridiplantae > Streptophyta > Magnoliopsida > Asparagales > Amaryllidaceae > Allium > Allium sativum. Next base: position 790,041,826 of record CM060920.1, on the reverse strand, counting down.
ATCCAGCGACCACAAAGTGTTCGGTCTAATGTGAGAGGTCATGCACCGTTCGTCATAAGGAATGAATTAAAGAATACTAACCATAATAAGACATGGGTATGGTTAGAGGGTTAAGTGGGGTGATATGTAAATTATGACATGTAAATATGGACTTAACCGGAATAATATAGGACATGTAAATTATGACATGTAAGTTTGGACTTAGCCGTACCATGTGTAAGAAATGGACATTTTAATTAAAATGGTTAAGTGGGGAAAACCTAGTGGGTACCAAGCATAGGTGGGAGGCTTGTGTCAGATGGGGACCCGTTTCAACCAGTAACCCGTTTGAGTATCTAATTGGGTCCGGTACTAGGCCGGCGTTGGGGCACGCTTACTGGGCTTGAATATAAGGGGTCAAAACGTGAATAGCAGTGGCAACGCAAGTCCAAACGGTTCATGTGCGTGCATGGGTCCGGGCTGGTAGGTAAGACGTTGTTGCATCGTGTAGGTATGGCCGTGCATTTCATGTTGGTATCGGGGTTGCCACTTTGGGGAGTGACACACCCCATTGTGGGGCCAGCACGGTTGCCTACGTGGTTTATGAAGCCGATCGAATGGGTAGATTAAGGGTACTTTAGCGGTGGTAGGAGGAAGCCGGCATCTACGATAGCAGCTAGGTACAAGTAGCTACCAAGTTTGTCATGAGGGTACAGTTAGTGGGAAGGGATCAACCTCTAGTAAAAAGAGACTAGCAGATGTGCGGTGTAATTAAGTAATGTGGTGTAACTTAGCAAAAGTGCGGTATAACGGAATACATGTTGGTTGAGTTGGATAGTGTTAGACCAAAAATTGGCTCTAACACCCAAATTAGATATGAGTTCAATGAAATAGAATCAAAAAGCAATAAAGAACACGCAATTTATAGTGATTCAGCGTTAACGAGCCTACATCCACTTTGTTTTCTTTTAATTGATGATTTGAATATGAATACAACAATGATTCTCACTCAACCTCACAAATACAATGCATAAACTCACTCAATTCTCTCAAAAATGGACTTTAAGAGATGATTTTGATCTGAATATGATTGTAGAATTCGGCTATAGAGGAAGTATGGACTGAGAATTTGCCAAAAAATCCTTTCAAATGCCCCTGGATGATGTATTTATAGCTGAAAAATCCCCTTGAATTGGCTCCGGTTCGGAATTGCGTGGCATCCATCCCTTGAGAGTCGGGTTCGTAGGCTCCAAGATGGCTACAGCGCATTAATTTAGTAGGAGATCGTGGGAGAAATGGTCAGACCTTGTCCGAGTCTTCAGGGGATATGCGCAACAACGACTATAGATTCAAAGGAAAAAAAGGGGTTTGGATCGGGGCCTCCGATCCGGTGAGGCAACTTGTTGTCCCTTGATGCTGCTGACGTACTCATCCGATCCGAACCGATGGGATTGCTTGCTTTCTTCTGATGCCGCCGAAGTGTTCCTCCGATCCGAACCGCCGAAGCCATCTGTTTTATGATGTTGCTGCCATAATCCTCCGATTCGAACCGATGAGTCCACTCGTTATTTGATGACGCTGACGTGCTCTTCCGTTCCGAACCGATAAGGCCACTTGCTATCCTTTGATATTGCTGACGTATTACCAATCTGATCCGACATGATCTCTGCGTCTCTGATCTCTACTCACCTCCTGCACTATCTTCCTCCGTTCCGAACCGATTGGTGTCTTTCTCACTATTTGCTCTTTGTGTTGCCTAGTTCACAAAGTAGGCTAACATTTTTCCCTCCTCGAAGTACACTCTTATCTGAGATAAAGTGTGCTTCGAAGCAGTTCACAAAACATCCTTTGAATTATAACCGTCGAATGATCACTTCCATCTACTTGTAGTGTCACTTCATGAAGTCTTGGCTTTCGCTGCTTATATATATATCCATAATCCATATGAATTACTTTCTTCATTTTCAAATAACTTTGAGAGCTTTTATTTAACGTCTAGTGATTCTTCCATGTAAGCTTTTTCTTTACTTTTCCTCAAATTCACCCCGCGTGTCAAATCAATGTATATAGCCTATTTCGGTTCGCAATCCGATCCGAATGGATTTCCTCCAGTGGCATGATTAACATAGAAATGTGTTTATTTTATGCTCGTATATTTTATCTTTTGTAAATAAATAAATGATACTTTGGTAACTTTTGTATGTTTTTACAGGATGTTAAGAAATGCCTCCTCCGTTTCAAATTAAAGGCCAACTACAGATAAAAAGCTACTTCCCCGTACTAAAGTCATCTCAATCACAAAAGACGTCGTAGCTCACTGGTAAATGCATAGAGATTTGTACTGAGAGACCCGAGTTCGATCCCCATTGAGCTCACTTTTTGCCAAAGAAACGGAGCGCGTTCACACTGGCCCCTTTGCTTTGAGGAATATTTGGATTAGTGATATGTTATATATATACATACACATATTCATGTGTATGTATTTATGATGTGCACCAATTAACATTTTAGCCATATTCTTATCATGGAATTAAATTCAAATCATTCAATTTCAATTGGAAGAATTTCTGATTGAATTGCTGCCAAGAAAAGATCAATTGTGAAGATTTTATCGTTTGTTGCCTTTGGAGTCTAATAAGCATCCTTGTTTGGAAGAATTAATTATATGCAATCTTTTATCAATCAATTAGCCACATGGGAGAATTGAGAGATATGGAAAATATTTACCATGATATGCCCATATTTTCTCCAATCAAGATGAGTCAAGGAAGGCAAGAGATATTCCTGAATGAGGAGGCCCATTTATTCATAGACCTAATTATGGTTTTCCCATTCTCATCTATAAATATGTGCTGTAACCATTGTAAAAATCATTCATTCTTCTGTACTCTCTTTTATTCTAAACAAAGTTTTTTTTGTATTCAGTTTTATTTCTAACAATTTGTGCTTCTATTCAATTAGTTTTGATAGAACACGAAGTGTTACTGTTATTTCTATTTGCAAATTAGAATTAGTCGTTCGATTAGATTCAACGACAATTCTAAGTTTAATTTCTGTTGTTGTAGTTGTTAATTGTTGTTTTCTTTCTAGTTAATTGTCTTTCAGCTTCAGTTGTTAAATTTTGGTGTTGATCTGATTAGATTCAGATCAACAGTAAAATCTTTAGCGTTAAAAACATCTTCAGAATTCGTCTAACTCGGCTAAGAATAAATAAATAATAATTTTTAATTGCACCTCCCTGTGTTCGACCTGCTTGCTACACACCTGTACGCTTGCAGTAATTTATTACAAATGTCGCGCTTTTCTAATTCATAGATCAGCGACGATCAAGTTTTTGGCGCCGTTGCCGGGGAGGTAACGGTTAAATTTTGTTATTTGTTTAATTTCTGATTCGTGTTAGTTTATTTTATTGTATTTTCTTTTGTTTTCTTGTATATTTAGAAAAAAAATTCTTGATTGATTTGATTTGGCATTATTCAATGATGCTACAATCTTCATAACAAGAGAAAAAATAACATACCATTTTCATTGATTTTCTGCTCTTGCCATTTCTATTTTCTTTTATTTCTTTCTTTTCTTTCCTAATCAATTCCCTCCTTTATACAAATTTATTTCTTGTTCTACAAGTCCAAAAAAAAAATCTTTACATTATTTTTTCCTGCTTTGATTTCTTTCCACCTTTGTCTATCTGAATTCATCTAGCACCGCATAGCCCAGATCATCACCCCTCTGTGACTTCATCAATTCTCCACTGACCATCAACTTCCGACAACATCTCTTTCCATTCATCAAACAACAGCAAACCCGAATTAACCGTCCACAACTTCTGCCTACACCCTCTGGTCATCATCCGCACCCCCTTAACAAACCACAACAGTCTTCCTGCCAAACAATTTGCAATCATCTAACCACAGTTTTTTTTTACATCATCGTCCACTTCCGGTCCTCAGACCATATTCACCACCGTACATCCAACAGTCCACCACCCTACTCACAACACCCGAACGCATAACACAAACTCGCAAAACTCATCAAACCTTCGGACACCATCAGTTCGCACAAACCCAAACTCTTCCCCTCACCGAAACCCATACATTTTCCAGATTTGTCCACACTACATCACTCACGCACACAGCCTTGTCCATCTTCACAAAACCCCATCTCAACGCTCACCATACCATATACCAACCTGTGCTCCATAACCAATCGAATACCCTATTCAAACACAAACCCTCATCACACAACAGTCAACTCCACAACCTGACCTCAGTTAAACCCTTCACGTCCACAATTACAACTGCCCCGCACCATCACAGCATTCCTCAAATCCGCTTCTGAACCCCATCATCATATCAACCAGTCCTCAACAATTGTCACCACGTTCTCCCACTTTCATCCTCAAACCGTCTTCCTCACAATCGATAGTTCTTCCCCTCGACCATCAGTTAATCAACGAACCCACACTACTTCGCCACAATCGGAAGCCTCATCAACACCAAAACTCCCTTCCGCCACTTATTTTAAATCACCTATCCTCCTTGACACACACAGCATCCCTCCCCATCTTCAAAGATCCAAAATTTAAGCCCGAAGTGTAATCCGAACCCCAAATTCATTCAACACACTTTCCTGAAACCAAATTCTTACACCAACAGATCACTGATCCAACTCATATCCAACGTCAACAGTTCACGCCTCTCACGCCATTCATTTCATCACTGCAAATCACCACCCTCACACATCTAATCCCAATTCCGCAAATACCATAATCCCTCCTTCCACCTACCAAGTTCATCACACTCCAGCATCTCTTACAGTCCACCGAAACACCCCTGGCCATCTCCTTTCAGCAAAAGACCATCTCGCAACCTTCACCACAAATCAAACTCGCGAACATCACAATACCATACACCCTTCACAAAAACCTCACGTCATCCCTCTTGAACCTCAACTCACAATATATTTGCCGTCAGGCAAATCGCAACCCTCTTCACAGTTCACAAACCCTCGACCCCATCCATCTATCATCCAAACCATACAACCCTCCTGCTCCATCGAACCCAGACCCCACGCATCAATCTACATACCATCTTTCACCGCCCTTCATCCACTTCCATCAAGCCAACTCCACTACAGCCTCGTCGTAACTCTCGGACCTCACCACCCCCGTCATAAAACGGATTCCACATCTCCACCAACATCCACCCTTCTGCAAATCACGAACCAAATCTGAATTTACTCCACCGTTTTCATCACAAAATTACACCGCTCCACCTCCAGAACATTCAGAAAAATCCGAATACCGCATCATCGCACCAACTCGTTAACACCATAAATTGTAATTTCGATTCAAATCGAACCCACATGAATATCAAAATCAAATTCTGAAAAGGAAAAAAAATATAGATCCGAACCCCAGTTCCCGACTTCAGACCAGAAAACCTGAACCCGAATTATTTTCTTCCACTCGAAACCCAGAAGGAGTACGCGATTTCGGGAACTTTCGATTTTTTTTTAATTGAATTCTGGGAAAGAAATAAAGAGGGCAATTTCCTTTGGATTTGACCATGTTTGAGAACCGAAATCTCTTAAAAAGGGGAGTCTGTTTGTTTTGAAAGGGGGCGTGAGTTCTTTGTTAAGAGTGATGGCGATTTGTTGGAAATTGGCACTGTGCTTTGTGGTTTTATCTTGAGTGCGTGGTTCTAGAAGGCCTTGCACGTGGATTATTCTTATTCGCGTGGCTTTGTTTTGAATCTCACTGTGTGTTTGTTTGAGTTGGAGTCTCACCGTGTATTTGTTTGAGTTGGAGTCTTTTGTTTTTTTTTATTTTGTTTTTGTTAATTGTAGATTTTTTTCTTCCCTCTTAATTAGTTTTTTTTTCTTTCAAGTTTAGTCTTTTTTTTCCGTTAATTTAGTTCCTTTTCTTAAAAAAAAAATTCCTTGATAGTTTCTTTTTTTGAGTATAAAAAAAAAGAAGGAAAAAGAAAATCAAAGATCGAACTCAAGCAATAAACAGGGAATTCATAGATCGAGCGATTATAGGAGTTTGCAACGTGGACACTGCTCAATTATTCTGGACGGACTGCCGATCAAGGTGATAAATTTTTAAAACTCAATAGGTGCTCTGCGGCAAAGAAAATTTATATAGACAATTGCTGTAAAAATTTTCTGCAGGGGCAGCGGCTTTGAATGTACAATTTTTAATTTTTGCAATTATTTTGTGTGATTTCTGCATTTTTTTTTATTCATTCTGTTAAGGGCAATACCCCAATTCACATAAGGTGAGGGATTTCATCACCCTTTCCTTAGCCCACAAATTGCATTTCATCGTAGAATGTGACTAATAATAACGGTTAGACGTTGGACTTAAGGGAGTCACGGGCTCATCTAGGGCTTAATTGTATTGTGATAGTTGATTCATTTGGAACGAATTATTTCTTGGTGTCTAGACTACGGCAGAGAAATAACCGTTTATAAATATTACGGTGATTCGTAAATATTATATCGGTTGTTACTCTGAAGGTACTTAAACCTTCGGCTGCATTGCTAGGGTGATTCCTGGTGCACCGATAACTCCTGTCCGTTAACTGGTTGAGAAATCTTTTGATCTAAGTAATCAAACGTGTCACTTTATAATTTTGGGTTAGGAGCCAATAAGGACCGAAAACTTCATTGTAGCTAATTTCTGTGCTTGCATTTAACAACAATCAGTGAAAAAAGTGTTAGCCAACAAAATTCTCCTAGGGGTTCTCGAATCAACAAAAATTTTCCAACCGAATTGGATCAAAATCGAGTGAATCAAAATTTTCCAAACTTCGGGGATCAAAACCAAATAAATCAAAATTTTCAAAACCTCAATATCCAAATGGATAGACCCTTGTCTCTTCGTGATCGATGTTATCCTACTAGGACCGTTCAACCATCTGTCATTGTGTTCCCACCAGCTGAGGAAACAATTTTGAGCTAAAACATTCATCCAAGGGGTACCAAAATTTACTGGGTCTGAAAATGCTTATGAATTTCTGAGTGAATTTGAATTGTATGCCTCCACAACAAAAATGCAACAACTATCTAACGAATCGATCAAGCTAAGGCTAATTCCATTTGCACTACTTGAAAGCGCTAAAAGATGGCTAAATTCTCTTCCACGACATTCCATAAGAAGTTGGGATGAATTTGTCACTGCATTCTTGAAAAAGTTTTTCCCTTTCCATAAAACTCTAAAAATTCGAACCGAGATAAATCAATTTTGTCAAAATGAGGGGGAAACTTTTTCAAAATACTTTGAGAGATTCAACCAGCTATTATATAGTTGTCCTCATCATGGAATTCTAAAAGATCACTTATGTCAAATTGCATATGAAGGGCTAAACTATCAGACTAGAACTCAACTAGAATCAATGTGTGGAGGAGACTTTATGTCTAAAACAGCCGATGAGGCTTGGCGGTTCTTAGAAGATTGTTCTGAAAAGGACATGCAGTGGGAATCGATTCATGTTCCCATTCGTACTTCTACTAGAGGAGTGCATGTCGTGGACCCAAGTCAAATTCCCTTAGAAAATCAAACTCCTCAAACCGGAGAAGGGTTACCCCACTATTACTCTCAAGACCAAGCCAATGCCATAGCTCAAAATAATCCTTACTCATCCACGTACAACCCTGGTTGGAGGAACCACCCAAACTTTTCCTGGTCAAACCCCAATAATTCGGCTAACCCATCTCACGTGCAACCCTTTATTCCCAATCCGAATTACCAAGCTCCTTCTTCCAATTCTCAAACATCTCAAGCTTCACCTCAATCCAAACAACCTTATAGGCACCCCAATTTTCAATCATCAAACCAATCCTCTCAATCTTCTCTACCATCACAAGAAATTGTGCATCTAGAAAAACAGTTGAGCTCTTACGAAGCCAAAATAAACTCGCAAGACGCTAAAATGGACCAAATGATGAATATGATAAAGGAAATGGCGAAAAATAATGAGAGGGGAAAATTGCCTAGTCAACCCGAGGTGAATCCAAAGTATAACTCTCGTACTGTAAATTCTTGTGAGGACGAAAACCACAATCCAGTCAACGCTATTACAACCCTTCGATCTGGAAAGAGGATTGATAATAACGTGGACGACCCTGACGAACTTTCTAACTCGACCCCGATCCCTAATCTTGCTGATCAACCATTGGCTTTGAATGCCAATTCTTCTAAACCCCCATTTTCCTCAAATGTTGGCAATCCCAACAGTTCTTCTCCCAGTGTCGGCAAACCCGACCCACCTTCGAAAAATAACATTGGCAATACCAACATTCCATCTTCTACAACCTTACCACCTTTTCTTCCTTTGGATAAACCTTCTTCTTCGAATGATGAAACTCATCACAGAGTCAAAGAACCAGTAGCTCCTTTTCCTCATAGACTCAACAATAAGAAGAAAGCGGCAAATTTCGATAAAATTCTGGAAATTTTCAAACAAGTCCGTGTGAACATTCCTCTTTTAGACACAATCGAACAAATTCCTCAATATGCCAAATGTCTTAAGGAATTGTGCACCCAAAAACGTGCGACCAATGTCCCAAAAACCGCCATTCTAACTGCAAATACAAGCTCTGTTCTTTCGAATCTTGCCCCAGTCAAGTATAAAGACCCTGGCTGCCCTACGATTGATTGTAAAATAGGAAACACTCACATCTCTCGTGCCCTACTCGACCTTGGTGCCAGTGTCAACCTTCTTCCTTATACTGTTTATCGTCAACTGGGACTAGGGGAGATTAAACCAACAAACATCACTCTTCAGTTAGCTGATCGATCTGTCAAAAAGCCATTGGGAATTATCGAGGATGTCTTGATACAGATCGAACAGTTCTACTTCCCTGTCGATTTTATAGTTCTAGAAACAGAGCCTGTCTCAAATCCCAAAGTTCAAATACCATTGATCTTAGGACGCCCTTTCTTAGCAACCTCTAATGCTGTCATTAATTGTAGGAATGGCCAGCTTCGACTTTCCTTCAGGCACCTAACCATTGAGCTAAACATCTTTAATCTCAACAAGCAACCTAGGGATTTCGAGATCGAGGAAATTGACATGATTCAAACCACAGTTGATGAAACCTCTAGTGACACTTCTGAAGCCTTGAAAATGTGTCTTGACCATTTCGACTCTGATTTCGATGAACTCGAATACATTTCTGAACTAAACAAAATTCTTGACTCCGACACTTCGTCACCTGAATCTAACCAGGGAATGTTGACCAATGTTGATACACAAGAACTTCCTAAGTTAGACCTCAAACCCTTGCCACCAGACCTTAAGTATGCCTACCTAGACTCTTCAAAAACTTTTCCCGTAATCTTGGCCTCCGATCTTACCGAGGACCAAGAAGAAAAACTTCTGGATATCTTGCGGGAAAATAAAGACGCCTTAGGGTGGGAAATTAGCGATATAAAAGGAATTAGCCCATCAATTGTGGAACATCGCATACATTTAGTTGATGAGGCTAAACCCACCCGTGAGGCTCAAAGGCGATTAAACCTAAACATGAGAGAAGTGGTCAAGGAGGAGATAATCAAATGTCTAGACAATAACATCATCTATCCCATCTCTGATAGTACTTGGGTGAGTCCGGTACAAGTTGTACCAAAGAAGTCGGGAGTCACAGTGATCAAAAACGACAGTAATGAACTCGTCCCAACAAAAATCAAAACCAAATGGCGTGTGTGCATCGACTATCAAAAGCTTAACTCAGCCACACGAAAAGACCATTTTCCCTTGCCTTTTATTGACCAAATGCTCGAACGCTTAGCGGGACATGAGTACTACTGTTTTCTCGATGGATACTCTGGCTATAACCAAATTCCTGTTGCTTTAGAAGATCAACATAAGACCACCTTTACTTGTCCCTTTGGAACCTTTGCTTATCGTCGCATGCCTTTTGGTCTTTGTAATGCCCCCGCGACTTTCCAAAGGTGTATGATGAGTATTTTCTCTGATATGGTGGAAGAATTCTTGGAAATATTCATGGACGATTTTTCAATATATGGATCATCTTTTTTCCAATGTCTCACTCATTTAGAACTCGTCCTTAAGCGTTGTAAGGAGAAATCACTCGTCCTTAATTGGGAAAAATGCCACTTTATGGTAAAAAGGGGGATAGTTCTAGGTCATGTCGTCTCCAAAGATGGCCTAGAAGTCGATAAATCCAAAATCGATTTGATTGCTAATTTACCTCCTCCAAAGTCTGTCAAAGATGTTCGTTCATTTCTTGGCCATGCAGGATTCTATAGAAGATTCATTAAGGATTTCTCAAAAATTTCAAAACCTCTCTCGAATTTACTTGCCAAAGACGTAAAGTTTGAATTTTCCAATGATTGCAAAACTTATTTTGAAACTCTTAAGTCCATCTTGACCACAACTCCCATCATTCAACCTCCTGATTAGACTAAACCCTTTGAACTTATGTGCGACGCTTCTGATTTTGCTATTGGAGCCATCTTGGGTCAGCGTATCAATAAACTCCCTCGAGTCATTTACTACGCTAGCAAAACTTTAAACGAGGCCCAATTGAATTACTCAACTACTGAAAAGGAACTTTTGGCAGTTGTTTTCGCTCTTGAGAAATTCAGACCATATCTCATAGGATCCAAAGTCATAGTTTACACTGACCATGCTGCCCTACGATATTTGCTTTCTAAAAAGGATGCCAAGGCCCGCTTGATTCATTGGATCCTTCTTCTTCAAGAATTCGATATAGAAATACGAGATAAAAAGGGTTCTGAGAATGTCGTAGCTGATCATCTCTCTCGAATTATGCACGAAAATCATAACGACACTCAAATCGATGACTATTTTCCCGACGAACAACTCCTTTCGATCTCTAACACCCCTTGGTACGCTGACATTGTGAATTATCTTGTCACACAACAAATGCCCGCTGAATGGTCGAAACAAGATAAACAAAAATTTCTCTTGAAAGTTCGAAACTTCTATTGGGACGACCCATATCTGTTCAAATACTGTCCAGACCAAATCATTCGAAGGTGTGTGCCCGGTCATGAACACCAAAGTATTCTCTCCTTCTCACATGACCATGCTTGTGGCGGTCATTTTGGAGCAAGAAAAACTGCTGCAAAAGTTTTGCAAAGCGGTTTTTATTGGCCCACACTCTTCCGTGACGCTTTCGAATTTTGCTCTAAATGTGAACGATGTCAAAGAACGGGTCGAATCTCTAAGCGAAACATGATGCCTCTCAACCCCATTTTAGTGTTTGAGTTATTTGACGTTTGGGGCATCGATTTCATGGGACCATTCCCTAATTCATTTGGGAATCTTTACATCTTGCTTGCGGTAGATTATGTCTCAAAATGGGTTGAAGCCATTCCGACCAAAACCAACGACAACAAGGTTGTTGTCAAATTCCTCAAAGAAAACATCTTTTCACGCTTTGGTACACCTCGAACTATCATTAGAGATAATGGCACTCACTTCTGTAATCGTGCTTTTGAGTCCTTGCTCAAGAAATACTCAATCACACACAAGCTATCAACACCTTACCATCCACAAACTAGTGGACAAGTAGAAGTTTCCAATAGACAAATCAAGCAAATTCTTGAGAAAACCGTGAATTCCAATAGAAAAGATTGGTCTGTAAAACTGATTGATGCACTTTGGGCTTTTCGCACTGCTTATAAAACCAATCTAGGAATGTCCCCATATCGATTAGTCTTTGGAAAGGCCTGTCACTTACCTCTTGAATTAGAGCATCGTGCTCTTTGGGCCATAAAATTTTTGAACTTTGACTTAGAAAAAGCCGGCTCACACAGGAAGTTACAAATTTCGGAATTAGAGGAATTAAGAAATGAGGCGTATGAAAATGCGAAAATCTACAAAGAAAGAACCAAAGCCCAACACGACAAAAACATACTTCGTAATGAATTCAACGTAGGTCAAAAAGTTCTTTTATACGACTTTAGACTTCACTTGTTTCCAGGAAAACTCAGATCTCGATGGACTTGACCTTATGTCGTGAAAACAGTATATCCTCATGGAGCAGTTGAAATTGAAAATCCTAGGTATGGAAAAGTCTTTAAAGTAAACGGTCAACGACTGAAACCATTTTTAGAATTCGAGCAATATGACGAAGATGACTCTATCGATCTGCATGATCATCCACCATGAAATCAGGTGGTACACGTTCTTTTTCTTTTATTTTTATTTTTCATTTTTTTTATTTTTGTTTTTCTGCTTTAGACAGTTGGGACACTGTCTCAATCAAGTGTGGGGGGGAGTCTGCATTTCATCCATTTTCATTTTTGGTTTTTATTTCTTTTTTATTTTCAGCCATTTAAGTAGGATCATCATACATTTTAGATTGTAGTAACATACCATAATATATATTTTTTTGGAAGATACGACTCATTTTCAATTGATACAGCAAAATAAGTTTACAATTTTTAGCTAGTTGATAGTATTCTTCTCTCTCAACTTAGATCGAATAGGAAGTATAATGAAAAGTTTAATTTTGAGGGATAATAGTGTAACCGGTACATAGGGAGATTCTTAGGTGATGGCCATGAAATCTATTCTATATTGTAGACTTTGTTTAAATAAGTGGAGGACTTAAAATACTTATATTGGCTTTTCAAATCTTTAAAACTAAGTTGTGTTAAGTTGAATTCGTGTAACTCTCTTTTGTGCTTATATTTTCGATAATAATAATAATAATAGTATTCCAAGGGTATCCAACATTGCTTGTATATCGAGCGTTGGTGTGCAAACCCGCCAAGCTCTATCCGACACGTTGTTGACAAAGTCAAAGTTGGAATATCTTGATCTCATTTTATGAGATTGGACACCTAAGGATTACCGACACGTTGTTGACAAAGTCAAAGTCGGCCTGCACAATCCGCCAAGCTCTTTACCTACTCTCCGTTAGTCCGCGAGGCAGTGCATGGGTGGTAAACCATGGTCTTTTCAGTTAGGTGTATGTACTTAATCATAAACCTTAAAATTTTATAGAATAAAGAATAAGCGATGATACCCAAACACTTCTTGACCTTATTGATTTGACTAGCCATACATGAGAAAATTAGAATACCACTTTTCAAACTGTGCCAAGCAAACTAAGAATTTATTTCATTGCTGCACTATGTTATCGACCGAACTAACTGGCCAAACTGGAATTTAGCATTTGAAAACTTGATTTATATTGGAAATTTGTGACAGGTTGAGATATCTAAAATAAAATCAACTGATTAGAAATTGTCAACTTAAATTGTTGTACCACTTTCCTGAAATAAGTCGTGTTGTCATTTTACGTATTTATTTTTGCATATGTCCATTGCATTCATGTAGTTTCATTAGAATCATAGCATACTGCATTTGGATTTTGTGGGTAGTATCCGCTGAAAACCCTCACGAGACACCACTCGTCCTACTAGGGACACTTAGAGGTTTAACGGCTTGTTGCATATGCTCAATGCAATCGTGTTTCCTACGAAAGTGTGACCTATCTAGTTAGTTTTTCATATTTTTTTACTCGAGGACGAGTAAAAGATAAGTGTGGGGGTATTTGATTAACATAGAAATGTGTTTATTTTATGCTCGTATATTTTATCTTTTGTAAATAAATAAATGATACTTTGGTTACTTTTGTATGTTTTTACAGGATGTCAAGAAATGCCTCCTCCGTTTCAAATTAAAGACCAACTACAGATAAAAAGCTACTTCCCCGTACTAAAGTCATCTCAATCACAAAAGACGTCGTAGCTCACTGGTAAATGCATAGAGATTTGTACTGAGAGAACCGAGTTCGATTCCCATCGAGCTCACTTTTTGCCAAAGAAATGGAGCGCGTTCACACTGGCCCCTTTGCTTTGAGAAATATTTGGATTAGTGATATGTTATATATATATACATACACATATTCATGTGTATGTATTTATGATGTGCACCAATTAACATTTTAGCCATATTCTTATCATGGAATTAAATTCAAATCATTCAATTTCAATTGGAAGAATTTCTGATTGAATTGCTGCGAAGAAAAGATCAATTGTGAAGATTTTATCCTTTGTTGCCTTTGGAGTCTAATAAGCATCCTTGTTTGGAAGAATTAATTATATGCAATCTTTTATCAATCAATTAGCCACATGGGAGAATTGAGAGATATGGAAAATATTTACCATGATATGCCCAAATTTTCTCCAATCAAGCTGAGTCAAGGAAGGAAAGAGATATTCCTGAATGAGGAGGCCCATTTATTCATAGACCTAATTATGGTTTTCCCATTCTCATCTACAAATATGTGCTGTAACCATTGTAAAAATCATTCATTCTTCTGTACTCTCTTTTATTCTAAACAAAGTTTTTTTTATTCAGTTTTATTTCTAACAATTTGTGCTTCTATTCAATTAGTTTTGATAGAACACGAAGTGTTACTGTTATTTCTATTTGCAAATTAGAATTAGTCGTTCGATTAGATTCAACGACAATTCTAAGTTTAATTTCTATTGTTGTAGTTGTTAATTGTTGTTTTCTTTCTAGTTAATTGTCTTTCAGCTTCAGTTGTTAAATTTTGGTGTTGATCTGATTAGATTCAGATCAACAGTAAAATCTTTAGCGTTAAAAACATCTTCAGAATTCGTCTAACTCGGCTAAGAATAAATAAATAATAATTTTTAATTGCACCTCCCTGTGTTCGACCTGCTTGCTACACATCTGTACGCTTGTAGTAATTTATTACAAATGTCGTGCTTTTCTAATTCATAGATCAGCGACGATCGTGGCACATCCGAATAGATACACCGGTATCGATTCCCCATGGATCAACAGGCCATAGGGCCTTCGTGGGCTTGACTTCCGGTCCGAACGGGTTGGGGGAAACTGGGAATACGAGTGGTCACTACGATTTCATATAAGTATTCCTCATGTCTCCTTCTTCCTCTTCCTTTTTTATTGTCCTCTTCCAACGAAATTTGTATCAAAACCCTAGAATTTTAAAAACTCTGAAACTCTCTCGTTTTAATCCCCGAATCCAACACATTGGTAGTTTTTCGATCTTGAATCTCATCTTTATAATTTCTTTTAGCTTAGATTCGCGATTTCCTTGATCGATTCCAGCGACGTATTCAATGGATTTCGTCGCCATGACCTCCTCCACTCCGCTATCGTCGTTAATGGCGTTAAATCTCTCTCAAGGCGGCGGTGGAGGGGATTAAGATTCTTCGTTGAGCATTTGAATGCATCAGTACTCGATTTCAGTTGGGACTTTCAACATAGGATGGAAATTGACCCCAAAGAGGGGGAAAAGGGAGAGGAGAAATGCAGGGGATCGGTTCGGGTGACAAGACAGAGACGAAAATGGGGTTCAACTGACCGGTTCGGGTCGGACTTGCGAGCCAAGAGAAGGACACGATTCACTTAACCGGACCAGATCAGAATGTGAAACAAAGAAGGGGAGAAGCATGGTTGTTCAATTCGATCCGGACCGTCCAAGTATTCACATCCGAACCGATCCGACTTTGGTCACTGGGCACCAACTCTTGTCCCAGGCTAGCACAAGGCTTTCTCCGCGATCCGACCCTAGTGCGTGTATCCGAACCGAACCAAAAAACAGTTCAAGATTGCACATAAGACCTTTCTTAGCTGGTTAAACCAATTCTTAATATAATCTTCAACTTAATGGACTGTTAGGATAGTGCCTTACGAACATAAGCAAATATCAAGAACCGTTCTGAACATTACTGCTTCATTGGACCTTTACATTATGCTTTCATGTATTTACTTTGCATCTTTGTCACACGTAGCACACACTTTAGTTCACATACACACATGGGGGACATTGGCAACTTTACTCTAATCCTTGCCATTGTTTCTTCAATAGTCTAGTGATCATGGTCGAAAGACGTTCATCTAGATTAGCAAAGAAGATGGGAGTTGCAGAAACTTCTGAAAAAGTTACCATTGATGATATATCTTCGTCTTCAGATGCTGAATGGGACGATGAGGGCCCAGATTATGAAATGGGAGCGCATAACAACGAAACACCTTCGGACAACGAAGTTTCTCTGGTCTATGAAGAGGAAGGAGGGATTGGAGATTTCCGAGCTCCTAACGAATTTGAGTCTGCCACTATCTTGGAATCACCCACAGACTCTGTTGAATCAACAATCGACGATGATAGACTTGTCCGCATATGTCTAAAGCACGGGATACTAAAAAGGGATACCCTGGTGCCGTCGAAAACTGATCGTCATCACAATCCCCCATAAGGATTTATGGCAATTATGCGACTGATGTGCATGGTCGGGGCTATTCCACCTTTTTTGCCTTTTGTTGTCAACTTTCTAAGACAGATGCGGATTGCCCCCATGCAGCTACATCCCAACTCCTATGCTTACCTATATACCTTATATGTAACTTACCACGAGATTTTAGGTACAGAGCTCACTTTTGATGACGTTCATTTCTTTTATAACTTCAAGCATCGGACTCGAGAAACTCCTTCTTTCTCTTACTTCGAATCAGTCCCAAAAAGGAAAATAATTTCAGCGCCGTTCAGCAGCAAGGCCGGCGATTCCAAGCTGGAATGGTTTTATATAAGGCAACAACCGGGATGTGCCAAGAGATGGACAAAATCAAGTAAAGCATTGGTTTTCTAAATCTCAACTCTGAATGTTCACGCCAACACATTAATCCGTTTTCTTTTTTTTTTTTGCAGTTAATAATCCAAAACAAATATCGGGTCAAGTGTACTTTGATCGGATGCATCAGCTCCTTAATGGCGACCAAAAATTTCTAACCATCGATGAAGTCCTTAAGGATGAATACCTTCATCATCATGGGCTATTATCCATTACCCGTAGCATAGGTCACGGGTCGGGTCCATATGTATACATCCCCCCAGTGGATGTAATTCCAGGAAAGGGTGAGAGCTCGAAAAGCCCCACAGTGCCACTTCGAACTTCACCTTCTCCATCTTCGACTCAAGAAGATGAGCTGGCCAACATAGCCGAAAAACACCGAGAAGGGTACATCATCCCTAGGGACGCTATTTCTCCTGAGAAATCTTTATCTCCTAAAGAGCTGCCAACAGACGCTTCCCAGGGAGATGCCCCTAGTACCAATGATCCTACATTTCAGGGTTTGGGAGATCTCCCCCTACCTGAAACTATCTACACTTCAGAGGATTTTGGCACAAATCCTTTAGTTTTTACTTATTCAGAGGAGACTACTCCTGTTAAGGCTAAAGAGCCCACTCACACTGGCTTGGCTTCGGACTCGGGTTTGTCGGGGGGCACATCACTTAGGATGCACTTAACACAATAGCACCACACTTCACAGCAGTTATTTCCCATGAGAATACAGATTCTGAATTCAACTTGCATTGTTGCGCAGGTACAATGTCTCGCCCTCATTATGACATCAGGATAATTCGTCGCAGCATGACTAGGCCCCCTTCTGATGTTGAGTATGTTCACCGCGAAAGCCGGGGTAGAGAGGATAGAAGGCCTCATGACTCTTATCAGTAGCGGACCTCGCTCTCTCGCTCCCCCGTTCGGTCGGATCCAGAACGATACAAAAGCTACCAAGGTCGTCAGGGAGAAGAGACGTCGCAGTCAAAAGATCAAACCTCTCCTCAAGAAAAACGCAGTAGGGAAAGGTGCCCGCCGAAAGATACCGACTCACGAGGCAAGCATAAGGTTTCTGCTAAGCGACCTAGGAAGGGTAAGGATACTAAGCTAACATATAGCGCACCTCCACCATTGGATGTTGAAGATAAAGTAAACGGGCATATCTGGAGAAACAATTCCCCGAACATTATTTTGAAAACCTGACTTTCTTACCTGCCCTTGAGCCCAATTCCTCGAGGTGGGCAGACGAGGCCAAAGCAAAAATTGACGCAGTCAAAAGACAATATTCGAAGATGTTCAAGTATTTGCGTAACCTTTCCAGAATCATATGAACCTAATCACGGATACTGACTCGATGAAAAAGACTGCAAAACCCGACGCAAAAGCCTTGAAAAATTTGGGGAAAGATCTTGAGGATACTCAGGCCCAACTTGTCATTGTTCAACGGGATGCTACCAACTTCAAGGAGCAACTTGAAGAGCTACAAAAACGTTATCATGACTTGCTCGAGTCTCATAGTCAAGAGCGCTTGGAGCTGAAAAAGCAAGCAGAAGATGCTAAGTCAGATAACGCCAAAATGCAACTTGCTTATACTGCTCTTGAGCGAGAAAATGTCGAGCTAGCGAGGAAGAACGCTTAATTGGAAAAGCGTAAGCTGACTTGGCTTCCAAGTTGATGGAGGCCGAGAATAGGGCTTCCCTAGCGGAGGGTAATGTTGAAAGTGTTATCAAGTCCGCCGAAGAGACCCGCAAGCAGCTGTCACAGGCCCAGGAGGACGTGCATGGTTTCGGCGAATTAGTGATCGAATTTTTTGCGCATATAATTCTTCGTCGAAACATCTCTTGGATTGAAGATTATCTGACTACCTTGGTTCACGTATGGAGCCAAATTATTGAATAGGAGAAAGAGGAACTCAAGGTAGATTCCGTCGATGAAGACAAGCTCATGGAAAAATATCTAAGAGATGATGAGCCGGCACGTCTGGCTGAGGGGCGTCGCCTCATCGCTGCTGCTATGGAGGAGGAAAATAGGATGGCCAAACAAAAGTATATCTCCGAGGCTGGTTCTTCTTCTACTTCCGCTGAAACTCCTGAAGTTGAGGGATACGATCCCGAAAACCCGGAGATCCCTTAAGCATCTCTTTTATCCCCCATTCCCGAGACGGCGTCAGAGACGGCAGTCACTCCAGCTGAGAAGTCATCGGAAGGTATTTCTAACTTTTCACCCCATTCGTCAAAGCTGTCTCCACTTTTCATCACATAATTGGGCAACAAATGAAGGATCCTTTATTTTCTCCTGAGTTGATAACTTTTCACGACATCACTTTGGCTGGGATGAAAGCCGAACAAGATAAACGTATGCAGCTAAAGGTTGAAGATCTGGACCCCGAAAGCCTTAAGCCTCTTGCAGTGGTGGACCCTGGATCAAGGTTAGTTGTTAAGCTTTCAACTAGATCTATTACAGAAGAGCTTGCTAAAAAGTCTTCTCTTGATTCCAGCGTTCCATCTCCTGGGAAAAAACCAACTGATTCTAGCGCTTCGGCTACAGGGAAGAAAAAGTTGAAACGCATTATGACCGAAGCTGGAAAGGAAGCTAAGGCTGCTCAGAAAGGTGCCAAAAAATCCAAGTCGGATTCAAAGCCCAAATGATGAAGTGCTTCGTTTTATTTTGGCATTCAATTGGTTTGCAACTGTTGTAGCGAGTGCGGCCCTCGCATCCTCTTTTTTGCTTGTTTTCCTTGTACAAACTCACACGTTTATAAATAAAAATAGTTTATTTCCTGCAATGCCTGAAAGTCGTTAGTTCAACACTTAAGTAAAAATACAAAAGTATGTCATACTAAAGTTATGTAATGTGTTCATGGTGGAGGGGAGTATGTGTGCACATGCTTGCCCCCAGTCAATCTTGAATAACTGAGCAAGAACTATTCAAGATTAAATTAAATTAAAAAGTCCAGATGTCCCCGATTCTCTGACGGGGTCATTCTCCTTTCGTCATTGATGCCTGTTCTTTCTGGCATCTTTATACTCTCCTGTCTCATATCTAGGTTAGAGTTTTCATTGAGGCAGTCTCTCATCTGGGTGCACCTTCACGCCTCAGAGGACGTCGTCTTCCCGTCCTTTGTACTCTCTCTCGATTCTTGAGAGTTAGAGTTAAGAATGTCGTCTTCCCATTCTTCTATGTCTTATCGTACAAGCAGTCGTTTTGTTTGTTTCTGCATATAAGTCATCTCCAACTTCCCAAATTTTAATTTAACATTTCATGTTCCACAGTCATAACAGAATAATAGTTGAAGATATAAATAATGCAGGAAAGTAAATGACACACGATATTTTTATAGTGGTTCGGCTAAGTCATAGCCTACATCCACTTTATAATCTTTTGTTCACATAAACAGACTTTTTAAGGCAAGTCGTGCCTTTTTACATAGCTTATGAATACAAAAGAAATGACATTTCATATTTAGCTCAGATATCGTCGTAGGTGCTGAGCGTTCAAGGCTCTGAGAATCTCCTCACCGTGCACGGTCGTTAGCTTAAACGCTCCTGTATCAAGCTTCCGTTGGATGGTTTGCGGTCCTTCCCATTTTGGACCCAATTGGGTTGAAGGCGGGAAGACTCGCTTCAGTACTAGGTCTCCTGGTTCAAAGTTTTTGAGGCGAACCTTTTGGTCATAATAACGTGCTACTTGATGTCGATGTCTTGAGGCACGCAAGTCGGCTTCATCTCTTTTTTCTTCAATCATATCGAGAGATTCTAGGAGGAGTGCTTTATTTGTCATCGGGTCATAGTACGCAACTCGATGAGAAGGGACTTTCAATTCTATCGGGATCACCGCTTCAGACCCAAAGGAAAGAGAATAAGGAGTATGGCCAGTAGCCGTCTTAAAGGTTGTCCTGTAGGCCCATAAAGCTAATGGCAACTCATCTACCCATCTGGCTTTGGCTTGTTTCAGTCGCTTCTTTAGAATCGATTTAATGACTTTATTTACGGCTTCGACCTGTCTATTTGACTGTGGATGAGCTACTGCAGTGTATCGTTTATCAATCTTATATTTCTGGCAAAAGTTTTTGAACTCAATGCTGTGAAATTGGGTCCCATTATCGGTTATGATGGTCTTTGGAATCCCAAATCGATAAATAGTGTTTCTAACCATAAAACTGATCACCTTCCTTGCCGTGATGGTTGCTAGAGGTTCAGCTTCCACCCATTTTGTGAAGTAGTCCACGGCAACGATCGCGTACTTAGCTCCTTCTCCTCTGGCAATAGGTAGCACTCCAATAATGTCAATTCCCCACATGGCAAACGGCCACGGACTTACCATTGACTTGAGCTGAGTTGGAGGCGCTCTGGGAACTTTGGCATATCTTTGACATCAATCGCAGTGTCTTGAATAAGCAGCCGCGTCTTTATTTACGGTTGGCCAGAAATATCCGTACCGTAACACTTTCTTTGCCAGGGTTTGGCCCCCAGTGTGATCTCCACACTCACCTTCATGCACCTCTTGCAGTACGCGCTTGATGTTGTCGTGTGCAATACACCATAGCAGGGGCATTGAAAACCCTTGACGATAGAGGACGTCGTCCTGTAAAACGTATCTTGTGGCCTTACGTCTCACAGCTCGTCTTTCTCTCTTTTTCAATGGGAGAGTTCCATTTTTGAGAAAGTTTTTAATTGGTGTCATCCAGGATTCTCTTTCCGGTTCAACTTCCAAGGCTAGCTCTACTTCCATCAGGTCGAAATTTGGTGAATCCAACACCTCTATCGGAACCATTTCGGATTCTTTAAGACTATCTGAACTTGCTAGCTTCACCAATCGATCTGCTTTCTGATTTTCCGCTCTTGGAATGTGGGTTATGCTATAATGCTCCAAACCTTCCAACAACTCCTTTACTTTCTTGAGATAAGTGATGAGTCGAGGTCCCTTAGCAGCAAATTCTTCCCGAACTTGACATACAACTATTTTGGAATCGCAATATATATCTAGTGTCTTCACTCCCAAATTTTTGGCGAGTTTCAGCCCGGCAATCAGGGCTTCATACTCGGAATCATTGTTAGTAGCAGTAAATTCCAACCGTAATGCATAGTAGATAGATCGTCCTCTGGCAATAGCCTGCCCCCTTATTGATATTCGCGGCTGAAAGTTCAAATCAAACCGGCTCAGCTCGATATTCCATTTGAGTAATCGCCCCGATGCTTCGGGTTTCTGCAGCACTTGTCTCAAAGGTTGATTGGTATATACAATTATCGGGTGTGCCTGGAAATAATGGTTGAGTTTGCGGGAGGCAATCAGGAGGCTATAAGCCAGCTTCTCTATCTTCGGATAGTTACATTCTGCAGCAGCTAGTTTTTTACTTACATAATACACAGGTTTATGGACTTTATCCTCTTCACGTACTAGTGCTGCACTGACGGTGTGAGATGATACCGCCAAGTAGACGAACAAATCCTCATGTTGCACATGCTTTGATAATATTGGAGGCTTTTCTAGGAAGTCTAACAGATTCTGGAACGCCTCCACATAGTCAGGAGTCCACTCGAAATTTCGCTTTCCCCGTTTTATGAGATCGAAGAAAGGCACACACTTGTCTGTTGCTTTGGAGATGAACCTGCCCAGTGTTGCAACCTTTCCAGCTAAGCTTTGAACATCCCTAATCTTCCGCGGCTCCTCTATATTCCGGATTGCTGCTATTTGGTCCGGATTGATTTAAATTCCTCTGGAACTCACGATAAAGCCAAGGAACTTGCCTGATGCCACGCCAAAAGAACATTTCAAGGGGGTTCAACTTCATCCCATACCTTCGTAGTATGCCGAACATTTCTGCTAAGTCTTTCGTATGATCGGGAGATTGCTTGGATTTCACTAGCATATCATATATGTAAACTTCCATGGTCTTCCCAATTTGATTGTAAAACATGCGGTTGACCAAGCGCTGATATGTGGCCCCCGCATTTTTTAATCCAAATGGCATTACCATGTAACAATACAATCCCAAGTCGGTGATAAAGCTTGTATGCTCTTGATCTGGTATGTGCATGGGGATTTGATTGTACCTGGAATAGGCGTCCATAAAGGATAAGAGTTCATGCCCGGCAGTTGAATCTACTTGTTGATAAATCTGGGGAGAGGAAAGCTATCCTTCGGGCAAGCCTTGTTAAAATCAGAAAAGTCGATGCATGTTCTCCACTTCCCATTTGACTTTTTGACCAGGACAGGATTCAATATCCAGTCGGGATATTTCAAATCCTTAATGAATCTGTTACCTTTTAACTTCTCTACTTCTTCTTTCAGAGCTGCTGACCGCTCTGGGCCCAACATCCGTCTCTTCTGCTTGATTGGCGGGTGCTTTGGATTAATACACAAAGAGTGGATCATAATGGTAGGCAAAATCCCACACATGTCAGCGTGAGTCCAGGCAAACACATCCAGATTTGCCTTTAAGAAATCAGCAAATTCCCTCGCTCTAACTAGATCCATTTGTGAGCCGATCTTCAGCACTTTTATTGGATCCGTTTCGTCAATAGGTATGTCAACTATTATTTCGTTGGGAGTTGCCTTCATGTCCCCGGGTTCTTTATCCTCTCTGGGATCTATATCCTCGAGCACGTTTGAGGGCGACTCTCTTGGGGCAGGACCCCTTAGTTGCTATGCTGAAGCTTCCTTTGGAGAGGCGGAATTCCTTAGCATCTATATTCAGTCCCTTCATTAACATATTTAACTCTGCCACGTAACAAGCTCGTCCCACAGCTTGGTCGCCTCTCATTGTCCCAACTCCTGAGTCAGTCGGGAATTTAAGCAGCAAGCACCAAGGCGCAATACACGCCCTAAATTCAGCAAGGGCCGGTAGGCCTAGGAAAGCATTGTAAGGTGACTCCAAATCCAAAACTACAAATGGCAGGATCCTTACTTTCTGGCGATCTCCCTGCCCTAGTGTGACTGGTAATTCCAAAAAGCCCATCGGAGTTGTAGATACTCTGTTAAAGCCACGTATCCATCCTTGACATGGCTTTAAGTCTTTTGCTTCGAGCCTCATTTGTTCGAAAGCTTTCTTGAAGAGGATATTAACCGAGTTTCCGTTGTCTACTAATACTTTATGGACTAAAGCGGAGCCAATTGTCGCGGTTATTACTTATGGATCGTCGGTTGGGGATTGAACTCCAAACTCATATCTATTGCGGAATACAACGTCATCGGACATTGTTTTTTGCTGTTTTATTGGAGTGACGTCTTCAAGGCTGCTGCATTCTCCTATTTCAAAATGCTTGGCGGCGTTGACATATTGGTCCATTGCTTTAAAACTACGACCAACCAAGTGAGGTCCGCCTATAATGGAGTTAATGACGATCCACTTGCATTTTTGCTGAGCTGTGGGTTTTGAAGCAGGCTGTTCTTGGTTCGAGGCTTGTCCCCCTTGCCCCTATCCCTTGGGGCGGCTTTGTACTCATCCAACTTCCCTTCTCGGAGCAATTTTTCGATGATATCCCTCAAACGATGACATTCGTTGGTGGAATGACCGTGTGTACCATGAAACAAGCAAAACTTTCCTGTCTCAATCTCCTTCTCAGTAGAATATCTGGGTGGTGGTTTTTTGTACTGCAATATGCTGTATGTGTCTAAATAAATGTTCTCCAACGTGTCATTTAACGGCATATAATTTTCAAAAGTCTGGAATCTGGGCCTTTTATTAGAGCTATTCCCTCGGTTTATGTTCCTTCTATTGCCGTTTCCATTCCTGTTGCTATTACCACCACTCTGGTTACCAACATTTACCTCTACCTTCCCTGAACTGTCACCAGATTGTTTCACAACAATGTTACTCTGGACATGTTCCTTCGAGGCCCCTTTGGACTTTCTCTTTCGATTTGCCTTAGCTTCTTCTCGCCTTAAACGGACATTATCTTTTTCATAGAACAGTTCTCTAGTAGGAGGTGGTTTTCCAGCTAAGTAATCCCCAAACTCTGTGTTAGGATCTACCCCATCTATTAAGGCTATTAGGATAGTGGGCTCAGGGGGATCACTAACTTCGGTGATGGCCAGGTTGAAGCGATCCAAATACGACTTCAAAGATTCTCCTGGGCCTTATTTAATCCGTGACAATTCTATGACGGTCTTGGACTTTTGGGCATGGAGTCGAAACTGATTCATGAAACGCTCACTCAATTCTGTGAAATTTGACACTGATCGAGGAGGAAGTCGAGTGAACCACATTAACGCTACATCTTCAAGATAGATGGGAAAAGCTTTGCATTTTACGGTATCTGGAGTTGCTGCCGCATTCATGAACCATGCATATCTCATTAGGTGCTGCGCTGGGTCTGTTCTTCCTGAATATCGATCCATCTAAGGCAAGTTGAATTGTCGGGGGAACTGGAAATTCAGGATGTCATCTATGAAAGGGGTATGACTTCGCTCAATGCCCCAATCTTCATTGGTATATCACCGGCTTTCAGACATAATCTGTCGCACCATTACCCATACACCGGCGTTGGTTAACGTCTGTACAGGCTCTCTAGATCTGATGTTCGGATTGCCCCTAGGTTCCTGATCAGGGGATAACCTTCTGTTTCTGGCAGTAGCTGCTATGTGTTGCTCTCTATGTTCCCGGTCAATCTCTGGAGGTAGAGGTTCGAGAAGTTGTTGCTGAGTTGGGTTAGTAATATTAGGATCCCTGGGTAAGACATGGGATCCGCGCATGGGTAGCAACATAGGTTGTTGCAGACTCGGGTCATCAGGGCCCGATACACGAGCAGTATCTTCTCGGGATCCTAAAGATCCAAAAGTCAATTTATCAAGGTTCTGAGGTCGTTCAAGCGGCGTTCTCTCGCGAGGACGTTCCTCCTCCGAAGAAGACGAATCATCTGTAGCAATACGGCGTGGTGGGGAAGGAGTCCTCTGCCTCCGGAGCTCTTGTAGTTCTCTACCCATGGTGATCATGTTTTCCTACATGCGAAGGTTGTCATGCCTTTGGGCCTCCATTGTTTCTTTAGTGTTCTGAAGCATGTCAAGAAAACATGAAAAATCTCCCTGAGTAATTGGTGCAGAGGGGTCAGGCTGAACATTAGTCATCGTGGCTGGAATCGGAGCATTGGAGGGAGCTCAAGTAGAAGTTCCAGCTTCATTCTGATTCGAATCGGATCGGCCCATAGCAACCTGGTCAGGGCGGTTCAAATGGAGAGAGTGAGAGCCCTCGACGCCATCAGTTTGGATCGGATCATCAGGTCGGATCGGTGTTAACACGATCCGGTTCGTTTCCTCTCGGTTTGGATCGGCCCCTCCGATCCGATCCGAATCCTCCTGGTTGGAGTGATTTTCTCTAGAGCTTTGAGTGCGTGACCTTGTTAACACGATAGCTTGCTGATTTTCTCTAGCATCATTTCCCCTAGCACCTTGGACTTCCTTTCCTTTGGTCTTAGCCATAATACTTTATCATTCAATGGTTAGTCAACAAGTATTGAAAGATGTCAGAAAAGGGGATTAACTTCTTTGAACTTGAAGGTCCAAACAGTAGAATGATAATCCCAAAAAGGCTTAGAATTTGAAGGCTCTCAATGAAAGCACCAAAATGTTAGACCAAAAATTGGCTCTAACACCCAAATTAGATATGAATTCAATGAAATAGAATCAAAAAGCAATAAAGAACATGCAATTTATAGTGTTTCGGCGTTAACGAGCCTACGTCCACTTTGTTTTCTTTTAATTGATGATTTGAATACGAATACAGCAATGATTCTCACTAAACCTTACAATTACAATGCATAAACTCACTCATATCTCTCAAAAATGGATTTTAAGAGATGATTTTAATCTGAATATGATTATAGAATTCGGCTATGGAGGAAGTATGGACTGAGAATTTGCCAAAAGATTCTTTCAAATGCCCCTGGATGATATATTTATAGGTGAAAAATCTCCTCGAAGTGGCTCCGGTTCGGAATTGTGTGGCATCCATCCCTTGAGAGTCGGGTTCGGAGGCTCCAAGATGGCTACAACGCATTAATTTAGTAGGAGATCGTGGGAGAAATGGTCAGACCTTTTCCGAATCTTCAGGGGATATGCGCAGCAACGACTATAGATTCAAAGGAAAAAAGGGGTTCGGATCGGGGCCTCCGATCCGATCGGGTGAGGCAACTTGCTGTCCCTTGAGGCTGCTGACGTACTCATCCGATCCGAACCGATGGGATTGCTTACTTTCTTCTGATGTTGCCGAAGTGTTCCTCCGATCCGAACCGCCGAAGCCATCTGCTTTATGATGTTGCTGCCATACTCCTCCGATCCAAACCGATGAGTCCACTCGTTATTTGATGTCGCTAACGTGCTCTTCCGTTCCGAACCGATAAGGCCACTTGCTATCCTTTGATATTGCTGACGTATTACCGACCCGATCCGACATGACCTCTGCGTCTCAGATCTCTACTCACCTCCTGCACTATCATCCTCCGATCCGAACCGATAGGTGTCTTTCTCACTATTTGCTCTTTGTGTAGCCTAGTTCACAAAGTAGGCTAATAGATAGTCCTTTGGGTGCTAGTCTGATGTTGACTTCGGTCTTCGGGGTTAGTACTTGGAGGGTTGTTCGCTTAGCCAAGGTGTAGGATTGTCTTAGTACTTAGGAACGAAATCATCTTGTCCATCCTTTTTTATCTACCTTATCTAAGTTACAGCCATATCATGATGCCTACTTATGTCTTGATCATTTACCTTACCTATTATTTGTTAAAATCACTGGACTCGCCAGACTTTATGTCTGACCCATTTGATTCCACCTCTTTTCTTTCCTTCCTCCCCCTCAGGTTTGCAAGAAGGGAATACTACAGCTTAGTGCCGATTTCTTCTAGTTACTTGAAAAGAGTAGATGTATCGCTTGGGACTCTCTCATCTTTATGGCTTTGCTTATGCTCGGTGGGGATTTATGCATTTATGTTATTTAAGTATTCGCTTCTTTATGTACTTTGAAGTTTTTGGAAAAGACTACTGATCCTGTTGTAATGGTTTTGGAGACTACTTATGTAAACTCGTTTTAAGTTATGATGCTATGAAATAAATTTTAACTTCCGCTGTGTTGTTTTATTTATTTATTCTTGTAATTTATCTGTTCTATACAACAATAATGCTTCATGGACATTGATGCATTACCTTTGTGAGTGACATTAATGGACATAGGGTGTTACACGTGGTATCAGAGCTATGGTTACAAGAACAGATAAAAAGTTTTGAAAAGTGTTTTCAAAAATTATTATTTTCCTATAAAGTATTTTCAAAAACTTGTTTTAAAGAAGCTATTTTCACGGAAAGTTTACTTTAAAGAGCATAATCCCCGCAAGCCATACATCTCTCTTTTGCTTCCCTTATTTTGAAACTCTTTCTTTTTCTTTTCAGCATGTCTGGAGCATCTGAGAAACCAGAGGGTGTTCATGTACCCGGTTGGTTTCGTCAATATCTCGAGGCTAGGGCCGCTACCGCGGGTCTGGCCAACGTTCCTCCTCCTCCTCCCCCAGCTCCAGTCATTCCTCCGCGTGGAGATACTTTATCCAAGATATGTAAAGACTTTCGTTCAATGGGTGGAAAATCTTTTAATGGGACTGAAATGTTCATTGAAGCTAGAAATTGGTTGAAAGAAGTGGAGGATATGTTTGGCATTTTCAATTTGGATGATTGTAAGAAGGTCCAATTGGCTGCTTGGTTGATGAGGGACGAAGCTTTGTTTTGGTGGGAGGTCACTAACGGGGAGCATCCAGTTGATACATGGCCAGATTTCAGGTGTAGGTTTGAGGTAAAGTTTCTCTCACGGGCTGAAGAGAATTTATATATGGAAAGATTTTTGGCATTGAAGCAAGAGAATCTATCAGTGAAAGAATACGTCAACAAGTTTAATCAGTTGGCGAGATTTGGCTTGGACTTGGTGAATACACCCGAAAAGAAGGCCCTGAGATTTGTAAAGGGTTTGAACGAGCCACTACATGGGTTAGCTATGACCCACATCCCTATGGGGGCTACCTTTGAGAAACTAGTTGACAAGGCACTTATGCATGAAGAGGAGAAGGGCGCCAATGCTAATAAGGCACCCGAGAAGAAAGGGGATCAAAAGGAACCGCAGCAGCAACAACAAAACAAGAAGCGCAGGAAGAACAATAATGGAAAAGGAAAGAAGAAGTGCTTTAATTGTGGGACACCGGGCCATCTGAGTAAAGACTGTAGGAAAAAGAAGAAGACTGGCTGTTTCCACTGTGGAGAGGCTGGTCATCTAGTTAAGGACTGCCCATGGAAACAGGGACAAGGGCAAAGAACTTCTGGAGGGAAGCTTCAGGCTCTCATGGCGCCGGGGCAGGCAAGGGAGCAGGTCCAGGCTCTCGCGGTCCGACCGCTGCAAGAACGAGGTAGAAACATTTCTGTTGAGAGTTTAGTTTTTCTTTTTGATCATCATGTCCGTACTTTATTCGATCCTGGCACATCACACTCGCTTATCTCTACATCATTAGTTGAAATACTGCACTTAAATACTAGTCTTGTTGTGGATCCCATTGTAGTCTCAAATCCTATTGGTGGGTCAGCTCATTTATCCATGGTCTGTAGGGATTTGAGATTGTCCATCTTAGGCGTTGGTTTTGAATGTAATGCTTTTGTGCTTAGTTTCATGGGCTATGGGTTGATTCTAGGGATGGATTGGCTAGCCAGATATGGTGCCATCCTAGATTGTGAACGAAGGGTAGTAAAATTATTGATTCGTAGTGGAAAGACCCTTGATATTTCTTGTGACCCTAGAGGATCGGTGATGCTTAGTTATCTTGAGTCACTTGACGCATCCAATGATGATTTACATTTTGTTCGTATAGTCCGTGAGTATGTTGACGTCTTCGATGAGGTGAGGGGTCTATCTCCAAAACGTGAGATAGACTTTTGTATTTATCTTGTAGACAATGCAAAACCAGTATCTCTGTCAGTGCGCCACATGGCTCCTCGTGAGAGGAGGGAGCTCAATAAGCAAGTAGGGGAGTTGCTTGAGAAGGGGTTCATAAGATGTAGTATATCGGAGTTGGGTGCTCTGGTAGTATTTGCCACGAAGGCAGATGAGTCCCTTAGACTTTATGTGGACTATAGAGAACTTAATAAACTTACTAAGAAGAATAGGCACCCACTGCCGAGGATTGATGATCTCTTTGATCAGTTAGTTGGCGCCTCAGTGTTTTCGCAGTTGGACTTAGCCACTGGTTTCCATCGATTGAGTGTGGCTGAGGATAGCATAGACAAGACTGCCTTTAGGACTCCGGACGGTTTCGATGAGCGGCTTGTGATGCCTTTCGGTTTGACAAACTCCCCCGCATACTTTGTGGACTTGATGAGTAGAGTGTTTAGGGAGTACCTTAATAAATTCGTGGAAGAGCACGCCCTACATCTTAGGGAAATGTTGGAGACCCTTCGAGTGCATAACCTCAAAGCTAAATTTTCTAAATGTCACTTTTGGATGAAGGAAGTGCGATTCTTAGGGCACATGGTTTCCAAAGAAGGGATAGCTGTGGATCCCGCGAAGGTGGTGGCCATCCAAGACTGAAAGGTTCCTAAAAATGCTACCGAGGTGAGGAGTTTCTTGGGGTTGGTAGGCTACTATAGGAAGTTTATCAAGGACTTCGCAAAGATATCAGCCCCATTGACATGCTTGACGAAGAAGAACCTAGTTTTCACGTGGGTAATGGTGCGTTCCAACGTTTAAAGAGAGCTTTGACCACATCCCCAATCTTAGTGTTGCCAGATGGGAGTAAGCCATTTACCATTTATACCGATGCTTGTGGGATAGGACTAGGTGCAGTCTTAATGCAAGAGGGAGGGTAATAGCCTATGGAGGAAGGCAGTTGAGAGTGCATGAGATAAATTACCCTACACATGACCTAGAGTTGGCCGCTATAGTTTTCGCGCTTAAGTCTTGGCACCATTATCTTCTTGGCGAGAAATACGAATTTTTCACAGACCACAAATTGCTAAAATACTTGTTCTCTCAGAAGGACTTGAACTTAAGGCAGCAAAGGTGGATGGAATTCTTAGCATCCTACGATTTCGAGATAGCATATACCCCTGGCAAGGGTAACATGGTGGCAGACGCCTTAAGTAGGAAAAGGTTGTCCTTTAGCCTGTTGTTTGTTGAGCGGCAAAGCTTAGAGTTCATCTCTACATTTGACTTTAGACCTTCCATTGACTTTGCACCCGGTTTGCTAGCATCCTTAGAGGTCAGACCTATGTTTTTGGGATGGATTGGAGAGGCACAACAAGATGACCCACAGTTGGTTGAGTTGGTAAAGAATCTCATAAGGGGGGAGTCATCGAGGCATCTCAGTAGGTATACCCTAGATGATAAGGGTTGGTTACGTAGGGACGGTAGACTTTGTGTACCACGGGACGGGAACTTGAGGAAGACCATTATTGATGATGCACATCGTTCGAGGATGACCATTCATCCCGGCGGGGACAAGATGTACATGGACATGAGACGAGTTTACTTTTAGGCCGGTATGAAGAGGGATATGGCCGAGTTTGCCGCAAGATGCTTGGTGTGCCAACAAGCAAAAGCAGAGAAAAAGAAGCCCTGTGGGTTGCTTCACCCATTGGAGGTCCCACAATGGAAGTGGGAGAGTGTCTCGATGGACTTTGTTGATGGGTTACCGAGATCGAGGAAGGGTAATACAGGGATTTGGGTCATGGTAGATAGACTTACTAAGAGCGCCCATTTCATTCCCGGGAAGAGTAACAGGACTGCTCCATGGTTAGCCTCCATATACATTCGAGAGATAGTTCGTTTGCACGGTGTTCCTTCTAGCATAGTAAGCGATCGCGATCCTATTTTTATTAGCGAGTTTTGGAAGAGCTTGCAAGAGGCGGTAGGGACTCAGTTATGTTTGAGCACCGCATATCATCCTCAGACAGACAGCCAGACCGAGAGGGTAATCATATTCTAGAGGACCATTTGAGGCTATGTGTTTTAGACTTCGGAGGTACATGGGAGGAGCATCTTCCTGTGGTGGAGTTTGCGTATAATAATAGTTTTTAGTCTAGCATTGGCATGGCACCTTTCGAGGCTCTTTGTGGAAGGTCTTGTCGTTCACCTACATGTTGGTGGGAATTTACGGATAAGATCTTACTTGGGCCCGATATGACTAGAGAAACTTCAGAAAAGATTGATTTGATTCGAAGGAGGATGAAGACGGTGCAAGATAGGCAGGAATCGTATGCGGACAAGAGGAGGACATATCTTGAATTTGATATTGGGAACATGGTCTTTATCAAGGTATCTCCATTATGGAATGTTGTTCGCTTTAGGTCCGTTGGGAATTTAGCACCAAGGTTCGTAGGGTCGTTTCCTATTAAGGAGAGGATTATGCAGATGGCATATAGAGTAGAGTTGCCCAAAAGACTTAGTGGTGTACGCGACGTGTTCCATGTTTTGCATTTGAGGAAGTGCTTACATGAGATCGCGGAAGTGGTAGAGCCGAGCTTGCTTAGAGAGGTGGAGATAGAGTGTGATGCGACGATTCGATGAGCTCCTACATGCATTCTTGGGTCGGAGATTAAGAAGTTGAGGAATCGAGAGGTCAAGCTAGTCAAAGTGCAATGGGGAGATGATGAGAGCGACGCTACTTGGGAGATGGAAGAGAAGATGCATTCATTGTACCCTTTTCTTTTCGTGGGTATGTCTTTTAATTTCTCCTTTATCGCTTAGCTTGTACTTGTCCTATCTTTAGTATATCCTCTCGTTTAAGTCTTTGACCTTTAGATAGGGTAGTCCTATGGTTGAAACATGTGTTTGAGACATGTTATGATTGATGGATGTATGTGGATGCAAGTGTTTGCCAGTGGTTGCTCGTGGATACATATACACATACTTTAGGCACTAGATCAACTCAGTCACTTTCATATTGCAGATTGCATATAAATGGATGTATTTAGTTAAATGGATGTATATTAAATGGATGTATCATATGGATGTTGCATTTGAATGAATGGTTGTGCACACATGTAGTAATGATATGTATAGGGTTCTTTGCATACATGGTGGATACACAACACTATCATTATTTGCATTAAGGAGGTCGACTGAATCAGTGGACCGCCTGATCTTTGCATTAGATAAGGAACATATACACACACTTTTGCATATGTCCATATAACATTAGAAATCTTTTAAGGACAATGGATGCTTGCGGATGAAGGTTGAGTAGAAGGATGATTGGATGGTAGGACACATTCTTCTTAACTTGGAGATTTCGGGGACGAAATCCTTTAAGGAGGGGAGAATGTAACACCCCATAATTTTATAACATTAAAATTCACAAATTAAAGTATACTTAATTTTTAGAAGAAGAATTAAGTGAAATGGGTTGCGCTATTATGTTCGTCTCAAAATTTTGGGTCAAGATAGACATTTGGTTTGCACAAAACGGATACCTTATGAAGATGTTATTAAGCCTTGAAGTTTGTATGCATATGAGAGAAATACATATATAGATATATATATATATAAATTAAATAAATAAATATTCAAAAAAAGTTCAAGACAACAAATCAGGAGGGGGAATAGCCGAACCGCACCATTTTTGGAGTCGACCCGAGCCTTGCTGGGTCGACTAGGGGTCGATCCAGGGTGTTTGGCTGTCAACCCGTGGCCCGATTCACGCTAAGGGCTGATGTTGCATCTGAGTGGTCCTGATGATTTGTGGGTAAATCTAAGAGCTCTAATCGATCCTAGACATCTATATATACACCCTAAGACCTAACCCTAAATTCGTAAAATATTATCTATGACACCATTATGCTGTCAAGCTCTCTCTTAATCCCTAGTCGCCGCCTCTAAATTAAATCTCAAGTGTTCATACACAATTCAAATCAAAGTTTAGAGCTTCAATAACAGTTAAAGAAGATCAATCAACATCACCGCAACGTTTCTACACCAATTTCAATTCGTTAATCCTTTTCTTAAGCCACGAAAGGTGAGTACAGTTATTTTCACAAATTTTAATGGGATTAAAGTAACATGAAAAAGTTGTAAAAAGGATTCATATATATGTTTGTAATGAAAATCTCACCAAGTCTTCACCTTTTTGATTCATGTCATCATATGCCTATGTTTTTGTGTAAAGTTCATACCTTTTATCAGTTTATTCATGTTGAATCTTTTATTATGCCTCTATGTCAGTCTATATGCCTCTTTATTTCATGATGTTGTTTTATTCCAATTTTCTATGAATTGATTCTCTTTTCTTACCCTGTTCCTTTTATTTGTGGATCTAGGCTACCTTCGAGCCTATATTAAAAATACGCGCGAATGCGAATACGTTGGAACGGTGTGGAATATTGGGAATATGGGAAATTTGGAAAATTGGATATTATTGGATATTTTGTATAATTGGAAAATATGTGAAATTGGCATATTTGGGTATGAATTACATGGAATTGATGAAATTGCCTAAAATTGTAAATTTGTAATTGAGGTTAATTAATGTGTAATTAGTGACAATTTGGAATAGGCAATATTATAGACATGATTATATGTTTAATTGGATATATATGACATGAAAATTGGGTATGGGTGAAATACGATGTTAATGAACCTTTGACACGAGGTTAGGAGCAATGGTGACGTAAGACTGCCCGGAACCGCCTAGCAAATCCAGCGGTCACAATTGGACTTCTAATGTGTGAGGTCAAATTATTGAATTGTAGGCGTAATGGTTAATGACACGAGGTTAGACCCGGTTTGTGGCGTAAGACTGCCCGGAACCGCCCGGCAATTCTAGCGGCCACAAAGTGTTCGGTCTATTGTGAGAGGTCATGCACCGTTCGTCATAAGGAATGAATTAAAGAATACTAACCATAATAAGACATGGGTATGGTTAGAGGGTTAAGTGGGGTGACATGTAAATTATGACATGTACATATGGACTTAACTGGAATAAGATAGGACATGTAAATTATGACATGTAAGTATGGACTTAGCCGTAGCATGTGTAAGACATGGACATTTTAATTAAAATGGTTAAGTGGGGAAAACTAGTGGGGACTAAGCATAGGTGGGAGGCTTGTGTCGGATGGGGACCCGTTTCAACCAGTAAACCGTTTGAGTATCTAATTGGGCCCGATACTAGGCCGGTGTTGGGGCACGCTTACTGGGCTTGAATATAAGAGGTCAAAACGTGAATAGCGGTGGCAACGCAAGTCCAACGGGTTCATGTGCGTGCATGGGTACGGGCTGGTAGGTAAGACGTTGTTGCATCGTGTAGGTATGGTCGTGCATTTCATGTTGGTATCGGGGATGCCACTTTGGGGAATGATACACCCCACTGTGGGGCCAACACGGGTGCCTACGGGGTTTAGGGAGCCGATCGAATGGGTAGATTAAGGGTACCTTAGCGATGGTAGGAGCAAGCCGGCACCTACGATAGCAGCTAGGTACAAGTAGCTACCAAGTTTGTCATGTGGGTATAGTTAGTGGGAAGGGATCAACCTCTAGTAAAAAGAGACTAGTAGATGTGCAGTGTAATTAAGCAATGTGGTGTAACTTAGCAAAAGTGCGGTGTAACGAAATACATGTTGGGTGAGTTGGATAGTCCTTTGGGTGCTAGTCTGATATTGACTTTGGTCTTCGAGGTTAGTACTTGGAGGGTTGTTCTCTTAGCCAAGGTGTAGGATTGTCTTAGTACTTAGGAACGAAATCATCTTGTCCATCCTTTTTATCTACCTTATCTAAGTTATAGCCATATCATGATGCCTATTTATGTCTTGATCATTTACCTAACTTATTATTTGTTAAAATTACTGGACTCTCCAGACTTTATGCCTGACCCGTTTGTTTCCACCTCTTTTCTTTCCTCCCCCCCCTCAGGTTTGCCAAGAGGGAATACTACAGCTTAGTGCCGATTTCTTTCAGTTGCTTGAAAAGAGTAGATGTATCGCTTGGGACTCTCTCATCTTTATGGCTTTTCTTATGCTCATTGGGGATTTATGCATTTATGTTATTTAAGTTTTTTCTTCTTTATGTACTTTGAAGTTTTTGGAAAAGACTAATGATCCTGTTGTAATGGTTTTGGAGACTACTTATGTAAACTCTTTTCGATTTATGATGCTATGAAATAAATTTTAACTTCCGCTGTGTTGTTTTATTTATTTATTCTTGTAGTTTATCTGTTCTATACAACAATAACGCTTCATGAACATTGATGCATTCCCTTTGTGAATGACATTAATGGACATGGGGTGTTTCAAGAGTGTTATATAAACCTGGATCCCTTACGAACCGATCTGTGCAGAGGGAATCATAGGAGTCTTAGAGAATGTGGAAATGATTTTTAGGGCACGCAAACCAAAGAATGGGGTCATAGGAATGCCCACATTAGATGTTGAAGGAGGAATGGGCATTGGGTCATCCTTAAAGAATTCAGCGGGTGTCGCGTATATGTCACCCAAATCCCTAAAATTTCCTTATTGTCTCTGGTATAGTCATTAACAGGAGAAGTCTTAGATCAAATGACTTGAACATCACCAGTAGTCGGATCCACGAAATCAGTGCTGGATTCCTTGCTACTAGACTCTTCGCTAGATGAATTTGTGAATTGAGGGCTATATTCGCTTGTCCCCACACTAGTATCACTATTACTTAGAAGTTCCCCTTCCTTTATATCCGCCGTAGGATCCGCATGTGCCTATTTTGTGCTATATAAATTCCCCTTCGGCGCCTTCATTGATGGGCGACATCCCATGAAGAGTATCTTGTTCTACATTAAGCTGCTGACCCGACACTTCGGTAGTTGGGGCACCTCGGGGAGAAGTCCCTACCGATTTGTCCTCATCCATCTGTTGAGCAGATTAATTATTAGGCATAGCACGAACAACTTTGAGATCTCTCGAGGGATAACCAACAGGGAGGCCTCCAATAATCCAAATTAGTGGAGAAACTCATCCTGAAGCAGGAAATCCTTTTTCCTATCATTTTCTCCAAAAGGCTTAAATGATACGAACATTAGTAAGTGCTTCGGATCCTTAATTTGTAAAGGCAAAACTGCAAGCTTAAAAGTTGAAAACAAAAGCTAAGTCAAAATGTCGAAAACTTGCGAATTCAATAAGAGAGGCGACTTCAGCTCAAGTACTCACCCTTTCTATCCAAAACCTATTAAAACCCATCGAAAAATTTTCTTGGGATTGCAGAATGGGTCGTTAAGGCAAAACTAAGACTAGAGGAGGGTGAATAGTGTTTTTGTCGAATTTAAACAAAATATGAAACTTATATGAAATACTATATGAATCAAACACCACAAAAACAATCACAGACACATAATCACACACAAAGATAAACAAAAACAAAGAGTAGAAAATGAAAGAACACACCTGATTTTATACTGGTTCGGGATTGCTCCTATGTCCAGTCCCACACAACGCTGGATTGCACAGAGTTTTATTACTATATCAATATCCAATTACAATCCTCCTTGATTTCATGGATACAAGGGATACCACCGATTCCACGTACTTCATCAAGTATACCCTCCTTGATTTCATGGCTACAAGAGGTACCACCGATTATCCGTCCGTGATTTCATGGCTACAAAGGATACCACCACAAATTATTACACAATCCAAACAATTACATACAGATTAATAGCTCTTTAATAACACTTGATTCAGAGAGTAATGAGTAGTGAGTGAGAAGAAGTTTAATAAAAATAGAATTGAATTTGGCAGAGTATAATTGTTGAACTCATAAAAACGAGAAGATATAATGGTGTAAAGAAAGGAGACGAAGATGGAGAAGAAGAATGATTAAAAAATTCGATATCAGCTCCCATTTATAACATTTGAAAGGTTGCAACGTTTATGAATCGTCACAAATACTGAAAAGACACTTCCTTTCAATTTTGAAAAAATGACAGTTATATGTCGACATCTATGAAAATGTATGTCGACATATCTTATTTAAAAATTTAATTTTGAGCA
This sequence comes from Allium sativum, assembly GCA_030737875.1. NCBI lineage: Eukaryota > Viridiplantae > Streptophyta > Magnoliopsida > Asparagales > Amaryllidaceae > Allium > Allium sativum. The sequence goes on along the minus strand of CM060920.1, from coordinate 790,004,253 downwards.
TTTTTTTAAGTGTTTTGATATATATATATATATATATAGTTCTGGAAATTCTTGAATAAAAACATTGTGTTATAAATGAATACTATAAAGTAGAAAATCATATGAAAACATAAATATAAACTATATGAACATATTTATAAAATTATAGAGTAAAAACTATATAAATATAACGTATGTAAAAGTATAAATACATAAAACTTATAAAACTTGAGGGAAGTAAAGAAAATAAAATACAGAAGATAGAGATTAAAAACATGATTTGAAAATAGAATTCGAAATCAGAAATTGAAAAACAGAAATTGAATTTTAATTTTCATTTAAACTTGGAGTGCTATTCAGAGTCTTACGTAATCTAGACTCTATTACTATATTTATCTTGAACTCTATAAATCTTGAATACTCATGAGTCTTGAATCATCTCTGAATTCTGAATTTCTAATATCTTTAAACTGTACAGTCTTCAGTAATAATTCCAGTATATAAATCATGCATATGTGTGTATATATCCTAGACAAAAGTTTTAGTATGTATTTTATAATTAATTAATATTGAAATAAGGTTGTTGTCATCAAAACTCCATTCTACCACATATCTCTGTTTTTGATGATGACAACCTTAGTTTATAAAATATCATACCTATATATACTTGTTTATGATGATCCTTCAAATACTCCCCCTATCTATATGAATTCTATAAACTATGTCTATATTTTATAATTTGTCCCGCTTTGGTATTATCAAAAAGAAATACTAAAACTACTCCCCCTAAATTTATAACTATCTAAATAATTCCTATAAGTAACTAAGTAATTCTCAAATCGAAGTAAAATACTCCCTCTTAATCTATATAATCCTATAATAGAAATTTCTAACAACATGATTATCAATCATCAATACAGACCAATACAAGTATTATAATTGCATTTGTTTGATATCATGTATACAAACCAAGTCAAATCAAAGCAAACCACACCATATGTTTTAATATATACAAGTTTTAAGTCATAGAATTTAATTCAAACAAATCAATCAAATCAACCATACCAATTAATTAAACGTTTCTTGGGACTTCAGCCCAACCATCTTCCCAAAAGATTGGATCCTTCTTGATGACTTCCCAATCTTTATCTTCTTTGGTTGGTGAAGCCTTAGCGATATTGTTACCTTAATCTCTTAAAAGAGGAGAGATAAGCCACCAAATTGCATCAAAATGCTTCTCCTGTTGTTCAAACATCTTTATTTGGCTTAATTTAAGATGATGCTGGTTTCGTAGAATTATAGAGAGGATATTCTTGAAAGAATTTAAGGTTTCTTCAAGATTTTCACTAAGATTATTTATAGGATTTGCCATGAATTTTATAGGAAATGAATAAGGAAGAAGGAGAAATGGAACAATGAATTTTTCTGGAAGAAATAAGCTTAAATAGGGTCTGAAATTCATTGGATTTCGAATGGATAAGAGTTAATTATTTAATTTTAAAATTTGCAAATTTTGAAAATCTGGTAGTTATATGTTGACATATGCTATTGAAAATTTTGAAATTTTGAGTTTTTTTTTAATCTTTTCATCTTATATTATTTTTTAATTAACTCTAAGGTTTTTACATTAACTTGTAGATGATTTTTAACACAAATTAAACTCCATTCATTACTTCATAGAAAGAAAATACATCTAATTAATTAAGACACACTGAAAACAAGATTCGAAAGCAAATACAAGCAAATATAAGCGAATATATCAAGATAGATTAAACTAGATAGACTAATTTTCAGATGATGTTAAGGGAGGTGAGGTTCCAAGCTTTCTTCCAATCTTGTCCATGAACTTGGTCATTTTTGAAAAGTTCTTCTTAAGCTTCTTCTGATTGTTGACAATTTTGACTTGATTTTGAACAATTATCTCTTTGGAAATGTGTCTAGTGTTGGTTGGACACTCAACATTTTTAAAGAAGTACCTTCTTCTTCGACTTCCATTGGCGCTTGTTCTTGTTGCATTTGAGCTTGTTTGGTTTTGAATGTCTTATATGTTTTGAAAGTGAAAGGAATTTGCATGAGATGAATGTTTGATGAGTCAAACACTTTTTTAGGCACAAACTCTTCTCTGTGAAGATCAACTCCAGAGTATTTGAAAATGCAGGTGAGATAAACACCATAGTAGACATTGTTTTCTCTTGAAGACAATTTTATGCGCTTGATTTCATTTAAGATCATGTCAGCCCAATTGGTGTTATAGCCACCCATAATAGCAAAGAGGGATTTTTAGACTTTGAGAGTTGGGTTATTAAAGTTTTTAGAATAGGGAGTGATGGTATGTTGGAGGAGAAGGTTGACAATTGTTGTTTTTGGACGAAAAAAGCAAATTTTGAAATCCATTTGAGGATCGTTTTCAAATATGTCATGGTAGGTCTCTAAATCAGTTTCATCGATTTTGAAATCTGAAAAATCTGAGCCTATGCTTCTACAATTCAAGATAGTGCCTAAGAGTTCGACATCGAGAACAATTTGCGTGCCTTTGACGCTACTCCAAATTTGGTCTTCATTGCCTTCGTAAAATCCGCGATTAAGATTGCATAGAACATCTTGACAAGCTTGGGATAACATACTTCATCGTTAGTTCATGAGTTAGTTAGACTCAAAAGTTTGTTTTGTTGAAAGAGAGATGCATCACAATAAGAGGGAAAATCGCTAAAGGTGGCGAAAGCACCCGTGTTAACCTTAGCACTTGCTAAATAATTAACATAGGTTTTGATAGCTTCTTTGTCATTATGAAGATAACCCTTTATGGTTTTAGTTATCTTCAATTTCTGAGTTGAACTTGAGGAAGCCATTGAATTGATAGTTTTGAAGAGAATAGATATGAAGAATATTGTTTGAATTGTGAATGAAAGGTAGAGAAAATAGGTGTATATGTAGAAATTGAATGGATATAAATTGAATAGGCATAACTTTTCAGACTTAAATGACACCTTTTTAGACCATGGGAGTTGGTGAAAAGTTCGAGGGAAGTTTGTAAGTTTAAACCTTTGAAATTTAAATTTTAAATTTCAAATGTCTAGTCATATATGTTGACATATGGACATGTATGTCGACATATGTGCCTATTTTCAAAGGAAATTAATTTTTTGTGAATTGAAATTTATATTATCGGTTTATATTTCAAGTTTAACGATTTCCTTAATTAATTCTAATCCTATCAAACATTCAAAAAATTATTTTATTATTTTATTTATTATTTATTATTATATTGTTATTTTGAATTTCAAAATTCAAATTTGAATTTCAAATTTCAAGTTTGAATTTTAAAGTTTTTAAATTCAAAATAAAGTAAACAAACAAAGAAACCATTCAACTAAATAAAATTATAAATTAATTAAGACATACCCCATTTTTAGATCCTTTGCTTCAAAAGATTCTGAATTCTGAATTGCCGTAAAGCACATATTTGAATTTCCGGTTTCTAGCTCTTCATCACTTGATGATGAATTTGAGTCATCTAATGTTGCTGCGTATGCTTCCTTTCTCTTTCTTAACAAATTGCTGTTGTATGTTTATTGAGTCGATTTATCTGGATATGGGCACGTTTTCGTTATATGGCCTGGTTTGGTGCATTTATAATGTCAACCATCATTATTTCCTGAACTTCCTTTGTTATAATTTTTCCTTCTATATCTCAAATTTTTTCTAACATGACTTGTCATAAGAGTTGTTTCTTCATCATCTTCACTATTCGAGTCAGAATTATTTGTTGTTACTTTTAATGCAATAGATTTCTTGTCAGTTGGCCTGTTTTCTTTTCTCTTCTGTAACTGGACTTCATAACTATCAGATTTCCGATTAGTTCCTCAATCTTCATTTCATTCACATCATTGGCTTCTTCAATTGCCAAAGTTTTCTGATCCCATTCTGGAGTTAATGAACTCAAAATTTTTCTGACTTTATCTACTTCAGAATAAGTTTTTCCATGTGCTATTGATGAATGCACTATCTCTTGAAATCTGCAATGCATAACGGAGATAGACTCATTCTCGTGCATTTTGAATAATTCAAACTGATTAACTAACATTTCTATTTAGTTTGTCTAACTTTACTTGTTCATTCATGAGTAACTTGTAAAGTTTTCCAAATTTCATAAGCAGTTTTACATACTGAAAATCTATTAAACTCATTCCTATCTAATGAAGAGAATAACATATTCATGGCTTTAAATTGTTTTGCGTAGCGGTCTTTTGTTCATTTGTCCATTGTGCAAAAGCAGTTGTGGATTCAACAAATTCATTTCGTGTACTATTCTATATGTCTAATCCTACTAGTTATAAATATATTTTCATTCTACATGCCCAATATGAATAATTACTACCATTAAACAGTGGGGATCTAACAGTGGACTAACCCTCTACAAAAGAACTATTATTGCTACCAAATTTGGTTGCCATTACCACTATTTTCAAAAATCAGATTATGAACTTTTTAAAAGACCTTGCTCCGACACCAATTGTTATGGAATGCAGAATGGATCATTAAGGAAAAACTAACATTAGAGGGGGGTAAATAGTGTTTTTGCGAATTTAAATAAAATCTAAAACTTATACGATATTCTATATGAATCAAACACCACAGAAACAATCACAGACACATAATCAAACACAAACACAAGGATAAAAAAAATCAAGTGCAGAAAAGGAAAGAACTCACCGGATTTTATACTGGTTCAGAATTTCTCCTATGTCCTGTCACACGCAACACTGGATTGCATAGAGTTTTATTACCATATCAATATCCAATTGCAATCCTCCTTGATTTCACGGCTACAAGGGATACCACCGATTATACACACACTTGATCAAGTATATCCACCTCGATTTCACGGCTATAAGGGATACCACCGATTACCCGTCCTTGATTTCACAGCTATAAGCAATACCACCGATTACTTGCACAACCCAAACAATTACAAACAGCCATATAGCTCTTCAGTAACACTTGATTTAAAGAGTAATGAGTAGAGAGTAAGAAGAGAAGAAGTTTAATAAAAATAGAATTGAATTCTGCCGAGTATATGTGTAGAAATCATAAAAATGAGAAGATATAATGGTGTAAAGAAAGGAGATGAAGATGGAGAAGAAAAATGATTAAAAAAATCCAAAATCGGCTCCTATTTATAACATTTGAAAGGTTGCAACATTTATGAATCGTCACAAATATTGAAAAGACACTTCCTTTCAATTTTGAAAAAATGACAGTTATATGTCGACATGTATGAAAATGTATGTCAACATATCATGTTTAAAAATTGAATTTTGAGCATTTTTTAAGTGTTTTGATATATATATATAATTTTGGAAATTCTTGAATTAAAACATAGTGTTTAAATGAATATTATAAAATAGAAAATCATATGAAAACATAAATATAAACTATATGAACATATTTATAAAATTAAAGTGTAAAAACTATATAAATCTAAAGTATGTAAAGGTATAAATACATAAAATTTATAAAACTTGAGGGAAGCAAAGAAAATAAAATAGACAAGATAGAGATTAAAAGTAGAGCTTGAGAATACAATTTGAAACCAGAAATTGAAAAACAGAATTTGAATTTGAATTTGAACCTAGAGTGCTATTTAGAGTCTTACATACTATAGACTCTATTACTTTATTTATCTTGAACTCTTGAATTATCATGATTCTTGAATCATCTCTGAATTCTGAATTTCTAATATCTTTAAATTGTACTGTCTTCAGTAATAATTCCTATATATAAATCCTGCATATGTGTGTGTGTATATATATCCTAGACAAAAGTGTTAACATATATTTTATAATCAATTAATATAGAAATAAGGTTGTTGTCATCAAAACTCCATTCTCCAACACATTTGACATAGAAGAAAAGATTCATAAAGGGAGGAATCCTGTCATGTAATCCAAGGATAAGTTTTCGGTTTCTAGCAGCCTCGACAAAAATTAAGGAAGGATGGTCTTTCCTCCTTTTGCAAACACAAAAGATAACAATTTTCCTCAAATTGGGCACACCTCATAAAGTTCGCAAGAAAATCATGTATAAACCAGTTAGCAAAGCATAACCATTCGGGTGTAATTGGTAAGATACGGCTCTTAATTGCTCAAGGACTGACTGCAAGAAGGGGTTAAATGGTGGAACAATACCATGAGAACACATGTAGTGATGGCAATCAGTAAACCCGGTAGGAGGACGATCAACTACTTCGTCTCTCTCAGGCTGTTGGACATCCTCTTACAGAATGCCAAACTGTATATAGACATGTTAAAGCATTCTGTGGGCCACCATAGAAGGGCATCTCTCCGACGGATTTTGGATAAGTATAAGAATAGTATGATATCGATCAATTATAGGCCATAGTATGATAATAGCTATTCAGGAGTCACGTGTGAAGAGGCTCCTGTTTGAACATATCATGTATGCTCACTGGAAGTAGAGTGAACTTGAATTTGAGAAGAATCGCCTTCTTCGGATCAAAGGCGGTCTGAATGTCGAGAATCCATTCTACATAACGAACTTTGTGTTCAGAATAATCATGTGTGCATGCTCCCTAAATGTATAGTCTTGTGTGAGGAGGGACGCTTGGAATTCAATGCTTGTGTGTGTCAGTCAGCGAGTCCCAAAACGTCACCCAAGTGCAAGTACAATACCTTATTCAGATGAACCGTATCTAGCAAACTATAAACTATCAAATGGAAACAGCTCATGGGAATGGCCTACTTGAGTACAAAACAGTTTTACGCGATTCATTTTCCTTGATTGGACTAATCTATTGTCGACTTGAGCAATTGACAACAAACACATTGTTCAAATCTACGCAAAGATCTCTTTTTTCCTTTGTTAAAGCTCTACTAGATATGCATGTGCTCCAGAAATAATATGAACAAGCAGTGGCAACTAATCAAGCTATCAAAGCCGAAATTGATGTAAAGTGAATTCAGACATCAAGAAAGTTTTTAGAAGCCTTTATTCTTTGACTAAGGCGCAATATCCTTCTACTAAGATTAATCAAGTGTTGAATGTTGCATTTTCATCAATGAATGATTTGATAATTGTTGAACTTTTTGGAATTAAAGGTGAGCATGTTCATTGTTGCCTATTAAGACAAAATATTAGTCATATTGTTGTCCAAATTAGATGTCATATGCAAGTATGTGATGACGTTCAATTCGAATCCAATAAATATTGTCTAAACAAGATAAAAGTTGCATGCAAGGTCTTATATGACTAAGCCTGAGCACTTGAATCCTAGTCAGTATCAATGTTATCTCAGCCATGTTCAAATCGGTAGGGTCGAGGTCAAAATTAGCGCAAAAGTAAACCTTTAATTTGCAAACGAAACAACAAGGACCTGATCACAGTGTGCTAAAACCGACAAAGGGAAGCACCTACAAGCAGTAATGGGTTGAAACTATATGAAATCGAAAGATTGGGAGATGGATTTGCGTTGGTGTAACACCCTGTAATTTTATAAAACATTAAGATGATAGACTAAAGAGTACTCAATTAAATATTCAAAATTAAGTAAAACGGGCTTCGCCATTGCGTTCGTCTCGGAATTCTGGTCAAAATAGACACCTGGTTTGCGTAAAACGAACAATATATGAAGAATTTATTAAGGTTTGATGTTTATACACGCATAAGTGAAATATATATAAATAAAATAAATCCAGAACTCAAAATATTTCAAAATCGAACAGGAGAGGGGAAGCGGGAAAATTCCCGTCTATGGGTGTCGACCCATCGGTCGACCCCATCAAGGGGGTGTCGATCCCTGTGTCAACCCCTGGGTCGACACAACAAGGGTGGGTCGACCCCCACTCAAATCTGGGCAGATTTCTGGTTTCGTACGTGGACTGATTTCTGTGCAAGGTTCGTTGGCTGATGGCTATAAATAAGACTCTATACCCATTATTTTATTCATCTAAATCAATGGTGATGGTGAGATGCTGGTCCAACTCTGGTTAAATTAGCGTTTTCTTCATCAACAACGATTCATACATATTCAAAGATTGCTGATTCAATATCAACATGATTTCCTCAGTTTTCTTAGATCCAATCATAGTGAGTCTACGTTATTTTTAGATATGAATACTTAAAAGTTATTTTTGACATTTCTATGGATTGGATCTAAGCCTGTGACTAATTGAATCATATCAGGTCTGCCATAACCTGTGTATCTAAGTTATTTTTAACATGTCTATGATTTGGATCTAAGCCTGTGACTAATTGAATCATATCAGATCTGCCATAACCTGTGTATCTAAGTTATTTTGACATGACTATGAATTGGATCTAAGCCTATGCCTATTTATTATATCAGATCTACCATTATTTGTAGATCTAATTCACTGTTTAGATCTCATAATGCCTGTTTATGATGTCCCTATTATACTAGAATCAGTTCTATTACCACATGTTCATCAGGTATATTCCTATATGCCTATCTTGTCATTATGCCCAATTTTGTCACTATATGCTTACTAGTGCTATACCTATTCCTACCAAAATATGTCAATCTTGTTATTATGTTTACTTCTGTTCTCTTCTCTTCTTCTTTTCCCTTTTAATTTTATAGCCAGGTTACCTTCGAGCCTAGGCATACCACTGAAATATGCGAACGTACGAAATTGGGAATGATTAATTTGGGGCATAATTCGTATTGTAAAACATGACTGGGAATATTTGGCATAATTCGTGCCTTGAGCCAAGACTTGGGGTTTGGGGCATAATTTATATGTTGATCTAAATCTTAATTAGGCATAAATTGCATTGGGAAATTTGGGCATAACTTGAATTGAAAACATGAATATGGATTTGGGCGCATAAATCAATGTTGTGATTAAAGATCTTAATTTAGGGCATGATAAACATGAAAATTTGTTAGTAATTAACATGGCTTGGGAAAGGGGTATGAAAACCTATGGTGAATAGGAATAATTGTTAAAGAATGAACATGCCTAAATTTACAGCAATTAGAAACTGTAACCGCGCTTAGACATAAGGTTAGATTACACTTGTGGTAGAAGTCTGCTCGGATCCGCCCGGCATGTCCAACAACCACAAGTGGTGAAACTAATGTGAGGGCTCTAAGTGCATAAACAAATAACGTGCTAAGACACGAGGTTAAGTCTGACTGATGGAAGAAGTCTGCCCGGACCCGCCCAACATATCCAGCATCCACAAGTTGTAGACTTAATGTGAGAGGTCTAATGCATAAACATATATATGAATATATGTATATAAAAGGATAGAAATAAATGGAACCAACTGTAATTTATGGAAATGAATTGGAACAAATGGGGAATGAGAATAACCTATTATATTTAGTTACATTAATCAGAATGTTTTATAACAGGTATGCTTGTCCTAGGGACAAGTGGAAATTATAACATAAGTTATAATAAAAGGAAGAAAAACTTATCAGTAAACCTTAGTTAAGAGAACTAAGTTAATAAGTCAACAACGACAAGTTGCAGTGACATGTTAGATAGAAAAAGGGTGAATTGAGATGAAGTATACTTATTTACATGTTATTGTAACTATGGAAATAGACAATGAAAAATTGTGGATTACTTTCGTTAATTAAAATCTGGGAATAATAGGTCATAGATTACAAATCTTGGACTACAATCTAGAGAATAACATGTGATGGGCTTATTAATAAGCTTAAATGGATTAAGCTGTATATATATATGAAACTAATAAGCAAGTTGAACATGGTAATTTGAAAAGAAGTCAATGTGAATGAGGATAACCTGTTAACCTGTAATACTTGACCTGTTTGAATCCATAACGATTATATGAATATGATAACTTGAGTAGGGGTTAAGTAAACTTGATTGAAACAGTGGGAGGGTTAAGTATACTTGGGGAGGTGGGTAATATTTCTATATAGGCCCACAAACTTAACCTGTGGGGTTATGCAATCTTTTTACACTGGTAGTGCATAGCTTGTGGGGTTATTCAATCTTATTACACCGGTAGGGCATAACCTATAAAAATCCTAGTAGTGGGAATGCAGGACTAGGGGAAGCATGTATCATCTTGTGTAAGGGACCCGTTTCAGTCAGTAACCCATATATAGGTATCAAACAAGTACTCCGAACTAGGTCGGAGTCGGGGCATGCTTACTGGGCTGATTATAAGAGATCCAAACGAAGGGGCGGTATGGGTGGCACATTCCGACGGGGTCATGTGCATGCATGGGTATAGATATAGGAGGATTAAGACGACGTGACACCTGTAGATATGGCTGTGCACATCCTGTGAAAATAAAGGGTTGCCACTTTAGGAAGTGATACATTATATTGTGGGGCTAGCACATGGTATCTACGGAGTAGGGAGCCAATCGATTGGGGTAGTAATTAGGGTACATCTAGACTCTTGTACGTTTAGGAGCCCGTTATTATCCTTAGAGGTAACTCTGGTATGTTCAATTGGGTTGTCTATTATTGTATGGGGTAAAACCTCTCAATAGAAGTACGCCTAAGTCTACCATCTTATAGTTGTCGGGGACCATCTTGTTCATATGACACTAGTATCTATGCAAAGAGAGATACAGAGAAAGAAAAGTGCTAAAGAAGCGCTACTTATTCTATACTTTTATCCTATTACCTTGTCATACCTACCTTATATGCTGTTATCTACCTCTTATCCAGCTTATAAGCCTGTCATGATGCTTTTACTTATTTATATGCTAAAAGTGACTGGACTCGTCAGACTTTATGTTTGACCTTTTTTGTTTCCTCTTCTTTCTCTTCCGTTTCCCCTAGGTTCTCAGGGTGGGAATACTCAAGCTTGTTCATGATTCTTCTTTCCTTTTGCTTGGAGCTGCTTAGATGTACTTCTTGATTTCGTACCTTTTCTACTATAGCTATACTTTTGGGGATTATGCTATTTTCATGTTTATTTTACTATGATGATTTTAGTAGAAGACAGAAATTTTATGTTGATGTACTGGGTTTTATGTATTTCAAACTCATGATGTAACCATGTTTTGAACAACGATGTTTTCTGCTTAATAAAGTTTTAAATTTAGCTTTTATTTTATATTTTTCTTGTAATATTTTTTTTGTTTACCTATAATGCTTCACGAAACTTAATGCATTCTCTTAATGAGTGACATTAACGGACGTGGGTGTCACACTTGGTATCAGATCTGAAGGTTACTAGATCGGATAGAAGATGTTGAAAATTGTTTTCAAAAAGGTTTTAAAAGGAAGCATTTTCAAAAGAAAACTTTGTTTTGAAAAACATATTCCCAAAAGCCATAGGAAACAACTTTCGATTCTCTATTTGAATCCCTCTTTCCTTTTCATCATGTCTGGGGAACCTAACATTCCCGAGCGCGTTCAAGTACTGGATTGGTTCCGTATGTATCTCAAGGTTACGACACCTACCGGGAGCCAAGGAGACGTCCCTCCCCCAACTACAGCCGTTATTCCTCCATCATCGCGGGTAGGTAAATCCTCTAAGAAATGTCGTGGCTATAAGCGCTTGAGTCATCTGGTCAAAGATTACCGAAGAAGTAAAAACTCTTGCTGCAACTGTGGTGAGATCGGGCACTATAAGAGGGAATGCCTGAAGAAACAAGGACAAGACCAAAAGGCAGGATCTTCTGAAGGGCAGGTGTATGGTCTCATGATAAGTGTACCGGATAGAGATAGAAAAGTTTTTGTTGTAGTTTTGATTTCTCTTTCCAATCATCTAGCTAAAACTCTTTTGATTCTGGTGCTTCGCATTCTTTTATACCTGATTTCGGTGGTTGAGTCTCTGCACCTAAGTACTAGTATGGTTGTAGATCCCGTAGTTGTCTCAAACCCCATTGAGCGTACGACTCATCTGTCTATGATTTGTCGGGGTTTGAGAATATATGTGTTAGGCGTTGAGTTTGAGTGCGACGCATAACTTGTTACATGGGATATGGTTTGATTCTAGGGATGGATTGGCTAGTCATGTACGGTGCCATTTTGGATTATGAGAGAAGGGTCGTTAGACTTTTGACTTGCCATGGAGGACACTATAGATTTCTTGTGACCAAAAAGGGTCTGTCATGCTTAGTTTCCTAGAGTCACTTAATGCATCTATCAATGTTCTACGATCAGTACCAGTAGTCTGTGAGTATCCTGAAGTTTTTGAGGTGGTTCGGGGCTTAACTCCGAGGCACAAGATTGACTTCCGTATATACTTGGTGGGTAATGCAAAGCCAGTTGCATTTCCTGTGCGCCATATGGCTCCGAGAGAAAGAAGGGAGCTTACCAAGAAAGTAGGGGAGCTACTAGAGGAAGGGTTTATCAGGCGAAGCATATCTGAATGGGGTGCTCCGATGGTATTCGCAACTAAGGCGGATGGTTCGCTTTGCTTATGCGTGGATTATAGAAAGTTGAATATACTCACTAAAAATTACATGCAACCACTTCCGAGGATAGATGATCTGTTTGACCAGCTCGTTGGTGCATCTGTTTTCTCTCAGTTATACTTAGCCGTGGGGTTTCATCAGTTGAGGGTGCCCGAGGACAATATAGATAAGACCGCTTTTAGAACTCCAGATGATTTCTTCGAGTGGCTCGTTATGCCTTTTGGGTTGACGAATGCACCTCCCTATTTTGTTGATCTGATGAGTAGGGTATTTTGGGAGTTTCTAAATAAGTTTGTTGTGGTCTTTGTTGATGACATCTTCATTTTTTCTCAAAGAGCGAGGAAGAGCATGCCCTACATTTAAAGGAGGTTTTGAAAACTCTCTGTGTGCACCAGCTTCAGCAGAAATTCTCTAAATGTCATTCTTGGAGAAAGGAAGTGAGATTTCTAAGGCATGTAGTCTCTAAGGATGGGATAGCAGTAGATCTCGCGAAAAGGTAGTTGCAGTTCAAGATTTGCAGATACCAAAGAATGCAGTGGAGGTGAGATGTTTTCTTGGTTTACCGGGCTATTATAGGAAGTTCATTAAGGACTTCTCAAAGAAATCCACCCCACTCACCAAACTAACAAAGAAGAATCTGACATTTTCTTGGGATGTAGATTGTGACGATGCTTTCCATCAATTGAAGAGGGATCTGACAACGGCCCCAATCTTGACCTTGCCCGATGGGAACAAAGTTTTCACAGTATACACTGATGCATGTGGTACAGGGCTTGTGCGGTTCTGATGCAAAAGGGAAGGGTAGTATGGAGGTAGACAGCTAAGGGTTCACGAGATGAACTACCCTACCCATGTTTTGGAATTAGCCGCTAAAATATTCACGCTTAAGACTTGATGACAGTATCTGCTTGGAGTGAGGTTCGAGTTATACATGGACCATAAGTAGCACAAGTATATGTTCACGCAGAAGGATCTCAAATTGAGGCAGCAGAGATAGGCTTCTACTTGGACCTGAGACGGTTAGAGAAACTTCAAAAAAGATTGATCTTATTCACAGGCGCTTGATGACAATTCATGATAAGAAGAAGTCATATGCAGATAAAGGAAGGACCAATATTGAATTGAGGTGGGAGACATGGTTTTTATCAAAGTATCTCCTTTGAGGAATGTGGTTCGTTTTGGATCTATAGGGGAACTGGCCCCAAGGTTTGCAGGGCCATTTCCCATAATGGAAAGAATATGTCAAATGGCTTATATGGTAAATCTACCAGAGAAATTAGCGACTGTTCATTTGTGGAAATGTTTGCACGATACAGCAGAAGTAGTTGAGCCAAGTATGCTTGGGGAAGTAGAAGTGGAATGGAAGAAAACAATTAGATGAGTTCCTACACGTATTTTTGGATTGGAGGTTAAGAAGATAAGCAACCGAGAGGTCAAGTTGATGAAAGTTCAGTGGAGAGATAACTAAGAGGGTACAACTTAGGAGACTGAAGAAAAGATTTGCGCTTCGTACACTTTTCTTTTCAAGGGAATGTTCTTAACTTCTTTTCCAAAAGATTTTATTCATACTTCCTTCTATCATTTAGGTATGTCCTATCGATCGAATCTTCGACCTTTAGGTAGGAGTCCCATGGATGTAAACAAGTGTTTGAGACATGGATGTTTGATGGATGCCAGTGGATACAAGTGTTTGCTAGTGGACGCATAAACACACATATTAGGCACTAGATCGGCTCAATCACTCTCGTACTGCATATGGATGTGTGTGCATTTTTCTTATTTTAATGGATGAAAGTAGGGTATCATCATATGGATGTTTCATTTGTATGAATGACTGCGCACACATAAATAACTTACATGTTATAATAGGATTAATTGCATACATGTTGGATTTATGGCACTAACATACATTGCATTAAGGAGGTCGACTAAATCAGTAGACCGCCTGATCTTTTGCATTAGTATAGGACATATACACACACCTTTGCATATGTTCATATAAAAATTAGAAGTCTTTAAGGAAAATGGATGCTTATGATTGGTGGATAAGTAGATGGATGATGGATGTTAGGACATACATTCTTCTTAACTTGAAGATTTCGTGGACGAAATCTTTTGAGTAGGGAAGAATGTAAAACCCCGTAATTTTATAACAAATTAAGATGAAAAACTAAAGAATATTTAATCAAATATTCAGAATTAAGTAAAAAGGGAAGCTCCATTGTGTTCGTCTCGGAATTATGGTCAAAATAGACACCTGGTTTGCGTAAAACAGACATCGTATGAAGAAGTTATTAAGGTTTGAAGTTTATAGACACATAAAAGAAATATATATAAATAAAATAAATCCAAAATTCAAAATATTTCAAAATCGAACAGGAGAAGGGAAGCGGGAAAACTCCCGCCTATGGGTGCAACCCATGGATCGACCCCAAAATGGGGTGTCGACCCCTGGGTCGACACATTAAGGGAGTGTCGACCCCCATGCAAATCTGGGCAAATTTCTGGTTTCGTACGTGGACTTATTTCTATGCAAGATTCGTTGGATGATGGCTATAAATAAGACCTTATACCCATTGTTTTACTCATCTAAATCAATGGCGACGGTGAGATACTTCTCCAACTCGGATTAAATTAGCCTTTTCTTCATCAACTATGATTCATACGTATTCGAAAATCGCTGATTCAATATCAACATGCTTTCCTTAGATTTCTTAGATCCAATCACAGTGAGTCAACATTATTTTTACATGTGAATACTTAAAAGTTATTTTTGACATGTCTGTGAATTGGATTTAAGCCTATGACTAATTGAATCATATCAGATCTAACATGTGTATCCAAGTTAATTTTGACATGTTTATGAATTGGATCTAAGCCTGTGACTAACCGAATCATATCAGATTTGCCATAACCTACGTGTCTAAGTTATTTTGACATGACTATGAATTGGATCTAAGGCTATGCCTATTTATCATGTCAGATCTACCATTATTTGTAGATCTAATTTAATGTTTAGCTCTCATCATGCCTGTTTATGATGTTCCTATTAAATTAGAATCAGTTCTATTATCGCATGTTCATTACATCTGTTCCTATATGCCTATCGTGTCGTTATGCCCAATTTTGTCACTATATTCTTATTAGTACTATGCCTATTCCTACCATCATATGCCAATCTTTTATTATGTTTACTTCTATTTTCTTCCCTTCTTCTTTTCCCCTTTTTTTTTAGCTAGGCTACCTTCGAGCCTAGGCATACTGCTGAAATACGCGAACGTACGAAATTGGAAACGAAGGGAATGATTAATTTGGGGCATAATTCATATTGTAAAACATGATTGGGAATATTGGGCATAATTCGTACCTTGAGCCAAGACTTGGGATTTGGGGCATAATTTATATGTTGATTAGATATTAATTGGGCATTACTTGTATTGGGAAATTTGGGCATAACTTGAATTGGAAACATGAATATGAATTTGGGGGCATAAATCAAATTTGTGATTAAAGATTTTAATTTGAGGCATGATATACATGAAAATTTGTTAGTAATGAACATGGCTTGGGAAAGGGGCATGAAAACCTATCGTGAAATAGGAATAATTGTTAGAGAATGAACATGCGTGAATTTACAGTAATTGGAAACTGTAACCACGCTTAGGCACGAGGTTAGATTAAACTTGTGGTAGAAATCCGCCCGGATCCGCCCGTCATATCCAGCGACCACAAATGATGAATCTAATGTGAGGGGTCTAAGTTCGTAAACACGTAACGTGCTGAGACACGAGGTTAAGTTCGACTTATAGAAGAAGTCCGCCCAGTCCCGCCCGACATATCCAGCATCCACAAGTTGTAGAATTAACGTGAGAGGTCTAATGCATAAACATATAAATGAATATATGTATATAAAAGGATAGAAATAAATGTCACCACTTGTTATTAATGGAAATGAATTGGAATAAACGGGGAATGAGAATAACCTATTTTATTTAGTTACATTAATGAGAATGTTTTATAACAGGTAGGCTTGTCCTAGGGACAAGTGGAAATTATAACATAAGTTATAATAAAAGGAAGAAAAATTTATTAGTAAACCTTAGTTAAGAGAACTAAACAATTAAGTCAACAACGACAAGTTGTAGTGACATGTAAGACAGAAAACGGGTGAATTGAGATGAAGTATACTTAATTACATGTTATTGTAACTATGGAAACAGACAATGAATAATTGTGAATTACTTTCGTTAATTAAAATCCGGGATAATAAATCATAGATTACAAATCCTGGACTACATTCTAAAGAATAACATGTGATGGGCTTATTAATAAGCTTAAATGGATTAAGCTGTATATATCTTTACTAATAATACAAATACTCAGGGAATGGTGAAGTTTTTTTGAACTTCCGAGATAGCCTTTCGCATCCGTACAGAACGTTTAATAACGAAATAGAAAGACGAGGGTTTATGTGTCATTAACTTTACCCCACTAACACGTTTCAGCACGAAGTGCATATTCCCGCAACTCTTCTCGCGTCTTCTCTTTTTCTATATTTTTGCTCCACTAGACAACGTGTTCCTTCCACCACTGTTCTATTCTCCAGCAAACCCTTCCAATACATGAACTTACTCTCCCAAGCCCTCCTGCAACCCGATTACTCATGAATCTATAACTTTCATCTCCCAAGTCTTCTACTTGTAAACTCAAAATCAAATTGAATTGAAGTGAAGGATTTATTATGGAAAAATACAAAAAGGGGGAGAAGGTGATTTGAGAATTTTCCTGTCATTCGGCTTATTTTTCTCAGGTAGAGTTCTCCGAATTGGTAAACTATATAGTATTGAGGTGTTAATTGTTTCATTTTTGTAATTTTTAAGATTTAGTTTGATTTTTTTTTTTTTTTGTGGTTTATGTTTGCTGTTTATTTCCGACCTTCAACAATCGAGGTTTTTCTGTTGGTTAATTTTGAATCATTATTCATTAGAATGGTTTAAAGTTGGTTTTGCATCCTTCACTGGAATTTATTTATGTTTAACCTATATTTTGATGCAGCCCAATCGGTGATTCGGCTGTTTACCTTTGCAGCCATACTAAGATTTTAGCTGGATGACTGGAAAGTAATGGTAATTGGAAGGTAATGGAAATTGAAAACATTGTTTTGATGTATGAAATTGCCCCACGATATAGTTAATTATATTGCTTGATTGAAGTTTTATTTTATGATCGTCATTAAGAATCATCAACTATTTAAACGAGATTCCAAGCATGTATATAGTCTCCTATTGCACCAATACAACCCATCTTTGTAAAATAGATGACAAAACGGACCTGCCATTGTTCAAATCATTGTCATTTTTTTGCAAACATAGACGTGCTTATGAACTGAAATTCGTTTTCTGTATTCCTTTTACCCTCATTTTCCTATGTTTTCTACTTTCTTACAAAGTTAAACATGTTACCTAAAGAAAATTCCTTTTTTGTCCCTTTTTTAATGGATTATCTATTTAAAAAAATTTCCTGAAACTTTTCCTTATATGCACTTCTTTTTTAACTCAAAGATTCAAAATCATTTCTATTTGACTGGCCTATCTTGAGACTTTCCATGCATGTATTAACTAATTATTTTATTTCATCACTCACAATCATCTATCATGTCAAATATTATTTTTCATTGCACATCTCTATATATATAGTGCACTAGATATTTACTAAAAATGCAGTCCTTAAAAATTATTATTTAACCCATAGATGAGAGTAAGTAGTGGGAACATTTTTGTATTGTATAGCAATAATTACCGCATTAATTTCTCTAATTTATGTCAATCTTAATTATATTCAGTGACTTATAATTAATTTTTCTACAATTTATATTTATTGTTTTCACAAAAAAACCAATCTTTGAAAGATAATACCAAACATACCTCTATCAACTACTAATTGTTTCATCTACACTGATTATAGGAAACGTTTATTACTTAATGTTACGCTTGGCTGTTAATTATGGGGTAACTGATGGTTTTACTTCTGTGGATATTGCTTTTAGCTTTACTTTTTTGTATGAGTTGGACATGCTACTTTTACCATGTCAATTTTTAAAATTCCCCTTCTGTATCTTTGTTATGTTATATGTTGAAAACTCTTTGCTTCATACTTGCCATAACATGCATTCAGTTTTTTCTAATTACACAACCGTTCAATAATATATTATCCCCCCTAAATAGTAACACCATGCTAATTAAACATATTCCTTTTTCTACACAAGAATTTAAATACATTCTATATTAAATATTTCTTGGTTCATACAGACCACATAACTATTTATTGGCTTACATCACTAAACCAATAATTAAAATGTGAAAAATATGTACCTACCAAGCTTATTTGAACATTCCTATGTTAGGTCCTATGGATTTTCTCGGCTTAGGTCACTAGAATGGGGTTTGAGTGCAGATCGCTGAGTATGCACTATAGTTAATACTTAATATAATTCATTTGGAAAAAAGTTATTCCTATTGAATGAGAGAGGACATATGTCGGACATTATTCAGTGATTCAAAATATAGTGTTTACTAAAATCTCAATTAAGTTTAGTGACTTATATTTCAGTTAACGATTGTTTTTTCATACTAAATATATACTCTATTTCCAAATTCCAGAAAGGGCATATTTAATCAATAATACCAAAAATACTCCATATATCGCCGCTTCATTTAGCTACATTACTTGATTATCAAAAAGATTGATTACTTAATACTATACTTAGACATTCAATGGTATGTCATATTTCTACTTTTGTCGTCATTGTTATCGTCTTCATTATTTTTGTATGAAACACGCATGCTACTTTTATCATTTTCAAATTTATTATTTATATCCTTCAATAACAATTTTCCACTGTTCTTTTTAACTGCATATCACTGATCCCACTTATTTAGATCTTGCTTTTTTATTATATGTGACCACTACACTATTTTTCAATTTTTTTAAATTTAACAACACATCAATTGAAAATAATTCGATGTTTTTTTTTCTTTTGTGGAATGAAGATTTGAATGCTTTTCCTAATTAACCGTCCTTTATTGTTTATTTATATTTCTACAATTAGATCACTAAATATGCAATGAAATACTCAGAATTTAAAAAAAATTAGTAAAATATATATTTTCATCTTTCTTTGCTTGCAACGTTAAATTGACCTCAGTGATTTAGCATGGTGAAGTAATGGAAACATGGAGAGATCAACTTTCAAGGGGTAATACCATTTAGTTGTTATTAGCAGCTCTAGATTACTTGCAGAACCGATCATGTTCCAATATTTTTTTTTGTTATAATCCTACATATAATGTATACCCTATTGAAGATACTTGGGTCATTACTACTTTTAGTTGATGGGATTCATCAACTAGCACATAGCGTTAACCAAGTGTTTTGCATGTCCTAACAACATGGGTCAGTTTAACTAATACCACAGAAGCATGCAGGCTTAGATATCAATTTATACTCATGTTGATCCAAATTTATATTGTAGTGAAATGTTTTACAACTGCCGAATGTTAGCTTCTAGGTTTGGATGGTAACCGAACAAATTTAATCATTAATGCCTTCTTCTTTTTAGGATGAAAGAGCCAACTCATAAGATTAAATAATAATTGAAGTGCATACAAAAGATTAATGGGGCTAAATTGTTACAGCTACGTAAAATCATAACCTTGTTTATTTGTAGAATGAAAAAAAAATTGGAAGTGTATCTATGCAATCAATGCAATACGGGAAAACAGTAGTGGGAAAAAGGACAGGTTGCTGCTTCATAAAAAAGTATTTGTTGTTGTTGCTACACTGTAACAATCAACTAGGTTTCATAAAATATATTTTCTCTTTCTGGATCCGGTTATAAAGATGTATACTCGGCTAATGCCTACTTCAAACGTTTCTAGGTTGTGTCCATGTGAGAACCCGTTACTTCCCCGTGAAGGAAAGAGCGGATACTTTGAGAACAACACACAAATGAACACAAACGGAAGAACATTTCATTGCTATTACAACAAATCCATCAGATACAAGAATATACAGAGTATAAATGAATATATTACATTCGATAAATATCAGAGATTACAATAAATTACATAGCAGCGGAAAAATAATACAAAGCACAACTGAAGGTGATATATGGATACAGAGCTTTCCGGATATCATTCCAGCTGTAAACTAGGATCCTGTGAATATAAATCTGCAAAACCAAAACTACTAGCTGCCCGTGCGGAAATAGGGGCACCCAGAGTTTAGGTTAAAACAATAAACTCCAAGTCAGTCATGTGACTGGTGTGAGGACTAAAACAGTTATTTAAAACTTTACTTTAAAAGAGAGTAATTCAAGGGACCACGCCGTATAACACGGAACGGGTTTCCTCACAAGAATACCAGTGCATAGAATAAACAACGCAATGCTTTTTCGAAAAATGAAGCTAATATAAGACCCAGGTCCCATCACACAATGCAACGCAAGCCGGAGGATAGGGTTTTCCCTTATAATAGCCAAACATGGTTGGTACGTTTAAAACAAATCATTTGATACTATAATAAGTGTATAGTGTCAAAACAATTTCAATCATAAATATAAATCATAGACGACATGGGTACCATATATCATGTCGCCATACTAGTTCTACAATTAAAACCGTAATACACGTATTGGAAATTGGATTTCCGTCATGAGTCGAGGCAAGGGGCAAGCTCCTCTCCGCTTCGAGACACTCTAGCAAATGCCTCGGGACTACACACTCTGGGCAACCCAGGATTCGGCTGGGCCGGTCCTCACTTACGTTAGAGGATTGGCAATTCCTGAACACACATTTCCCGGTCCTTACAGACAAATAATCGAGGCGCCTCATTCCAACAACCACAAAGGTGAAAAGTGTATAAATGTCAGGGCTGGTAAGTCACTGACACCACCATAGCTAAAAAGAAACGTCGTGCTCTCCCAGCGGTCCGTATCCCGTTTTTGACTCATACCGAGGTGTGAGGCTCGCGAATTCACGTTATACACAAAGCTACGCCACAAAGGTCATGCTTTGATCGTCAACCACAAGACTTTACTTTTCAACAGAAGCCTTGATCTATGCAACTCAGCATGCCACACTGGCAGTTCATGCCATGCGATTAATGTCTATCGATATATAACCTCTAAGCTCGTACGTCTCAGAGAAGGGCGTTAAGCAAGAGAATAAATTCTCTGCCGCCAAGCAGATATATATTTAACAGAAATCAATCAACACAGAATAAAATCCAATGTCAAACACACAATCCATTTACAAGTTCGTTCTGGGTCTGAACGAAACCGGAGGCACTTTCCTCGCATATCCATCCATCTCCAAGTACGTCTGGACGACCACCAACTATTTCCATCCTCTTGGGTGTACAGCCCAATCAGGATCGTCAGTAATTATCCCTACGATGTGAAGACTTCCGGTCTTCGACCACCGTCTACATCTTCGACTTATCGTCGAATCGGTTATTCAGAATGCGTATAAACCCGGCCTTTCCGAACAACCCGCGTATATTAAAAACAAATGTTACACAAACACAACATACACCTCATTCCAATTCTGAATATTCTGTTATTTAAATATTCACATCTTTTGGGAAAGGTTCCCATTAATTTTATCCAAGATAAATTCTTTAAAATTTATTCTTTAATCTTCCTTTGGATGTCATATCAAACCAAATTATGGTTTTTCCAACTAGTCGAGATTAGCGAAACACACCGAAGTAATTATTTATTTTATTTCCCAATCCCAACCTATTCATCCCATGAAGCAAAACTGGTAATACTCCATATCTAATACCGCGGTGTTATCGGTAAAATTAATTACCATTTCACGTTCAAATCTGATTAAAGATTTAACTATCGCTTTGGAGCAAAACTGGTGATACTCCATCCTCGCTCACTTTCTAAATTTGATAATTTAAATTATCAATTCACACTTCAATTTAATTGCAGATTCCTTAAAACTCCTTTTACTGGGTTAAAGAACTAGTGTCATTTAAAACACAGTTCACGACAAACCCAAATCATATTCTATTTATCATCGGGTTAAAGAACTAGCGTTGTTTAAAACACAGTTCACGATAAACCCACAAATCAATTCTAGTTCAATTCAAATAAAATATATTAGGAATTCCGATTATTTAAAACCCCTTTTTAAATCTAATTTATTTATTTAAAAATAAAAAATCGGGTTTTAAATTTAGTTCAATCTAGTTCATTTCGATAAAAATCTATTTTTATCTTTTCAAATATGGAGTTTTTCATCCCAAATTTTCCCAAATCATTTCTTCTGATTTTACACAAATTATTACTATTTTTAATAATTTTATCAAGGCCCGTACAGTCGATTTCCAACAACGGCCATCGAACTGCACCTATAGCGACCTTTTTCGAATTTGATTTGGACGTATCTCCAAATCCAACCGTTAGATTTCAAATTTCCAATATTCGTTAGAAAGCTCTTTTCGATACGAACCCAACGGTTCCGGTTTTAGGAGAATCCGACGGTCGGATCTCCCGTGATGTCCGGTTGAAATAAATGGTCGAAATTCACGAACTGCCGCGGCGTGGCGCGTTTTATTCAGGCCATTATATTATATATATAATATATATAATATATATTTCGTCGATTACCATTCAAAACGAATTTTATAAATAGTTTTGAATTCGTTCCAAAAACAATTTCAACTTCCATCTCAATTCAAATCAAAATTGAATCTTTCCTTATAAATTCGTTTTAAAATTCATTTCTATTCAATTCAAGTTTCAATTCAATTTGAATTCATTTCACTTCGTTTTAAATTCAATTCGAATTCGTTTTCAATTCGATTCAATTTTCTACTCGATTTTAATTCAATTCGTTTTCTATTCTATTCAATTCGAATTCAAATTGGTTTTCTATTCAATTCATTTCGAAATCGTTTTCTATTCAATTCATTTCGAAATCGTTTTATATTCAATTCATTTCGAAATCGTTTTATATTCAATTCATTTCGAAATCGTTTTATATTCAATTCATTTCGAAATCGTTTTATATTCAATTCATTTCGAAATCGTTTCATATTCAATTCATTTCGAAATCGTTTCATATTCAATTCATTTCGAAATCGTTTATATTCAATTCATTTCGAAATCGTTTTATATTCAATTCCTTTCGAAATCGTTTCATATTCAATTCATTTCGAAATCATTTTATATTCAATTCATTTCGAAATCATTTTATATTCAATTCATTTCGAAATCATTTTATATTCAATTCAAAATGAATAAAATCGATATAAATATCGGTCACATCAAAATGGCGTTAATCTAATCAACACGGCTTCATATATTCCTTCATTCTATTCAACAAATGAATATTTATTTTTGTCAACACACGACTAATCTCAACGAATGAGTACTATCCACGTGTGACTATTTTTGTTAAATTATTTCGTTCAACACATGACTAATCTCAACGGATGAGTACAGTCAACACATGAACCTTTATTTTATAGTGATAAAGATATAAAAATCATTGTTAAAATATTACGTTCAACACATGACTAATCTCAACGGATGAGTACAGTCAACACATGAACCTTTATTTTATAGTGATAAAGATATAAAATTTATTGTTAAAATATTACGTTCAACACATGACTAATCTCAATGGATGAGTACAGTCAACACATGAACCTTTATTTTATAGTGATAAAGATATAAAATTTATTGTTAAAATATTACGTTCAACACATGACAAATCTCACGGATGAGTACAGTCAACACATGAACCTTTACTTTATAATATTCTTTATCTTCTAAATTGGAATGAGGCCCAATCAATTACCATATAAAGTTAATTATATGGATTTTCACACATCACACGTATATAAAAGCATTGAAAAATAATCAACCATCAACCAAAGTGCACTACACTGTATAAGCATCAAATATAGATATCTAACGCTTATAACAGCCTGTCAATCAATCTATCGACACATTTAATCAATCAGGATGAGTGAACTTCAAATTTCATCCCAACACCCGTGTGGGGTTTCAAACAATCAAACACATATTTAGTTTGTGCAGTTGGGCGATGTGTAAAATTTATCGACCCAATCAATATCAGTCAAATCAGTGTATATAAACAAATCGGCCGATTTGTTTATAAATATTTATTTATTCACTTTTACGTTAAAAATTATATTTTTAACGACCAAATTATTTTATTCAACTTATGAATGTTCTATTCAGTTCATTTATTCAATAAAATGATATTTTTATTTTTCTAACATATTTTAGAAAATTTCGGCGGCATAACGGCACGATACTAGAAACGGGACAAGGCCTAGCCTTATCCCCGGTCTAGTGAAGGCCCACGCCATTCACACATCAATCAATCTATTCCATTTCACCAAACAATTCAATCCAATCAAATAATCTAACTAATTTTTGCAATCAAACAAACAAGTCCATGGTCTGTGGACGATTGTGTCGGGTGCTACTAAACACCATCTGCATCCTAGTATATATATATATATAACTTAGAAAAAGAAATTGAAAGGTGAGAAATTCTCACCAATAGCTATCCAACTTCACGACACTTCATTAATAGAAATCTTCGTCGTTCTCGCTTCTTATCGCTTTCGTTTCCCGTAGCCACTACATATATAAAAATCGAATTTTTACTTCGCTATTCAATATATAAAAATCGAATTTTTACTATGCTTTTCAATATATAAAAATCGAATTTTTACTATGCTTTTCAATATATAAAAATCAAATTTTTACTATGCTATTCAATATATAAAAATTGAATTTTTACTATGCTATTCAATATATAAAAATCGAATTTTTAGTATGCTATTCAATATATAAAAATCAAATTTTTATTATACTATTCAATATATAAAAATCAAATTTTTATTATACTATTCAATATATAAAAATCGAATTTTTACTATGCTATTCAATATATAAAAATCGAATTTTTACTATGCTATTCAATATATAAAAATTGAATTTTTACTATGATATTCAATATATAAAAATCGAATTTTTACTATGCTATTCAATATATAAAAATCGAATTTTTATATGAACAAAAATCATATTTTCCTCCAACTAAAAATCAAAGCTTTACCGTGTTAAAAATCCTATCTTTACAGTTTTAAAAATCCTATCTTTTGCCTTTTAAAAATCGAATCTTTTGCCTTTTAAAAATCGAATCTTTTGCCTTTTAAAATCTCAGTATTATATAAAATAAATAATTAAGGAAACTGGAATGAAAAAAAAATTCACCTTTTATTTAGCCGGGGGGAAAAATTCACTGTCGCAGTTGACTGGAGGGGCTTGCGGTGGCTGAGCGTCGGTGGGGGCGGGGGGGGGGGGGGGGGGGTTTGGAGCGGCGCATCGATCAGAAAAGGGGGGGTCTGCGTCGAGGTCGATAAAGGGGGCTGGAGCGTCGGATTGGGGGTGGGTCTTCGCGTCTGGAAGGAGCAGGGAAGGAGGAGCGAGACGCGAGGGCGAGGGGGGGTCTGCCGGAGATCGACGGCGGCGGGGGTCCTCCGAGGGTGGCGGCGTCGTTCGCGCGAGGGGGGGCTCCGTCCATCTTCTTTTTTTCTTTTTTTTTCTTTTTTGAGAATTCGATTTCAAAATAAGGGGGGGGGCAGATAGAAATAAGGGGAGGAAGATATTTTTTTATTATTATTATTTAATTATTTAATTCAAAAAGTTGACATTTACATACAACCTCTAAACGAGGCCCACCGCCTGTCGTCCATAGTGTTTTACCCCCATTCCGAACACAATGGGATATGTATCGCAAGCTGATTCGATCGCTTCGATCAGTTTTCGTTAAAATCAACATATAACTCTATATATTGAATTTGAACGCGCGTTTCAATTGGACATATCTTTTGATTCCCGCTATGAAATTTTGGTTTTTCGGATTCGTTGGAAAGATATCATCAATTAGATCCTATTATTTTTGGTTTCACTAAAATCCGGATTGTTTTTCACCCGGTACATTCAATTGAAGTTTGAAATCGAATTATCGAACTACCGCGCCATTTTCAATTCCTTTTATAATTATAAATAATTATTTATATTCTAACGACGACGTATATAATATATACGTTCTAAATATATTCAAAATAATTTTTCGTCGATATTATTTAAAATAATCTATTTTAAATATTCAAAATTTGCTAAAATTGCCAAAATAAAAATTTTAAACTGGCCCAAATTTCCAGGTTATTACAATCTCCCCCACTTAAAACTTTTCGTCCCCGAAAAGGAACAAAGTCAAAAGTGGTTTGATTAATCAACTCTACGTTCGATCTGGCTTCCATTCTCCAACTTTTCAGTTTCTGAGAATTTTCAAATTCTTCAAAAATTTGGCTAACACCCTAAATTTTCGAAAAATTTCGCTATAACCTCCCATGCACCGGGAGCCACGGGAAAATCCCGAAATTGCCATATAGGCCTTCTGATCTCAAAAAGAAAAAGAAAAAGCCAAGCGGCTAGCCAATAGGCTCATAAAATCATCATCACCCAAACAAAATAGGAAATTATGATAAACATGTACCTATTTGTCGGGCAAACAAATTTTATTCTCTGGCTCTAGCCTCCTTGCTATGACCTGTTCAATGTAAGTATATGTATATGCAAGCAAATGCGACCAATTTTCAATATAATTCAATATTTGATTCAATTAGGCATAAATGGTTCAAAAATTATCAAACAAATAAACAAACAACACAAACATCAATCAATTAGTGAATTAGAGTTTCGAATTCATAATTTTGATATATATACAAAAAATCATGTTTTTGATGACAATTCACAACAATGTGTTCTAGCTATATAAGTTTTGGTTCTCACACCAGTCTAATGGAAATATATAGATATCACACCTTCGAAACACGAAAATAAATACTGGTGATGGCGCGCCATCATCATAATCTTGTCCGGGCGACTAGAATGTGATTCTATATCTATCTAATATATTAAAACTTCGAATATACGTTCATGACGCGTATATGCAAAATCTTAATATATTGGATTGTCCAAATTCAAAATAAATAAATATTCAAATACGTATAAAATGGTTTAAATTTTCAAAACAAAGTTGTTTTCATTTGAAAAATATACTCTTCACACTCGTTCTAGGATACTACTGATCCTATCTCTAACGAGTCATTCTAATTGGATATTACTAATCCAATATCTGATGAATTCTTTCGTATGGTTCTAATGTGTCTTGTTCTCGAGCTCTGTAAACCAAAGCTCTGATACCACTGTGAGAACCTGTTACTTCCCCGTGAAGGAAAGAGCGGATACTTTGAGAACAACACACAAATGAACACAGACGGAAGAACATTTCATTGCTATTACAACAATTCCATCAGATACAAGAATATACAGAGTATAAATGAATAAATTACATTCGATAAATATCAGAGATTACAATAAATTACATAGCAGCGGAAAAATAATACAAAGCACAACTGAAGGTGATATATGGATACAGAGCTTTCCGGATATCATTCCAGCTGTAAACCAGGATCCTGTGAATATAAATCTGCAAAACCAAAACTACTAGCTGCCCGTGCGGAAATAGGGGCACCCAGAGTTTAGGTTAAAACAATAAACTCTAGGTCAGTCATGTGACTGGTGCGAGGACTAAAACAGTTATTTAAAACTTTACTTTAAAAGAGAGTAATTCAAGGGACCACGCCGTATAACACGGAACGGGCTTCCTCCCAAGAATACCAGTGCATAGAATAAACAACGCAATGCTTTTTCGAAAAATGAAGCTATTATAAGACCCAGGTCCCATCACACAATGCAACACAAGCCGGAAGATAGGGTTTTCCCTTATAATAGCCAAACATGCTTGGTACGTTTAAAACAAATCATTTGATACTATAATAAGTGTATAGTGTCAAAACAATTTCAATTATAAATATAAATCATAGACGGCATGGGTACCATATATCATGTCTCCATACTAGTTCTACAATTAAAACCGCAATACACGTATTGGAAATTGGATTTCCGTCATGAGTCGAGGCAAGGGGCAAGCTCCTCTCCGCTTCGAGACACTCTAGCAAATGCCTCGGGACTACACACTCTGGGCAACCCCGGATTCGGCTGGGCCGGTCCTCACTTACGTTAGAGGACTGGCAATTCCTGAACACACGTTTCCCGGTCCTTACAGACCTATAATCGAGGCGCCTCATTCCAACAACCACAAAGGTGAAAAGTATATAAATGTCAGGGCTGGTAAGTCACTGGCACCACCATAGCTAGAAAGAAACGTCGTGCTCTCCCAGCGGTCCGTATCCCCTTTTTGACTCATACCGAGGTGTGAGGCTCGCGAATTCACATTATACACAAAGCTACGCCACAAAGGCCGTGCTTTGATCGTTAACCACAAGACTTTGCTTTTCAACAGAAGCCTTGATCTATGCAACTCAGCATGCCACACTGGCAGTTCATGCCATGTGACTGATGTCTATCGATATATAACCTCTAAGCTCGTACGTCTTAGAGAAGGGCGTTAAGCAAGAGAACAAATTCTCCGCTGCCAAACAGATATATATTTAACAGAAATCAATCAACACAGAATAAAATCCAATGTCAGACACACAATCCATTTACAAGTTCGTTCTGGGTCTGAACGAAACCGGAGGCACTTTCCTCGCATATCCATCCATCTCCAAGTACGTCTGGACGACCACCAACTATTTCCATCCTCTTGGGTGTACAGCCCAATCAGGATCGTCAGTAATTATCCCTACGATGTGAAGACTTCCGGTCTTCGACCACTGTCTTCATCTTTGACTTATCATCGAATCGGTTATTCAGAATGGGTATAAACCCGGCCTTTCCGAACAACCCGCGTATATTAAAAACAAATGTTACACAAACACAACATACGCCTCATTCCAATTCTGAATATTCTGTTGTTTAAATATTCACATCTTTTGGGAAAGGTTCCCATTAATTTTATCCAAGATAAATTCTTTAAAATTTATTCTTTAATCTTCCTTTGGATGTCATATCAAACTAAATTATGGTTTTTCCAACTAGTCGAGATTAGCGAATCACACCGAAGTAATTATTTATTTTATTTCCCAATCCCAACCTATTCATCCCATGAAGCAAAACTGGTAATACTCCATATCTAATACCGTGGTGTTATCGGTAAAATTAATTACCATTTCACGTTCAAATCTGATTAAAGATTTAACTATCGCTTTGGAGCAAAACTGGTGATACTCCATCCTCGCTCACTTTCTAAATTTGATAATTTAAATTATCAATTCACACTTCAATTTAATTGCAGATTCCTTAAAACTCCTTTTACTGGGTTAAAGAACTAGTGTCATTTAAAACACAGTTCACGACAAACCCAAATCACATTCTATTTATCATCGGGTTAAAGAACTAGCGTTGTTTAAAACACAGTTCACGATAAACCCACAAATCAATTCTAGTTCAATTCAAATCAAATGTATTAGGAATTCCGATTATTTAAAACCCCTTTTTAAATCTAATTTATATATTTAAAAATAAAAAATCGGGTTCTAAATTTAGTTCAATCTAGTTCATTTCGATAAAAATCTATTTTTATCTTTTCAAATATGGAGTTTTTCATCCCAAATTTTCCCAAATCATTTATTCTGATTTTACACAAATTATTACTATTTTTAATAATTTTATCAAGGCCCGTACAGTCGATTTCCAACAACGGCCATCGAACTGCACCTATAGCGACCTTTTTCAAATTTGATTTGGACGTATTTCCAAATCCTACCGTTAGATTTCAAATTTCCGAAATTCATTAGAAAGCTCTTTTCGATACGAACCCAACGGTTCCGGTTTTAGGAGAATCCGACGGTCGGATCTCCCATGATGTCCGTTTGAAATAAATGGTCGAAATTCACGAACTGCCGCGGTGCGGTGCATTTTATTCAGGCCATTATATACTATATATAATATATATAATATATATTTCGTCGATTACCATTCAAAACGAATTTTATAAATAGTTTTGAATTCGTTCCAAAAACAATTTCAACTTCCATCTCAATTCAAATCAAAATTGAATCTTTCCTTATAAATTCGTTTTAAAATTCATTTCTATTCAATTCAAGTCTCAATTCAATTTGAATTCATTTCACTTCGTTTTAAATTCAATTCGAATTCGTTTTCAATTCGATTCAATTCAAAGTGGTTTTCTACTCGATTTAAATTCAATTCGTTTTCTATTCAATTCGAATTCAAATTGGTTTTCTATTCAATTCATTTCGAAATCGTTTTATATTCAATTCATTTCGAAATCGTTTTATATTCAATTCATTTCGAAATCGTTTTATATTCATTTCATTTCGAAATTGTTTTATATTCAATTCATTTCGAAATCGTTTTATATTCAATTCATTTCGAAATCGTTTTATATTCAATTCATTTCGAAATCGTTTCATATTTAATTCATTTCGAAATCGTTTCATATTCAATTCATTTCTAAATCGTTTTATATTCAATTCATTTCGAAATTGTTTCATATTCAATTCATTTCGAAATAGTTTTATATTCAATTCATTTCGAAATTGGTTTATATTCAATTCATTTCGAAATCGTTTTATATTCAATTCAAAATGAATAAAATCGATATAAATATCGTTCACGTCAAAATGGCGTTAATCTAATCAAAACGGCTTCATATATTCCTTCATTCTATTTAACAAATGAATATTTATTTTTGTCAACACACGACTAATCTCAACGAATGAGTACTGTCCACGTGTGACTATTTTTATTAAATTATTTCGTTCAACACATGACTAATCTCAACGGATGAGTACAGTCAACACATGAACCTTTATTTTATAGTGACAAAGATATAAAATTTATTGTTAAAATATTACGTTCAACACATGACTAATCTCAACGGATGAGTACAGTCAACACATGAACCTTTATTTTATAGTGATAAAGATATAAAATTTATTGTTAAAATATTACGTTCAACACATGACTAATCTCAACGGATGAGTACAGTCAACACATGAACCTTAATTTTATAGTGATAAAGATATAAAATTTATAGTTAAAATATTACGTTCAACACATGACAAATCTCACGGATGAGTACAGTCAACACATGAACCTTTACTTTATAATATTCTTTATCTTCTAAATTGGAATGAGGCCCAATCAATTACCATATAAAGTTAATTATATGGATTTTCACACATCACACGTATATAATAGCATTGAAAAATAATCAACCATCAACGAAAGTGCACTACACTGTATAAGCATCAAATATAGATATCTAACGCTTATAACAGCCTGTCAATCAATCGATCGACACATTTAATCAATCAGGATGAGTGAACTTCAAATTTCATCCCAACACCCGTGTGGGGTTTCGAACAATCAAACACAGATTTAGTTTGTGCAGTTGAGTGATGCGTAAAATTTATCGACCCAATCAATATCAGTCAAATCAGTGTATATAAACAAATCGGCCGATTTGTTTATAAATATTTATTTATTCACTTTCACGTTAAAAATTATATTTTTAACGACCAAATTATTTTATTCAACTTATGAATGTTCTATTCAGTTCATTTATTCAATAAAATGATATTTTTATTTTTCTAACATATTTTGGAAAATTTCGGCGGCATAACGGCACGATACTAGAAACGGGACAAGGCCTAGCCTTATCCCCGGTCTAGTGAAGGCCCACGCCATTCACACATCAATCAATCCATTCCATTTCACCAAACAATTCAATCCAATCAAATAATCTAACTAATTTTTGCAATCAAACAAACAAGTCCATGGTCTGTGGACGATTGTGTCGGGTGCTACTAAACACCGTCTACATCCTAGTATATATATATATAACTTAGAAAAAGAAATTGAAAGGTGAGAAATTCTCACCAATAGCTATCCAACTTCACGACACTTCATTAATAGAAATCTTCGTCGTTCTCGCCTCTTATCGCTCTCGTTGCCCGTAGCCACTACATATATAAAAATCGAATTTTTACTTCGCTATTCAATATATAAAAATCGAATTTTTACTATGCTTTTCAATATATAAAAATCGAATTTTTACTATGCTTTTCAATATATAAAAATCGAATTTTTACTATGCTATTCAATATATAAAAATCGAATTTTTACTATGCTATTCAATATATAAAAATCGAATTTTTATTATGCTATTCAATATATAAAAATCAAATTTTTATTATACTGTTCAATATATAAAAATCAAATTTTTATTATACTATTCAATATATAAAAATCGAATTTTTACTATGCTATTCAATATATAAAAATCGAATTTTTACTATGCTATTCAATATATAAAAATCGAATTTTTACTATGCTATTCAATATATAAAAATCGAATTTTTACTATGCTATTCAATATATAAAAATCGAATTTTTATATGAACAAAAATCATATTTTCCTCCAACTAAAAATCAAATCTTTACCGTGTTAAAAATCCTATCTTTACAGTTTTAAAAATCCTATCTTTACAGTTTTAAAAATCCTATCTTTTGCCTTTTAAAAATCGAATCTTTTGCCTTTTAAAATCTCAGTATTATATAAAATAAATAATTAAAGGAAACTGAAATGAAAAAAAAAATTCACCTTTTATTTAGCCGGGGGGGGGGGGGGGGATTCACTGTCGTAGTTGACTGGAGGGGCTTGCGGTGGCTGAGCGTCGGTTGGGGGGGTTTGGAGCGGTGCATCGATCAGAAAAGGGGGGGTCTGCGTCGAGGTCGATAAAGGGGGCTGGAGCGTTGGATTGGGGGTGGGTCTTCGCGTCTGGAAGGAGCAGGGAAGGAGGAGCGAGACGCGAGGGCGAGGGGGGGTCTGCCGGAGATCGACGGCGGCGGGGGTCCTCCGAGGGTGGCGGTGTCGATCGCGCGAGGGGGGCTCCGTCCGTCTTTTTTTTTTTCCTTTTCTGAGAATTCGATTTTGAAATAAAGGGGGGGCAGAGAGAAATAAGGGGAGGAAGATATTTTTTTATTATTATTTAATTATTTAATTCAAAAAGTTGACTTTTACATACGACCTCTAAACGAGGCCCACCGCCTGTCGTCCATAGTGTTTTACCCCCATTCCGAACACAATGGGATATGTATCGCAAGCTGATTCGATCGCTTCGATCAGTTTCCGTCAAAATCAACATATAACTCTATATATTGAATTTGAACGCGCATTTCAATTGGACATATCTTTTGATTCCCGCTATGAAATTTTGGTTTTTCGGATTCGTTGGAAAGATATCATCAATTAGATCCTATTATTTTTGGTTTCACTAAAATCCGGATTGTTTTGCACCCGGTACATTCAATTGAAGTTTGAAATCGAATTATCGAACTACCGCGCCATTTTCAATTCCTTTTATAATTATAAATAATTATTTATATTCTAACGACGACGTATATAATATATACGTTCTTAATATATTCAAAATAAATTTTCGTCGATATTATTTAAAATAATCTATTTTAAATATTCAAAATTCGCTAAAATTGCCAAAATAAAAATTTTAAACTGGCCCAGATTTCCGGGTTATTACAGTCCCCTTTTTGTACTTGACTAATATCATGTTTTATACACAATAACCATAACATTTTAAAGCTTCAATAATTCTAGGCAAAGCTACTTTACCATATTTATGTACTTTACATTGGTTTTATCTGTTTTTGAAGGAACTTTTTTTATGTCAATCTTCATTTGTAGCCATCAGAAATTGAATCTGGGACCAAGTTTTCATATGCATGTTATATATGTAAGACCAATAAGCATAAGAGTTAATTAGAAGCAAAATAAGGTGAGCATTAATGGTTGAGTTATTTCTACTTTGCATCGGAGTATATGTAGGTTTTTTTTTCAAGTTTGATGAGTTGAATATAAAACTACATCAATAATTTTATCGGTGCATGTAAATAATCTTTTTGTGCGGAAATGACATTAGAAGTGATGTTGCTTTTTGCACTAAAAGTGATTGCTGCATCCTACTATGTTGATGCCAAGAGTTGCAATTTTATGGTGAAAAAAAATCTCTGTCTTGGTTTGTTAATATGTTCAAATTTTTCTCTATTTGTATGTCGATATGAACAAACCATTCTCCACCGTTTTGGATGCCAATATGTTCCAAAATTAAAAGTTTCACTTAAATTTTAAACAATAGAAGATTTTGTTGCAAGATCAAGTATTTTTATCTTCAGAGATATTTCATCTTCATTGTGATACCATAAACCCAGGCCAAGTATTATTTCATTTTTGTATTTCTGTTAAATATGATTAGTTTTTATATATACAATCCTTATGCCCAATCCATAGAAAAAGTTAGCCCCATAAATGGTAATGTACTATTACATGGGGTTTGTCTCACTTTTTTTATCATTATATTATCATTAGACTTTATTATTTTTACCATTAAAACCTAATATTACTTTTGAATATACATATAACCTGATATTCCACAGGAATGATGTTCCTATCCAAGCCGTGAAGCAACTGTTGTATGAGGAAGACATAGAAGTTAGATTATAATAGTTATGATAGTGCATCACTCGAGAAAAGTATGGATCATTCTAGCATCATAATTGAAGTTCAACCGTTTTTGTTGGTTAAATTGTTGTTATAGTTGAAGTGATAATTATTCATCAGTGCTTATTAATACTTGAACTGATGAATATAAGCGAAGGTAATGTCAAAAGAAAGCTGCAATACCCAGTCAGAAACAGATCAAAACGAGAAATATTGGTTGCTTATATTGGATTTTGTTGCTGTTTTTGGTAAGCATAACTAGTACAGCAAGTGCAAAAAGCTTTGTTTGTTATTATTTTGAATTTATTTCTCATTCCGGTCAGACTTAACATTTGATAAAAAAATGTATACACTGGCACTTTTAGGGTGTCTTCCATTCACTTTGCAACTGTAATGTTTTGTTGTTAGAAGCTTTATTCCTTTTTGTTTTCAACCCAATATATACAATTTGTGTGATACATGTACATGAGTATTATTGTCTTCATATGCTTGGTATTCAGCAAATTGCGCCTAATGGATGATGCTTGCTTACTAAACTTGCTGCTACTACATACTCTTTCATGCATTTTTAGTCAGATTTTTATCTATGCACACGTCCATCGAATGTGCCTTTGTACTGGGGTGTGTGTGTCTATATATATATATATATATATATATATATATATATATATATGAAATTAATAAGCAACTGGAACTTGGTAATTTGAAAAGAAGTCAATGTGAATGGGGATAACCTGTTAACTGGTAATACTTAACATGTTTGAATCCATTAGGATTACATTAACATGTTAACTTGAGTAGGGGTTTAAGTAAACTTGATTGAAACAGTGGGAGGGTTAAGTATATCTTGGGGTGGTGGGTGATATTTATATATGGGCCCACAAACATAACCTGTGGGGTTATGCAATCTTTTTACACGAGTAGGGCATAACCTGTGGGGTTATGCAATCTTGTTACATTGGTAGGGTATAACCTATGGAAATCCTAGTAGTGGGGATGCAAACCTAAGGGAAGCTTGTATCTTCTTGTGTGTGGGACCCGTTTTAGTCAGTAACCCATATATAGGTATCAAACGAGTACTTCGAACTAGGTCGGAGTCAGGGCATGCTTACTGGGATGATTGTAAGAGATCCGAACAAAGGGGCGGTGTTGGCAGCGCAATACGATGGGGTCATTTGCATGCATGGGTTCGGACAGGGGAGGATTAACATGTTGTGACACCTGTACATATGGTTGTGCACGTCCTGAAAGTAAAGGGTTGCCACTTAAGGAAGTGATACATCCTACTGTGGGGCCAACACAAGGTATCTACGGATTAGAGAGCCGATCAATCGAGGTAGTAATTAGGGTACATCTAGACTCTACTATGTTTAGGAGCCTGTTATTCTCCTTAGGGGTAACTCCGGTATGTTCAGTTGGGCTGCCTGTTATTGTATGGGGTAAAACCTCTCACTAGAAGTACGCCTAAGTCTAACATCTTATACTTGTTGGGGATCATCTTGTTCATATTACACTAGT
The DNA here is from genome assembly GCA_030737875.1 of Allium sativum. NCBI lineage: Eukaryota > Viridiplantae > Streptophyta > Magnoliopsida > Asparagales > Amaryllidaceae > Allium > Allium sativum. The sequence goes on along the minus strand of CM060920.1, from coordinate 789,967,719 downwards.
ATTGATGTAGAGAGAGAGAGACAGAGAAAGAAAAGTGTTAAAGAAGCCTACTTATTCTATCCTCTTATCCTGTTACTTTGGCATACCTGCCTTATATGCTGTTATCTACCTCTTATCCTGTTTATATGCCTATCATGATGCTTTTACTTATTTATATACTAAAAGTAACTGGACTCGCCAGACTTTATGTCTGACCTATTTTGTTTCCTCTGCTTTCTCTTCCATTTCCCACTAGGTTCTCAGGGTGGGAATACTCAAGCTTGATCGGGATTCTTCTTTCCTTCTGCTTGGAGCTGCTTCGATGTACTTCTTGATATCGCACATTTTCTACTATGGCGATGCTTTTGGGATTATGCTCTTTTCATGTTTATTGTACTCTGATGATTTTTGTACAAGACAGAAATTTTAAGTTGATGTACTAGGTTTTATGTATTTTAGAATCATGATGTAACCATGTTTTAAACCACGATGATTTCTACTTAATAAAGTTTTAAATTCCACTGTTATTTTATATTTGTCTTGTAATATTTCTGTTTCTGCTTCACGAAATTTAATGTATTCTCTTAATGAGTGACATTAACAGACATGGGGTGTCACAGTTGGAGTGAACGACCACAGGTCAAGGATGTGGGCGAGTGACTCCGATGAATGGTAGTGGTACAGGAAGGTCAATGGTGAAGCTAGAATTGGTGGATCGGCAACAAAGGAGAGCAAGGGCCGGAACACTAGCTTCTCTCGACATGGGAAATAATAAAATAAAAGTGGGTCAGATTGTATTTAAAGTGAGGAAGAAACAATAGAAAATTCTTCCAAGTACAACGACTGGTAACAGTCCATCGACCATGGACCAGTACCGATCCAACATCGCTAGACGAAAAATCAGCATTCCTATCCCAGTAGAGTATATGTGTAATTGTAAGTCCATAGAAAAAAAATTAAAGATAAGAAAGCACATTTTGATGACCAACAAAAATTCCAGTTGATTGTGTCAAGTTAACAGTTGTTAGTACGTAACAATCTCTCAAGGAAATCTAATTTCCCAACTCCAAATAGTTCCAACATAAAGCGCGCAAGACGACAATTCTATATCACATCATATTTTCAACACGAATGCACTTTAGGGGCAAATGTTATCTTGGTTATAAACCCGAAAGAAATACGCATAGAGTTAGAATAAGGAGCAACATCACACGACCACCAAATAAAATGAAACGTTGCAGGAAGGGCTTGGAGACAGAGAATAAGGAGTATAAAAAGTTTGAACATAAAATAACCTATCTCGATAGACTGATACCCGTCCATCATCTATGAACCGGTACTAATCAATGGTACTTGGGGATTTGAACATGATTTTGGTTCTAGCATGATTATATCCTCTTGTTAAGCCCAATGATGAAGTTCCAAGTCAACATGATTTGTCTAAGTACGAGTTTTCGATGGATCGAAAGGAAAAACAAAGATGATAAAGCACCAAAGCCCGATGTGTTAGCACATTGATTCCGAGTGAAACCAAATTCTACTCAAAGACAGAAAGGGACATAGGAAAGGCACTTGTGGAGGCTAAAGTGCAAAATAATCTATCTTCATGGGCAAGTACTGGTCCATCATTCATGGACCGTTATCGACCCATGAAGATAGAATATTTTGGCAAGCGATTTTCTAGGGAGGATCTAGGCACTATTCCGTTCTGGTAAGGGGCTTGGCCCAAATACTCTGAAACTCATATAAATGCCCTTTCTGCTCCAACATGAAAGGGGAATCGATTCCTTATCTTACCGAAGTGCTTCTATAGAAGATCTCTGTATGTTCTTCGTTTGCAACAACCATCATTCATCTTCTGCAGCAAGACACCATCTTTAGAGATATTAATGGTAGATCATCTAGATTGATTATTTGAGATCTATCCTAATAATATTCATACCTTATGATTTCGTGTAAATCTCCACTACGGAGAGCATTGTAATCGTATGTAATTCATTGTACTTGGCTTGGTAAGGATCATAATAAAAATATTCAAAGTGGACAAAGGCTTGATCTCAAGATGAACCACTATAAAATTGTGTCTCTCTACTTTCCATTTCTTTCCTTTTTCATTTATTTTTACTATTATATTTTTCTTTTCCCGCCGTGTGTGGTATTTTTGCAAAAAACTAGGTGTTAACGCCATCTTTGGAGTTAACATAAGCCATGTCATCGGACAAATCGAAGCTTGCCATGCCATCTTAGTTTTGAAAATAAGCCTATAGAGATATGTCGGGTCAATAAAAATTTAAAATCAAGGTTACTAATTATTCTAGGAAATAATCTCTATTAAACCATATTGATTGGCCTATGTGTCAGTCAACACCCAATTAATTCCCAATGTGGATAATTATTCTTTCATGGTATACGAACTAAAAAGACTTCAACATATATACATATTTACCTAGGATTTGAGAAACATGCTAATTAATGTCCAGTTAATCCATTATTTATGTAATTAATGTGCGATTAATTCACGGAGTATGAAACTAATGCATTACAATATAAAACAATGTATACCCCATATATATATATATGTATGTATGTATGTATGTATGTATGTATATACATGCACACAGACTCACACACACCCACATGTATATAAATATACATATATGCACAAACGCGCACATATACACACACTTAGTTATCAGATCCTACATAACCAATTTGTGTACATTCACTTTGCAACCATGTGTATATGTGCATGGTGTAAATAGTGCATTTAAACCATAAAACATGCATGCTAGTTGATTCTAAATCGGACGCTCTATATGTATGCACTGAGATTTTTAAAACACTTTTGTAAACAACTTTAGAAAACATGATGTAAAGCATCCTAAATATACTGGCAGTTCTATATGAACTTAAATTTTGAAAAATTTCTTTTTCATCCATAACCCTCACACAACTATGTATAGAAGTGTGAAGAACCCAATTTTTCTTCCAAAACGTCACGCAATCTAATCGTTTCCTATTTAATTTCTCCTAAACCAGACAAAGGAAATCAAGGCGAAGAACTTTAACATTTTTCCTGCCTACAAATATTCCATTTCTCGCCCTACAATGGAATTTCCACCATTACCCAAAATGTAACGACCACGTATTTTCAACCCTGAAAATCAACATAGCACACCACGTTGACTATTCAAGAATTGGAAATATTGGACCATTAATAGAAAGAAGAAAGAGGGTGAGAAATAGAAAGAAGGAAAGTTAGAATAGAAGAAAAAAATCACAACAGAATCAGAGTAAACTCGAATCTCACAGTGGAGTAAACAAATATAATGTATAACAACATTTGAAATACAAAACTATAACTATAATACATACCATTATCACAGTACCACATATAACACCACCGCGGAAATAATCTCTTGCTATACTTTGTTATAAAGTTTATGCCATAGAGGCAATTCATTGGATGAGATTGATAACACTGTTGATGTTATTATTTTATTTGGAATAAAATGATATTCTATGGTATAACATTTACTGCGTAATATAATATTAATATAATAGAAGTCCTTAGAATTATAATGCGGAATTATATAATTTAAGTAAGTGACTTGAACTTGAGATTATATAATATGTTAAGTATTGTGATTCTTAAATATCTCTAGTCAAGTTTTATTGTTAATATAGGACAACAATAAAACGTATAGACTAGTATGTTGATTGACCGATGATCACATCTCACTAATCATTAATATACGTGATATTAATTTCAAAACATAAATACGTATTGGAGAATATCATATTGGGCTGACCCAACGAGAGAAAAACTACATGAAATATAATTAACAGTATCATAAGTTATTCTTATAATGGCAGTGATGTAATGGTCCTCAGACCTGAAATCATTATAATTTTATTCGAGGTTATTTGTGTTTTGGTATCATCTAAAGTTATTCGTAACAGAGTAACGATAACGATGATTATTGGATACATCTCGAATAGAATGAAAATTATGAATGATCTAGATGTAATATAACCCTACAATATATATACACATACACATATGTGTGTGTGTGTATATATATATATATATGCAATGATATCCATGGGCCTTTTGATTGAGTGAGACTGTGAAATGCATGGCCGTGCTCAAATATTGATTTGTTTTAAACAGTCTACTCATCGATCAAGACAAATGGGTTAAATTATAAATAGAATGATACGATTCATGCCTCGAGTTTAATCCTAGAAATATTGGTTAAAAGGATTATATTACATTGATACACTGGTTAAAGAAAGGTTGTATCAAATCATTAATTGATCTTATTATAACTTGGGTAGCAACGATGTATTACTAGATGCCGCTCACTGTTTATAATTTAAATACGATTTAAATTATTGCCAACATTACAATAACCTATAGGGTCACACAGCTAGAACGTTACGAAGGAGAAATTTTTTTCTTTCGGTCAAATAAATCATAAATTTGTTGATATTTTATTTGAAGTTGGAATTAGTAAACAGGTCGATATCTATTCTATGGCGAACGTTTAAATTTAAAATATATACATACTTATATTCATTCATTCAAAAAGAAAATTATCGGCCCTTATTTTCCAAAACCTAGAAAAACAATGGCGACAGCTAATACCGTTCTCTTCCTTCTTCTTCAATTCGATTCAAGAAGAAACCTTCTTGTGGATGCATATAGAAGCATGGCAACAGACGTGTTACGATTCGATTCTCCTAAGCACGAGCAATCCAAGGATGGATCGATTTTCTTTTGGGGTTTTTGCATCGACATGTATGAATTTTAACCTGAATTAATTTTGATTTCATTTTATTGCGTAGATCCTAGATTTAAGTTGTTAAATCATCATATTGGGTTAGTCGATTAGATCTTCAAATCCCAACAGTGTTATCAGAGCTTGATTTGCAATAAATTGAAGTACGAATTTTGAATTAGGTTTACAATAATTGAGTCCCTAATTAATTGACATTATTGCTTGTGGAAATTTGTGAATTTGTTTCTAACTTGATTAATTAGAACTGTCCTATGAATTTTGTTTTTGAAATAGTATGTTTTTACATGAATTAATATTTGATATTAATTCTGTTTAAATTTTTCTAGGTTTTAGATTATTAAATCTTGAATACATGGCTTTGTCATGAAAACTTGTAGTGATCTGTTTATACGAATAAACAGTATTAAACTTAACATCAAAATATTTTATTGCCAAGTCTTCAAAACCTGGATTAGTCGTATATATATATATATATATATATATATATATATATATATATATTCTTCTGATTAAAAGGGTTTTTCTGATTATTGATTCTGTAAAATGATTATAAAGTTAATTTTGATTTTCTGAAATAAAATATTTGTTATGACCAATTTTCTGATTTAATTTCAAACATAGGTCTGATAATACTATATTCATAATACATGTATGATTAGCCAACTATGTTTAAAACCTACTATGAAAAATAATTTTTCATACACACCTATAGCAGTAAGTACATATATATACATATGTATATATACATAACAATCCGGATTTTCAGAACCAATTTAAAAATTATATTTTAGCTATTTTAATGGATTTTGAATATTTAAAATGATTTATTTTAAATAATAACGACTAAAAATTTATTTTAATCGAAGCTAGAAGGTATAAATTTATTTTAATTATAAAACGAGCTTGAAATGGCGTGGTAGTTTGAAAATTCGATTTTAAACTTTAATTGAATGTACAGGATTCAAAATAAATCGGATTTCAGTAGAACAAGAAATATTTGAATCTGTTTAATTATATCTTTCTAACAAATGTGAAAAATCCAGATTTCATAACGAAAATTAAAAGTTATGTCTAGTTTAAAATTTAGAATAGTCGCTATGGTATATATATATATTTTAATATAATATATGGCCCTTAAAAATAGCCATTTTGCAAATGACCTCCGTTTTCGATGAAACCACTTTTGTTAGATCCGGAATATCAAATTATTTCTAGATTCCAATTTTCATAATTTTTGGAATTAATATGTGAGCGTGGTAAATATAAACGTGTTTTGTTAGTTCAGTATGAACTAGATCGACTATAAAAGATCATTTTTCAAACAGCCTCTAAATTGGACGAAATTAGTTTTGTTAGGAACGTATCGTCAAAACATAGCAAGATATATTTTTCTGTAATTTTTGGAGTCAGTATATGGCACCGGTAAATTGAAATGTACGTTTAAATTAAATTATATTGATTTATATTTTAATTTTTGTGAAAACTGGTCGAAACTATAGAATTGGCTTTTGGAACATATCCCATTGTGTTCGTAATGGGGGTAATTAGCTAGGGGCGACAATCGTTGGGTTCGAATGAAAAATCTTACTTTTTGGGATTTAAAATAATATTAAAATATTTATATAAATACATGGTCAAGGGTCAAAAACCCTAATTCTCAGCCCCTTCTTTCCAGCCGCCCTTCAAAGGTTTCAAGGGTGGAAAGCGTCCGGATTGGAATCCCCAAATTCATCCAATTCAAGTTGAATTAAACAATGGAATCAAAACCAATATTTTAGAGCTATTCCTCATCTTTGATTTTATACCATTATGATGAGATTTCGTTTCCTATCTTGTTCGAATTTGATGCCAATTTGTCAGTCGTTCACAGCCGTTTATGGCACAGGGGGGATCGAGTAAGGCGTGACTCATGGTGAAGGGAGAGCAGCTTAAGATCATCATTGTGGAGGGTGTGGATTGTCGTCCACTGGCTTAGCGGGTGCAGCGTGGAGAAGAGATGAGCGATGGGTTCAATGTGTTTTAGAAGGAACGACAGGAAGGAGGTTAAGGGGGGATCAGGAAATTAAATGTAATTAATGTTTTTTATTCTTTAATTATTTAAAAATGTAATAAAAGTTTGTAATATCATATCTTTTTCATTCGAGGTCTGATTCCAACGATTTCAGTTACGTTGGAATCGTGGTGAAAATATCTATGTGATAGAACTGACCAGAACAGAAGCAGAGCAAATCAAAATTTTAGGCAAATTTAAATTCAAATAGCATTGAAATGATCAGTTAGAGAATGGCGGAGTGGATCCCAATGTGAGAACTCCTTCTCACTCTAATTATTTTACATTTAATTATATACTAGGATGCAGATGGGGCTTAGAAGCCCCCGATACTACTTATTGTACAAACCATAGTTGTTTGTTTGGATTGAATTGTGGTGTAATTGGTTGTATTGTGTTGAATGAATTGTATTGTGGTTTGTGGATTGAATTGATTATTGTGAATGGCGCGAGCAAGTATCAAGAGAGGGGCAGTGCTAAACATTACTCCGGTTTTAATAACGCGCCGTTATAATGCAGAATTTTTTTAAAATAAATATTTATTCACTAAAAATATAATTTTTAATGCGTATATGAACTATATAAAATATTCATGTGCTGACTAAAATATTTGAACAATAAAAATATTATTTTTATTGAATGTATGGACTATTAAAAATATTCAAGTGTTGAAATAATTATTTTATTGTTAAAAATATAATTCTTAACGCATATATGGACGGCATAAAATTCTCCTGAAATGAAAATAAATATTCATTTACAAATCAGACGATTTGTTTATGTACACCCATTTAATTGACACTGATTGGGACAATAAATTTTACATATCGCCCAACTGCACAAATAATATGCAGTATTTGTTGGTTGAAACCCTACACGGGTATTGGGATGATATTTGACGTACATTAATCCCAATTGTTTAGTTGTATGTCAATCAATTGGTTAACAGACTGTTGTAAGCGTTAATTATTTATATTTAATGCTTATGCAGGTGTGTAGTGCACTCTGGTTGAAGGCCGATTGTTCATCATTGTTGTGGTATACATGTGTTGGGTGAAATCCATATAAGTAACAATATATGGTAATTGGTTGTGTCTGATTCCAAATCGAAAAGAACGAATATTTTAAAATAACGAATGTTTTAAAATAATATTCTATAAATGATTAAAATATGATTTTGATGTCCAATTTGGGATGGACATGAAAATATTGAAATATGTGAAGCCATGTTGATTAAATTTGCGCCATTTTGACGAGAACGATATTTATATCGATTTTATTCATTTTTATAATGAATATCAAAATGGAAATGATTTCAAAATCTGATATTTTGAAAATATTATCATTTAAATATTATAAGGATAAGGAATATTCAATTTTGATTTAAAATTGAAATGAAGTGAGAATCGTTTTAAAATGAATTTATAAACAATTTATAAAATACATTTTAAATGGAAATCAACTAAATATATATGTAACAACCCGGGGAATTTGCGATCCTGGATATCGGCATACAACACTATGTCGACTATTCAAGCATCGGAAATACCGGATAGTCCACGAAAGAAATTAGAGGGTGAGAATAGATAAGATAGAAACTTAGAATGGAAGAAGAAGAACATCACAACATAAGAGTAAACACGAATCTCACAGCGGACCGAACAATATATAATAGATACATAACTTTGAAATAAACCAGTATATGTATACAGTAACATTATCAAAGTACAACCCTTACAACAAAGTGGTAATAACAATAGCTATATAATCCTGAAGCCTCCTGCTCCAGCTCTTCAAATATATATGTAAAATCCTGACTACTTGACAGCCCGTACAAAATTGGGCACCCAAGAGTTTAGGGAAAACAAAACAAAATAAACTCCAATTCAATCATGGGACTGGAGTGAGTAAAACAGTTTAAAACAGTTTGAGAAATTAAATGATATATAATAAGACCACGCCGCATAACAAAACGGGTTTTTCCCTCATGAGAATCCAAAACATTTAATTTAACTTTCAAAATCTTTTTGAAAGAACCGATAAACTTTATATCAAACTCTTTTGATATTATAATAATATATATCAACCACAACTAAATAATAATCTAGCAGAAACGCTTTCATCTCACGTTCTACATATATAGTATACAATAAAAACCGCGAGCACTTATTGGGTAACGGATTTCCAACTATGACAACGTATGGAACCACCTTTCGATAGTGTACATCTAGAGAGAAATACACTGGGTTCAACACGAACATCTTGCAACCCGGCCACACATGACCGACCACTCATTTCGCTCGAGTGTATCGAATATATATCACCAATGGTTGGGATCAACAACCATTTCCCGAATGGGACAGCATCGACAATAGATTAAAGAAGTAAATGAAACTCTAGATCAGGTGACAATACACCCTAATTGGCAGCCAACCACTTAGCCATGCTGCCTGCCCGATTTTTGTCATTTCCCGATTGTGAGGCTAAAGGCCACGCTTATCTCTGATAGATCACATGTTTATTCACTTGGAATGTCACATCGTCATACTCGCTAAATCACAAATTGATTTCCCAAAATATACAACGGGTATACAGCTAAGGGAAAACAAATTCCTCCACCACCAAACGTACATACATTTGAAGAGATCAACTTACGTGATCTGTTAAATATACTCGGTCAGGAATTCTTCCATACAGGTTGTCCTAGGACTGCACAAACCGAAGGCACTATTCTGTAAACAGGACAACCCTTGCATAACTCCGTCTTCAATTATCTTCATCCTATTTGATCGCAACACTAATGCCCATACAGAGTGGTCTTCAGATAATGAATCTTATCCTGGTCTCTCCGTATTGATGATGGAAAAATGGTCAAAAACTTTGATAGTCGGTGAGTAAGCTATCAAAGAAAAACATTTATGCAAACAACGGTCGTATCTCCAAATGGAAATCTTACCGAGCAAATCATCAATCAACACTGATTCCCATTAATTCAATTTATCACTCAATTATCCATTTTCCTATTCCTGTTTCCATATATTCAACATTTCTTATTTTCTACATTTAGAAAATATACGTTATTACCATTGGAAAACATTTCCATCTCTTTTTCACGTATCACTGTCATTCCAGTATTCTTTATCATCAAACATTTCATTTTCTGGGATTGGAAAATATCTCTGATTATATTTGGAAAATGTTTCCAAAACTCATTCATTAGATTTAAATAGATGTTTAAATAAAACATTGCTCTGCCAACTCAAACCATTACCTTCGTCAACTAACTCACTTAACCAACCTTCACTATCGAACCTTAATCGTTCCTTAGTTTAAAACGAAGCCAATCAAGTTGGGGTATAACTACCTCTCAAGCCTTAACTGAACAACATTTCTAACTTCTAAATAGACAAGGTTCACAATTTAAATCTTTAACAAACTTCCTTATGTAACACCCCACCTCCACTAGGGTCACTCACAAAGGGAATGCACTAGTTTTGGAGGGGTATTATCGAGATAACATCACAGAATTATCACAAGACAAAACATTAACAAAAATTTAAGTGAACAGCGGAATAATTTATGAGCAAAACAGAACTTCATTTTATTCCAAAATAAACCATGTCTCTTACAAGCATTTCAAATAACTTCATTACGACTGTCTTGTAATAATAGCCAAAGAAGCAATAACTTAAAAACAGAAAAATTGCTTATTCCCCAAGTGCAGTAAAAAGAAGCAGCCATAGCAAACCGTACATGCTGAGCCAAAGCAAGTGATATCCAAGCTAAGAGCTAGTGTTTCCTCCCTGAGAACCTGGGGGGGAAACGAAAGAAAAAGAGGCGAAAGGAAAAGGGTCAGTCATAAAGACTGAGTAAGTCCTAGTGACTTTCAGTGTAAAAACGGTTAAAACAACCTATCATGTACGAACTGGAACTAAACTTAAGAATAGTGTCAAGGTGAACAAGATAGACTAAGGTGATCAGGATAAGTCAAGACAAGTCAAGTAAAGCATCACATGTTCGAGATCCGTTGCATCGACTTTACTAGTATACTAAGCCCATGTCACAAGTTAATCACGAAATAAATCCCACGGCCCAATATCATGAAATGACCCTGAAACAGGGTCTGACCCAAGTACGGGGTCCTACGGAGCGATTATCTAGTTGATCGGCTCCCTACAAGTTCTAGCTCGTCAAGTGTCCATGTCATACGGCTAATCACGAATGTAGTCACCTATGCTGGGTCCACCTTCGGGTGTATCAGCCCTAGGGTGTCAACCCCTGACATGATTCAAGATGCACAGATAAATCTACGGATACCCAGTGCCTGCCCCGGAATACGTGCATGACCGTAGTCCACCGAACCTACACAGGCATACCCCACTGCCGTCGTTCACCTCTTACAATCAGCCCAGTAATCGTGCCCCACCCGGCTTAGCCCCAGGGTACCTTGATACATCTAGAGGGTTACTGCTGAAAAGGGTCGTGTCTAGGGTTTCGCCTACAGATTAGGTCATGTAATTCGTGACCTAACCCGCCTAACTGATTAAGTCATGTAATTCATGACTTAATCCTTTTCCAGTCTAGTCGTGTCAAGATGGTTAAGTATGTCATTTAAATTCGTGACTTAACCCGCCTACGTGTCATGTCAAGTTGGCTAAGTGTTGTCATGTCAAGTTCATGACTTAGCCCTACAAATCGTGTTCAAGTTGGTTAAGTTGTCTTTTCATGTTCATGACTTAACCCTAATTCGCATTAATTGAATCGTTAATGCACCGAACCACTCACATTGGATCCTATTGTTCGTAGCCACTGGATTTGCCGGGCGGTTCCGGGCAGGTTTACGCTACGAACTCAACCTCGGGTTTCAAGCGCGATGTGACCAACTACCCACATTGGATCCTATTATTTGTAGCAACTGGATTTGCCGGGCGGTTCCGGGCAGGTTTACACTACAAACTCAACCCAACCTCGAGTTGGCCACTTTCTTGTTTTCTAAAGTCATGCCCATGTTCTTATCAAATTCGTGCTATTTTCATAGCATGTTCATATGTCAATTTCGTGCCCAACTAAGGCATGTTTCAAGTCAAGTTATGGCATGTTCAAGTCAAGTTTTCGTGCCATATTTCATGTTCTACTTATGCCAAATTTCACGATTTATGATTATAATCAATTCAAGTTTTGCCTATTCTACCCAATCGTATCCCCAACGTATATAAACGTACTTCGTTCACAAGCATAAACAATTCAAGAGATAAAGGGGATAACACCAAACATGTGATAGGCATATGTGACAATTCCACCAACACTTGCATAATAAACAGGCTATAACATATCACATGGTTTCAATACTAGCATGATGATAACTTGGCATAGTAATGGTTCCAACTTAGTTCAACATGATGAATTCAACTTTACATCATAGGCATAATAATCATTGCGGGCATAATAATGATTTTATTACAAACATGAAACATTATAGGCATGGTAATTCTAATAGGCATAGTGGATTCCAATTTAGTATTTTTAACATAATGATTCTCATCTAGCATTATAAACATAATGATTCCAACTTTTCATCATAACATAGCAATTCCCAATTTGTCATTAACATGATAGGTATATTAACATCACATGCATAGTTTCATTAACATCATAGACATGGTTTAATTAGCATCATAGGCATGGTTTAATCAACATGAGGATTTCAATGAACATAATGATTCCATGGACATGTATTTGTTCAACTTGCAATAAAATTAAGCCCAAGTGATTCATAACAACATCAACATCATGATAAGTTTAACTTGCAACATTAACATAGCAATATTCCCAAATTTTGATTCAAAGTTAAACAATATAAACATGGATTAATAATAGTTCCTAAATCCGGTTTCAATTCATAGCATGTCCATGTTATTTCAGCATTTTTGCCTAAAAAGTGACATAGAACTTACAATATGAAGCAAGCAATCCAAATCAAAAATTTAAATCAAATAGCCCCAAATCCGTTGTCTAAAGCGTCGTAGTTGTTGTAGCTTCTAGTTGTAGCCTTCAAGAATCATCCTTCGTCTTCTTTAATTTTTGTTCTTTGTATTTTTAATTTAGAGTTCTAGGTTTAATGGCGGCTGCATGAGTGCTAAAATGAAATAGTATGATTTAGGCTAGGTCTTAGGGTCTTAAAATAGTTGTAGGCAACTCATTTAGGCCATTAGATCAACCCCAGAGTCAATCCGGACCATCAAAACACATACCGGGCTTCAAAAATGGGTTCTGGGCCAAACCAGGTCGACCTGTACAGGGGGGTCTACTCTAGGGTCGACTCTAGGGTCGACCTGGCCTGGGGAAGTCGACTCTAGGGTCGACTCGGTTCTGTCTGCCAGAAAGTCTGCTGAAACTTGTTTTGGCCATAACTTAGTCATACGGACTCCGATTTTCGAAAACTCGGACTCTATTTCGCGTATTTTTTCGAGAGGAACGCAATGGTGAAGTCCATTTTACCTAATTCCTGATTCTCAATTTAATTATCCTTATTTTACTATCTTTTCCGTTACACACACCGTTACCGAACTAATTTTTCTTCTCTTCCAAATATTAATTAATTCTTCTTATGCATCGCCATTATTTACCTATCTAAACATATTTTTATATATTTTATTTCATTTTTAATTATACCTTGATTTCTTGTTTTCACATGTTGTAAAAATTCGGGTCGTTACATTGTAATGACCCGGATCCTTATGGGTTAATTTTAAATATTTAATATGTATTTAAATATTGGATGGGATAATATAAATGGAATTTTATATTGTGTTATTAGTTTAATAATCAATTTCGATTTAAAATCAAATATATTAAATAATAGAATACGAAAATGGATTTAGTTAAATTCAAATTTTAATTTGAATTGAAAACAGTTCAAATAATTAATATGAAATTCTATTTGAATTTATAACGATAATAATATTTATTTATTATCGAGGAGAATAAATTGTCTGGAATTAATTTATATTGGTTTAAAATTAATATCTCCTTCAGATGATCGAATTAGACTTCATGACCAATCCCAGTGTGCCCGGAATAGTGGTATTACCCTAGAATTGACAGTTGTTGAGTTCAGAAAGGGGTTCAGAATCCTGTGATAGTTTAAATTAAAGGATACAGTTTTTAAAACAAATTAAAATAGAAATAAAATGGGTGGACAGAAATAAAACAAGGAGATGTATACTGACCGCACAAATCAAAAGGGGAGAAGCAAACACGGTCCCTCTTCAAACTCCAGAAATTAAATGGCCTTGCTGTTCAATCCTTATACCACGCCCTTCTCTTTAAAATCACGGTGAGCTCCCTTAATCTCCCTTCTACTTTCTGCGTTCAGAAGCAAAATCAAAAATGGCCGCGCCTTACTCCTTTTTCATTTCCACGAATCGAAAACTATAAGCCTCGAAATCAAAATGGAAGACGTTGTTTTCCACTTCAAAGTGAAATCGCCAATCAGACCATCGATCGACTAGAAGGAAGCTGGGTGGGCGTCGCAGCTTCCACGTTGAGCCGGAAAAGGGAAAACCGAGTTCATCAAACAACTCGAAGGCATAATTCGCGAGTAGAAGACAACGCGATACGAAGATGACCTCGAGATTGAAGCAACGTTCGAAGACCTAGGGACTCGATTTTGAGTCGTACGGTTTAAGGTCGCGATACTGGTGATGTTAAGATCTTCGATGGTGGGGGAGCAGTCAGTAACGCTGAGGCATACGAGATGATGATAAGGTTAGAATTGGCTCCAAGCATCACAAAGGAGATGCGGTTTGGTTTTCCTGGTACTAGGTTCTGGCGCATGTGGCAAGGGAGGGTCGTGATCTCTGAAGAAGGCCTGGAATTGCGAAGAGCATTTTGGTTTGGAAAATTGAACCAATAGCAGGTAAATTCTTATTTAAAATTTGATTAGTATAATAGTTAAACTAAAATTTGCATATTGTTAGAAAGAAAAATGTCGTTTACTAATAATGCGAAATTTAGAAACTAAAAGGAAAATTTTAAATGAGTGAATCATTGTATAATTTTTTAATTTAGATAAGTGAAATATTTATATTTGAAATCGTTAGTTGTTCAAATCCAAGAAGTTCAAAAAAAAGGGATTTAAAAAGGTAAATATTTTAATTAAATTCTTTATTTACTTTTAGAATGTTTGATGGCTTAAATAACGAATGTCATATGAAAATATATGCAAGGTTTTATCGAATGGAGTAAGTCGAGAATTTTATAGCTGTGGATCATTTAAGCTGGAATTAAAATATGGAATCAAGATGGATCGAAAAATAAAACGGTGAGTAAATCTCACCATTTAATTAGAATTATTTCTAGTTGTTAAAAATAATTGCTATGCTTGTTTGAATGGTGTTTGGTTGATTTAAATATATATAGTTATTTAGGATATATATATATATATATATATATATATATATATATATATATATATATTGGGTTGATGATTGGTTGGATTCCCGCAGTTTCATTAGCGGATGCCCGCAGTTTCATAGCGGATGATTACCCTATGCGCCCCACGCTATGATAGTGGATGACCTTCATACCGCGATATCCTGCCTCGAAGCAGGATAGGTATTATTTATGTGCTAACATCTGTGGATGCAGGAAAAACAGGTTTGAGGAATCCAACTGGGTTCCTCAAAAATATATATTATCTGTTTGTTTGTTTGATTTCATATATATATATTCATATATGATGTGTTAAAAATCAAATGATTGAAAATTGGTTGATTTGATTGTTTAAAATACCACTAGAGCTTGAATATTGATTTATAAAAATATCGAAAGGGGTATTTGATATTTAAAAAGGGAATTCTATTTTTATAAATAGAATTTGAATTTTTAATAAAACTATAGAAAATATTAACTTGTTTTGAAGGTATATAAAACAAGTGATCGAATTTATAAACTCTGTTTATAAATGAAAATATGGGATTTGAATCGAATTTATAAACTTTGTTTATAAATGAAATTATGGGATTTGAATTGAATTTATAAACGTTGTTTATAAATGGAAAGGTGGGATTTGAATTGAAGTTATAAACGTTGTTTATAAATAATGCAGAGAATTCAAATGGACTTTGAATATAAGGAATTGAAATAGAATTTGAATAATAGAATTCAAAGGGAGTTTAACTATAGAATTTGAACATAGTATTTCAAATGGAATTTGAATATAGAAATTCAAATGGGATTTATAATAAATAGATTTGGATAAATAGAAGTGGATTAGACTAAGAAGTTAATTAACAGATTTAATTAACAAATTGAGTTAAAACGATTGGTATAGTTAAAATAGATTGGACAGGTATAGACATACAGGAGACAGGTATGGAATAAAGTATAGAAGTGAAATAAATAGAATGCCCGACAAAAAAGTACGTATTTAATTCATATATGAGATTTTATGCGCCGTATCGGCAAGCCGCTTGGCTTTTTCTTTTTCTTTTTGAGATGAGAAGGACCGGGAAAGCTATTTGAAATTTCCCGATGCTCCCGGTACAAAGGAGGTTATGGCGAATTTTTCCGGGAATTTAAGGAGATAGAATATTTTTAAGATAATTTGATAGTTAGAAATCAACGTATCGATATATATAGAAGTCGATAAGAAAACGAACTTAGAAATATAATAGTATAATCAAAAAGGAAATCTAAGAATAAAATCTCGAAGGAATAGAAAGAGAAAGTGTATATGTGTTTAAAGGTGAATAATCAGTTGTATGGTATTGATTATTCGAGTAAGTAGTCTTGTCTGTTTTGACGTTAAATGTTATTCAGTCAAGGTCTGAGAGGTAATTATACCCCAACTTGGTTGATTTCATGATATACCGATAAGTAGCAAGATTCAGGCTCGAAGATCAGTGTGGAATAAGAATTAGTTAAATATTGTATTTGGGTTGTCGTAACGATGTTTTACACAACATCTGTTTCAACCCAAATATGTGCAAAGCTTGGAAATAGAATAATGAATATTTCCTAGTATAGAAAATAAAGGAAGACGATATATGGAAATGTTTTCCAAAGAACGTATAAGGCCAATATGGTTATTGAAAATATT
Organism: Allium sativum; assembly: GCA_030737875.1. Lineage (NCBI taxonomy): Eukaryota > Viridiplantae > Streptophyta > Magnoliopsida > Asparagales > Amaryllidaceae > Allium > Allium sativum. The sequence continues at coordinate 789,950,783 of CM060920.1, read as the reverse complement.
TGGTTAACAAATATTGATAAAGAAATAGAGAAGAGATTTAATTAATGGAATATTAATTAAAGGCTCACTGATTGTTGGATGTTTGGATGAACACTTGTTTTATTCGATAGTTAAATCATCGACTATCGAAACACTTGTTTTTATTCGATAGTTAAATCACAGACCATCGAAGTTTTGACCATCGTTGTCGATATGGAGAGACCGGTTGGATTATTATCCGAAGAACCACTCTGTATTGGCAGTAGCGTGCGAATCAGATTATATAAAGATAATCGAAGACGGAGTAGAGTGCAAGGACTTTTCTATTTATAGAAATAGTGCCTTCAGTTCATCCTGTTTCTAGGTGACTTGTATGGATGAATGTTTGACAGAGTATTTCCAGAAAGGGTCACATACATTGATTTCTTCAACCGTACCAAGAGTGGAAGCAGAGAAGGAAACTTCTTTTAGCTAACACGTAATGTACTGTTGAGGACGTCAATCGGTGATTTGATGGATTTGACGATGTGGCATTCGAAGTGAATCTGGTATGATGATAAAACGTAGCCTCTGGCCTCATCAACCGGCAAATGACAGAAATCGGGCAAGCAGCATGGCTATGTAGGTCGCACCTATTAGGCTGTATAATCACCTGATCTAGAGTTTCATTTACTTCTAAAAATCTATTGTCGATGCTTTCCCATTCGGGAAATGGTTGCTGATACCAATCGTTGGTGATATACATTCGATACACTCAAGCGAAATGAGTGGTCGGTCATGTGTGGCTGAGTAGCAAGATGTTCTTGTTGAACTCGGTGTATTCTCCTCTAGAAATATACCAGCGGAAGGTGGTTCCATACCTTGTCATAGTTGGAAAATCAAATACCCAATACGTGCTTGCGGTTTATGATTGTATATATATGTGGAACGTGAGATGCAAACGTTCCACTAGATTGTTATTTACTTGATTTAGACATTATTATAATATCAAAAGAGTTTTGATATAAAGATAAGTCAAGTGTTTGGATTCTCATAAGGGAAAAACCCAGTCCGTGTTATACGGCGTGGTCTTATGAGATATCATTTAGTTTTCTGAAACTATTTTAAACTGTTTACTCGTACCAGTCCCATGACTGACCCGGAGTTTATTTTGTTTTGTTCTACCTAAACTCTTGGGTGCCTAAATTTGTACGGGCAGTCAAGTAGTTTAGGATTTGTCAGAAATATCTAAAGGAGCTTGGAGCAGGAGGCTTCAGCGTTATCTAGTTATAGTTGTTCTGTTTTGTTGTAAGTGTTGTACTCTGATAAATGTATGTTATACAGTTAAGATTTTGTATTTCAAAGATATGATATATTATATTTTGTTCCGCTGCGATGTGAGATTCTGTGTTATTGTTTCTGTTCTTCTTCTATCTCTTTCTTCTAAAAAAAAATGTTTCGTATTTTCGCGATATTTGGGTTGGACGTATGATGTATATAGTCAACTCTGATGTTGCGGAAATCTGGGTCATTATAGTTGGTATCAGAGCTTAGGTTGAGCGAATACCTAGGCTTGTTGGAATGTGCTCATTAGAGATAGGATCAGTAGTATCCTAGAATGGGTTGAGTGTATATATATACGAGAGAGCGTATTTGTTATTTGATATAAAACTGTTTTATATTGTGTTGACTAGTCTGTTGAGTGGATTATAAATTTTGGTCGAATCGTGGGACGCCATGATGTCAATAGGAGTTTATAAACACTTGAACAGATGATTGGACACGATATTGTTTTTAAATAGTTGAGTTGATTGTTAGGATTATAATCAAATTAAATTATTAAAACTGAAATAGTTATATGTATAACCAATGGAATTTGTATATGAAATCAAATATACAAATGAGATAAACTGAAATTGAATTCCAACCAGAATTCAAAATTTAAAATCCTGGGAGTTTGGAAAATATTTTTCTAAATGGAGTTTGAAAGAAATATAGTACCGAACTCACTTCAGTGGCTGGAAAATAATTCTGATGATGGTCGCAACATCAGCAGTGTTCATTTTCTAGTTTCTAAGTGATGAATTGCTGCCTTAGAAAAGTTTTGATGGAAATTTCTTTGAAAAGAAACAAGTTGTTTGAAAATTCAAATATTTTGAATTTGGGATATATATAAATATATGTATATATTTATATTACTTCAAAGGAATTTTGAAATGTGAAATGGGAATATAGATTTCAAATAGAAGTAAAATAAAGGAATTTGAATATATATATAATTCAAATAGAAGTGAAATAGAATTTGAATTCAAAGGAATTCAAATGAGTTTGAATAAAGAAAATTTCAAATAGAAATTGTATAAGAAAAATTGAAATGGAATTCAAATGGATTTGAATAAACAAAAGTCTAATAGAGATTTGAATATTAGAATTCAAATGGAATTTGGTTAAATAGAATTTCAAAGAGAATATAAAGTGGAGGTTGAATATTAGAATTCAAAGAAAATATAAAGTTTGAAATAGAATTTGAATTCAAAGGAGTTAAAATAGAATTTAAATTCAAAGGATTTCAAATAGAAATTGAATAAAGGAATTTAAATAGAAATTGAATAAAGGATTTCAAATGGAATTTGAAAAGAAGGGATTTGAAATGGGTTTTTGAATGAAGGATTTCAAATAGAAATTGAAAATAAGAAATTCAAATAGAATTTGAAGATAAGGAATTGAAATAGGAATTTGAATAGAAGAAATTCAAATAGAAATTGAATAGAAGGAAATAATATAGAGTTTGAATAAAGAAATTCAAATGGAATTTGAATATTGTAAATATAAAGGACTTGAAAATTTGAAGAGAAATAGATCGGGAATATTATGTTGAAATGGAAAAATGGATTTGATATATAATTAAAAATATATCAGAATGGAGTTGAATTTATTATAAACAAAGTTAAAATGTTTATATTTATAAATATAATTAAAACTAGCTCGCCATAGCGCGGCAGTTCGTAAATTGGCGATTCGAACTTCAATTTAATATACAGAACTCAATTGAAGTCGGAATTCGTTGAAACAAGAATCGTCGGGACCGGTTGGATAATAGTTTTCTAATGAAAGAGAAAAATCTGGATTTCGTCGTATAGATTTTGAGTTATGTCAAAATCAAATTTTTAGAAAAACAGCGCCAGAACCATTATAAAACCATAACGGTTTAATTAAATAAATAAAAGGATTTTTAGGAAATAAAATCCGAATTGGCATTAGAAAAATCCAGACTGGAGATACAAAATAAATATGAACTCCAGTGAAGTAAGTGAAATGATTTTTAAGACAAAAATCATATTTTAAATGGTTAAATAGAATTAACTAAATTGGAGAATAATTAGCTAAGGGAAATTTGAGTCGAAATTGGGTTTTTGATAAGTGAAAGAGATTGAGAATTTATATTCGAAATCGAATATATAACTCGGGTTGAAAATATTATTTGATTAGCATAATTAAGTTGACATATATTTGAACAAGTTATATTCAAATAAAAAAGGGTGAAATAGGAAAAACGGTTAATTAGCAACTAGTTAATGGGAATTTGAACGATTGAAATTAAATTTAACTTAAGTAAGTTAAATGGATCGAAATGAATAAACTGAGTAAAATCAATGTGAATGAAATATGAATTGGGTGTGAATAAAAGGAAAAACCAAAAGAGTTAAAAGAAATTATATTTGTAAAACAAATATAAAGGAAATATATTTGTAAAACAAATACAAAGGAAGTCATGTGCAAACAAATAGAAGGAGAAATATTTGTAAAAACATTTACAAATAGAATTTAGAAGGGAATATTTGTAAAACATTTACAAATAGATTCAATGGAAATATTTATTTATAGAAAATAAATAGAATATTATAAATGAGATATTTATTTGTTAAATAAATAGAATTTAATCAAAGGAATATTCAGAAGATGAATAAAAAATGGAAACCTGTTTTTAACGGATAAATAGAAAGGATTAATTTATAAATAACAGTTTATAAATTAAATTAAATATTTATCATTCGATAGATGGAATATATAAGTCTGAACTTATATAGAGAAGAGATATTGGTTTTTAACACCGATAGTTTTAAATAGAAGGGGTACACAACACTTGTATAAGTGAAGCAACGTTATTGAAGAGAACATTTATAAAGTGAAGAACCGTTACTAAAAGTAAATTTTTATAAATAAATAAACGTTATCCAATAGGAGTTATTCGAATAGGAGAAGTCGATTAGAGTTAGAAATAATCGGTTAGAGTTAGAATAAATCGATTAGAGAAAGAATTAACCAGTTAGAGTTGATCAGTTAGGATTAATCCGTAGAGTTAATTGAATATTAGTTATTCAATTAAAATTTATCGAATATTTGTTATTCAAATTAAGAGTTAACCAGATAGAGTTAATTGAACATAGTTAATCGAATTTGGATTTAATTGAATGTTAGTTATTCAATTAAAAGTTGATCGAATATAGTTATTGAGATAGAGTTAGTCAAACATAGTTACTCAGGATAAGTGCCATTTCGTACGACTGCTAGCGTAATTCGCAGGGCTGCAGATAGCTTAGGGCGGTCGGATGTTTCCTGAGGGAATCAGGCGTAACCATTGTGATCGCTGCGATCTAGAGTCAAGCGAATAGAGTAAAAGGAGTTATCGATTATTAGTAAATCGAAGGAGTTATCGATTATTTGTTAATCGAAATGAGTTATCGATTATAGTTTAATCGAAAAGAGTTATCGATTAGTTTAATCGAAGTGAGTTATAGAATATTGGTTATTCGAAGGAGTTATCGAATTTAGTTATTCGATGGAGTTAATCGAAAAGAGTTAAATCCAATAGAGTTAATTGATAAGAGTAAATTGAATAGAGTAAATCGAATATAGTTTATTCGAAGAAAGGTTTTCGAATCTAGTTATTCGAAAGAGAGATTATCGAATATAGTTATTCGAAGGGAGGAGTTATCGAATAAGGATTTATTCGAAAGAGAGTTACGTAAGAAAGTTTGAAATGTTGAGTATCAACATAAATAAGATTTTGAAAAGTTAATGGGTTTGTAGCACTTTTTCTACCTTAGCAATTTCGAGGACGAAATTATTTTAAGTGGGGAAGATTGTAATGACCCGGATCCTTATGGGTTAATTTTAAATATTTAATATGGATTTAAATATTGGGGGGGAGTAATATAAATGGAATTTTATATTATGTTATTAGTTTAATAATCAATTTCGATTTAAAATCAAATATATTAAATAATAGAATACGAAAATGGATTTAGTTAAATTCAAATTTTAATTTGAATTGAAAACAGTTCAAATAATTAATATGAAATTCTATTTGAATGTATAACGATAATAATATTTATTTATTATCGAGGAGAATAAATTGTCTGGAATTAATTTATATTGGTTTAAAATTAATATCTCCTTCAGATGATCGAATTAGACTTCATGACCTATCCCAGTGTGCCCGGAATAGTGGTATTACCCCAGAATTGACAGTTGTTGAGTTCAGAAAGGGGTTCAGAATCCTGTGATAGTTTAAATTAAAGGATACAGTTTTTAAAACAAATTAAAATAGAAATAAAATGGGTGGACAGAAATAAAACAAGGAGATGTATACTGACCGCACAAATCAAAAGGGGAGAAGCAAACACGGTCCCTCTTCAAACTCCAGAAATTAAATGGCCTTGCTGTTCAATCCTTATACCACGCCCTTCTCTTTAAAATCACGGTGAGCTCCTTAATCTCCCTTCTACTTTCTGCGTTCAGAAGCAAAATCAAAAATGGCCGCGCCTTACTCCTTTTTCATTTCCACGAATCGAAAACTATAAGCCTCGAAATCAAAATGGAAGACGTTGTTTTCCACTTCAAAGTGAAATCGCCAATCAGACCATCGATCGACTAGAAGGAAGCTGGGTGGGCGTCGCAGCTTCCACGTTGAGCCGGAAAAGGGAAAACCGAGTTCATCAAACAACTCGAAGGCATAATTCGCGAGTAGAAGACAACGCGATACGAAGATGACCTCGAGATTGAAGCAACGTTCGAAGACCTAGGGACTCGATTTCGAGTCGTACGGTTTAAGGTCGCGATACTGGTGATGTTAAGATCTTCGATGGTGGGGGAGCAGTCAGTAACGCTGAGGCATACGAGATGATGATAAGGTTAGAATTGGCTCCAAGCATCACAAAGGAGATGCGGTTTGGTTTTCCTGGTACTACGTTCTGGCGTATGTGGCAAGGGAGGGTCGTGATCTCTGAAGAAGGCCTGGAATTGCGAAGAGCATTTTGGTTTGGAAAATTGAACCAATAGCAGGTAAATTCTTATTTAAAATTTGATTAGTATAATAGTTAAACTAAAATTTGCATATTGTTAGAAAGAAAAATTTTGTTTACTAATAATGCGAAATTTAGAAACTAAAAGGAAAATTTTAAATGAGTGAATCATTGTATAAATTTTAAATTAGATAAGTGAAATATTTAAATTTGAAATCGTTAGTTGTTCAAATCCAAGAAGTTCAAAAAAAAAAGGGATTTAAAAAGGTAAATATTTTAATTAAATTCTTTATTTACTTTTAGAATGTTTGATGGCTTAAATAACGAATGTCATATGAAAATATATGCAAGGTTTTATCGAATGGAGTAAGTCGAGAATTTTATAGCTGCGGATCATTTAAGCTGGAATTAAAATATGGAATCAAGATGGATCGAAAAATAAAATGGTGAGTAAATCTCACCATTTAATTAGAATTATTTCTAGTTGTTAAAAATAATTGCTATGCTTGTTTGAATGGTGTTTGGTTGATTTAAATATATATAGTTATTTAGGATATATATATATATATATTGGGTTGATGATTGGTTGGATTCCCGCAGTTTCATTAGCGGATGCCCGCAGTTTCATAGCGGATGATTACCCTATGCGCCCCACGCTATGATAGTGGATGACCTTCATACCGCGATATCCTGCCTCGAAGCAGGATAGGTATTATTTATGTGCTAACATCTGTGGATGCAGGAAAAACAGGTTGGAGGAATCCAACTGGGTTCCTCAAAAATATATATTATCTGTTTGTTTGTTTGATTTCATATATATTCATATATGATGTGTTAAAAATCAAATGATTGAAAATTGGTTGATTTGATTGTTTAAAATACCACTAGAGCTTGAATATTGATTTATAAAAATATCGAAAGGGGTATTTGATATTTAAAAAGGGAATTCTATTTTTATAAATAGAATTTGAATTTTTAATAAAACTATAGAAAATATTAACTTGTTTTGAAGGTATATAAAACAAGTGATCGAATTTATAAACTCTGTTTATAAATGAAAATATGGGATTTGAATCGAATTTATAAACTTTGTTTATAAATGAAATTATGGGATTTGAATTGAATTTATAAACGTTGTTTATAAATGGAAAGGTGGGATTTGAATTGAAGTTATAAACGTTGTTTATAAATAATGCAGAGAATTCAAATGGACTTTGAATATAAGGAATTGAAATAGAATTTGAATAATAGAATTCAAATGGAGTTTAACTATAGAATTTGAACATAGTATTTCAAATGGAATTTGAATATAGAAATTCAAATGGGATTTATAATAAATAGATTTGGATAAATAGAAGTGGATTAGACTAAGAAGTTAATTAACATATTTAATTAACAAATTGAGTTAAAACGATTGGTATAGTTAAAATAGATTGGACAGGTATAGACATACAGGAGACAGGTATGGAATAAAGTATAGAAGTGAAATAAATAGAATGCCCGACAAAAAGGTACATATTTAATTCATATATGAGATTTTATGCGCCGTATCGGCAAGCCGCTTGGCTTTTTCTTTTTCTTTTTGAGATGAGAAGGACCGGGAAAGCTATTTGAAATTTCCCGATGCTCCCGGTACAAAGGAGGTTATGGCGAATTTTTCCGGGAATTTAAGGAGTTAGAATATTTTTAAGATAATTTGATAGTTAGAAATCAACGTATCGATATATATAGAAGTCGATAAGAAAACGAACTTAGAAATATAATAGTATAATCAAAAAGGAAGTCTAAGAATAAAATCTCGAAGGAATAGAAAGAGAAAGTGTATATGTGTTTAAAGGTGAATAATCAGTTGTATGGTATTGATTATTCGAGTAAGTAGTCTTGTCTGTTTTGACGTTAAATGTTATTCAGTCAAGGTCTGAGAGGTAATTATACCCCAACTTGGTTGATTTCATGATATACCGATAAGTAGCAAGATTCAGGCTCGAAGATCAATGTGGAATAAGAATTAGTTAAATATTGTATTTGGGTTGTCGTAACAATGTTTTACACAACATCTGTTTTAACCCAAATATGTGCAAAGCTTGGAAATAGAATAATGAATATTTCCTAGTATAGAAAATAAAGGAAGACGATATATGGAAATGTTTTCCAAAGAACGTATAAGGCCAATATGGTTATTGAAAATATTTGGTTAACAAATATTGATAAAGAAATAGAGAAGAGATTTAATTAATGGAATATTAATTAAAGGCTCACTGATTGTTGGATGTTTGGATGAACACTTGTTTTATTCGATAGTTAAATCATCGACTATCGAAACACTTGTTTTTATTTGATAGTTAAATCACAGACTATCGAAGTTTTGACCATCGTTGTCGATATGGAGAGACCGGTTGGATTATTATCCGAAGAACCACTCCGTATTGGCAGTATCGTGCGAATCAGATTATATAAAGATAATCGAAGACGGAGTAGAGTGCAAGGACTTTTCTATTTATAGAAATAGTGCCTTCAGTTCATCCTGTTCCTGGGTGACTTGTATGGATGAATGTTTGACAGAGTATTTCCAGAAAGGGTCACATACATTGATTTCTTCAACCGTACCAAGAGTGGAAGCGGAGAAGGAAACTTCTTTTAGCTAACACGTAATGTACTGTTGAGGACGTCAATCGGTGATTTGATGGATTTGACGATGTGGCATTCGAAGTGAATCTGGTATGATGATAAAACGTAGCCTCTGGCCTCATCAACTGGCAAATGACAGAAATCGGGCAAGCTGCATGGCTATGTAGGTCGCACCTATTAGGCTGTATAATCACCTGATCTAGAGTTTCATTTACTTCTAAAAATCTATTGTCGATGCTGTCCCATTCGGGAAACGGTTGCTGATCCCAATCGTTGGTGATATACATTCGATACACTCAAGCGAAATGAGTGGTCGGTCATGTGTGGCTGAGTTGCAAGATGTTCTTGTTGAACTCGGTGTATTCTCCTCTAGAGATATACCAGCGGAAGGTGGTTCCATACCTTGTCATAGTTGGAAAATCAAATACCCAATACATGCTTGCGGTTTATGATTATATATATATGTGGAACGTGAGATGCAAACGTTCCACTAGATTGTTATTTACTTGATTTAGACATTATTATAATATCAAAAGAGTTTTGATATAAAGATAAGTCAAGTGTTTGGATTCTCATAAGGGAAAAACCCGTTCCGTGTTATACGGCGTGGTTTTATGAGATATCATTTAGTTTTCTGAAACTGTTTTAAACTGTTTACTCATACCAGTCCCATGACTGACCCGGAGTTTATTTTTTTTTGTTCTACCTTAACTCTTGGGTGCCTAAATTTGTACGGGCAGTCAAGTAGTTCAGGATTTTTCAGATATATCTAAAGGAACTTGGAGCAGGAGGCTTCAGCGTTATCTAGTTATAGTGGTTCCGTTGTGTTGTAAGTGTTGTACTCTGATAAGTGTATGTTATACAGTTAAGATTTTGTATTTCAAAGATATGATATATTATATTTTGTTCCGCTGCGATGTGAGATTCTGTGTTATTGTTTCTGTTCTTCTTCTATCTCTTTCTTCTAAAAAAAATGTTTCGTATTTTCGCGATATTTGGGTTGGACGTATGATGTATATAGTCAACTCTGATGTTGCGGAAATCTGGGTCATTACATACATTCTCCCGTCCTTAAAGGATTTCGTCCCTGAAATCTGCAAGTTAAGAAGAATGTGTCCTACCATCCATCATCCATCTACTCAAAATATCATCCATTAGCAATCATTGTCCTTAAAAGATTTCTAATGCTGTATGAACATATGCAGAAAGTGTGTGTATATGTTCCTTATCTAATGCAAATGATCAGGCCTGATTGATCCTTTCAAATGCAAACTATGTTTAGTGAAATGAATCCAATATGTATGCAAAATTTTCCTATTATAATTCATAATTTCTACATGAGTGCACAAACATTCAATCATATGCAAAAACCAAATGATAGCACAACCAAGTTTCCAAAATAAACACTCATGCATATGCAAGTATGAAACTGTGACTGAGCCGATCTAGTGCCTAATGTGTATTCATGCATCCATGAGCAACCACTTGCGACCACTTGCAACCATTACGCAATCATAACATGTTTCAATTACATGTTTACATCCAAAAAGATTCTACCTATGGTTCTCAAGATAGGATCGAGGAGAGAAACAAGATAAAGCAAAGCATCTAGAAAAAGAAGTTAAAGATGTACCCCCAGAAGGTCCGGTCTGCTTCTTAGGGCAGTCCTTGCTGATGTGTCCAGTCTCCCCACAATGAAAACATTCACCTTGCTTTCTCTTCCTCTTCCTACAATCCTTGGCTATGTGCCCTTCCGTACCACAGAAATTGCATTTCCTTTTATCACGTGAGTTGTCGTTCTTGCCTCCTTTCTCAGAGTCTACCTTCTTATTTTGAGAATCGTTGGGCTTGACCTCTTTCTTGCCCTTCTTATCTTCCTCATACAGTAGGGCCATATCCACCAAGCTTTCAAAGGTCGCCCCCATGGGCACATGAGTCATGGCCAAACCATGTAGTGGCTCGTTCAAGCCTCGTGCAAAACGTAGCGCCTTTTTCTGAGGAGTGTTGACTAACTCCAATCTGAAGCGAGCAAGCTGATTGAAACGGTTCACGTATTCTTTAACCGTCATATTTCCTTGTTTAAGGGCCAGAAATCGTTCCATTTGGAGACTCTCCTCTGCCGATGACAAGAACTTAAGCCCAAATCTCCCTCTAAATTCCGCCCAAGTCTCAATGGGCCTAGTAGCGTTGGTGACTTCCCACCAATAAGAAGCTTCCTCTTTCATGAGCCACGCTGCCAACTGTACTCTCCTATTGTCCTCTACCTCAAAGATAACAAACAAGTCTTCGGTTTCCTTCAACCAATTCCGTGCCTCAACAAAAGTTTCAGTTCCTAGGAAATCCATTCCGCCCATGGCCTTAAAGTCCTTGCATATCTTTGAAAAAGCGGTTTCTCGCGGGGGTTGAAGAGGATGAGGAGGAGGATTGGCTGGGCCTGTCACATCAGCCCGAGCCTCGAGGAAACGACGGAACCAAGTGGGTATATTGACACCCTCGGGAAGATTAAGATCGTCTGCCATGATAAGCTGAAAACGAAAAAGGAAAAGATTCAAACGAGGAAACAATGATTGTGCTAATGGCTTTTTGGGGAATAGCCTTTTAAAATAAACCAACTTTTCTTGAAAAGTGCTTCTTTGTAAATGGCTTTAAAAAAAAGAAATTCAAAAGGTTTTCAAAACTTTTGCCCAGTCTTGGTAACCTTCTGCTCTGATACCAAGTGTAACACCCCACCTCCACTAGGGTCACTCACAAAGGGAATGCAATAGTTTTGGAGGGGTATTATCGAGATAACATCACAGAATTATCACAAGACAGAACATTAACAAAAATTTAAGTGAACAGCGGAAGAATTTATGAGCAAAACAGAACTTCATTTTATTCCAAAATAAACCATGTCTCTTACAAGCATTTCAAATAACTTCATTACAACTGTCTTGTAATAATAGCCAAAGAAGCAATAACTTAAAAACAGAAAAATAGCTTATTCCCCAAGTGCAGTAAAAAGAAGCAGCCATAGCAAACCGTACATGCTGAGCCAAAGCAAGTGATATCCAAGCTAAGAGCTAGTGTTTCCTCCCTGAGAACCTGGGGGGAAACGAAAGAAAAAGAGGTGAAAGGATAAGGGTCAGTCATAAAGACTGAGTAAGTCCTAGTGACTTTCAGTGTAAAAACGGTTAAAACAACCTGTCATGTATGAACTGGAACTAAACTTAAGAATAGTGTCAAGGTGAACAAGATAGACTAAGGTGATCAGGATAAGTCAAGACAAGTCAAGTAAAGCATCACATGTTCGAGATCCGTTGCATCGACTTTACTAGTATACTAAGCCCATGTCACAAATTAATCACGAAATAAATCCCACAGCCCAATATCATGAAATGACCCTGAAACGGGGTCTGACCCAAGTACGGGGTCCTACGGAGCGATTATCTAGTCGATCGGCTCCCTATAAGTTCTAGTTCGTCAAGTGTCCGTGTCATACGGCTAATCACGAATGTAGTCACCTGTGCTGGGTCCACCTTCGGGTGTATCAGCCCTAGGGTGTCAACCCCTGACACGATTCAAGATGCACAGATAAATCTACGGATACCCAGTGCCTGCCCCGGAATACGTGCACGACCGTAGTCCACCGAACCTACATTGGCATACCCCACTGCCGTCGTTCACCTCTTACAATCAGCCCAGTAATCGTGCCCCACCCGGCCTAGCCCCAGGGTACCTTGATACATCTAGAGGGTTACTGCTGAAAAGGGTCGTGTCTAGGGTTTCGCCTACAGATTAGGCCATGTAATTTGTGACCTAACCCGCCTAACCGATTAAGTCATGTAATTCGTGACTTAATCCTTTTCCAGTCTAGTCGTGTCAAGATGGTTAAGTATGTCATTTAAATTCGTGACTTAACTCGCCTACGTGTCATGTCAAGTTGGCTAAGTGTTGTCGTGTCAAGTTCATGACTTAGCCCTACAAATCGTGTTCAAGTTGGTTAAGTTGTCTTTTCATGTTCATGACTTAACCCTAATTCGCATTAATTGAATCGTTAATGCACCGAACCACTCACATTGGATCCTATTGTTCGTAGCCACTGGATTTGCCGGGCGGTTCCGGGCAGGTTTACGCTACGAACTCAACCCAACCTCGGGTTTCAAGCGCGATGTGACCAACTACCCACATTGGATCCTATTATTTGTAGCAACTGGATTTGCCGGGCGGTTCCGGGCAGGTTTACACTACAAACTCAACCCAACCTCGAGTTGGCCACTTTCTTGTTTTCTAAAGTCATGCCCATGTTCTTATCAAATTCATGCTATTTTCATAGCATGTTCATATGTCAATTTCGTGCCCAACTAAGGCATGTTTCAAGTTAAGTTATGGCATGTTCAAGTCAAGTTTTCGTGCCATATTTCATGTTCTACTTATGCCAAATTTCACGATTTATGATTATAATCAATTCAAGTTTTGCCTATTCTACCCAATCGTATCCCCAACGTATATAAACGTACTTCGTTCACAAGCATAAACAATTCAAGAGATAAAGGGGAATAACACCAAACATGTGATAGGCATATGTGACAATTCCACCATCACTTGCATAATAAACAGGCTATAACATATCACATGGTTTCAATACTAGCGTGATGATAACTTGGCATAGTAATGGTTCCAACTTAGTTCAACATGATGAATTCAACTTTACATCATAGGCATAATAATCATTGCGGGCATAATAATGATTTTATTACAAACATGAAACATTATAGGCATGGTAATTCTAATAGGCATAGTGGATTCCAATTTAGTATTTTTAACATAATGATTCTCATCTAGCATTATAAACATAATGATTCCAACTTTTCATCAAAACATAGCAATTCCCAATTTGTCATTAACATGATAGGTATATTAACATCACATGCATAGTTTCATTAACATCATAGACATGGTTTAATTAGCATCACAGGCATGGTTTAATCAACATGAGGATTTCAATGAACATAATGATTCCATGGACATGTATTTGTTCAACTTGCAATAAAATTAAGCCCAAGTGATTCATAACAACATCAACATCATGATAAGTTTAACTTGCAACATTAACATAGCAATATTCCCAAATTTTGATTCAAAGTTAAACAATATAAACATGGATTAATAATAGTTCCTAAATCCGGTTTCAATTCATAGCATGTCCATGTTATTTCAGCATTTTTGCCTAAAAAGTGACATAGAACTTACAATATGAAGCAAGCAATCCAAATCAAAAATTTAAATCAAATAGCCCCAAATCCGTTGTCTAAAGCGTCGTAGTTGTTGTAGCTTCTAGTTGTAGCCTTCAAGAATCATCCTTCGTCTTCTTTAATTTTTGTTCTTTGTATTTTTTATTTAGAGTTCTAGGTTTAATGGCGGCTGCATGAGTGCTAAAATGAAATAGTATGATTTAGGCTAGGTCTTAGGGTCTTTAAATAGTTGTAGGCAACTCATTTAGGCCATTAGATCAACCCCAGAGTCAATCCGGACCATCAAAACACATACCGGGCTTCAAAAATGGGTTCTGGGCCAAACCAGGCCGACCAGGTCGACCTATACAGGGGGTCTACTCTAGGGTCGACTCTAGGGTCGACCTGGCCTGGGGAAGTCGACTCTAGGGTCGACTCGGTTCTGTCTGCCAGAAAGTCTGTTGAAACTTGTTTTGGCCATAACTTAGTCATACGGACTCCGATTTTCGAAAACTCGGACTCTATTTCGCGTATTTTTTCGATAGGAACGCAATGGTGAAGTCCATTTTACCTAATTCCTGATTCTTAATTTAATTATCCTTATTTTACTATCTTTTCCGTTACACACACCGTTACCAAACTAATTTTTCTTCTCTTCCAAATATTAATTAATTCTTCTTATGCATCGCCATTATTTACCTATCCAAACATATTTTTATATATTTTATTTCATTTTTAATTATACCTTGATTTCTTGTTTTCACATGTTGTAAAAATTCGGGTTGTTACATTGTAATGACCCGGATCCTTATGGGTTAATTTTAAATATTTAATATGTATTTAAATATTGGAGGGGATAATATAAATGGAATTTTATATTATGTTATTAGTTTAATAATCAATTTCGATTTAAAATCAAATATATTAAATAATAGAATACGAAAATGGATTTAGTTAAATTCAAATTTTAATTTGAATTGAAAACAGTTCAAATAATTAATATGAAATTCTATTTGAATTTATAACGATAATAATATTTATTTATTATCGAGGAGAATAAATTGTCTGGAATTAATTTATATTGGTTTAAAATTAATATCTCCTTCAGATGATCGAATTAGACTTCATGACCTATCCCAGTGTGCCCGGAATAGTGGTATTACCCTAGAATTGACAGTTGTTGAGTTCAGAAAGGGGTTCATAATCCTGTGATAGTTTAAATTAAAGGATACAGTTTTTAAAACAAATTAAAATAGAAATAAAATGGGTGGACAGAAATAAAACAAGGAGATGTATACTGGCCGCACAAATCAAAAGGGGAGAAGCAAACACGGTCCCTCTTCAAACTCCAGAAATTAAATGGCCTTGCTGTTCAATCCTTATACCACACCCTTCTCTTTAAAATCACGGTGAGCTCCCTTAATCTCCCTTCTACTTTCTGCGTTCAGAAGAAAAATCAAAAATGGCCGCGCCTTACTCCTTTTTCATTTCCACGAATCGAAAACTATAAGCCTCGAAATCAAAATGGAAGACGTTGTTTTCCACTTCAAAGTGAAATCGCCAATCAGACCATCGATCGACTAGAAGGAAGCTGGGTGGGTGTCGCAGCTTCCACGTTGAGCTAGAAAAGGGAAAACCGAGTTCATCAAACAACTCGAAGGCATAATTCGCGAGTAGAAGACAACGCGATACGAAGATGACCTCGAGATTGAAGCAACGTTCGAAGACCTAGGGACTCGATTTCGAGTCGTACGGTTTAAGGTCGCGATACTGGTGATGTTAAGATCTTCGATGGTGGGGGAGCAGTCAGTAACGCTGAGGCAGACGAGATGATGATAAGGTTAGAATTGGCTCCAAGCATCACAAAGGAGATGCGGTTTGGTTTTCCTGGTACTAGGTTCTGGCGCATGTGGCAAGGGAGGGTCGTGATCTCTGAAGAAGGCCTGGAATTGCGAAGAGCATTTTGGTTTGGAAAATTGAACCAATAGCAGGTAAATTCTTATTTAAATTTGATTAGTATAATAGTTAAACTAAAATTTGCATATTGTTAGAAAGAAAAATGTCGTTTACTAATAATGCGAAATTTAGAAACTAAAAGGAAAATTTTAAATGAGTGAATCATTGTATAAATTTTAAATTAGATAAGTGAAATATTTAAATTTGAAATCGTTAGTTGTTCAAATCCAAGAAGTTCAAAAAAAAGGGATTTAAAAAGGTAAATATTTTAATTAAATTCTTTATTTACTTTTAGAATGTTTGATGGCTTAAATAACGAATGTCATATGAAAATATATGCAAGGTTTTATCGAATGGAGTAAGTCGAGAATTTTATAGCTGTGGATCATTTAAGCTGGAATTAAAATATGGAATCAAGATGGATCGAAAAATAAAACGGTGAGTAAATCTCACCATTTAATTAGAATTATTTCTAGTTGTTAAAAATAATTGCTATGCTTGTTTGAATGGTGTTTGGTTGATTTAAATATATATAGTTATTTAGGATATATATATATATATATTGGGTTGATGATTGGTTGGATTCCCGCAGTTTCATTAGCGGATGCCCGCAGTTTCATAGCGGATGATTACCCTATGCGCCCCACGCTATGATAGTGGATGACCTTCATACCGCGATATCCTTCCTCGAAGCAGGATAGGTATTATTTATGTGCTAACATCTGTGGATGCAGGAAAAACAGGTTGGAGGAATCCAACTGGGTTCCTCAAAAAAAAATATTATCTGTTTGTTTGTTTGATTTCATATATATATTCATATATGATGTGTTAAAAATCAAATGATTGAAAATTGGTTGATTTGATTGTTTAAAATACCACTAGAGCTTGAATATTGATTTATAAAAATATCGAAAGGGGTATTTGATATTTAAAAAGGGAATTCTATTTTTATAAATAGAATTTGAATTTTTAATAAAACTATAGAAAATATTAACTTGTTTTGAAGGTATATAAAACAAGTGATCGAATTTATAAACTCTGTTTATAAATGAAAATATGGGATTTGAATCGAATTTATAAACTTTGTTTATAAATGAAATTATGGGATTTGAATTGAATTTATAAACGTTGTTTATAAATGGAAAGGTGGGATTTGAATTGAAGTTATAAACGTTGTTTATAAATAATGCAGAGAATTCAAATGGACTTTGAATATAAGGAATTGAAATAGAATTTGAATAATAGAATTCAAATGGAGTTTAACTATAGAATTTGAACATAGTATTTCAAATGGAATTTGAATATAGAAATTCAAATGGGATTTATAATAAATAGATTTGGATAAATAGAAGTGGATTAGACTAAGAAGTTAATTAACATATTTAATTAACAAATTGAGTTAAAACGATTGGTATAGTTAAAATAGATTGGACAGGTATAGACATACAGGAGACAGGTATGGAATAAAGTATAGAAGTGAAATAAATAGAATGCCCGACAAAAAGGTACGTATTTAATTCATATATGAGATTTTATGCGCCGTATCGGCAAGCCGCTTGGCTTTTTCTTTTTCTTTTTGAGATGAGAAGGACCGGGAAAGCTATTTGAAATTTCCCGATGCTCCCGGTACAAAGGAGGTTATGGCGAATTTTTCCGGGAATTTAAGGAGATAGAATATTTTTAAGATAATTTGATAGTTAGAAATCAACGTATCGATATATATAGAAGTCGATAAGAAAACGAACTTAGAAATATAATAGTATAATCAAAAAGGAAGTCTAAGAATAAAATCTCGAAGGAATAGAAAGAGAAAGTGTATATGTGTTTAAAGGTGAATAATCAGTTGTATGGTATTGATTATTCGAGTAAGTAGTCTTGTCTGTTTTGACGTTAAATGTTATTCAGTCAAGGTCTGAGAGGTAATTATACCCCAACTTGGTTGATTTCATGATATACCGATAAGTAGCAAGATTCAGGCTCGAAGATCAGTGTGGAATAAGAATTAGTTAAATATTGTATTTGGGTTGTCGTAACGATGTTTTACACAACATCTGTTTCAACCCAAATATGTGCAAAGCTTGGAAATAGAATAATGAATATTTCCTAGTATAGAAAATAAAGGAAGACGATATATGGAAATGTTTTCCAAAGAACGTATAAGGCCAATATGGTTATTGAAAATATTTGGTTAACAAATATTGATAAAGAAATAGAGAAGAGGTTTAATTAATGGAATATTAATTAAAGGCTCACTGATTGTTGGATGTTTGGATGAACACTTGTTTTATTCGATAGTTAAATCATCGACTATCGAAACACTTGTTTTTATTCGATAGTTAAATCACAGACCATCGAAGTTTTGACCATCGTTGTCGATATGGAGAGACCGGTTGGATTATTATCCGAAGAACCACTCCGTATTGGCAAGGGTCACATACATTGATTTCTTCAACCGTACCAAGAGTGGAAGCGGAGAAGGAAACTTCTTTTAGCTAACACGTAATGTACTGTTGAGGACGTCAATCGGTGAATTGATGGATTTGACGATGTGGCATTCGAAGTGAATCTGGTATGATGATAAAACGTAGCCTCTGGCCTCATCAACCGGCAAATGACAGAAATCGGGCAAGCAGCATGGCTATGTAGGTCGCACCTATTAGGCTGTATAATCACCTGATCTAGAGTTTCATTTACTTCTAAAAATCTATTGTCGATGCTGTCCCATTCGGGAAATGGTTGCTGATACCAATCGTTGGTGATATACATTCGATACACTCAAGCGAAATGAGTGGTCGGTCATGTGTGGCTGAGTTGCAAGATGTTCTTGTTGAACTCGGTGTATTCTCCTCTAGAGATATACCAGCGGAAGGTGGTTCCATACCTTGTCATAGTTGGAAAATCAAATACCCAATACGTGCTTGCGGTTTATGATTGTATATATATGTGGAACGTGAGATGCAAACGTTCCACTAGATTGTTATTTACTTGATTTAGACATTATTATAATATCAAAAGAGTTTTGATATAAAGATAAGTCAAGTGTTTGGATTCTCATAAGGGAAAAACCCGTTCCGTGTTATACGGCGTGGTCTTATGAGATATCATTTAGTTTTCTGAAACTATTTTAAACTGTTTACTCGTACCAGTCCCATGACTGACCCGGAGTTTATTTTGTTTTGTTCTACCTAAACTCTTGGGTGCCTAAATTTGTACGGGCAGTCAAGTAGTTTAGGATTTTTCAGAAATATCTAAAGG
This sequence comes from Allium sativum, assembly GCA_030737875.1. Lineage (NCBI taxonomy): Eukaryota > Viridiplantae > Streptophyta > Magnoliopsida > Asparagales > Amaryllidaceae > Allium > Allium sativum. The sequence continues at coordinate 789,931,468 of CM060920.1, read as the reverse complement.
AGCTTGGAGCAGGAGGCTTCAGCGTTATCTAGTTATAGTGGTTCTGTTTTTTTGTAAGTGTTGTACTCTGATAAATGTATGTTATACAGTTAAGATTTTGTATTTCAAAGATATGATATATTATATTTTGTTCCGCTGCGATGTGAGATTCTGTGTTATTGTTTCTGTTCTTCTTCTATCTCTTTCTTCTAAAAAAAATGTTTCGTATTTTCGCGATATTTGGGTTGGACGTATGATGTATATAGTCAACTCTGATGTTGCGGAAATCTGGGTCATTATAGTTGGTATCAGAGCTTAGGTTGAGCGAATACCTAGGCTTGTTGGAATGTGCTCATTAGAGATAGGATCAGTAGTATCCTAGAATGGGTTGAGTGTATATATATACGAGAGAGCGTATTTGTTATTTGATATAAAAACTGTTTTATATTGTGTTGACTAGTCTGTTGAGTGGATTATAAATTTTGGTCGAATCGTGGGACGCCATGATGTCGATAGGAGTTTATAAACACTTGAACAGATGATTGGACACGATATTGTTTTTAAATAGTTGAGTTGATTGTTAGGATTATAATCAAATTAAATTATTAAAACTGAAATAGTTATATATATAACCAATGGAATTTGTATATGAAATCAAATATACAAATGAGATAAACTGAAATTGAATTCCAACCAGAATTCAAAATTTAAAATCCTGGGAGTTTGGAAAATATTTTTCTAAATGGAGTTTGAAAGAAATATAGTACCGAACTCACTTCAGTGGCTGGAAAATAATTCTGATGATGGTCGCAACATCAGCAGTGTTCATTTTCTAGTTTCTAAGTGATGAATTGCTGCCTTAGAAAAGTTTTGATGGAAATTTCTTTGAAAAGAAACAAGTTGTTTGAAAATTCAAATATTTTGAATTTGGGATATATATAAATATATGTATATATTTATATTACTTCAAAGGAATTTTGAAATGTGAAATGGGAATATAGATTTCAAATAGAAGTAAAATAAAGGAATTTGAATATATATATAATTCAAATAGAAGTGAAATAGAATTTGAATTCAAAGGAATTCAAATGAGTTTGAATAAAGAAAATTTCAAATAGAAATTGTATAAGAAAAATTGAAATGGAATTCAAATGGATTTGAATAAACAAAAGTTAAATAGAGATTTGAATATTAGAATTCAAATGGAATTTGGTTAAATAGAATTTCAAAGAGAATATAAAGTGGAGGTTGAATATTAGAATTCAAAGAAAATATAAAGTTTGAAATAGAATTTGAATTCAAAGGAGTTAAAATAGAATTTAAATTCAAAGGATTTCAAATAGAAATTGAATAAAGGAATTTAAATAGAAATTGAATAAAGGATTTCAAATGGAATTTGAAAAGAAGGGATTTGAAATGGGTTTTTGAATGAAGGATTTCAAATAGAAATTGAAAATAAGAAATTCAAATAGAATTTGAAGATAAGGAATTGAAATAGGAATTTGAATAGAAGAAATTCAAATAGAAATTGAATAGAAGGAAATAATATAGAGTTTGAATAAAGAAATTCAAATGGAATTTGAATATTGTAAATATATAGGACTTGAAAATTTGAAGAGAAATAGATCGGGAATATTATGTTGAAATGGAAAAATGGATTTGATATATAATTAAAAATATATCAGAATGGAGTTGAATTTATTATAAACAAAGTTAAAATGTTTATATTTATAAATATAATTAAAACTAGCTCGCCATAGCGCGGCAGTTCGTAAATTGGCGATTCGAACTTCAATTTAATATACAGAACTCAATTGAAGTCGGAATTCGTTGAAACAAGAATCGTCGGGACCGGTTGGATAATAGTTTTCTAATGAAAGAGAAAAATCTGGATTTCGTCGTATAGATTTTGAGTTATGTCAAAATCAAATTTTTAGAAAAACAGCGCCAGAACCATTATAAAACCATAACGGTTTAATTAAATAAATAAAAGGATTTTTAGGAAATAAAATCCGAATTGGCATTAGAAAAATCCAGACTGGAGATACAAAATAAATATGAACTCCAGTGAAGTAAGTGAAATGATTTTTAAGACAAAAATCATATTTTAAATGGTTAAATAGAATTAACTAAATTGGAGAATAATTAGCTAAGGGAAATTTGAGTCGAAATTGGGTTTTTGATAAGTGAAAGAGATTGAGAATTTATATTCGAAATCGAATATATAACTCGGGTTGAAAATATTATTTGATTAGCATAATTAAGTTGACATATATTTGAACAAGTTATATTCAAATAAAAAAGGGTGAAATAGGAAAAACGGTTAATTAGCAACTAGTTAATGGGAATTTGAACGATTGAAATTAAATTTAACTTAAGTAAGTTAAATGGATCGAAATGAATAAACTGAGTAAAATCAATGTGAATGAAATATGAATTGGGTGTGAATAAAAGGAAAAACCAAAAGAGTTAAAAGAAATTATATTTGTAAAACAAATATAAAGGAAATATATTTGTAAAACAAATACAAAGGAAGTCATGTGCAAACAAATAGAAGGAGAAATATTTGTAAAAACATTTACAAATAGAATTTAGAAGGGAATATTTGTAAAACATTTACAAATAGATTCAATGGAAATATTTATTTATAGAAAATAAATAGAATATTATAAATGAGATATTTATTTGTTAAATAAATAGAATTTAATCAAAGGAATATTCAGAAGATGAATAAAAAATGGAAACCCGTTTTTAACGGATAAATAGAAAGGATTAATTTATAAATAACAGTTTATAAATTAAATTAAATATTTATCATTCGATAGATGGAATATATAAGTCTGAACTTATATAGAGAAGAGATATTGGTTTTTAACACCGATAGTTTTAAATAGAAGGGGTACACAACACTTGTATAAGTGAAGCAACGTTATTAAAGAGAACATTTATAAAGTGAAGAACCGTTACTAAAAGTAAATTTTTATAAATAAATAAACGTTATCCAATAGGAGTTATTCGAATAGGAGAAGTCGATTAGAGTTAGAAATAATCGATTAGAGTTAGAATAAATCGATTAGAGAAAGAATTAACCAGTTAGAGTTGATCAGTTAGGATTAATCCGTAGAGTTAATTGAATATTAGTTATTCAATTAAAATTTATCGAATATTTGTTATTCAAATTAAGAGTTAACCAGATAGAGTTAATTGAACATAGTTAATCGAATTTGGATTTAATTGAATGTTAGTTATTCAATTAAAAGTTGATCGAATATAGTTATTGAGATAGAGTTAGTCAAACATAGTTACTCAGGATAAGTGCCATTTCGTACGACTGCTAGCGTAATTCGCAGGGCTGCAGATAGCCTAGGGCGGTCGGATGTTTCCTGAGGGAATCAGGCGTAACCATTGTGATCGCTGCGATCTAGAGTCAAGCGAATAGAGTAAAAGGAGTTATCGATTATTAGTAAATCGAAGGAGTTATCGATTATTTGTTAATCGAAATGTGTTATCGATTATAGTTTAATCGAAAAGAGTTATCGATTAGTTTAATCGAAGTGAGTTATAGAATATTGGTTATTCGAAGGAGTTATCGAATTTAGTTATTCGATGGAGTTAATCGAAAAGAGTTAAATCCAATAGAGTTAATTGATAAGAGTAAATTGAATAGAGTAAATCGAATATAGTTTATTCGAAGAAAGGTTTTCGAATCTAGTTATTCGAAAGAGAGATTATCGAATATAGTTATTCGAAGGGAGGAGTTATCGAATAAGGATTTATTCGAAAGAGAGTTACGTAAGAAAGTTTGAAATGTTGAGTATCAACATAAATAAGATTTTGAAAAGTTAATGGGTTTGTAGCACTTTTTCTACCTTAGCAATTTCGAGGACGAAATTATTTTAAGTGGGGAAGATTGTAATGACCCGGATCCTTATGGGTTAATTTTAAATATTTAATATGGATTTAAATATTGGGGGGGAGTAATATAAATGGAATTTTATATTATGTTATTAGTTTAATAATCAATTTCGATTTAAAATCAAATATATTAAATAATAGAATACGAAAATGGATTTAGTTAAATTCAAATTTTAATTTGAATTGAAAACAGTTCAAATAATTAATATGAAATTCTATTTGAATTTATAACGATAATAATATTTATTTATTATCGAGGAGAATAAATTGTCTGGAATTAATTTATATTGGTTTAAAATTAATATCTCCTTCAGATGATCGAATTAGACTTCATGACCTATCCCAGTGTGCCCGGAATAGTGGTATTACCCCAGAATTGACAGTTGTTGAGTTCAGAAAGGGGTTCAGAATTCTGTGATAGTTTAAATTAAAGGATACAGTTTTTAAAACAAATTAAAATAGAAATAAAATGGGTGGACAGAAATAAAACAAGGAGATGTATACTGGCCGCACAAATCAAAAGGGGAGAAGCAAACACGGTCCCTCTTCAAACTCCAGAAATTAAATGGCCTTGCTGTTCAATCCTTATACCACGTCCTTCTCTTTAAAATCACGGTGAGCTCCCTTAATCTCCCTTCTACTTTCTGCGTTCAGAAGCAAAATCAAAAATGGCCGCGCCTCACTCCTTTTTCATTTCCTCGAATCGAAAACTATAAGCCTCGAAATCAAAATGGAAGACGTTGTTTTCCACTTCAAAGTGAAATCGCTAATCAGACCATCGATCGACTAGAAGGAAGCTGGGTGGGCGTCGCAGCTTCCACGTTGAGCCGGAAAAGGGAAAACCGAGTTCATCAAACAACTCGAAGGCATAATTCGCGAGTAGAAGACAACGCGATACGAAGTTGACCTCGAGATTGAAGCAACGTTCAAAGACCTAGGGACTCGATTTCGAGTCGTACGGTTTAAGGTCGCGATACTGGTGATGTTAAGATCTTCGATGGTGGGGGAGCAGTCAGTAACGCTGAGGCATACGAGATGATGATAAGGTTAGAATTGGCTCCAAGCATCACAAAGGAGATGCGGTTTGGTTTTCCTGGTACTACGTTCTGGCGTATGTGGCAAGGGAGGGTCGTGATCTCTGAAGAAGGCCTGGAATTGCGAAGAGCATTTTGGTTTGGAAAATTGAACCAATAGCAGGTAAATTCTTATTTAAAATTTGATTAGTATAATAGTTAAACTAAAATTTGCATATTGTTAGAAAGAAAAATTTTGTTTACTAATAATGCGAAATTTAGAAACTAAAAGGAAAATTTTAAATGAGTGAATCATTGTATAAATTTTAAATTAGATAAGTGAAATATTTAAATTTGAAATCGTTAGTTGTTCAAATCCAAGAAGTTTAAAAAAAAAAGGGATTTAAAAAGGTAAATATTTTAATTAAATTCTTTATTTACTTTTAGAATGTTTGATGGCTTAAATAACGAATGTCATATGAAAATATATGCAAGGTTTTATCGAATGGAGTAAGTCGAGAATTTTATAGCTGCGGATCATTTAAGCTGGAATTAAAATATGGAATCAAGATGGATCGAAAAATAAAACGGTGAGTAAATCTCACCATTTAATTAGAATTATTTCTAGTTGTTAAAAATAATTGCTATGCTTGTTTGAATGGTGTTTGGTTGATTTAAATATATATAGTTATTTAGGATATATATATATATATTGGGTTGATGATTGGTTGGATTCCCGCAGTTTCATTAGCGGATGCCCGTAGTTTCATAGCGGATGATTACCCTATGCGCCCCACGCTATGATAGTGGATGACCTTCATACCGCGATATCGTGCCTCGAAGCAGGATAGGTATTATTTATGTGCTAACATCTGTGGATGCAGGAAAAACAGGTTGGAGGAATCCAACTGGGTTCCTCAAAAATATATATTATCTGTTTGTTTGTTTGATTTCATATATATTCATATATGATGTGTTAAAAATCAAATGATTGAAAATTGGTTGATTTGATTGTTTAAAATACCACTAGAGCTTGAATATTGATTTATAAAAATATCGAAAGGGGTATTTGATATTTAAAAAGGGAATTCTATTTTTATAAATAGAATTTGAATTTTTAATAAAACTATAGAAAATATTAACTTGTTTTGAAGGTATATAAAACAAGTGATCGAATTTATAAACTCTGTTTATAAATGAAAATATGGGATTTGAATCGAATTTATAAACTTTGTTTATAAATGAAATTATGGGATTTGAATTGAATTTATAAACGTTGTTTATAAATGGAAAGGTGGGATTTGAATTGAAGTTATAAACGTTGTTTATAAATAATGCAGAGAATTCAAATGGACTTTGAATATAAGGAATTGAAATAGAATTTGAATAATAGAATTCAAATGGAGTTTAACTATAAAATTTGAACATAGTATTTCAAATGGAATTTGAATATAGAAATTCAAATGGGATTTATAATAAATAGATTTGGATAAATAGAAGTGGATTAGACTAAGAAGTTAATTAACATATTTAATTAACAAATTGAGTTAAAACGATTGGTATAGTTAAAATAGATTGGACAGGTATAGACATACAGGAGACAGGTATGGAATAAAGTATAGAAGTGAAATAAATAGAATGCCCGACAAAAAGGTACGTATTTAATTCATATATGAGATTTTATGCGCCGTATCGGCAAGCCGCTTGGCTTTTTCTTTTTCTTTTTGAGATGAGAAGGACCGGGAAAGCTATTTGAAATTTCCTGATGCTCCCGGTACAAAGGAGGTTATGGCGAATTTTTTCGGGAATTTAAGGAGATAGAATATTTTTAAGATAATTTGATAGTTAGAAATCAACGTATCGATATATATAGAGGTCGATAAGAAAACGAACTTAGAAATATAATAGTATAATCAAAAAGAAGTCTAAGAATAAAATCTCGAAGGAATAGAAAGAGAAAGTGTATATGTGTTTAAAGGTGAATAATCAGTTTTATGGTATTGATTATTCGAGTAAGTAGTCTTGTCTGTTTTGACGTTAAATGTTATTCAGTCAAGGTCTGAGAGGTAATTATACCCCAACTTGGTTGATTTCATGATATACCGATAAGTAGCAAGATTCAGGCTCGAAGATCAATGTGGAATAAGAATTAGTTAAATATTGTATTTGGGTTGTCGTAACGATGTTTTACACAACATCTGTTTTAACCCAAATATGTGCAAAGCTTGGAAATAGAATAATGAATATTTCCTAGTATAGAAAATAAAGGAAGACGATATATGGAAATGTTTTCCAAAGAACGTATAAGGCCAATATGGTTATTGAAAATATTTGGTTAACAAATATTGATAAAGAAATAGAGAAGAGATTTAATTAATGGAATATTAATTAAAGGCTCACTGATTGTTGGATGTTTGGATGAACACTTGTTTTATTCAATAGTTAAATCATCGACTATCGAAACACTTGTTTTTATTTGATAGTTAAATCACAGACTATCGAAGTTTTGACCATCGTTGTCGATATGGAGAGACCGGTTGGATTATTATCCGAAGAACCACTCCGTATTGGCAGTATCGTGCGAATCAGATTATATAAAGATAATCGAAGACGGAGTAGAGTGCAAGGACTTTTCTATTTATAGAAATAGTGCCTTCAGTTCATCCTGTTCCTGGGTGACTTGTACGGATGAATGTTTGACAGAGTATTTCCAGAAAGGGTCACATACATTGATTTCTTCAACCGTACCAAGAGTGGAAGCGGAGAAGGAAACTTCTTTTAGCTAACACGTAATGTACTGTTGAGGACGTCAATCGGTGATTTGATGGATTTGACGATGTGGCATTCGAAGTGAATCTGGTATGATGATAAAACGTAGCCTCTGGCCTCATCAACCGGCAAATGACAGAAATCGGGCAAGCTGCATGGCTATGTAGGTCGCACCTATTAGGCTGTATAATCACCTGATCTAGAGTTTCATTTACTTCTAAAAATCTATTGTCGATGCTGTCCCATTCGGGAAACGGTTGCTGATCCCAATCGTTGGTGATATACATTCGATACACTCAAGCGAAATAAGTGATCGGTCATGTGTGGCTAAGTTGCAAGATGTTCTTGTTGAACTCGGTGTATTCTCCTCTAGAGATATACCAGCGGAAGGTGGTTCCATACCTTGTCATAGTTGGAAAATCAAATACCCAATACATGCTTGCGGTTTATGATTGTATATATATGTGGAACGTGAGATGCAAACGTTCCACTAGATTGTTATTTACTTGATTTAGACATTATTATAATATCAAAAGAGTTTTGATATAAAGATAAGTCAAGTATTTGGATTCTCATAAGGGAAAAACCCGTTCCGTGTTATACGGCGTGGTTTTATGAGATATCATTTAGTTTTCTGAAACTGTTTTAAACTGTTTACTCATACCAGTCCCATGACTGACCCGGAGTTTATTTTTTTTTGTTCTACCTTAACTCTTGGGTGCCTAAATTTGTACGGGCAGTCAAGTAGTTCAGGATTTTTCAGATATATCTAAAGGAACTTGGAGTAGGAGGCTTCAGCGTTATCTAGTTATAGTGGTTCCGTTGTGTTGTAAGTGTTGTACTCTGATAAGTGTATGTTATACAGTTAAGATTTTGTATTTCAAAGATATGATATATTATATTTTGTTCCGCTGCGATGTGAGATTCTGTGTTATTGTTTATGTTCTTCTTCTATCTCTTTCTTCTAAAAAAATGTTTCGTATTTTCGCGATATTTGGGTTGGACGTATGATGTATATAGTCAACTCTGATGTTGCGGAAATCTGGGTCATTACATACATTCTCCCGTCCTTAAAGGATTTCGTCCCTGAAATCTGCAAGTTAAGAAGAATGTGTCCTACCATCCATCATCCATCTACTCAAAATATCATCCATTAGCAATCATTGTCCTTAAAAGATTTCTAATGCTGTATGAACATATGCAGAAAGTGTGTGTATATGTTCCTTATCTAATGCAAATGATCAGGCCTGATTGATCCTTTCAAATGCAAACTATGTTTAGTGAAATGAATCCAATATGTATGCAAAATTTTCCTATTATAATTCATAATTTCTACATGAGTGCACAAACATTCAATCATATGCAAAAACCAAATGATAGCACAACCAAGTTTCCAAAATAAACACTCATGCATATGCAAGTATGAAACTGTGACTGAGCCGATCTAGTGCCTAATGTGTATTCATGCATCCATGAGCAACCACTTGCGACCACTTGCAACCATTACGCAATCATAACATGTTTCAATTACATGTTTACATCCAAAAAGATTCTACCTATGGTTCTCAAGATAGGATCGAGGAGAGAAACAAGATAAAGCAAAGCATCTAGAAAAAGAAGTTAAAGATGTACCCCCAGAAGGTCCGGTCTGCTTCTTAGGGCAGTCCTTGCTGATGTGTCCAGTCTCCCCACAATGAAAACATTCACCTTGCTTTCTCTTCCTCTTCCTACAATCCTTGGCTATGTGCCCTTCCGTACCACAGAAATTGCATTTCCTTTTATCACGTGAGCTGTCGTTCTTGCCTCCTTTCTCAGAGTCTACCTTCTTATTTTGAGAATCGTTGGGCTTGACCTCTTTCTTGCCCTTCTTATCTTCCTCATACAGTAGGGCCATATCCACCAAGCTTTCAAAGGTCGCCCCCATGGGCACATGAGTCATGGCCAAACCATGTAGTGGCTCGTTCAAGCCTCGTGCAAAACGTAGCGCCTTTTTCTGAGGAGTGTTGACTAACTCCAATCTGAAGCGAGCAAGCTGATTGAAACGGTTCACGTATTCTTTAACCGTCATATTTCCTTGTTTAAGGGCCAGAAACCGTTCCATTTGGAGACTCTCCTCTGCCGATGACAAGAACTTAAGCCCAAATCTCCCTCTAAATTCCGCCCAAGTCTCAATGGGCCTAGTAGCGTTGGTGACTTCCCACCAATAAGAAGCTTCCTCTTTCATGAGCCACGCTGCCAACTGTACTCTCCTATTGTCCTCTACCTCAAAGATAACAAACAAGTCTTCGGTTTCCTTCAACCAATTCCGTGCCTCAACAAAAGTTTCAGTTCCTAGGAAATCCTTTCCGCCCATGGCCTTAAAGTCCTTGCATATCTTTGAAAAAGCGGTTTCTCGCGGGGGTTGAAGAGGATGAGGAGGAGGATTGGCTAGGCCTGTCACATCAGCCCGAGCCTCGAGGAAACGACGGAACCAAGTGGGTATATTGACACCCTCGGGAAGATTAAGATCGTCTTCCATGATAAGCTGAAAACGAAAAAGGAAAAGATTCAAACGAGGAAACAATGATTGTGCTAATGGCTTTTTGGGGAATAGCCTATTAAAATAAACCAACTTTTCTTGAAAAGTGCTTCTTTGTAAATGGCTTTAAAAAAAAGAAATTCAAAAGGTTTTCAAAACTTTTGCCCAGTCTTGGTAACCTTCTGCTCTGATACCAAGTGTAACACCCCACCTCCACTAGGGTCACTCACAAAGGGAATGCACTAGTTTTGGAGGGGTATTATCGAGATAACATCACAGAATTATCACAAGACAGAACATTAACAAAAATTTAAGTGAACAGCGGAAGAATTTATGAGCAAAACAGAACTTCATTTTATTCCAAAATAAACCATGTCTCTTACAAGCATTTCAAATAACTTCATTACAACTGTCTTGTAATAATAGCCAAAGAAGCAATAACTTAAAAACAGAAAAATAGCTTTTTCCCCAAGTGCAGTAAAAAGAAGCAGCCATAGCAAACCGTACATGCTGAGCCAAAGCAAGTGATATCCAAGCTAAGAGCTAGTGTTTCCTCCCTGAGAACCTGGGGGGAAACGAAAGAAAAAGAGGCGAAAGGATAAGGGTCAGTCATAAAGACTGAGTAAGTCCTAGTGACTTTCAGTGTAAAAACGGTTAAAACAACCTGTCATGTATGAACTGGAACTAAACTTAAGAATAGTCTCAAGGTGAACAAGATAGACTAAGGTGATCAGGATAAGTCAAGACAAGTCAAGTAAAGCATCACATGTTCGAGATCCGTTGCATCGATTTTACTAGTATACTAAGCCCATGTCACAAATTAATCACGAAATAAATCCCACAGCCCAATATCATGAAATGACCCTGAAACGGGGTCTGACCCAAGTACGGGGTCCTACGGAGCGATTATCTAGTCGATCGGCTCCCTACAAGTTCTAGCTCGTCAAGTGTCCGTGTCATACGGCTAATCACGAATGTAGTCACCTGTGCTGGGTCCACCTTCGGGTGTATCAGCCCTAGGGTGTCAACCCCTGACACGATTCAAGATGCACAGATAAATCTACGGATACCCAGTGCCTGCCCCAGAATACGTGCACGACCGTAGTCCACCGAACCTACATTGGCATACCCCACTGCCGTCGTTCACCTCTTACAATCAGCCCAGTAATCGTGCCCCACCCGGCCTAGCCCCAGGGTACCTTGATACATCTAGAGGGTTACTGCTGAAAAGGGTCGTGTCTAGGGTTTCGCCTACAGATTAGGCCATGTAATTCGTGACCTAACCCGCCTAACCGATTAAGTCATGTAATTCGTGACTTAATCCTTTTCCAGTCTAGTCGTGTCAAGATGGTTAAGTATGTCATTTAAATTCGTGACTTAACTCGCCTACGTGTCATGTCAAGTTGGCTAAGTGTTGTCGTGTCAAGTTCATGACTTAGCCCTACAAATCGTGTTCAAGTTGGTTAAGTTGTCTTTTCATGTTCATGACTTAACCCTAATTCGCATTAATTGAATCGTTAATGCACCGAACCACTCACATTGGATCCTATTGTTCGTAGCCACTGGATTTGCCGGGCGGTTCCGGGCAGGTTTACGCTACGAACTCAACCCAACCTCGGGTTTCAAGCGCGATGTGACCAACTACCCACATTGGATCCTATTATTTGTAGCAACTGGATTTGCCGGGCGGTTCCGGGCAGGTTTACACTACAAACTCAACCCAACCTCGAGTTGGCCACTTTCTTGTTTTCTAAAGTCATGCCCATGTTCTTATCAAATTCGTGCTATTTTCATAGCATGTTCATATGTCAATTTCGTGCCCAACTAAGGCATGTTTCAAGTCAAGTTATGGCATGTTCAAGTCAAGTTTTCGTGCCATATTTCATGTTCTACTTATGCCAAATTTCACGATTTATGATTATAATCAATTCAAGTTTTGCCTATTCTACCCAATCGTATCCCCAACGTATATAAACGTACTTCGTTCACAAGCATAAACAATTCAAGAGATAAAGGGGAATAACACCAAACATGTGATAGGCATATGTGACAATTCCACCATCACTTGCATAATAAACAGGCTATAACATATCACATGGTTTCAATACTAGCATGATGATAACTTGGCATAGTAATGGTTCCAACTTAGTTCAACATGATGAATTCAACTTTACATCATAGGCATAATAATCATTGCGGGCATAATAATGATTTTATTACAAACATGAAACATTATAGGCATGGTAATTCTAATAGGCATAGTGGATTCCAATTTAGTATTTTTAACATAATGATTCTCATCTAGCATTATAAACATAATGATTCCAACTTTTCATCATAACATAGCAATTCCCAATTTGTCATTAACATGATAGGTATATTAACATCACATGCATAGTTTCATTAACATCATAGACATGGTTTAATTAGCATCATAGGCATGGTTTAATCAACATGAGGATTTCAATGAACATAATGATTCCATGGACATGTATTTGTTCAACTTGCAATAAAATTAAGCCCAAGTGATTCATAACAACATCAACATCATGATAAGTTTAACTTGCAACATTAACATAGCAATATTCCCAAATTTTGATTCAAAGTTAAACAATATAAACATGGATTAATAATAGTTCCTAAATCCGGTTTCAATTCATAGCATGTCCATGTTATTTCAGCATTTTTGCCTAAAAAGTGACATAGAACTTACAATATGAAGAAAGCAATCCAAATCAAAACTTTAAATCAAATAGCCCCAAATCCGTTGTCTAAAGCGTCGTAGTTGTTGTAGCTTCTAGTTGTAGCCTTCAAGAATCATCCTTCGTCTTCTTTAATTTTTGTTCTTTGTATTTTTTATTTAGAGTTCTAGGTTTAATGGCGGCTGCATGAGTGCTAAAATGAAATAGTATGATTTAGGCTAGGTCTTAGGGTCTTTAAATAGTTGTAGGCAACTCATTTAGGCCATTAGATCAACCCCAGAGTCAATCCGGACCATCAAAACACATACCGGGCTTCAAAAATGGGTTCTGGGCCAAACCAGGCCGACCAGGTCGACCTGTACAGGGGGGGTCGACTCTAGGGTCGACCTGGCCTGGGGAGGTCGACTCTAGGGTCGACTCGGTTCTGTCTGCCAGAAAGTCTGCTGAAACTTGTTTTAGCCATAACTTGGTCATACGGACTCCGATTTTCGAAAACTCGGACTCTATTTCGCGTATTTTTTCGAGAGGAACGCAATGGTGAAGTCCATTTTACCTAATTCCTGATTCTTAAATTAATTATCCTTATTTTACTATCTTTTCCGTTACACACACCGTTACCGAACTAATTTTTCTTCTCTTCCAAATATTAATTAATTCTTCTTATGCATCGCCATTATTTACCTATCTAAACATATTTTTATATATTTTATTTCATTTTTAATTATACCTTGATTTCTTGTTTTCACATGTTGTTAAAATTCGGGTTGTTACACCTTACGTAACTCTCGGATTCTATTTACGAATCCACTTTTTTTATTGAAAAACATTTGATTATAAATATAGCGTTAAAATCCCTACTTCTGAAATATCTAACTCCAAATTATAACTCGATTAACTCAAATCAGTTAACCCTAACCTCATTAACTTTAACTCGATTAACTATAATTCATTAATTCTTATCACTTAACTCCTTTCGAATAAACTATATTCGATTAACTCCTTTCGAATAAACTGTATTCGATAACTCCTTTAACTCTATTCGAATAAACTATATTCGATTAAATCCTATTCGTTTAACCAATATTCAACTAACTCTTATTCGAATAACTAATATTCAACTAACTCTCTTCGAATAACTAATATTCGATTAACTCTCTTTCGAATAACCAATATTCGATTAACTCTCTTTCGAATAACAAATATTCGATAAACTCTCTTCGAATAAACTATATTGGATCAACTCTCTTCGAATAAACTATATTCAATTAACTCTCTTTCAAATAACCAATATTCGATTAACTCTCTTTCGAATAACCAATATTCGATTAACTCTCTTTCAATAACCAATATTCGATAAACTCTCTTTCGAATAACCAATATTCGATTAACTCTCTTTGAAAAATTATATTCGATTAACTCTCTTCGTATAAACTATATTCGGTTAACTCTCTTTCGAATAACCAATATTCGATTAACTCTCTTTTGAATAACCAATATTCGATTAACTCTCTTTTGAATAACCAATATTCGATTAACTCTCTTCGAATAAACTATATTCGATTAACTCTCTTCGAATAAACTATATTCGATTAACTCTCTTTCGAACAACCAACATTCGATTAACTCTCTTTCGAATAACCAATATTCGATCAACTATCTTTCGAATAACCAATATTCGATTAAATCTCTTTCGAATAACCAATATTCGATTAATTCCTTTCAAATAAACTATATTCGATAACTCTTCTTTCGAATAAACTATATTCGATTACTCTTCTTTCGAATTAACTATATTCGAATATCTCTAATCCGACTAACTCTAATTCAATTAACTCTATTCGAATAACTAATATTCGACTAACTCTTGTTCATTAAACTCTATTCAATTAACTCTAACTCGATTAACTCTAATCGATTTATTCTAATTCGATTAACTCAAATCGATTAACTCCTTCTCGATTTATTTAACTTAATCGATTAACTCTAATTCAATTATCTCTAATCGATTAATTCTATTTCGATTTGATTAACACATTTTGATTAACTTCTTTGATTAACTCTACTTCCATATTCAGTTTCAAATATCGATGTTGAAATCGATTATTACTTCTCTATATAAGTCCTGACTTATATATTCCATTTATCCAATGATAAATATTTTATTTAATTTATAAAATATCATTTATAAATTAATCTACTCAATCAATCAGCTAAAACAGATTCTATTTAACATCCTTGCTTTAAATCCATATCATGTTATACCCGTGTGCGAAGCACGGGTCTAAACTTTCCTGATGTAAAATTCTATTCATTTGCCAAATATTTCCTTATATGACATTCTTTTCATTTTCCAATAAATTCCTTTTATAACTCTATTTATTTTCTATGTAAATATTTCCTTTTATAATCTATTTATTTTTAAAAAAAAATTCTATAATTCTAATTATTTTATAAATATTTCCTTTTCAGTTCTATTTGTAAATGTTTTACAAATATTTCCTTTTCAATTCTAATTATTCTATTTGTAAATGTTTTCCAACGAATTCCTCCGCCACCAAACGTACATACGTTTGAAGAGATCAACTTACGTGATCTGTTAAATATACTCTGTCAGACATTCTTCCATATAGGTTGTCCTAGGACTGGACAAACCGAAGGCACTATTCTATAAACAGGACAGCCCTTGCATAACTCCGTTTTCAATTATCTTCATCATATTTGATCGCAGCGCTAATGCCCATATAGAGTGTTCTTCAGATAATGAATCTGATCCCGGTCTCTCCGTATTGATGACGGAAAAATGGTCAAAAACTTCGATAGTCGGTGAGTTAACCATCAAATAAAAACATGTGTGCAAACAATGGTCGTATCTCCAAATGGAAATCTTACCGAGCAAATCATCAATCAACACTGATTCCCCTAATTCAATTTGTCACTCAATTATCCATTTTCCTATTCCTGCTTCCATATATTCAACATTTCTTATTTTCTAAATTTAGAAAATATACGTTATTACCATTGGAAAACGTTTCCATCTTTTTTTCATGTATCACTGTCATTCCAGTATTTTTTATCTTCAAATATTTCATTTTCTGGGATTAGAAAATATCTCTGATTATATTTGGAAAATGCTTCCAAAACTCATTCATTGGATTTAAACAGATGTTTAAATAAAACATTGCTATGCCAACTCAAACCGTTACCTTCATCAACTAACTCACTTAACCAACCTTCACTATTGAACCTTAACCGTTCCTTAGTTAAAAACGAAGCCAATCAAGTTGGGGTATAACTATCTCTCAGACCTTAACTGAACAACATTTCTAACTTCGAAATAGACAAGGTTCACCCTTTAGATCTTTAACAAACTTCCTTACATAACTCTCGGATTCTATTTATGAATCAACTTCTTTATTGAAAAACATTTGATTATAACTATAGCGTTTAAATCCCTACTTCTAAAATATCTAACTTCAAAATATAACTCAATTAACTCAAATCATTTAACCTTAACCTCAATAACTTTAACTCGATTAACTTTAATTCATTAATTCTTATCACTTAATCCTTTCGAATAAACTATATTTGACTAACTCCTTTCGAATAAACTATATTCGATAACTCCTTTAACTCTGTTCGAATAAAATATATTCAATTAACTCCTATTCGATTAACCAATATTCGACTAACTCTTATTCAAATAACCAATATTTGATTAACTCTCTTCGAATAACCAATATTCGATTAACTCTCTTATGAATAACCAATATTCGATTAACTCTCTTTCGAATAACAAATGTTCGATTAACTCTCTTTCGAATAACCAATATTCGATTAACTCTCTTCCAATAAACTATATTCGATTAACTCTCTTTCGAATAACCAATATTCGATTAACACTCTTTCGAATAACCAATATTCGATTAACTCTCTTTCAAATAACCAATATTCGATTAACTCTCTTTCGAATAACCAATATTCGATTAACTCTCTTTCAAATAACCCATATTCGATTAACTCTCTTTCGAATAACCAATATTCGATTAACTCTCTTTCAAATAACCAATATTCGATTAACTCTCTTTCGAAAAACCAATATTCGATTAACTCTCTTCGAATAAACTATATTCGATTAACTCTCTTCGAATAAACTATATTCGATTACTCTTCTTTTGAATAAACTATATTCGATTACTCTTCTGTCGAATAAACTAATTTCGAATAACTCTAATCCGACTAACTCTAATTCAATTAACTCTATTCGAATAACTAATATTAGACTAACTCTTGTTCGATTAACGAATAAACTATATTTGAATAACTCTAATCTGACTAACTCTAATTCAATTAACTCTATTCGAATAACTAATATTAGACTTACTTTTGTTCGATTAACTCTATTCAATTAACTCTAATTCGATTAGCTCTAATCGATTTATTCTAATTCGATTAACTCAAATCGATTAACTTCTTCTCGATTTATTTTACTTAATCGATTAACTCTATTTCAATTAACTCTAATCGATTAATTCTATTTCGATTTGATTAATACATTTTGATAAACTTTATTGATTAACTCTACTTCCATATTCAGTTTCAAGCATCGATGTTGAAATCGATTCTTACTTCTCTATATAAGTCATGACTTATATATTCCATTTATCCAATGAAAAATATTTTATTTAATTTATAAAATATCATTTATAAATTAATCTTCTCAATCTATCAGTTAAAAAAGATTCTATTTAACATCCTTGCTTTAAATCCATATCATGTTATACCCGTGTGCGAAGCACGGGTCTAAACTTTCCTGATGTAAATTTCTATTCATTTGCCAAATATTTCCTTATATAACATTGTTTTCATTTTCCAATAAATTACTTTTATAACTCTATTTATTTTATAAGTAAGTATTTCCTTTTATAATCTATTTATTTTCTCAATAAGATCTTTTTCTATAATTCTAATTATTTTATAAATATTTCCTTTTCAATTCTATTTGTAAATGTTTTACAAATATTTCCTTTTCAATTCTATTTGTAAATGTTATACAAATATTTCCTTCTCAATTCTATTTGTAAATGCTATACAAATATTTCCTTATCAATTCTTCTTTGATTTTATAATTTTCTTTTATAAAATTCTTTTCCTTTTTGATATAAAATCCATTGATTTTATATAAATAATTCATTTTCGAAATACACTTTGAAAATCCCCTTTTCTACATCCCAGTATTTCTTACGGTATTTAAAATACCAAATAATAATGATCAATATCATTCAACGCACATAATCAACCACGGATTATATATCACATCATATATTACAATATATGAAAAGAAAAGTATTATAAATATTGAAGAATCCAGTTGGATCCCTCCAACCTGTTTCCTTGCATCATAAATGTTAAAAAATATAATTAACATCGATTTCATTTCAATATGAAATATTCAGCTAAACAGAATCAGTATTTGATTAACGATTTATAAATATATCGTTATTTATAATTTCAAACAATACTTAAGCAATTCAACCAAACGGTCAACACACAACAATCAATCATCATTTAGCAGTTCTAATAATACGTTATAAAAATATAACAGTTCAGAGTTGGTGAGTTTTACTCACATTGGACGATCATCGTTAATAACGATAACCATCGCTCGATTCAGACGGACAATTTATTTTGCTATAAATTGTAACGAGCTTCAATTCACACCGAGTCAGTTCCACTACGTAGCCACCATCCGTGCGATCCCAACGGATCTTGTTTCGCTGGATTCTGATATCGTATGATCAAGATATCAAATTTACAAGTCGGTATACATGTTTAAATAATACTAACTTAAATTTATTTTCCATTATTGGGCCTCACCCTTTAAATCTCCGCCCAAACTCCTTTTCGACCCGCATCTCTTCTTCCTCAATTCGACATAAATCACGCTGCTCCTGTATTCCAACATTTCCATTGCCAATTCTTCCTTTCAACCTCTAACGCATTTGTTTCTCCACGAATTTCCAAACGAACTTCATCATTGAACTCCTTTACTCAGCCTCTACCACCTCCCCCTGACCTCGACAAGCTCGCACTCCTCAATTGACTTCCGTCATCTGAAGCCGTAGCACCCAAGTCGACATTTTTCAGCGTCAAATTCCATCAAAAATCACGTACAAGTTAAACTCCGCAAGATACACCCAAATCAACAACTAAAAACTTAGATCGATTCTTCCATTCACCAAAATATCCAACCCTAGTTCACAAACTTTACGCTGTACAAAACGGCTTTGACAAAAATAGAATCGCACCATTCAAAATACATACGGAAAGGAAGAGAAATGCTTGAGTATCTCAGATATATATATATACGTATATTGATTTATGCTATTTTATTTGAATTTCCAGAATTTTTTTGATGATGATTTTCTCGTTTTGAGTAAGAAACTGACGGCGGACAATGTTTGATCGAAATGAAAAAATTAGGTTTTAGAGAGGGTTTGGTGAGGGTATTTATAGATAGGATAAATATCTAAATATTTTGAGAAATTTTCTAGATATTTTTATTTTAATATTCGTTTTTGCCTTCTAAAAATTCGTGTGATCACACACGATATCTAAAAATCATGAAAATGGACATACACCTTTAGTTCGACATTACGGACCAAATGAAACTGGTTTCGTCGAAAACGGAGGTCGTTTGCAAAACTAGCTATTTTTAAAGCTTTAAATAATCCAATTTAAATATTAAATGTATTTAAAAATAATTAAATTAAATATATATATATATATATTATCGTATATATTCACAACAGAATATCAAACAACTCTAATTGGATTTATAACTCGATATTTCAAAATTCCCAGTTATATCGATATTCGATTTATATTAAAAATCCTTTTATAATATAAATAGATATTTATAAATTTCGAAGGAATTCCATAGCGACTTTTCGAAAATTTGATTTGGACATAAATCAAAATCCACACGACGAAATCCCGATTTTTCTCTTCCACTAGAAAAATATACTTCACCAGCTCCTAACGTTTCTTGTTTCACAGAAATCCGATTTAAAACGGACCCTGTATATTCAGTTGAAGTTCAAATCACCAAATAGCGAACTGCCGTGCCATTTCGAGCTTGATTATAATTATATTATAATTCATACATTCAAACTGTCGTAATTTAAATATATATCGTACTCAAATTTTAAATTGAAATATATATTTTGAATTGTCTTTTTCACACTATATCGTCAATTCACTATTTCCGACTATTTCAAAATTGAATATATTATTATATTATTTATATAAATTAAATATTCATTATTATTTAATTAAACGACCATATAAATCTCTAAATCATTATTTAAATAATTAAATAAATAAATTATTACACCGTAAAAATACGGGACATTACAATATATAATATGCATAATATATATATTTAACGGCCCGAATAGAACGTGCCGCGCCGCGACTGTTGGCGAATTTCGACCATTGGCTTTGAATTGACATTACGGGAGATCCGACCATCGGATTCTCCTAAAACCGAGCTTTCCAAAGAATATAAGAAATTTGAAATCTAATAGTTGGATTTGGAATTATGTCCAAATCAAATTTGGAAAAGGTCGATGTAAGTGTAGTTTGATGACCGTTTATGGAAATCGACTGAAAGGGCCTTAATAAAATTATTAAAAATATTAATAATTTGTGTAAAATTATAATAAATGATTTAGAAAGAATTTGGATGGAAAATTCCACATTTGTGAAGATAAAAATATATTTTTATCAAAATGGACTAGTTATTAACTAGAAAGATACACGACGCCATATATGACCTATCGCAATGAAAAACCATGGTGTTGCTAGCTACAATGTTGCCATTGTTATGCTGTTTTTTGTATATTGCAACGCTCGCTTCAGTGTGTTAGCATAGATATTAAATTGTGTTCCAGTAGCTATAGATATATTCAGATTAAAAAAGTTAAAAAATAATGACACCTCAGCGATCCACACCTTTAGTTAAAACGAAATCTCAACCATTCAATCAACACCCTTATCTGCACCTCACCTTTTCTAATTCCCGCTGTTATTTTCTTTTACCCGCTTATTTACTGTGATGAAAAGGAATTTCGCTCGGTCCGAACCAGTCGCTAAACCGACCCAGACCGTTCGAAATGCCTGATCGTTTCGAGAACACGACAAAATAGAACGCACACGGAAGAACATTTCATTGTATATTACAACAATGCATCAGATTACAAGAATATACAGAGTATAAATGAATATTACACAGAAATATCAGAGATTTAAATTACATTTAAATTACATAGCAGCGGAAAATAATACAATACACAACAAGAAGTAGATATACGAATACAAAGCTTTCCGGATATCGTTCCAGCTGTAAACCAGGATCCTGTGAATATAAATCTGCAAAACCAAAACTACTAGCTGCCCGTGTCAAAATAAGGGCACCCAGAGTTTAGGTTAAAACAATAAACTCCAGGTCAGTCATGTGACTGGTGTGAGAACTAAAACAGTTATTTATCTTTATTTTCAAAGTAAGGTAAATCAAGGGACCACGCCGTATAACACGGAACGGGTTTCCTCCCAAGAATACCAGTGCATAAAACAACAGCGCAATGCTAAATAAGGAAAAATGAAGCTGTTATAAGACCCAGGTCCTATCACACAATACAACGCAAGCCGGGGGATAGGGTATTCCCTTATAACAGCCAAAGAATGCTTGATACGTTTTAAAACAAACCATTTGATACTATTATAAGTGCATAGTGTATAAAACAACTTCAAATCATAAGTATCAATCATAGGCGGCATGGGTACCATATATCATGTCGCCATACTAGGCTCTACAATCAAAACCGCAAATGTCACGTATTTGGAAATTGGATTTCCATCTATGAACCGAGGCAAAAGATAGTCCTCAACCGATTCGAGACAATCTAGCTCATGTCTCAGGTCAGAGCTCGAGTGACCTTGGAGCGACAGGGCCGGTCCACCGATGTGGGTTAAACTTAAATCCTGAACACTGCGTTTCCCCGCCCTTTGGGGCGTAAGTCCGATCCGTCTGCCGACCAGAATGCATCGGTCGAAACCGATATAACCGAGGCGCCTCGCAACAGCAACAACCACATAAGTCAAACTCGTCAGGGCGTGTAAAACCACTGACGCCACTTTTTAGCTAGAAGGAAACGCATGCCCTCCCTGAGGTTCGTCTCCCGTTTTTGGTTCATACCGGGTGTGAAACTCGCGAAGTAAACGTTACACAAAGCTACGCCACTAGGCCGTGCTTAAATCATCAATCACAAGACTTTGCTTTTCAATAGAAGCCTTGATCATTCGCCACTTAGGCATGCCACACAGGCAATTCACTCTATGCGTTTGATATCCATTAGTATATAACCCTTGAGCTCGTACGTCTCAGAGAAGGGCGTTAAGCAAGAGAATAAATTCTCCACCGCCAAATAGATATATATTTAATAGAGATCAATCACATAGACTAAAATCCAATGTCAGACACACAGTCCATTTACAAGTTCGTTCTGGGTCTGAACGAAACCGGAGGCACCTAGTACCCTGCATATCCTTCGATCTCCAAGTACGCCTGGACGATCACCAACTGTTTCCATCTTCTTGGGTGTACATCCCAATCAAGATCATCAGTAATCACCCAAACGACGTGAAGACTTCCGGTCTTCGACCATCGTCTTCATCTTCGACTTATCATCGTATCAGTTATTCAGAATGGGATAAACCCGGTCTTCCCGAATAACTCGCGTATATTTTAAATAAGTGTTACACAAACACAACAGACGCCTCATTCCAATTTACCAGTCACTAACCATAAATTAATCAAGAGAATAATTCCCCAAATATTAACCCCGAAGGCCGAAACCAACATCAGATCAATATCCAGAAAACAATTTTGCTTGGCTAACCGACAGTTAGTTTCTAAATTTCACCTTCATAGGGAGAGGTTCTCATTAATTTTATCAAAGATAAATTCCTTGAATTTATTCTTTAATCTTCTTTTGAATTTTGATTCAACTAGTCGGGATTAACGAACCTTACCGAAGTAATCATTTGTTTTAATTTCCCAATCCCAACCTATTCATCCCATGAAGTAAAACTGGAAATACTTCATATCTAACACCACGGTGTTATCGGTAAATTCAATTACCATTTCACGTTCAAATCTAATTAAAGATTTAACTATCACCTGGAGTAAAACTGGTGATACTCCATTCTCGATTATTTCAATCTAATTAAAGATTCATTAAAACTCCATTTAGTTTTAATCTTTAACTGGGTAAAAGAATCAGTGTCATTTAAACACAGTTCACGATAAACCCAAAATCACATTCCATTAGTTATCGGGTTAAAGAACGAGTGTTATTTAAAACATTGTCCACGATAAACCCAAAAATCAATATCAATTCAATTTCCAATAAAATATTATTTAATTGGTACACTTCATTAAATCTAAATAAAAGGATTTAATCTTTTCTCAACTGGTTTCAAGAACAGTGTTAGTGAAGACACCATTCACGACAAACCCAAATCACATTTGATATTCGATACAAGGTTCTGAATAGAAAATATATATCGGCTTATATTCAATATCAAATTCTACGATTAACAAATGTCGTATTGGAAATAACGATATAAATATGTATCTTTCCAATTTCCATAACAACATCTGTATAATCACGAATTCCAACCTCGAAATATTCCGAGGACAATTTCGATTCAAATCAACTCCAATACAATCATTGGAAATTCTGGTTATTTTTAAAACCCTTTTCAAATTCAATTTATTTATTTAAAAATGAATAGAATTATAGTTCTAGATCAAAACTAGTTCATTTCGATAAAAATCTATTTTTATCTTTTCAAATATGGAGTTTTTCATCCCAATTCTTTCTAAATCATTTCTTATGATTTTACACAAATTATTACTATTTTTAATAATTTTATCAAGGCCCGTACAGTCGATTTCCATCAACGGCCATCGAACTGCACTTACAGCGACCTTTTTCAAATTCGATTTGGACATAATTCCAAATTCAACCATTAGATTTCAAATTTCTAATATTCGTTAGAAAGCTCTTTTCGATACGAACCCAACGGTTCCGGTTTGAGGAGAATCCGACGGTCGGATCTCCCGTAATGTCCGTTTGAAATAAATGGTCGAAATTCACGAACTGCCGCGGCGCGGCGCGTTCTATTCAGGCCATTATATTATATATATAATATATATTTCGTCGATTTCTATTTAAAACAAATTTTATAAATAATTTAAATTCATTTCAAAAACAATTTCAACTCCCATTTCAATTCAAATCAAAATTGAATTTTTCCTTATAAATTCGTTTTAAAATTCATTTCTATTCAATTCAAATTTCAATTCAATTTGAATTTATTTCAATTCGCATTCAATTCAATTTGAATTCGTTTTCAATTCAATTCGAATTGGTTTTATATTCAATTCATTTCGAAATCGTTTTATATTTAATTCATTTCGAAATCGTTTTATATTCAATTCATTTCGAAATCGTTTTATATTCAATTCATTTCGAAATCATTTTATATTCAATTCATTTCGAAATCGTTTTATATTCAATTCATTTCGAAATCGTTTTATATTCAATTCATTTCGAAATCGTTTTATATTCAATTCATTTCGAAATCGTTTTATATTCAATTCATTTCGAAATCGTTTTTCAATATGCATTTCAAAATGAATGAAATTGATGTAAATATCGTTCACGGCACAATGGCGTCAATCTAATCAACACGGCTTCATATATTCCTTTATTCTATTCAACAAATGAATATTTATTTTTGTCAACACACGACTAATCTCAACGAATGAGTACTGTCCACGTGTGACTATTTTTGTTAAATTATTTCGTTCAACACATGACTAATCTCAACGGATGAGTACAGTCAACACATGAACCTTTATTTTATATATTCTTTATTTTCTAAATTGGAATGAGGCTCAATCAATCACCATATAATGTTAATTATATGGATTTTCATACATCACACGTATATAATAGCATTGAAAAATAATCAACCATCAACCAAAGTGCACTACACTGTATAAGCATCAAATATAGATATCTAACGCTTATAACAGCCTGTCAATCAATCGATTGACATAATTACTCAATCAGGATGAGTGAACTTCAAATTTCATCCCAACACCCGTGTGGGGTTTCAAACAATCAAACACAGATTTTATTTGTGCAGTTGGGCGATGTGTAAAATTTATCGTCCCAATCAATGTCAGTCAAATCGGTGTACATAAACAAACCATCCGGTTTGTAAATGAATATTTATTTATTCACATTCACTATATTCATATTCACGTTAAAAATTATATTTTTAACGATAAAACATTATATTTTAACATATGAATTTCTATTCAGTTCGTTCTTTAAATAAAATGATATTTTTAGTTTCTAACTTATTTAAGAAAATTTCGACGGCATAACGACACGATACTAGAAACGGGACAAGGCCTAGCCTTATCCCCGGTCTAGTGAAGGCCCACGCCATTCACACATCAATCAAATCATTTTCATTTCACCAAACAATTCAATTCAAACCAAATAATCTAACCAACTACACAACCAAACAATTAAACAAACAAGGCATCCATGGTCTGTGGATGACGGGTGTCGGGTGCTACTAAACACCGTCTACATCCTAGTACATATATATATAACTAGAAAATTAAATCAAAGTGTGAGAAATTCTCACCAATAGCTATCCTAACTCCACGGCACTTCTAATGCAGGAAATCTTCACTGTTCTCGTCTCTTATCACTTTCTTCGCCCATAGCCACTACATATATAAAAATCACATTTTTACTTCGATGTTCAATATATAAAAATCATATTTTTACTTCGATGTTCAATATATAAATATCATATTTTTACTTCGATGTTCAATATATAAAAATCATATTTTTACTTCGATGTTCAAATATAAAAATCATATTTTTACTTCGATGTTCAATATATAAAAATCATATTTTTACTTCGATGTTCAATATATAAAAATCATATTTTTACTTTGATGTTCAATATATAAAAATCATATTTTTACTTCGATGTTCAATATATAAAAATCATATTTTTACTTCGATGTTCAATATATAAAAATCATATTTTTACTTCGATGTTCAATATATAAAAATCATATTTTTACTTCGATGTTCAATATATAAAAATCATATTTTTACTTCGATGTTCAATATATAAAAATCATATTTTTACTTCGATGTTCAATATATAAAAATCATATTTTTTACTCTGCTAAAAAAAATCATAACATTGCCTTTCTAAAGGTCGTATCTTTTCATGTTATACATAAAAGTAAAAATCAAATTTTGATTACATTGAAACCCAAGAACAATTTCAACGCTTCACACATATAAATCAGATTTTTACCAATCTAATATTGATTAAACAAAAGGAAATAAAATAAATAAATAAACAAAACTCACTCAAATCGATTTCTGGATCGTCGGGCTCGAGGTGGAGGGGTGGATGTCCGCGCTGTGGTCGAGGAGGTGGCCGGGTTGGTCGGAGTTTGTTGCCGAGGGGGTGAGGTTTGCTGTTTTACTGGAGGAAGGGGGTAAGGGGGGTGCTCACGGCATGCTGAGGTGGCGGCTTGGGGTGCTCGGGTGGTCAAGGAGGTGGGGCTTCGGCTGCTGGTGCTCCGGTGGGTGGCGGCTTGCCAGGGCGTGGCCGGTGGAGTGGCTCGGCGCGCGATTCAGCAGGGGGGGAGAAGCGGTTTCTGATGTCGTCGGAGGGGAGAGAGTCGCGAGGGGGCTTCGTGGGTTCGGAGGCGGCGGCGATTTTCTGGGGGGGCAACGAGGTCGCGATCCCCCCTTTTTGATTTCTTTTTTTTTCTTTCTTTCAGATATGAAACGTGTGGGGGGGCCAACGAAATATAGAGAGAAGGGAGGGGTTTAAATTTTTAATTTATTATTATTTTATTTTGCAAAAAGTTGACTTCTACGTACGACCTCGAAACGAGGCCCACCGCATGTCGTCCATAGCGTTTCACCCCCATTCCAAACTCAATGTGATATGTTTCGTCAGCTGATTCGGCTATTTTGATTAGTTTTCGTCAAAATCAACATATAACTCTATATATTGAATTTGAACGCGCATTTCAATTTACCGGGGTCACATATTAACTCTAAAAATTCGTGAAAAATATTTTCTAGCTTCGTATTGACGATACGGTCCTAATAAAACTAGTTTCGTCAAATTCTGAGACCATTGGAAAAATGGCCATTTTCCAGTCGATTAAAATTAACTGAAACTGGTCAAATGCGTTTTCCTTTGCCACGCTCACATATTGATTCGAAAAATTATGAAATTTGGAATCTAATAATAATTTAACATCACGGATCCAACAAAAGTGGTTTCGTCGAAATCCGAGGTCGTTTGCAAAATCTCCATTTTTAAGGGCCTGAATTCCATAGCGACTATTCAGAATTTTCAACTGGACATTTCTTTTGATTCCCGCTATGAAATTCCAATCTTTCGGGTTCGTTGGAAAGATATTCTCAATTAGATCCCATTATTTTTGGTTTCGCTAAAATCCGGATTGTTTTGCACCCGGTACATTCAATTGAAGTTTGAAATCGAATTATCGAACTACCACGCCATTTTCAATTCCTTTTATAATTATAAATAAATATTTATATTATAACGACGACGTATATAATATATACGTTCTATATATATTAAAAATAAATTTCTCGTCGATATTATTTAAAATAATCTATTTTAAATGTTCAAAATTCGTTAAAATTGCCAAAACAAAAATTTTAAACTGGCCCAGATTTTCGGGTTGTTACAATCTCCCCCACTTAAAACTTTTCGTCCCCGAAAAGGAATAAAGTCGAAAGTGGTTTGATTAATCAGCTCTACGTTCGATCTGGCTTCCATTCTCCAACTTTTCAGTTTCTGAGAATTTTCAAATTTTCAAAAATTTGGCTAACACCCTAAATTTTCGAAAAATTTCGCCATAACCTCCCCTGCACCGGGAGCCACGGGAAAATCCCGAAATTGCCATACAGGCCTTCTGATGTAATGACCCGTATTCTACTCATCATAGGATTGTAGAATATTTATTTCTTTCCCGTGTGAAGTTGTATGGTCATGTAACTTTGGGAAACATCTATTAGAGTCATTTCCCATGCTTATGATTTTTGTCGATTTTTAAATGACCATTTTGCCCCTAGTTGGTACTGTTTTAGCCATAACTTTTGATTGGAAAGGAATTTTGACCTGAAACCACTTCCATTTGATTCGTTTGATAGTTTCTCTTTCCTTAGAGTGGTCATAAAAGCCAAACGGACTTACCGTTTGGGAGATATGGCTGAAACAAGGTTTGGAGGGTAAAAAACTGCTTAACCGGGCCAAATCGGGTGATTAGTGAGTAGGCCCATAACCCATTTCGGGATTAGGGTTATGGGAGGGCTGAAATGAGATGGAGAATCATTCCATTTCAGTTTTCTAATCTCCACTTATCACCAAGGAACCCTAAAAATGGCCTCCAACCTCTAAATCACCTCCAAATCACCTTTAGGTTAAGGATTTGGCTTAGCAACCCCTAATCAAGGAAGATCTTCACCAAAGCAACAAAGGAGCTGCTGTTTGGCATTGAGATTCACATCAAATCAGAGAATTATTTCAGATCTTAGTTTGTTTTGTGGCTAAGGTGAGTGATTTGCATAGTTTTACACTAATTACGGCTAATTAGGGGTGATTAGTGCTAATTAGC
This sequence comes from Allium sativum, assembly GCA_030737875.1. Lineage (NCBI taxonomy): Eukaryota > Viridiplantae > Streptophyta > Magnoliopsida > Asparagales > Amaryllidaceae > Allium > Allium sativum. Next base: position 789,902,734 of record CM060920.1, on the reverse strand, counting down.
GAATTTAAGCATGATAAAATTGGGGAAAAATGTTCATAAATTCCTAAATAATGTTTTAGACCTCTGATATGAATTTGGGTTAATTTGGTTAAGTTTTGCTAATCCTATCATTAGTTTCACCTAAACATGCTTAAGGGGAAATATGAGATTTTGGGTATGTTTGATCCATTTTAACCTATGATATTGATGTGAATGATGTTTGTGGTTGATTATGTATGTTGATATGACTGTATGAAATGCTTTGTGAATGATTTCAATAGTTAGAATGGTCAAAAACGTCGTCGAATGGCGTAAACCCTTGCTGGAACAGTTTCAGAAAATAGTGCAGGGTTTGGATCGGATCGGATAAGGGGGCTCGGATCGGATATGTAGAACTGAGCAAAGAATCTAATCGGATCGGAACCCAACACTTGGGAAAAGTGGCAAAAAGGAAGGCCACGCTAGCTGAACTGGGATCGGATCGGATAGAGGGAGACGGATCGGATCGAAGAGGACGGATCGGATCGGAAATACAAAGGCAAATCAGAGCAGGAGCAAGAAAGCGGATCGGATAGGAGCATATGAAGGGGAGCATGAAGACGGATCAAAAGCGTGAACCAAGAAGGACCCGACCCGACCTGAAAGGAAGCACCGACCCGACCCGAAGAAGAAGAAGCAGCTGACTCGAACCTAGAGGAATGCCGACCCGAACCGCATCAGAAGAGGGACCCGACCCGAACGGATGAAGAACACCGACCCGAACCGATAACTTGAGGAAGAACCCGACCCGACCCAGTATTGACCAATAACCCGAGATGCAAAGGTAGTCCAATAGGGGAAGTTAGAGCTCAAGATCCCGGAACCAGTTGGGAACCAACGAGTTCACTTCATGGTTGGACTTTGCTGCGGGACGTGTGCTAAGGAGTTGTCGATGTTCATAACTTCGATTCACCACTAAAAGGAATGATGGGCTACTTATCAGTGCAGTAGGGTCATTACGACCTGAGGGGTAAGGTGATGGTAGCAAGACTACGTTATCAGTGCAGTAGGGTCATTATGACCTGAGGGGCAAGGTGATGCGTAGTAAGACTATGAGCCAGCGCAGATGGGGTGAATAACTCCATGGGGCAAGTGGACATAGTAAGGATTAGTTTGGCTATGAGCCAGCGCAGATGGGGTGAATAACTCCATGGGGAAAGTGGACATAGCGAGGAATTTGTGGCTACGTTATCAGTGCAATGAAGCCATTTATGACTTCATGGGGCAAAGTGATCGTAGCAAGGTATGTGGGTGATCGAAGTGGTGAATATCGTATGCTTTACGCACTGAGTGAGAGATGTGAGGATGGATGCTATGTTTGATTGTTTGCCATCCCTATGACATGCACACCTCCCCCACCTCCGTATCTTTACACTGTTTGATATGATACCTTAGAGTGTTGTACAGTATGTAGTGCTAACTCTTTGGTTGCAGGTCCAAGTTCCGGTATGTTTTAGTCTACCTGTTATTGTTCACTTTAGATGCTTATCGCTCATACCAGGCTTTATGTCTGACCCAGAGTTTTATGTCTCCTCTTATTACTCTGGGTGCTCACACGAGCAGATTAGAGACAGGTTAGCTGGTGATGCGCGAGTAGCTGATTCTGAGGCGGGCAGAAGGCTTCCACGTTTGATATATATATATATACACATTCTCCCTGTGTCGTTGACGGTCACTACTTGGGCATTAGTAGTGTACCTCATTTACCTTACTTTTGCTTTGAGACAGTTTGAAAGTTGTAATAAGCTGTATTTTGGATTTCCGCTGCTGTGATGTTTAGTTCTGATTTTCAGCTTATGCACTGTCTCTCCTGTTTTATGTCAAGTATGTTATTATTATATTTTGTTCTATGCGCTGTGAGACATTCTACAGGTTCTTTGTATGTTCATTTCCTTCTTCCTTTTCCTTCTGGCGACCCGTTCCGTGCTAACTGGACAAGTGTACAGCGCACCTTTGGAGTAAATGTCGGTTGGTGCGGGGCGGGCCGTCACACTTGGTATCAGAGCTCTAGGTTGCGTAGTTAACCTAGGGAAAGACACTAGGGAGAGTTAGTACGTATATGAGAGTGCGTATTTGTGATTACTTTGGTTTTCAAATGCTATGTATATATACTATTAGTAGTATAAGATGAAGTTGCACTGCACTAGTACCATTATGGGGTCGTTGATCGTTTTTCCTTTTTCAGATTGACGATGAGCCGACATGTTAGAGGTACTGGTAGAGGGGCCAATAATGGGAATGCCGCTGACATGAGGGCGATGTTTACCAACCTCATGAGAGACATGCTTAGAGAAGTGCAAGGGGCAGTCCCCAATCCCGGAGTTGGTGATGGCCCAGTAGTGCAAGCGCCTAGGGTCGATTTCGCCAAGTTGTGCAAGGATTACACTAATCTTGGTGGGAAGCCGTTCCACGGAACGGAGTCGGCCACAGATGTTCAAGATTGGATGGATAGCTGTGATCGTATCTTTGATGACTTGGGTCTTGAGGATGCGATGAAGAGAAGGCTAGCGTCTCGTCAGCTGCAAGGGCGAGCGATGAATTGGTGGAATGCCATTAGAACAGCTATTCCAGAGGACCAGGTTACTTGGGTTCAGTTCAAGGCTCGCTTTAGCGAGAAGTTCATTCCAGCTGCCCAGAAGTCAGTGTTGTTCAAGAGGTTCTTGGAACTCAAGCAGAATGGGAGGGCAGTTTCTGATTATATTGTTGAGTTCGACACTTTGTCGAAGTATGGACTGTCTCTTATCGATACTCCTGAAAAGAAGAATGAGAAGTTCATTACTGGGTTGGATGGGTACTTGGGGGAAAGACTTACCAATCACATCGATGAGACTTTTGAATCGATCGTGGGGAAAGCTTTGAGATCAGAGAGTCTTTACCCTAAGACAAAGACTGAGGCTGCATCTGCAGAGGGGCCAAAGCCGCAAGCAGGCGGTGGAGGCAAGAATAACTCTCAGAATAAGAGGAAGCAGGACCAATCTAAGGGTGGCCAGAAAAAGAGCAAGAACGATGTTGAGTGCTTCAGCTGTGGAAAGAAGGGCCATTATGCTAAAGAATGTCGGGCCAAGCCAGCGGAAAGGAAGTGCTACAACTGTGGTCAAGTGGGACATCAGAAAGATAAGTGTCCGCAACCTCTTAAAGAGAAGCAGATTGTGAAAGCATATGCTCTTGATGCTGTTCCTTCTTCGTCGAATGCCCCAACTGCGGCGGAGAAAGGAAAGAATGTTGTGCTTTCTATTTATGATATACCAGTTCGAGTTTTGTTTGATACTGGGGCTTCCCGTTCCTTCATATCTAGTGACCTGGTAGATAGGTTGGGACTGGAACCCGAGATAGTCGATAGACCATTGATTGTGACGAACCCGATTGGTGGTTCGACTAGCCTTAGTATGATTTGCAGGAATTTGGTCTTATCGAGTCATGGATGTGTGTTTGTATGTGATTGCTTTGTTTTGGGCTTTACTGGGTATGGCATTATATTGGGAGTCGATTGGCTCCAAAGATACGGGGTGGTGGTAGACTGTGAGGGCTTTTTGGTGACAGTGAGGGCGGATGATGGGCGGAGGGTAGTGTTTGGTAGCTTACCTAGTGATGGGGTTATGGCTAGTTTTGTGAATTCCCTCGACATCCCGCAGGATGAGTTGTCAGATGTGCCCGTGGTTGGCCAGTATCCGGACGTCTTCGAGGAGGTGACCGGGCTTCCACCACACCGAGAGATTGAGTTCCGTATTGATTTAGTGAAAGATGCCAGACCTATAGTGATGCCACTTCGTCGTATGGCACCAAAGGAGCAGCGAGAGCTCGGGGTGCAAGTCAGCAATCTTTTGAAGAAGGGATTGATTTGAAGGAGTGTCTCCGAGTGGGGAGCACCAGTTGTATTTGCCACTAAGGCAGATGGTTCCCTTCGTTTGTGTGTGGACTATCGCGAGTTGAATAAGGTGACGAGGAAGAATAAGTATCCTCTACCGCGGATAGATGATTTGTTTGATCAGTTGGAAGGAGCTAGAGTGTTCTCCCAGTTGGACCTCGCGACAGGATTTCATCAGCTTCGAGTAGCAGATGAGAGTGTTCCGAAGACGGCATTTAGGACGCCTTCTGGATTTTATGAGTGGTTGGTCATGCCATTTGGGTTGACCAATGCACCAGCCTATTTTGTGGATCATATGAATCGAGTATTCAGAGATCAGTTGAATAAGTTTGTTCTTGTGTTCGTGGATGATATCCTTTTTTACTCAAGGGCAGAGGAGGAACACAAGGGGCACTTGAGGATAGTGATGGAGGTGTTGAGGAAACACCAATTGAAAGCGAAATTCTCTAAGTGTCATTTTTGGAGAAGGGAAGTAAGATTCTTGGGTCATGTTGTTTCAGAGAGTGGTATTGCCGTGGACCCTGCGAAGGTGGCTACGGTACAGGATTGGCCTACACCCAAGAATGCAACAGATGTAAGAAGTTTCTTGGGATTAGCCGGATATTATCGTAAGTTTATCCAGGACTTCTCCAAGATAGCAGCACCGTTGACTCAGTTGACTAAGAAGAATCAGTCCTTCGTCTGGGACGGAGTGTGTGAGGATGCCTTCAAAAGTCTAAAGGAGAGGTTGACGCGTGCACCAGTGTTAGTCATTCCTTAAGGGAATGAAGAGATGACGGTATACACGGATGCTTGAGGTACCGGACTGGGTGCTGTATTGATGCAAGGAGGTAGGGTTGTAGCTTATGCTAGTCGACAGCTAAAGCCGCATGAGAAGAAGTATCCTACCCATGATTTGGAATTGGAAGCGATTGTATTTGCGCTGAAGATGTGGAGACACTATCTCTTGGGAGAAAGATTTGAGTTGTTTACCGATCACAAATCGTTAAAGTACCTCTTCTCTCAGAAAGACCTGAATCTCCGTCAGCAGAGATGGTTAGAGTTCTTGCCTTCGTATGATTTTGATATCGCGTATACACCTGGGAAGGGTAATGCGGTAGCCGATGCCTTGAGTAGGAGACATGCCAGCTTAAGGGCAATGTTTCTTGAATGGAGGCAACTGGAGTATATCGCGGGGTTTGATTTCAGACCAAAGTGCGAATTGGATCCAGTTATGCTAGCTAGTTTGACGATCAGACCCACTTTGATAGAGCGGATTGGTTCTAGCCAGAGGGACAATCCTAATCTATTAGAAATCATCTCCAAGTTAGAGATGGGTATTGATGAGGAGATGAATGTGTATGGGCTTGATCGAGATGGATGGCTTCGAAAGAATGGAAGACTAGTTGTGCCCAACGTGAATGGTTTGAGAGATGAAGTACTTAGAGAATGTCATCACTCAAAACTGACTATACATCCCGGTGGTAATAAGATGTATCGAGACATGAGACAGACTTACTACTGGGAAGGGATGAAAAGAGACGTTGGGAAGTTTATATCCAAATGCATGAATTGCCAGCTAGTTAAAGCCGAGCAAAAGAAGCCTAGTGGGTTGTTGCAACCATTAGAAATTCCCGAATGGAAATGGGAGCAAGTTTCGATGGATTTCATCGATGGTTTACCTAGGACTAGATCGGGATATGATAGTATTTGTGTAATTGTGGATCGATTGACTAAGAGTGCAAGATTTATACCGGTCAAATCGACCAGGACGGCAACCAAGTTGGCAGAATTGTATATGAAGTGGGTAGTGAGATTTCATGGAGTACCCAAAAGCATTGTGAGTGACCGAGACCCGTTGTTCACTAGTGGGTTTTGGAAGAGCTTACAGGAGGCTCTAGGGTCAAGATTACATCTCAGTACCGCATATCATCCTCAGACCGACGGTCAGACGGAGAGGGTGAATCGTATATTGGAAGATCTCTTGAGAGCGTGTATATTGGATTTTGGGGGATCATGGGATGATCATTTGCATCTAGTGGAGTTTGCATATAATAATAGCTACCAATCCAGTATTGGTATAGCTCCATATGAAGCTTTGTACGGAAGACCGTGCAACTCACCATCATGTTTGATAGAGACTGGCGAGAAGTTTGTGCTTGGACCAGATGTGGTGAGAGAAACTTCAGATAAGATTAAGATCATTCAGCAACGAATGAAAGCTGCCCAAGATAGGCAGAAGAGTTATGCTGATAAGAGGAGAAGAGATTTGAAATTCTCCGTAGGTGACTTGGTGTTTGTCAAGATCTCTCCGTTGAAGAGCGTGATACGATTTGGTAGGAGAGGCAAGTTGGCACCAAGATTTGTTGGCCCGTTCCCTGTTTTTGAATTAGTCGGGAATTTGGCGTATAGAGTTGGCTTACCAGAGAAAATGGCGGGAGTTCACAATGTGTTTCATGTTTCCCAACTAAGGAAGTTCGTTCACGACTCAGATATGGCTATTTCACCTGATCAGTTAGAGGACTTCGAGGTAGAACCTGAGGCGGTTGGGAACCGCAAGCCAATTCGTATTGTGGGGCACGATACGAAGCAACTTCGAAGGAAGTCGGTGAAGCTAGTCAAGGTTTAGTGGGGCGAGGACGAGAATGATTGTACTTGGGAGACAGAGGAGAGCATTAGGGAAGCACATCCAGAACTCTTTGCCTGGTAAGATTTACTTCGTAATTTAGTTTTTCCGCATGCTAGGATAGACTTGTTTAGCTTGTTTTGCATGTTTGATTGTTGCTTTATGGTCTATAGGCATGCGGGAACCTTTGTGTATGTTTTGATTAAGGAATTTCGGGGCGAAATTTCTTAAGGGGGGGGGGGGGGGGAGAGTGTAATGACCCGTATTCTACTCATCATAGGATCGTAGAATATTTATTTCTTTCCCGTGTGAAGTTGTATGGTCATGTAACTTTGGGAAACATCTATTAGAGTCATTTCCCATGCTTATGATTTTTGTCGATTTTTAAATGACCATTTTGCCCCTAGTTGGTACTGTTTTGGCCATAACTTTTGATTGGAAAGGAATTTTAACCTGAAACCACTTCCATTTGATTCGTTTGATAGTTTCTCTTTCCGTAGAGTGGTTATAATAGCCAAACGGACTTACCGTTTGGGAGATATGGCTGAAACAAGGTTTGGAGGGTGAAAAACTGTTTAACCGTGCCAAATCGGGTGATTAGTGAGTAGGCCCATAACCCATTTCGGGATTAGGGTTATGGGAGGGCTGAAATGAGATGGAGAATCATTCCATTTCAGTTTTCTAATCTCCACTTATCACCAAGGAACCCTAAAAATGGCCTCCAACCTCTAAATCACCTCCAAATCACCTTTAGGTTAAGGATTTGGCTTAGCAACCCCTAATCAAGGAAGATCTTCACCAAAGCAACAAAGGAGCTGCTGTTTGGCATTGAGATTCACATCAAATCAGAGAATTATTTCAGATCTTAGTTTGTTTTGTGGCTAAGGTGAGTGATTTGCATAGTTTTACACTAATTACGGCTAATTAGGGGTGATTAGTGCTAATTAGCGAATTTAAGCATGATAAAATTGGGGGAAAATGTTCATAAATTCCTAAATGATGTTTTAGACCTCTGATATGAATTTGGGTTAATTTGGTTAAGTTTTGCTAATCCTATCATTAGTTTCACCTAAACATGCTTAAGGGGAAATATGGGATTTTGGGTATGTTTGATCCATTTTAACCTATGATATTGATGTGAATGATGTTTGTGGTTGATTATGTATGTTGCTATGACTGTATGAAATGCTTTGTGAATGATTTCAATAGTTAGAATGGTCAAAAACGTCGTCGAATGGCGTAAACCCTTGCTGGAACAGTTTCAGAAAATAGTGCAGGGTTCGGATCGGATCGGATAAGGGGGCTCGGATCGGATATGTAGAACTGAGCAAAGAATCTGATCGGATCGGAACCCAACACTTGGGAAAAGTGGCAAAAAGGAAGGCCACGCTAGCTGAACTGGGATCGGATCGGATAGAGGGAGACGGATCGGATCGAAGAGGACGGATCGGATCGGAAATACAAAGGCGAATCAGAGCAGGAGAAAGAAAGTGGATCGGATAGGAGCATATGAAGGGGAGCATGAAGACGGATCGAAAGCGTGAACCAAGAAGGACCCGACCCGACCCGAAAGGAAGCACCGACCCGACCCGAAGAAGAAGGAGCAGCTGACTCGAACCTAGAGGAATGCCGACCCGAACCGCATCAGAAGAGGGACCCGATCCGAATGGATGAAGAACACCGACCCGAACCGATAACTTGAGGAAGAACCCGACCCGACCCAGTATTGACCAATAACCCGAGATGCAAAGGTAGTCCAATAGGGGAAGTTAGAGCTCAGGATCCCGGAACCAGTTGGGAACCAACGAGTTCACTTCATGGTTGGACTTTGCTGCGGGATGTGTGCTAAGGAGTTGTCGATGTTCATAACTTCGATTCACCACTAAAAGGAATAATGGGCTACTTATCAGTGCAGTAGGGTCATTACGACCTGAGGGGCAAGGTGATGGTAGCAAGACTACGTTATCAGTGCAGTAGGGTCATTATGACCTGAGGGGCAAGGTGATGCATAGTAAGACTATGAGCCAGCGCAGATGGGGTGAATAACTCCATGGGGCAAGTGGACATAGTAAGGATTAGTAAGGCTATGAGCCAGCGCAGATGGGGTGAATAACTCCATGGGGAAAGTGGACATAGCGAGGAATTTGTGGCTACGTTATCAGTGCAATGAAGCCATTTATGACTTCATGGGGCAAAGTGATCGTAGCAAGGTATGTGGGTGATCGAAGTGGTGAATATCGTATGCTTTACGCACTGAGTGAGAGATGTGAGGATGGATGCTATGTTTGATTGTTTGCCATCCCTATGACATGCACACCTCCCCCACCTCCGTATCTTTACATTGTTTGATATGATACCTTAGAGTGTTGTACAGTATGTAGTGCTAACTCTTTGGTTGCAGGTCCAGGTTCAGGTATGTTTTAGTCTACCTGTTATTGTTCACTTTAGATGCTTATCGCTCATACCAGGCTTTATGTCTGACCCAGAGTTTTATGTCTCCTCTTATTACTCTGGGTGCTCACACGAGCAGACTAGAGACAGGTTAGCTGGTGATGCGCGAGTAGCTGATTCTGAGGCGGGCAGGAGGCTTCCACGTATGATATATATATATATATATATATATACACATTCTCCCTGTATCGTTGATGGTCACTACTTGGGCATTAGTAGTGTACCTCATTTACCTTACTTTTGCTTTGAGACAGTTTGAAAGTTGTAATAAGCTGTATTTTGGATTTCCGCTGCTGTGATGTTTAGTTCTGATTTTCAGCTTATGCATTGTCTCTCCTGTTTTATGTCAAGTATGTTATTATTATATTTTGTTCTATGCGCTGAGAGACATTCTACAGGTTCTTTGTATGTTCATTTCCTTCTTCCTTTTCCTTCTGGCGACCCGTTCCGTGCTAACTGGACAAGTGTACAGCGCACCTTTGGAGTAAATGTCGGTTGGTGCGCGGCGGGCCGTCACATCTGATCTCAAAAAGAAAAAGAAAAAGCCAAGCGGCTAGCCAATAGGCTCATAAAATCATCATCACCCAAACAAAACAGTAAATTATGTAGTAAACATGTACCTATTTGTCGGGCAAACAAATTTTATTCTCTGCTCTAGCCTCCTTGCTATGACCTGTTCAATGTAAGTACATATATATGCAAGCAAATGCGGCCAAATTTTTCAATATAATTCAATATTTGATTCAATTAGGCTTAATGGTTCAAAATTATCAAACAAATAAACAAACAACACAAATATCAATCAATTAGTGAATTTATCGTTTCACATTCATAATTTTGATATATATACGAAAAGTCATGTTTTTGATGCCAATTCACAACAAATAAATCTACCTATATAAGTTTTGGTTCTCACACCAGTCTAATGGAAATATATAGATATCACACCTTCGAAACACGAACATAAATTCTGATGATGTAGCTACAATCATCAGAATCATCTCCGGGCGTCTAGAATGTGATTCCATATCTATCCAATATATTAAAACTTCGAATATACGTTCATGACGCATATATGCAAAACCTTTATATAGTGGATTGTCCATATTCAAAATAAATAAATAATCAAATACGGGTAAAATGGTTTAAATTTTCAAAACAAAATTGTTTTCAATTGAAAAATATACTCTTCACACTCATTCTAGGATACTACTGATCTTATCTCTAACGAGTCATTCTAATTGGATATTACTAATCCAATATCTGATGAATTCTTTCGTATGGTTCTAATGTGTCTTGTTCTCGAGCTCTGTAAACCAAAGCTATGATACCAACTGTGACGAAAAGGAATTTCGCTCGGTCCGAACCAGTCGCTAAACCGACCCAGACTGTTCGAAACGCCTGATCGTTTCGAGAACACGACAAAATAGAACGCACACGGAAGAACATTTCATTGTATATTACAACAATGCATCAGATTACAAGAATATACAGAGTATAAATGAATATTACACAGAAATATCAGAGATTTAAATTACATTTAAATTACATAGCAGCGGAAAATAATACAATACACAACTAGAAGTAGATATACAGATACAAAGCTTTCCGGATATCGTTCCAGCTGTAAACCAGGATCCTGTGAATATAAATCTGCAAAACCAAAACTACTAGCTGCCCGTGTCAAAATAAGGGCACCCAGAGTTTAGGTTAAAACAATAAACTCCAGGTCAGTCATATGACTGGTGTGAGAACTAAAACAGTTATTTATCTTTATTTTCAAAGTAAGGTAAATCAAGGGACCACGCCGTATAACACGGAACGGGTTTCCTCCCAAGAATACCAGTGCATAAAACAACAGCGCAATGCTAAATAAGGAAAATGAAGCTGTTATAAGACCCAGGTCCTATCACACAATGCAACGCAAGCCGGGGGATAGGGTTTTCCCTTATAACAGCCAAAGAATGCTAGATACGTTTTAAAACAAATCATTTGATACTATTATAAGTGCATAGTGTATAAAACAACTTCAAATCATAAGTATCAATCATAGGCGGCATGAGTACCATATATCATGTCGCCATACTAGGCTCTACAATCAAAACCACAAATGTCACGTATTTGGAAATTGGATTTCCATCTATGAACCAAGGCAAAAGATAGTCCTCAACCGATTCGAGACAATCTAGCACATGTCTCAGGTCAGAGCTCGAGTGACCTTGGAGCGACAGGGCCGGTCCACCGATGTGGGTTAAACTTAAATCCTGAACACTGCGTTTCCCCGCCCTTTGGGGCATAAGTCTGGTCCGTCTGCCGACCAGAATGCATCGGCCGAAACCGATATAACCGAGGCGCCTCGCAACAGCAACAACCACATAAGTCAAACTCGTCAGGGCGTGTAAAACCACTGACGCCACTTTTTAGCTAGAAGGAAACGCATGCCCTCCCTGAGGTCCGTCTCCCGTTTTTGGTTCATACCGGGTGTGAAACTCGCGAAGTAAACGTTACACAAAGCTACGCCACTAGGCCGTGCTTCGATCATCAATCACAAGACTTTGCTTTTCAACAGAAGCCTTGATCATTCGCCACTTAGGCATGCCACACAGGCAATTCACTCTATGCGTTTGATATCCATTAGTATATAACCCCTGAGCTCGTACGTCTCAGAGAAGGGCGTTAAGAAAGAGAATAAATTCTCCGCCGCCAAACAGATATATATTTAATAGAGATCAATCACACAGACTAAAATCCAATGTCAGACACATAGTCCATTTACAAGTTCGTTCTGGGTCTGAACTAAACCGGAGGCACCTAGTACACCGCATATCCTTCGATCTCCAAGTACGCCTGGACGATCACCAACTGTTTCCATCTTCTTGGGTGTACATCATAATCAAGATCATCAGTAATCACCCAAACGACGTGAAGACTTCCGGTCTTCGACCATCGTCTTCATCTTCGACTTATCGTCGTATCAGTTATTCAGAATGGGATAAACCCGGTCTTCCCGAATAACTCGCGTATATTTTAAATAAGTGTTACACAAACACAACATACGCCTCATTCCAATTTACCAGTCACTAACCATAAATTAATCAAGAGAATAATTCCTCAAATATTAACCCCGAAGGCCGAAACCAACATCAGATCAATATCCAGAAAACCATTTTGCTTGGCTAAGCGACAGTTAGTTTCTAAATTTCACCTTCATAGGGAGAGGTTCTCATTAATTTTATCAAAGATAAATTCCTTGAATTTATTCTTTAATCTTCTTTTGAATTTTGATTCAACTAGTCGGGATTAACGAACCTTACCGAAGTAATCATTTGTTTTAATTTCCCAATCCCAACCTATTCATCCCATGAAGTAAAACTGGAAATACTTCATATCTAACACCACGGTGTTATCGGTAAATTCAATTACCATTTCACGTTCAAATCTAATTAAAGATTTAACTATCACCTGGAGTAAAACTGGTGATACTCCATTCTCGATTATTTCAATCTAATTAAAGATTCATTAAAACTCCACTTAGTTTTAATCTTTAACTGGGTTAAAGAATCAGTGTCATTTAAACACAGTTCACGATAAACCCAAAATCACATTCCATTAGTTATCGGGTTAAAGAACGAGTGTTATTTAAAACACTGTCCACGATAAACCCAAAAATCAATATCAATTCAATTTCCAATTAAATATTATTTAATTGGTACACTTCATTAAATCTAAATAAAAGGATTTAATCTTTTCTCAACTGGGTTCAAGAACAGTGTTAGTGAAGACACCATTCACGACAAACACAAATCACATTTGATATTCGATACAAGGTTCTGAATAGAAAATATATATCGGCTTATATTCAATATCAAATTCTACGATTAACAAATGTCGTATTGGAAATAACGATATAAATATGTATCTTTCAAATTTCCATAACAACATCTGTATAATCACGAATTCCAACCTCGAAATATTCCGAGGACAATTTCGATTCAAATCCACTCCAATACAATCATTGGAAATTCTGGTTATTTTTAAAACCCTTTTCAAATTCAATTTATTTATTTAAAAATGAATAGAATTATAGTTCTAGTTCAAAACTAGTTCATTTCGATAAAAATCTATTTTTATCTTTTCAAATATGGAGTTTTTCATCCCAATTCTTTCTAAATCATTTCTTATGATTTTACACAAATTATTACTATTTTTAATAATTTTATCAAGGCCCGTACAGTCGATTTCCATCAACGGCCATTGAACTGCACTTACAGCAACCTTTTTCAAATTCGATTTGGACATAATTCCAAATCCAACCGTTAGATTTCAAATTTCTAATATTCGTTAGAAATCTCTTTTCGATACGAACCCAACGGTTCCGGTTTGAGGAGAATCCGACGGTCGGATCTCCCGTAATGTCCGTTTGAAATAAATGGTCGAAATTCACGAACTGCCGTGGCGCGGCGCGTTCTATTCAGGCCATTATATTATATATATAATATATATAATATATATTTCGTCGATTTATATTTAAAACGAATTTTATAAATAGTTTAAATTCGTTTCAAAAACAATTTCAACTCCTATTTCAATTCAAATCAAAATTGAATTTTTCCTTATAAATTCGTTTTAAAATTCATTTCTATTCAATTCAAATTTCAATTCAATTTGAATTTATTTCAATTCGCATTCAATTCAATTTGAATTCGTTTTCAATTCAATTCGAATTGGTTTTATATTCAATTCATTTCAAAATCGTTTTATATTCAATTCATTTCGAAATCGTTTTATATTCAATTCATTTCGAAATCGTTTTATATTCAATTCATTTCGAAATCGTTTTATATTCAATTCATTTCGAAATCGTTTTTCAATATGCATTTCAAAATGAATGAAATTGATGTAAATATCGTTCACGGCACAATGGCGTCAATCTAATCAACACGGCTTCATATATTCCTTTATTCTATTCAACAAATGAATATTTATTTTTGTCAACACACGACTAATCTCAACGAATGAGTACTGTCCACGTGTGACTATTTTTGTTAAATTATTTCGTTCAACACATGACAAATCTCAACGGATGAGTACAGTCAACACGTGAACCTTTATTTTATATATTCTTTATTTTCTAAATTGGAATGAGGCCCAATCAATCACCATATAATGTTAATTATATGGATTTTCATACATCACACGTATATAATAGCATTGAAAAATAATCAACCATCAACCAAAGTGCACTACACTGTATAAGCATCAAATATAGATATCTAACGCTTATAACAGCCTGTCAATCAATCGATTGACATAATTACTCAATGTAATAACCCGGAAAATCTGGGCCAGTTTAAAAATTATATTTTAGCAATTTTAGCGAATTTTGAATATTTAAAATAGATTATTTTAAATAAAATCGACGAGAAATTTATTTTGAATATAATTCGAACGTATATATTATATACGTCGTCGTTTGAATATAAATATTTATATATAATTATAAATAGAATTGAAAATGGCGCGGTAGTTCGATAATTTGATTTCAAACTTCAATTGGATGTACCGGGTGCAAAACAATCCGGATTTTAGTGAAACCAAAAACATTAGGATCTAATTGATGATATCTTTCCAACGAATCAGGCAAATCGAGATTTCATAACGGGAATCAAAAGATATGTCCAGTTGAAAATTCTGAATAGTCGCTATGGAATTCAGGCCCTTAAAAATGGACATTTTGCAAATGACCTCGGATCTCGACGAAACCAGTTTTGTTGGGTCCGTGATGTCGAATTATTGCTAGGTTTTAAATTTCATAATTTTTCGAATCAATATGTGAGCGTGGCAAAGGAAAACGTGTTTGACCGGTTTCAGTTGATTTTAATCGACCGGAAATTGGCCATTTTTCCAACGGTCTCAGAATTCGACGAAACTAGTTTTGTTAGGACCGTATCGTCAATACGAAGCTAGAAAATATTTTTCTGGAATTTTTAAAGTTCGTATGCGACCCCGGTAATTTGAAACGTACGTTTAAAATTCAATATAGTGATTTAAATGTAAATTAAACGGAAACTGATCGAAACGATCAGTTCAGCTTACGATACATATTTCATTGTGTCCGGAATGGGGGTAATTAGCTAGGGATGACAGGCGGTGGGCCTCGTTTCGAGTTCGAATTAAAAAGTCAACTTTTGAAATAAAAAAATAAAAAAATAATAAATTAAACTTCTTCCCCTCTCTCCTTATATCCCCTCAGGCCCCCCTCCTCATTCGTTATTCAGAAAAAAACAAGAACTCCAACCCCGTCAATAGGTCTCGCCGCCCCTCCTGGGGGTCAGCGCCGCCGCCGCCTGGCGCGTACCTCCCTCCCGACCTCCGATTCCCCCCTTCTCTTCTCCTCCTCCTCAGGCCAAATTGAAGACCCCCCTAAACCCAAGGACCCGAAACCCTAGCTGAAGCCGCCACAGCTCCAAGCCCGCCCTCCGCCGCCGCCAGTCGCTACCGTGGGCCCCCCTTTCCGCGCTGCTGACCTGAAGCGACCCCCCCCCCCTATGCTACATCCGTACCCCATTGTGCCTCCGCAACCCGCAAGCTAGAACATAGCAACCACCTTCGACGGAAAATGCTCCCCCTTTTCTTCGAAGCGCACAGTGAGCAGCAGCCCTCGACAACATCTCAGCAGCAGCTCCTCCTTCGATCGAAAAGCATGTAAGTTTTAATCCGATTGTTATTTATATAAAGTTCTGATTTTTAGAAAAGGCAATACAGTATTTTAGAAAAGGAAGTACAAGTTTTTTTTTTGATAAGAAAAAACAAGGTTTTTAATTATAGAAAAATAATAATAAGATTTTTATGGTAATTCATAGGAAAAAAAATATGATTTGTATACAGTGACGATAATAAAAATATAATTTTTATATAATGAAGAAGATAAAAATATAATTTTTATATAATGAAGAAGATAAAAATATAATTTTTATATAATGAAGAAGATAAAAATATGATTTTAATATAATGAAGAAGATAAAAATATAATTTTTATATAATGAAGAAGTTAAAAATGTGATTTTTATATATTGAACATCGAAGTAAAAATGTGATTTTTATATATTGAACATCGAAGTAAAAATGTGATTTTTATATATTGAACATCGAAGTAAAAATGTGATTTTTATTTTAAAGACATCAAATATAAAAATGTGTGATTTTTATATATGTAGTGGATACGGGCAACGAAGGTGAAAAAGATGCGATAACGATGAAGATTTCTATCAAAGAAGAGTCAAGATGATTGGATAGCTTTCGGTGAGAATTTCTCACCTTTCAATTTCATTTTCTAGTTATATATATATACTAGGATGCAGACGGTGCTTAGTAGCACCCGACACAATCGTCCACAGACCATGGACTTGTTTGTTTGATTGCAAAAATTAGTTAGATCATTTGATTAAAATTGAACTGTGTGGGGAAATGAATGGATTTGATTGATGTGTGAATGGCGTGGGCCTTCACTAGACCGGGGATAAGGCTAGGCCTCGTCCCGTTTCTAGTATCGTGTCGTTATGCCGCCGAAATTTTCTAAAATCAATTAGAAAATAAAAATATCATTTTATTTAAAGAATGAACTGAATAGAAATTCATAAGTTAAAATAAAATGTTTTGTCGTTAAAAATATAATTTTTAACGTGAAGTGAATAAAATAAAATATTCATTTACAAACCGGACGGTTTGTTTATGTACACCTATTTGAAGGACATTGATTGGGACGATAAATTTTACACATCGCCCAACTGCACAAATAAAAATGAATGTTTGTTGATTTGAAACCCCACACGGGTGTTGGGATGAAATTTGAAGTTCACTCATCCTGATTGATTAAATATGTCAATCGATTGATTGACAGGCTGTTATAAGCGTTAGATATCTATATTTGATGCTTATACAGTGTAGTGCACTTTGGTTGATGGTTGATTATTTTTCAATGCTATTATACATGTGTTGTATGAAAATCCATATAATTAACTTTATATGGTAATTGATTGGGCCTCATTCCAATTTGAAAAATAAAGAATATTATAAAATAAAGGTTCATGTGTTGACTGTACTCATCCGTTGAGATTAGTCATGTGTTGAACGAAATATTTTAATAATAAAATTTATATTTTTATCAGTATAAAATAAAGGTTCATGTGTTGACTGTACTCATCCGTTGAGATTAGTCATGTGTTGAACGAAATAATTTAACAAAAATAGTCACACATGGACAGTACTCATTCGTTGAGATTAGTCGTGTGTTGACAAAAATAAATATTCATTTGTTGAATAGAATATTTGAAAATAGAATTATATGAAGCCGTGTTGGTTAGATTGACGCCATTTTGACGTGAACGATATCTATATCGATTTTATTCATTTAAAAATGAATATTGAAAAGTGATTTCGAAAACGCATATTTTGAAATGAAATTTGAATCAAATTGAATAGAAAACGAATTCGAATTGAATATATAACGAATTGAATTCGAATTGATTATAAAACGAATTTGATTTCCATTGAATATATAATGAATTTGATTCAAATAGAAAACGGAGATGAATTGAATTGAAAACGATTTCGAAATGAATTGAATTGAAAACGATTTCGAAATGAATTGAATTGAAAACGATTTTGAAATGAATTGAATTGAAAACGATTTCGAAATGAATTGAATATATAACGATTTCGAAATGAATTGAATATATAACGATTTTGAAATGAATTGAATATATAATGAATTCAAATTGAATTGAAATTTGAATTGAATAGAAATGAATTTTAAAACGAATTTATAAAGAAGAATTCAATTTTGATTTGAATTGAAATGGAAGTTGAAATTGCTTTTGAAACGAATTTAAAACTATTTATATAATTCATTTTAAATAGAAATCGATGAAATGTATATTATATATATTATATATATAATATAATGGCCTGAATAGAACGCGTCGCGCCGCGGCAGTTCGTGAATTTCGACCATTCATTTCAAACGGACATTACGGGAGATCCGACCGTCGGATTCTCCTGAAACCGGAACCGTTGGGTTCGTATCGAAAAGAGCATTCTAATGAATATTAGAAATTTGAAATCTAACGGTTGGATTTGGAATTATGTCCAAATCAAATTTGAAAAAGGTCGTTGTAAGTGCAGTTCGATGGCCGTTGATGGAAATCGACTGTACAGGCCTTGATAAAATTATTAAAAATAATAATAAATTGTGTAAAATCATAAGAAATGATTTGGGAAAAATTGGGATGAAAAACTCCATATTTGAAAAGATAAAAATTGATTTTTATCGAACTGAACTAGTTTTGAACTAGAATTATAATTCTATTTATTTTTAAATAAATAAATTGAATTTGAAAAGGATTTTAAAAATAACCAGAATTTCCAATGATTGCATTGGAGTGGATTTGAATCGAAATTGTCTTCGGAATATTTCGATGTTGGAATTCGTGATTCTGCAGATGTTGTTATGGAAATTTGAAAGATATCTATATCGTTATTTCCAGCACGACATTTGTTAATCGTAGAATTTGATATTGAATATAAGCCGATATATTTTCTATTCAGAGCCTTGTATTGAATATCAAATGTGATTTGGGTTTGTCGTGAATGGTGTCTTCATTAACACTGTTCTTGAACCCAATTGAGAAAAGATTAAATCTTTTTATTTAGATTTAATGAAGTGTACCAATTAAATAATATTTAATTGGAATTGAATTGATATTGATTTTTGGGTTTATCGTGAACAGTGTTTTAAATAACACTCGTTCTTTAACCCGATAATTAATGGAATGTGATTTTTGGGTTTATCGTGAACAGTGTTTTAAATAACACTCGTTCTTTAACCCGATAATTAATGGAATGTGATTTTTGGGTTTATCGTGAACAGTGTTTTAAATAACACTCGTTCTTTAACCCGATAATTAATGGAATGTGATTTTTGGGTTTATCGTGAACAGTGTTTTAAATAACACTTGTTCTTTAACCCGATAATTAATGAAATGTGATTTTGGGTTTATCGTGAACCGTGTTTTAAATGACACTGATTCATTAACCCAGTTAACGATTTAAACTAAGTGGAGTTTTAATGAATCTTTAATTAGATTGAAATAATCGAGAATGGAGTATCACCAGTTTTGCTCCAGGCGATAGTTAAATCTTTAATTAGATTTGAACGTGAAATGGTAATTGAATTTACCGATAACACCGTGGTGTTAGATATGAAGTATAACCAGTTTTACTTCATGGGATGAATAGGTTGGGATGGGGAAATTAAAACAAATGATTACTTCGGTAAGGTTCGCTAATCCTGACTAGTTTGAATTGATATTCAAAAATAGATTAAAGAATAAATTCAAGAAATTTATCTTGGATAAAATTAATGGGAACCTTCCCCAATGAATGTGAAATTCAGAAACTAACTGTCGGTTAGCTAAGCGGAATGGTTTCCTGGATATTGATCTGATGTTGGTTTCGGCCTTCGGTGTTAATATTTGGGGAATTATTCTCTTTATTAATTTACGGTTAGTGACTGATGAATTGGAATGAGGCGTATGTTGTGTTTGTGTAACACTTATTTAAAATATACGCGAGTTATTCGGGAAGACCGGGTTTATCCCATTCTGAATAACTGATACGACGATAAGTCGAAGATGAAGACGATGGTTGAAGACCGGATGTCTTCACGTCGTTTGGGTGATCACTGATGATCTTGATTGGGCTGTACACCCAAAAAGATGGAAACAATTGGTGATCGTCCAGACGTACTTGGAGATCGATGGGTATGCGGGGTACTAGGTGCCTTCGGTTTCGTTCAGACCCAGAACGGACTTGTAAATGGACTGTGTGTCTGACATTGGATTTTAGTCCGTGTGATTGATCTCTATTAAATATATATCTGTTTGGCGGCGGAGAATTTATTCTCTTGCTTAACACCCTTCTCTGAGACGTACGAGCTCAGGGGTTATATATTGATGGATATCAATCGCATGGAGTGAATTGCCTGTGTGACATGCCTAAGTGGCAATTGATCGAGGCTTCTGTTGAAAAGCAAAGTCTTGTGGTGATGATCAAAGCACGGCCTTTGTGGCGTAGCTTTGTGTAACGTTTACTTCGCGAGTTTCACACCCGGTATGAACCAAAAACGGGAGATGGACCTCAGGGAGGACTTGCGTTTCTTTCTAGCTAAAAGTGGCGTCAGTGGTTTTACATGCCCTGACGAGTTTGACTTATGTGGTTGTTGCTGTTGCGAGGCGCCTCGGATTGATCGGTCGTTCTCGAACCGATGGAGTCATTTGATGGCTCATTTGCGCCCCAAAGGGCGGGGAAACGTAGTGTTCAGGCATTTTAATCCACATCGGTGGACCGGCCCTGACGATCCAAGGGTCACTCGAGCTCTGATCCTGAGACATGGTAGGCTAGATTGTCTCGAATCAGTTGAGGACTATCTTTTGCCTCGGTTCATAGACGGAAATCCAATTTCCAAATTCGTGACATTTGCGGTTTTAATTGTAGAACTAGTATGACGACATGATATATGGTACCCATGCCGCCTATGATTGATACTTATGATTTGAAGTTGTTTTATACACTATGCACTTATTATAATAGCAAATAATCTGTTTTAAACGTATCAAGCATTCTTTAGCTGTTATAAGGGAAAACCCTATCCCCCGGCTTGCGTTGCATTGTGTGATAGGACCTGGGTCTTGTAACAGCTTCATTTTTCTTTATTTAGCATTGCGCTGTTTGTTTTATGCACTGGTATTCTTTGGAGGAAACCTGTTCCATGTTATACGGCGTGGTCCCTTGATTTACCTAACTTTAAAAATAAAGATTAACTGTTTTAGTTCTCACACCAGTCACATGACTGACCTGGAGTTTATTGTTTTAACCTAAACTCTGGGTGCCCCTATTTTGACATGGGCAGCTAGTAGTTTTGGTTTTGCAGATTTATATTCACAGGATCCTGGTCTACAGCTGGAACGATATCCGGAAAGCTTTGTATCCGTATATCTACTTCTTGTTGTGTATTGTATTATTTTCCGCTGCAATTTATTTAAATGTAATTTAAATCTCTGATATTTCTGTGTAATTTTCATTCATACTCTGTATATTCTTGTAATCTGATGCATTGTTGTAATATACAATGAAACGTTCTTTTGTATGTATTCTGTTGTGGCTTGTTCTCGAACTATCCGACACTTTCCTTTACGGGGAAGTTACGGGTTTTCACAGTTGGTATCAGAGCTTTGGTTTACAGAGCTCGAGAACAAGACACATTAGAAACATATGAAAGAATTCACCAGATATTAGATTAGTAATATCCAATTAGAATGACTCGTTAGAGATAGGATCAGTAGTATCCTAGAACGAGTGTGAAGAGTATATTTTTCAAATGAAAACAAATCTTGTTTTGAAATATAAATCAATTATTCGTATTTGGTTATTTATTCATATTGATGTGGACAATCCAGTATATATAGATTTTGCGTATACGTCTGATCCGCGTGTATTCAAAGTTTTAATATATTGGATAGATATAGCATCACACTCTAGTCGCCCGAAGATGATATTGATGATAGCGATCGCATCATCAACATTTATGTTCGAGTTTCGAAGGTGTGATTTTCTATATATTTCCATTAGACTGGTGTGAGAACCAAAACTAATATAGCTAGAATACATTGTTGTGATTTGGCATCAAAACATGATTTTCTTTATATATATCAAAATTATCAATTTGAAACGTTAAATTCACTAATTGATTGATGTTTGTGTTGCCATTTAGCCTAATTGAAACAAATATTGAATTGTATTGAAAATTGGTCGCATTTGCTTGCATATACATATACTTACATTGAACAGGTCATAGCAAGGAGGCTAGAGCAGAGAATAAAATTTGTTTGCCCGACAAATAGGTACATGTTTACTACATAATTTCCTGTTTTGTTTGGGTGATGATGATTTTATGAGCCTATTGGCTAGCCGCTTGGCTTTTTCTTTTTCTTTTTGAGATCTGAAGGACCGGGGAAGCTATTTGAAATTCCCCGATGCTCCCGGTGCAGGGGAGGTTATGGCGAAATTTTTCGAAAATTTAGGGTGTTAGCCAAATTTTTGAAATTTTGAAAATTCTCAGAAACTGAAAAGTTGGAGTATGGAAGCCAGATTGAACGTAGAGTTGATTAATCAAACCACTTTCGACTTTGTTCCTTTTCGGGGACGAAAAGTTTTAAGTGGGGGAGATTGTAATAACCCGGAAAATCTGGGCCAGTTTAAAATTTTTATTTTAGCAATTTTAGCGAATTTTGAATATTTAAAATAGATTATTTTAAATAAAATCGACGAGAAATTTATTTTGAATATAATTCGAACGTATATATTATATACGTCGTCGTTTGAATATAAATATTTATATATAATTATAAATAGAATTGAAAATGGCGCGGTAGTTCGATAATTTGATTTCAAACTTCAATTGGATGTACCGGGTGCAAAACAATCCGGATTTTAGTGAAACCAAAAACATTAGGATCTAATTGATGATATCTTTCCAACGAATCCGGCAAATCGAGATTTCATAACGGGAATCAAAAGATATGTCCAGTTGAAAATTCTGAATAGTCGCTATGGAATTCAGGCCCTTAAAAATAGACATTTTGCAAATGACCTCGGATCTCGACGAAACCAGTTTTGTTGGGTCCGTGATGTCGAATTATTTCTAGGTTTTAAATTTCATAATTTTTCGAATCAATATGTGAGCGTGGCAAAGGAAAACGAGTTTGACCGGTTTCAGTTGATTTTAATCGACTGGAAATTGGCCATTTTTCCAACGGTCTCAGAATTCGACGAAACTAATTTTGTTAGGACCGTATCGTCAATACGAAGCTAGAAAATATTTTTCTGGAATTTTTAAAGTTCGTATGCGACCCCGGTAATTTGAAACGTACGTTTAAAATTCAATATAGTGATTTAAATGTAAATTAAATGGAAACTGATCGAAACGATCAGTTCAGCTTACGATACATATTTCATTGTGTCCGGAATGGGGGTAATTAGCTAGGGATGACAGGCGGTGGGCCTCGTTTCGAGTTCGAATTAAAAAGTCAACTTTTGAAATAAAAAAATAAAAAATTAAACTTCTTCCCCTCTCTCCTCATATCCCCTCAGCCCCCCCTCCTCATTCGTTATTCAGAAAAAAAAAGAACTCCAACCCCGTCAATAGGTCTCGCCGCCCCTCCTGGGGGTCAGCGCCGCCGCCGCCTGGCGCGTACCTCCCTCCCGACCTCCGATTCCCCCCTTCTCTTCTCCTCCTCCTCAGGCCAAATTGAAGACCCCCCTAAACCCAAGGACCCGAAACCCTAGCTGAAGCCGCCACAGCTCCAAGCCCGCCGTCCGCCGCCGCCAGTCGCTACCGTGGGCCCCCCTTTCCGCGCTGCTGACCTGAAGCGACCCCCCCATGCTACATCCGTACCCCATTGTGCCTCCGCAACCCGCAAGCTAGAACATAGCAACCACCTTCGACGGAAAATGCTCCCCCTTTTCTTCGAAGCGCACAGTGAGCAGCAACCCTCGACAACATCTCAGCAGCAGCTCCTCCTTCGATCGAAAAGCATGTAAGTTTTAATCCGATTGTTATTTATATAAAGTTCTGATTTTTAGAAAAGGAAATACAGGATTTTAGAAAAGGAAGTACAAGTTTTTTTGATAAGAAAAAACAAGGTTTTTAATTATAGAAAAAAAATAAAAATATTTTTATGGTAATTCATAGGAAAAAAAATATGATTTGTATACAGTGACGATAATAAAAATATAATTTTTATATAATGAAGAAGATAAAAATATAATTTTTATATAATGAAGAAGATAAAAATATAATTTTTATATAATGAAGAAGTTAAAAATGTGATTTTTATATATTGAACATCGAAGTAAAAATGTGATTTTTATATATTGAACATCGAAGTAAAAATGTGATTTTTATATATTGAACATCGAAGTAAAAATGTGATTTTTATTTTAAAGACATCAAATATAAAAATGTGTGATTTTTATATATGTAGTGGATACGGGCAACGAAGGTGACAAAGATGCGATAACGATGAAGATTTCTATCAAAGAAGAGTCAAGATGATTGGATAGCTTTCGGTGAGAATTTCTCACCTTTCAATTTCATTTTCTAGTTATATATATATACTAGGATGCAGACGGTGCTTAGTAGCACCCGACACAATCGTCCACAGACCATGGACTTGTTTGTTTGATTGCAAAAATTAGTTAGATCATTTGATTGAAATTGAACTGTGTGGGGAAATGAATGGGTTTGATTGATGTGTGAATGGCGTGGGCCTTCACTAGACCGGGGATAAGGCTAGGCCTCGTCCCGTTTCTAGTATCATGCCGTTATGCAGCCGAAATTTTCTAAAATCAATTAGAAAAATAAAAATATCATTTTATTTAAAGAATGAACTGAATAGAAATTCATAAGTTAAAATAAAATGTTTTGTCGTTAAAAATATAATTTTTAACGTGAAGTGAATAAAATAAAATATTCATTTACAAACCGAACGGTTTGTTTATGTACACCTATTTGAAGGACATTGATTGGGACGATAAATTTTACACATCGCCCAACTGCACAAATAAAAATGAATGTTTGTTGATTTGAAACCCCACACGGGTGTTGGGATGAAATTTGAAGTTCACTCATCCTGATTGATTAAATATGTCAATCGATTGATTGACAGGCTGTTATAAGCGTTAGATATCTATATTTGATGCTTATACAGTGTAGTGCACTTTGGTTGATGGTTGATTATTTTTCAATGCTATTATACATGTGTTGTATGAAAATCCATATAATTAACTTTATATGGTAATTGATTGGGCCTCATTCCAATTTGAAAAATAAAGAATATTATAAAATAAAGGTTCATGTGTTGACTGTACTCATCCGTTGAGATTAGTCATGTGTTGAACGAAATATTTTAATAATAAAATTTATATTTTTATCAATATAAAATAAAGGTTCATGTGTTGACTGTACTCATCCGTTGAGATTAGTCATGTGTTGAACGAAATAATTTAACAAAAATAGTCACACATGGACAGTACTCATTCGTTGAGATTAGTCGTGTGTTGACAAAAATAAATATTCATTTGTTGAATAGAATATTTGAAAATAGAAATATATGAAGCCGTGTTGGTTAGATTGACGCCATTTTGACGTGAACGATATCTATATCGATTTTATTCATTTAAAAATGAATATTGAAAAGTGATTTCGAAAACGCATATTTTGAAATGAAATTTGAATCAAATTGAATAGAAAACGAATTCGAATTGAATATATAACGAATTGAATTCGAATTGATTATAAAACGAATTTGATTTCCATTGAATATATAATGAATTTGATTCAAATAGAAAACGGAGATGAATTGAATTGAAAACGATTTCGAAATGAATTGAATTGAAAACGATTTCGAAATGAATTGAATTGAAAACGATTTTGAAATGAATTGAATTGAAAACGATTTCGAAATGAATTGAATATATAACGATTTCGAAATGAATTGAATATATAACGATTTTGAAATGAATTGAATATATAATGAATTCAAATTGAATTGAATAGAAATGAATTTTAAAACGAATTTATAAAGAAGAATTCAATTTTGATTTGAATTGAAATGGAAGTTGAAATTGCTTTTGAAACGAATTTAAAACTATTTATATAATTCATTTTAAATAGAAATCGATGAAATATATATTATATATATTATATATATAATATAATGGCCTGAATAGAACGCGCTGCGCCGCGGCAGTTCGTGAATTTCGACCATTCATTTCAAACGGACATTACGGGAGATCCGACCGTCGGATTCTCCTGAAACCGGAACCGTTGGGTTCGTATCGAAAAGAGCTTTCTAATGAATATTAGAAATTTGAAATCTAACGGTTGGATTTGGAATTATGTCCAAATCAAATTTGAAAAAGGTCGCTGTAAGTGCAGTTCGATGGCCGTTGATGGAAATCGACTGTACAGGCCTTGATAAAATTATTAAAAATAATAATAAATTGTGTAAAATCATAAGAAATGATTTGGGAAAAATTGGGATGAAAAACTCCATATTTGAAAAGATAAAAATTGATTTTTATCGAACTGAACTAGTTTTGAACTAGAATTATAATTCTATTTATTTTTAAATAAATAAATTGAATTTGAAAAGGATTTTAAAAATAACCAGAATTTCCAATGATTGCATTGGAGTGGATTTGAATCGAAATTGTCTTCGGAATATTTCGATGTTGGAATTCGTGATTCTGCAGATGTTGTTATGGAAATTTGAACGATATATATCTATATCGTTATTTCCAGCACGACATTTGTTAATCGTAGAATTTGATATTGAATATAAGTCGATATATTTTCTATTCAGAGCCTTGTATTGAATATCAAATGTGATTTGGGTTTGTCGTGAATGGTGTCTTCATTAACACTGTTCTTGAACCCAATTGAGAAAAGATTAAATCTTTTTATTTAGATTTAATGAAGTGTACCAATTAAATAATATTTAATTGGAATTGAATTGATATTGATTTTTGGGTTTATCGTGAACAGTGTTTTAAATAACACTTGTTCTTTAACCCGATAATTAATGGAATGTGATTTTTGGGTTTATCGTGAACAGTGTTTTAAATAACACTCGTTCTTTAACCCGATAATTAATGGAATGTGATTTTTGGGTTTATCGTGAACAGTGTTTTAAATAACACTCGTTCTTTAACCCGATAATTAATGGAATGTGATTTTTGGGTTTATCGTGAACAGTGTTTTAAATAACACTTGTTCTTTAACTCGATAATTAATGGAATGTGATTTTGGGTTTATCGTGAACCGTGTTTTAAATGACACTGATTCTTTAACCCAGTTAACGATTTAAACTAAGTGGAGTTTTAATGAATCTTTAATTAGATTGAAATAATCGAGAATGGAGTATCACCAGTTTTGCTCCAGGCGATAGTTAAATCTTTAATTAGATTTGAACGTGAAATGGTAATTGAATTTACCGATAACACCGTGGTGTTAGATATGAAGTATAACCAGTTTTACTTCATGGGATGAATAGGTTGGGATGGGGAAATTAAAACAAATGATTACTTCGGTAAGGTTCGCTAATCCTGACTAGTTTGAATTGATATTCAAAAATAGATTAAAGAATAAATTCAAGAAATTTATCTTGGATAAAATTAATGGGAACCTTTCTCAATGAATGTGAAATTCAGAAACTAACTGTCGGTTAGCTAAGCGGAATGGTTTCCTGGATATTGATCTGATGTTTGTTTCGGCCTTCGGGGTTAATATTTGGGGAATTATTCTCTTTATTAATTTACGGTTAGTGACTGATGAATTGGAATGAGGCGTATGTTGTGTTTGTGTAACACTTATTTAAAATATACGCGAGTTATTCGGGAAGACCGGGTTTATCCCATTCTGAATAACTGATACGACGATAAGTCGAAGATGAAGACGATGGTCGAAGACCGGATGTCTTCACGTCGTTTGGGTGATCACTGATGATCTTGATTGGGCTGTACACCCAAAAAGATGGAAACAATTGGTGATCGTCCAGACGTACTTGGAGATCGATGGGTATGCGGGGTACTAGGTGCCTCCGGTTTCGTTCAGACCCAGAACAGACTTGTAAATGGACTGTGTGTCTGACATTGGATTTTAGTCCGTGTGATTGATCTCTATTAAATATATATCTGTTTGGCGGCGGAGAATTTATTCTCTTGCTTAACGCCCTTCTCTGAGACGTACGAGCTCAGGGGTTATATATTGATGGATATCAATCGCATGGAGTGAATTGCCTGTGTGACATGCCTAAGTGGCAATTGATTGAGGCTTCTGTTGAAAAGCAAAGTCTTGTGGTGATGATCAAAGCACGGCCTTTGTGGCGTAGCTTTGTGTAACGTTTACTTCGCGAGTTTCACACCCGGTATGAACCAAAAACGGGAGATGGACCTCAGTGAGGACTTGCGTTTCTTTCTAGCTAAAAGTGGCGTCAGTGGTTTTACACGCCCTGACGAGTTTGACTTATGTGGTTGTTGCTGTTGCGAGGCGCCTCGGATTGATCGGTCGTTCTCGAACCGATGGAGTCATTTGATGGCTCATTTGCGCCCCAAAGGGCGGGGAAACGTAGTGTTCAGGCATTTTAATCCACATCGGTGGACCGGCCCTGACGATCCAAGGGTCACTCGAGCTCTGATCCTGAGACATGGTAGGCTAGATTGTCTCGAATCGGTTGAGGACTATCTTTTGCCTCGGTTCATAGACGGAAATCCAATTTCCAAATACGTGACATTTGCGGTTTTAATTTTAGAACTAGTATGGCGACATGATATATGGTACCCATGCCGCCTATGATTGATACTTATGATTTGAAGTTGTTTTATACACTATGCACTTATTATAATATCAAATAATCTGTTTTAAACGTATCAAGCATTCTTTAGCTATTATAAGGGAAAACCCTATCCCCCGGCTTGCGTTGCATTGTGTGATAGGACCTGGGTCTTATAACAGCTTCATTTTTCTTTATTTAGCATTGCGCTGTTTGTTTTATGCACTGGTATTCTTGGGAGGAAACCCGTTCCGTGTTATACGGCGTGGTCCCTTGATTTACCTAACTTTAAAAATAAAGATTAACTGTTTTAGTTCTCACACCAGTCACATGACTGACTTGGAGTTTATTGTTTTAACCTAAACTCTGGGTGCCCCTATTTTGACACGGGCAGCTAGTAGTTTTGGTTTTGCAGATTTATATTCACAGGATCCTGGTCTACAGCTGGAACGATATCCGGAAAGCTTTGTATCCGTATATCTACTTCTAGTTGTGTATTGTATTATTTTCCGCTGCAATTTATTTAAATGTAATTTAAATCTCTGATATTTCTGTGTAATTTTCATTCATACTCTGTATATTGTTGTAATCTGATGCATTGTTGTAATATACAATGAAACGTTCTTTTGTATGTATTCTGTTGTGGCTTGTTCTCGAACTATCCGACACTTTCCTTTACGGGGAAGTTACGGGTTTTCACACTCAATCAGGATGAGTGAACTTCAAATTTCATCCCAACACCCATGTGGGGTATCAAACAATCAAACACAGATTTTATTTGTGCAGTTGGGCGATGTGTAAAATTTATCGTCCCAATCAATGTCAGTCAAATCGGTGTACATAAACAAACCGTCCGGTTTGTAAATGAATATTTATTTATTCACATTCACTATATTCATATTCACGTTAAAAATTATATTTTTAACGATAAAACATTATATTTTAACATATGAATTTCTATTCAGTTCATTCTTTAAATAAAATGATATTTTTAGTTTCTAACTTATTTTAGAAAATTTCGGCGGCATAACGACACGATACTAGAAACGGGACAAGGCCTAGCCTTATCCCCGGTCTAGTGAAGGCCCACGCCATTCACACATCAATCAAATCATTTTCATTTCACCAAACAATTCAATTCAAACCAAATAATCTAACCAACTACACAACCAAACAATTAAACAAACAAGCCATCCATGGTCTGTGGATGACGGGTGTCGGGTGCTGCTAAACACCGTCTGCATCCTAGTACATATATATATAACTAGAAAATTAAATCAAAGAGTGAAAAATTCTCACCAATAGTGTTGACCCGCTTTTTAGTCAAAGCAGTCACACATGGAATCTCTTATCAACAATACGCTCAAATATCGGAAATACCGTCAGAAGACAGGCAGCGATTTGGTCAAAGTCGCATCACAAATAAAGAATGGCCCGAAACTCCTACCAGATGACCTTTTTTGGGCCCGAAAACAGCGATTACAGAGCATAGCTCTGTAATTCTTGTAGATCTCTGAATTAGCTTCAGTTTGAGCTTTGGTTTGGCTCAATCGGACTTACGGTTTGAAAGTTATGCCCGTTTCCGTGAATGCATGCAGAACCGAAAACTTGGAATTTGGAAATTGGCTTGACCTCCCGGATCGGATCGGACCCGCTCCGACTCCACACTTCGAAGATGCTCAAACTTGGATTCCATCTCACCTCCGCTCGGATCGGACTATCAGAACCCGACCCGGCTTGCACTCAGCTCAGAAGTATACATCATAACTCCGGTTCGGAGCCTCCTCCTCGGTTCGGTTCGGAGCCGATCCGACCTCCATCGCACTAACCTGGCACATGAAGTCTTCGGATTGAAGACACCAGCTCGGTTCGGGTCGGACCCGAACTAATTCCCCTGTACCTGCTCAGACGCAGCAAGTTTGACCGCTTCTTAAGGGATAACTACCTCCTACTAATTCGGATCGGCCGCCACCTGTATGCACACGATCTGAAGGCCACTTCTCCACTCTCTCCGAGATGTCCTCTCCGCTCACCACGTCACACCCGATCCGACCCGATTCAGGACTCCCAGCAGCTTCTCTACGCCTATAAATACACCACGAGATGGTCACTTCAAGGGACTTTTTCCGGCACTAACACCTCCCGACCTCCATTACCAAGTATTCAAGGACTTTGGGTACTCCTCAACTCAATCAAACACGAGGCTATCGTGCATAAATTCAATCTCTTTTCTCATTTTCTTTATTACAACACAAGGTTATTGTGTATAATCGAATCTCACGGATTGTGAGACACCATTGTAATCGTAATTCCTCAGGATATGAGAAACTATAAAGTGGACGTAGGCTTGGATTGAGCCGAACCACTATAAAAATCTCGTGTGTTCCCTGTTTTTACTGCTTTTTATCTGTAATCTTTGATTTGTGAGGATTTCACATAGACTTTGGGTGTTAGGCCCAAATTTCGGTCTAACAAATAGCTATCCTAATTCCACGGCACTTCTAATGCAGGAAATCTTCACTGTTCTCGTCTCTTATCACTTTCTTCGCCCATAGCCACTACATATATAAAAATCACATTTTTACTTCGATGTTCAATATATAAAAATCATATTTTTACTTCGATGTTCAATATATAAAAATCATATTTTTACTTCGATGTTCAATATATAAAAATCATATTTTTACTTCGATGTTCAATATATAAAAATCATATTTTTACTTCGATTTTCAATATATAAAAATCATATTTTTACTTCGATGTTCAATATATAAAAATCATATTTTTACTTCGATGTTCAATATATAAAAATCATATTTTTACTTCGATGTTCAATATATAAAAATCATATTTTTACTTCGATGTTCAATATATAAAAATCATATTTTTACTTCGATGTTCAATATATAAAAATCATATTTTTTACTCTGCTAAAAAAAATCATAACATTGCCTTTCTAAAGGTCGTATCTTTTCATGTTATACATAAAAGGAAAAATCAAATTTTGATTACATTGAAACCCAAGAACAATTTCAACGCTTCACACATATAAATCAGATTTTTACCAATCTAATATTGATTAAACAAAAGGAAATAAAATAAATAAATAAACAAAACTCACTCAAATCGATTTCTGGATCGCCGGGCTCGAGGTGGAGGGGTGGATGTCCGCGCTGTGGTCGAGGAGGTGGCCGGGTTGGTCGGAGTTTGTTGCCGAGGGGGTGAGGGTTGCTGTTTTACTGGAGGAAGGGGGTAAGGGGGGTGCTCACGGCATGCTGAGGTGGCGGCTTGGGGTGCTCGGGTGGTCAAGGAGGCGGGGCTTCGGCTGCTGGTGCTCCGGTGGGTGGCGACTTGCCAGGGCGTGGCCGGTGGAGTGGCTCGGCGCGCGATTCAGCAGGGGGGGGGGAGAAGCGGTTTCTGATGTCGTCGGAGGGGAGAGAGTCGCGAGGGGGCTTCGTGGTTTCGGAGGCGGCGGCGATTTTCTGGGGGGGCGACGAGGTCGCGATCCCCCCTTTTTGATTTCTTTTTTTTCTTTCTTTCAGATATGAAACGTGTGGGGGGGGCAACGAAATATAGAGAGAAGGGAGGGGTTTAAAATTTTAATTTATTATTATTTTATTTTGCAAAAAGTTGACTTCTACATACGACCTCGAAACGAGGCCCACCGACTGTCGTCCATAGTGTTTCACCCCCATTCCGAACTCAATGTGATATGATTCGTCAGCTGATTCGGCTGTTTCGATTAGTTTTCGTCAAAATCAACATGTAACTCTATATATTGAATTTGAACGCGCATTTCAATTTACCGGGGTCACATACTAACTCTAAAAATTCCTGAAAAATATTTTCTAGCTTCGTATTGACGATACAGTCCTAACAAAACTAGTTTCGTCAAATTCTGAGACCGTTAGAAAAATGGCCATTTTCCAGTCGATTAAAATTAACTAAAACTGGTCAAACGCGTTTTCCTTTGCCACGCTCACATATTGATTCGAAAAATTATGAAATTTGGAATCTAACAATAATTTAACATCACGGATCCAACAAAAGTGGTTTCGTCGAAATCCGAGGTCGTTTGCAAAATCTCCATTTTTAAGGGCCTGAATTCCATAGCGACTATTCAGAATTTTCAACTGGACATATCTTTTGATTCCCGCTATGAAATTCCAATCTTTCGGGTTCTTTGGAAAGATATTCTCAATTAGATCCCATTATTTTTGGTTTCGCTAAAATCCGGATTGTTTTGCACCCGGTACATTCAATTGAAGTTTGAAATCGAATTATCGAACTACCACGCCATTTTCAATTCCTTTTATAATTATAAATAAATATTTATATTCTAACGACGACGTATATAATATATACGTTCTATATATATTAAAAATAAATTTCTCGTCGATATTATTTAAAATAATATATTTTAAATGTTCAAAATTCGTTAAAATTGCCAAAACAAAAATTTTAAACTGGCCCAGATTTTCGGGTTGTTACATTTTCATTTTCCCCAAATTTCCAAAATCATTCAAAATTTTCATTTGGTTGAAATCACCAAATATTCAAATTTCGATCCCTAATTTTCGTTCAAATCATCCCCAAATTTCCATTTCATTTTCGCTCTCACCCTCCATCATTATCCGTTGTCTTCAAAGGAAGAAAAGAAAAAGCGTTGAGTTAATTTCCAAACAATTATGGCCTGCATTTCTTTTCCTCCTGCTCGCGAGATACACCAATGGCGGACGAAGTCTAACTGCATTTCAAACGACCTCCAAATTAGACAAAATTAGTTTCGTTAGGACCGTATCGTCAAAACATAGCTAGATTTATTTTTCTGTAATTTTTGGAGTCAGTATGTGGCCCTGGTAAATTAAAATGTACGTTTAAATTCAATTACATTGATTTATATTTTAATTTTTGTGAAAACTGGTTGAAACAATAGAATTGGCTTATGGAACATATTTCATTGTGTTCGGAATGAGGGTAATTAACTAGGGGCGACAGTCGTTGGGTTTGATTTGGAGTTCGAATGTGAAATCTTACTTTTTGGGATTTAAAATAATATAAAAATATTTATATAAATACATGGTCAAGGGTCAAAAACCCTAATTCTCAGCCCCTTCTTTCCAGCCGCCATTCAAAGGTTTCAAGGGTGGAAATCGTCTGGATTGGAATCTGCAAATTCATCCAATTCAAGCCGAATTAAACAATGAAATCAAAATCAATATTATAGAGCTATTCATTAGCTTTGATTCTATACCACTATTATGAGATTTCGTTTCCTATCTTGTTCGAATTTCATTCCCAATTGTTGGTCGTTCACGCGCTGTTTATGGCACACGGGGGGATCGAGTGAGGCGTGACTCACGGTGAAGGGAGAGTAGCTGAAGGGCGTCGTTGTGGAGGGTGTGGATTGTCATCTGGTGGTTGGTGGGTGCAGCTTGGAGGACATATGAAGTGGAGCGATGGGTTCAACATGTTTCAGAAGGAACAACGGGAAGAGAAAGAGATTAAGGGGGGTTAGGAAATTAAATGTAGTAAACGTTTTTTTATTTATTCTTTAATTATTTAAAAATGTAATAAATGTTTATAATATCGTATCTTTTTCATACGAGGTCCGATTTCAGTTGCATTGGAATCGTGGTGAAAATAACTACGAGATGGAACTGAACAGAACATAAATGGAGCAAATCAGAATTTAATGCAAATTTAAATTCAAACAGTACTGAAATCATCAGTAAAAGAATGGCGGAGTGGATCCCAATGTGAGAACTCCTTCTCACTCTAATTATTTTACAGTTAAATACATACTAGGATGCAGACAGGGCTTAAAAGCCCCTGACACTATTTATTGTACAAACCATAGTTGTTTGTTTGGATTGAATTGTGATGTAATTGGCTGTATTGTGTTGAATGAATTGTATTGTGGTTTGTGGATTGAACTGATTATTGTGCACGGCGCAAGCCAGTATCAAGACAGGGGTAGTGCTAGACATTACTCCGGTTTTAATATTGCACTGTTATCATGCCTAAATTTTCTGAAATAAATATTTGTTCATTAAAAATATAATTTTTAATGTGTATATGAATTGTATAAAATATTCATGTGTTGAATAAACTATTCGAAGAATAAAAATATTATTTTTATTGAACGTATGGACTATTAAAAATATTCAAGTGTTGAGTTAAATGTTTTATCATTAAAAATATAATTTTTAACGTATATATGGACAACATAAAATTCTTCTGAAATGAAAATAAATATTCATTTACAAATCGGACGATTTGTTTATGTACACCCATTTAACTGACACTGATTAGGACGATAAATTTTACATATCGCCCAACTGCACAAATAATATATAGTATTTGTTGGTTGAAACCCCATACGGGTATTGGGATGATATTTGACATACACCAATCCTAATTATTTAGTTGTATGTCAATCGATTGGTTGACAGACTATTGTAAGCATTAATGATTTATATTTAATGCTTATGCAATTTTGTAGTGCACTCTGGCTGAAGGTTGATTGTTTATCATTGTTATGGTATATATGTGTTGTGTGAAATCCATATAAATAACAATATATGGTAATTGGTTGTGTCTGATTCCGATTCAGAAAGAACGAATATTTTAAAATAATGAATATTTTAAAATAACGAATAATTTAAAATAATATTCTGTAAAGGATTAAAATATGATTTTGATGTCCGATTTGGGATGGGCAAGAACATATTGAAATATGTGAAGCCGTGTTGAATAGATTTGCGCCATTTTGTTGCGAACGATATTTATATTGATTTTATTCATTTTTATAATGAATATCAAAACGTAAATGATTTCAAAATCTGATATTTGGAAAATATTATCATTTAAATGTTATAATGATAAGGAATATTCAATTTTGATTTAAAATTGAAATGAAAGTGAGAATCGTTTTAAACGAATTTATAAATGATTTATAAAATACATTTTAAATGGAAATGTAACAACCCGAAAATCTGGGCCAGTTTAAAATTTTTATTTTGGCAATTTTAGCGAATTTTGAATATTTAAAATAGATTATTTTAAATAATATCGACGATAAATTTATTTTGAATAGAATTCGAACGTATATATTATATACGTCGTCGTTAGAATATAAATAATTATATATAAATATAAATAGAATTGAAAATGGCGCGGTAGTTCGATAATTCGATTTCAAATTTCAATTGAATGTACTGGGTGCAAAACAATCCGGATTTTAGTGAAACTAAAAATAATGGAATCTAATTGTGACTATCTTTCTAATGAATCCGAAAAATTGAAATTTCATAGCGGGAATCAAAAGATATGTCCAGTTGAAAATTCTGTATAGTCGCTATGGAATTCAGGCCCTTAAAAATGGGAATTTTGCAAACGACCTCGGATTTCGACGAAACCACTTTTGTTGGATCCGTGATGTCAAATTATTGCTAGATTCCAAATTTCATAATTTTTCGAATCAATATGTGAGCGTGGCAAAGGAAAACGCATTTGACTAGTTTTAGTTGATTTTAATCTACTGGAAAATGGCCATTTTTCTAACGGTCTCAGAATTCGATGAAATTAGTTTTGTTAGGACCGTATCGTCAATACGAAGCTAGAAAATATTTTTCGAGAATTTTTCGGGTTATTAGGTGGCCCCGGTAAATTGAAATGCGCGTTCAAATTCAATATATAGAGTTATATGTTGATTTTGACGAAAACTGATGGAAACGATCGAATCAACTTACGATACATATCCCATTGTGTTCGGAATGGGGGTAATTAGCTATGGACGACAGGCGGTGGGCCTCGTTTCGAGTTCGAATAGAAAAGATACTTTTTGAATTAAACAATTAAATAAAATAAAATAAAAACAAAACCTCTCTCCTCACCCTTATCTCTCTCAGCCCCCCCATTAAAATCGATTTCAAAATAATAAAAAAAGAAAAAAAGGGCGATGGGGGGGAGGGGTGAACCGCCGCCACGTCCACCTCGTCCTCCCCAGGTGCCGCGACCCCCTCCCCCCCTCTCTTCCCTCGCCTCCCCTTCGATCGTGACCCCACGCCCCCCCTCCTTCTTCCCCGACTTCCTCCTTCTGCCGCGACACCCCCCCATTTCCTCCCTTCTGCGATGCTACCCCCCCTGCGCCACCCCATCTCCGACACCCCTCCAAACTCCAGTGCCCCTCCCTCCTTTCCCCTCCGCCTCTCGCTTCTTGCTCCGATTAAAAACCGCCGATGATGGGATGCGTCCAGGTGTGGCTCCGGCCATCTGAGGAGGCGCAGATGATGAAGGGTTCGACGGATATTCGTTTTAACAGAGAAAGGTATTTCTTTTTACTTTTCTTTTACTATTTAAATTATTTAAAAATCCGAATTTATACTATATAAATCAGTTTTAATTTATAGAAAAGAAAACACATTTTATTTTTATAAAATGAAATGATTTTTATTTGTTCATTGGCAAAAGAAAGAACGGATTTTTAAATTATATCAAAGTTTGGATGTTTAAAATAGAAAAGATTAGATTTTTAAAATAGAAAAGATTAGATTTTTAAAATAGAAAAGATTAAATCTTTAAAATTTGAAAAGGCGAAATCTTTATATTTGAAAAGGCGAAATCTTTATATGAAGAATAGCGTGATAAAAATAGAATTTTTATCTATATATTAGTGGTATAAAAATAGAATTTTTATCCATATGAGGCAATTATAAAAATTCGATTTTTATATATTGAATAGCGTAGTAAAAATTCGATTTTTATATATTGAATAGCAAAGTAAAAATTTGATTTTTATATATTGAATAGCGAAGTAAAAATTCGATTTTTACATACGTAGAGAATACGGGAAACGAAGGTGACAAAAAGGCGAGAACGACGAAGATTTCTATAAATGAAGTGTCGTGAAGTTGGGATAGCTTTCGGTGAGAACTTCTCACTCAAATTTCCTTTTTCTAGATATATATATATACTAGGATGCAGACGGTGTTTAGTAGCACTCGACACCCGTCATCCACAGACCATGGATGGCTTGTTTGTTTGATTGATGTGTTGTGAAAATTGTTTGTGATGTTGATGTGAAATCGATGATAAATTGTTGATGATTGAAATAAATTAATTATCGTTAAAAATATAATTTTAACGTGAATATGAATATAGTGAAAGTGAATAAATAAATATTTATAAACGAATCGGCCGATTTGTTTATATACACTGATTTGACTGATATTGATTGGGACGATAAATTTTACACATCGCCCAACTACACAAATAAAATCTGTGTTTGATTGTTTGAAACCCCACACGGGTATTGGGATAATATATGACATACACTAATCCCAATAATTAGTTGTATGTCGATCGATTGATTGACAGGCTGTTATAAGCGTTAGAGATTTATATTTGATGCTTATACAGTGTAGTGCACTTTGGATGATGGTTGATTATTTATCGTTGCTATTGTATACATGTGTTGTATGGAATCCATATAATTAACTTTATATGGTAATTGATTGGGCCTCATTCCAATCGGGAAAATAAAGTATATTATAAAATAAAGGTTCAAGTGTTGACAGTACTCATCCGTTGAGATTAGTCATGTGTTAAACGGAATATTTTAACAATAAAATTTACATCTTTATCATATATAAAATTAGAAACTAATTGGAAAATAGATAAGATGAGTGGTCTCCTGGATATTGATCTGATGTTGGTTTCGGCCTTCGGGGTTAATATTCAGGGAATCGTTCTCTTACTAGTTTACGGTTGGAGTCTGATTTGAAATCAAACGATAGATACCATATTTTTTATAAAATATATTAAATAACAAAAAGAGTCACACGTGGACAGTACTCATTCGTTGAGATTAGTCTTGTGTTGACAAAAATATAGATTCACGTATTGAATAGGATAAATATTCATTTATTGAATAGAATAACGGAATTATTGGAATATATAAAGCCGTGTTGATCAGAGATGCGCTATTTTGACGCGAACGATATTTATATCGATTATATTCGTTTTTATAATTTGAATTGAATAGAAAACGAATTCGAATTTGAATTGAATAGAAAACGAATTTGAATCGAATAGAAAACCAATTTGAATTGAATCGAATAGAAAACCAATTTGAATTGAATCGAATAGAAAACCAATTTGAATTGAATCGAATAGAAAACCAATTTGAATTGAATCGAATAGAAAACCAATTTGAATTGAATCGAATAGAAAACCAATTTGAATTGAATTGAATAGAAAACGAATTCGAATTGAATTGAAAACGAATTCGAATTGAATTGAAAATGAATTCGAATTGAATTGAAAACGAATTGAAATGAATTCAAATTGAGTTGAAATTTGAATTGAATAGAAATGAATTTTAAAACGAATTTATAAGGAAAAATTCAATTTTGACTTGAATTGAAATGGAAGTTGAAATTGTTTTTTTTGAAACGAATTTAAAACGATTTATAAAATTCATTTTAAATAGAAATCGAGAAATATATATTATATATATTATATATATAATATAATGGCCTGATTAGAACGCGTCGCGCCGCGGCAGTTCGTAAATTTCGACCATTGACTTCGAACGGACATTACGGGAGATCCGACCGTCGGATTCTCCTAAAACCGAAACAGTTGGGTTTGTATCGAAAAGAGCTTTCTAACGAATATTAGAAATTTGAAATCTAAAGGTTGGATTTGGAGATACGTCCAAATCAAATTTGGAAAAGGTCGCTGTAAGTGTAGTTCGATGGCCGTTGATGGAAATCGACTTTACGGACCCTGATAAAATTATTAGAAATATTAATAATTTGTGTAAAATCACAAGAAATGATTTGGGGAAAATTGGGATGAAAAACTCCATATTTGAAAAGATAAAAATAGATTTTTATCGACATGAACTAGTTTTGAACAAAAATTAAACCCGTTTATTTTTAAATAAATAAATTGGATTTGAAATGGGTAAATAGAATTGATTTGTGGGTTTATCGTGAAGGGTGTTTTTAAATAACACTTGTTCTTTAACCCGATAATAAATAGAATGTGATTTGGGTTTATCGTGAACTGTGTTTTAAATGACATTAGTTCTTTAACCCATTAAAAGGAGTTTTAATGAATCTGCAATTAGATTGAAATGTGAATTGATAATCTAAATTATCAAATTTGGAAAATGAGCGAGAATGGAGTATCACCAGTTTTGCTCCAAAGCGATAGTTAAATCTTTAATTAGATTTGAACGTGAAATGGTAATTAATTTTACCGATAACACTGTGGTGTTAGATATGGAGTATTACCAGTTTTGCTTCATGGGATGAATATGTTGGGATTGGGAAATAAAATAAATAATTACTTCGGTGTGGTTCGCTAATCTCGACTAGTTTGGGAAAACCATAATTTGGTTTGAAATGACATCCAAAGGAAGATTAAAGGATAAATTTTAAAGAATTTATCTTGGATAAAATTAATGGGAACCTTTCCCTAAGAATTGAGATTTAGAAACTAACTGTAGGTTAGTTAAGAAAAATGGTTTCCTGGGTATTGATCTGATGTTGGTTTCGGCCTTCGGGGTTAATATTTGTGGAATTGCCCTCTTACTGATTTACGGTTAGTGACTAATGAAATGGAATGAGGCGTATGTTGTGTTTGTGTAACATTTATTTTTAATATACGCGGGTTGTTCGGAAAGGTCGGGTTTATACCCATTCTGAATAACCGATTCGACGATATGTCGAAGATGAAGACGGTAGTTGAAGAACGGAAGTCCTCACATCGTTTGGATAATTACTGACGATCCTGATTGGGCTGTACACCCAAGAGGATGAAAATAGTTAGTGGTCGTCCAGACGTACTTGGAGATCGATGGATATGCGAGGAAAGTGCCTCCGGTTTCGTTCAGACCCAGAACGAACTAGTAAATGGATTGTGTGTCTGACATTGGATTTTATTCTGTGTTGATTGATTTCTGTTAAATATATATCTGTTTGGCGGCGGAGAATTTATTCTCTTGCTTAACGCCCTTCTCTGAGACGTACGAGCTTAGAGGTTATATATCGATAGATATCAATCGCATGGCATGAATTTCCTGTGTGGCATGCTGAGTTGCATGGATCAAGGCTTCTATTGAAAAGCAAAGTCTTGTGGTTGATGATCAAAGCACGGCCTACGTGGAAGCTTTGTGTATAGCGTGAATTCGCGAGCCTCACACCTCGGTATGAGTTAAAAACGGGATAAGGACTGCAGGGAGAGCACGACGTTTCTTTCTAGCTTTGGTGGTGTCAGTGACTTACCAGCCCTAACATTTATATACTTTTCACCTATGTGGTTGTTGGATGAGGCGCCTCGATTTTAGGTCTGTAAGGACCAGGAAACGTGTGTTCAGGCATAACTAATCCTCAAACGTAAGAGAGGACCGGCCCTGAAGATCCAAGGATTGCCCAGAGTATGTAGTCCTGAGGCATTTGCTAGAGTGTCTCGAAAGCGGAGAGGAGCTTGCCCCTTGCCTCGACTCATGACGGAAATCCAATTTCCAATACGTGATATTGCGGTTTTAATTGTAGAACTAGTATGGCGACATGATATATGGTACCCATGAGGTCTATGATTTATATTTATGATTGAAATTGTTTTGACACTATACACTTATTATAGTATCAAATGATTTGTTTTAAACGTACCAAGCTTGTTTGGCTATTATAAGGGAAAACCCTATCCTCCGGCTTGCGTTGCATTGTGTGATGGGACCTGGGTCTTATAATAGCTGCATTTTTCGAAAAAGCATTGTGTTGTTTATCCTATGCACTGGTATTCTTGGGAGGAAACCCATTCCGTGTTATACGGCGTGGTCCCTTGAATTACTCTCTTTTAAAGTAAAGTTTTAAATAACTTTTTTAGTTCTCACACCAGTCACATGACTGACCTGGAGTTTATTGTTTTAACCTAAACTCTGGGTGCCCTTATTTTCGACACGGGCAGCTAGTAGTTTTGGTTTTGCATATTTATATTCATAGGATCCTGATTTACAGCTGGAACAATGCTCGGAAAGCTCTGTATTCGTGCATTACTTTCAGTTGTGTTTTATATTGTTTTTCCACTGCTATGTAATTTATTTTAATCTCTGATATTTACCGAATGTAATTTATTCATTTATACTCTGTATATTCTTGTATCTGATGGAATTGTGTTAATATACAATGAAATGTTCTTCTGTTTGTGTTCTGATTTGTCTTGTCCTCACAGTAATTCGTTCTTTCTCATCTCTTCGGAGATCGGGGAAGTTCGGGTCGCTTCAGGAAATCTATGAAATATATGTAATATATATATATATATATATGATATAAATATTTAATGGCCTGAATAAAATGCACCGTGCCACGACCATTCGCGAATTTCGACCATTGACTTCGAATTGGCATTACGGGAAATCCGACCATCAAATTCTCCTAAACCCTGAACCGTTGGGTTCGTATCGAAAAGAGATTTACAAATATAAGAGATTTGAAATCTAACAACTGGACTTGGAATTATGTCCAAATCAAATTTGGAAAAGGTCGCTGTAAGTGCAGTTCGATGGCCGTTTATGGAAATCGATTGAATGGGCCTTAATAAAATTATTTAAAATATTAATAATTTGTGTAAAATCATAATAAATGATTTCAAAAGAACTTGAATGAAAAATTCAACATTTGTGGAGATAAAAATATATTTTTATGAAAATGAACTATTTATTAACTAGAAATATAATCCATTGTTTTTAAATAAATAAATTGGATTGAAATGGTTTCAATCTAGCCTGAATTTTCGAATGAATAAATTGTAATGGATTTAAATAGAAATAATCTTTGAGATATTTCAATATTGGATTCCGTGACTATACGGAAATTATGGAGGAATTTGGAAGATAGATATATATCGTTATCCCCATACGATATGTGTTGGTTTCAGAATTTGATATTGAATATAAGCTGATATAATTTCTATTTAGAGGCTTGTATTTAATACCAAATTGGATTTTCGATTTATCTTGAATAGTGTCTTCAGTAACACTGTTCTTAAACCCGTGTGACAGGAACAAATCTTTTAATTAAGATTATTAGAGTTTCCAGTTATATTTAGTAATTGGAATAAAATGGAATGTGAATTGGGTTTATTGTGAACTGTGTTTTTAACAACATTTGTCCTTTAACCTAATTAACAGTGAAATGTGATTTGGAATTTATAAATCTTTAATTAAGATTTCATGGAAAATTTCCAAAGTAAAGTTTTCCAATTTAATATACTAAATTGGAATTGAATGGATTCGATTTGGTAATAATCGAAATGAGCTTTTATGGAAGAAGAATATTAATATATATGGAATTTAAAAAGCTTTGTCATGATTCCATCTATATTATTTGTCGGATACGAAAAATGATGCTGATTATATATTGATTTTTTTCCGTGAAGATTCCAAATGAAATATGATTTTGGGTTTATCGTGAACTGTGTTTTAAATAACATTGGTTCTTTAACCCAATTAAAGACAGGGTTACTTGTCTAACATTGTATTTCGAACTGTATTGTTGATCTCTACTAAATATATATATGTTTGGCGATAGAGAATTTATTCTCTTGCTTAACGCCCTTCTCTGAGATGTATGACCTTAGAGGTTATATATTGGCAGAAATCATTGGTACGGTGTAGATTGTCGATATGACATGTCTGGGTTTCCAAAGTTAAATAATGATTGTTGGAAGATTAAAACTAAGTGAAGTCTTAAGAAATCTTTAATGAGATTGAAAGGTGAATGTGATAACTTAAATTATCGAATTTGGGAAATGATCGAGAATGGAGTATCACCAGTTTTGCTCCAAACAATAGTTAAATCTTTAATTAGATTTGAACGTGAAATGATAATTAATTTTAACCAATAGCATAGTGGTGTTAGATATGGAGTACTACCAGTTTTGCTCCATGGGATGAATAGGTTGGGATTTGGAAATATAATAAATGATTACTTCGGTAAGGTTCGATAATCCCGACTAGTTTGGAAAACCTTAATTTGGTTTGAATTGATATCCAAAGGAAGATTAAAGAGTAAATTTAAAAGAATTTATCTTTGATAAAATTAATGGGAACCTTTCCCTAATGATGTGAATATTTGAATAAAAGAATATTCTGAATTGGAATGAGGCGTATGTTGTGTTTTTATAGCACTTGATTATAAGATACGTGAATTATTCGAAAAGTCGGGTTTATACCCATTTTGAATAATTGATTCGATGGTAAGTCAGCGATGAAGATGGTGGTTGAAGACCGGAGTTCTTCACATTGTTTGGATGATTACTGATGTCTTGATTGGGTTATACACCCAAGATGTAACGAACTGGGAATTTCGACCCAGAAAATCAACATAAAACCCATGTTAATTATTCAGGCATCGAACGTTCCAGATCATTAATAGAAAGAAGTTAGAGGGTGAGAATAGATAAGATAGAAAATAAGAATAGAAGAAGAAGAAGATCACCATAGAACAGAATCAGAGTAATCTGAATCTCACAGTGGAACGAATAATATATAGTCTATAACCTAGCTTTGAAATAAAATAGTATACAATAACATTATCAGAGTACAATGCTTACACGCAGCGGAAATAACAATAGCTATATAATCCTAAAGCCTCCTGCTTCAAGCTCCTCCACGTATATCTGTAAAG
The DNA here is from genome assembly GCA_030737875.1 of Allium sativum. Lineage (NCBI taxonomy): Eukaryota > Viridiplantae > Streptophyta > Magnoliopsida > Asparagales > Amaryllidaceae > Allium > Allium sativum. The sequence goes on along the minus strand of CM060920.1, from coordinate 789,858,640 downwards.
ACCTGAACTACTTGACTGCCCGTACAAATTTGGGCACCCAAGAGTTTAGGGAAACAAAACAAAATAAACTCTGGGTCAATCATGAGAGTGGTGTGAGTAAACTCAAATCATTGGTTTAGCTTTTCAAAATCCTTTTCAAAAGAAAAGGTAATCGTAAGACCGATCCACACATAAACACGGACGGTTTTTACCTTACGATAACCCAAAACAGTTTTTGGAGATCAATACTTCTCTGATATTATAATAATGTCTAATCACAAGTAATTATCAATCTAGCAGAACGCTTGCATCTCACGTTCCACATATATAGTATACATACAAAACCGCGGGCGCTTATTGGAGATTGGATTTCAACTATGACAAGGTATGGGACCACCTGCCGATAGTGTATCTCCAGAGACGAATACACTGGGTTCAACAAGAACATCTTGCAACCCGGCCCACACATGACCGACCACTCATTTCGCTTGAGTGTATCGAATGTATATCACCAACGGTTGGGAGCTACCCACCGTCTTCCCGAAAAGGGACAACATCGAATAGATAAAAGTATGAATTGGATTTTCTCTAGATAGGTGATATACACCCAAATGGGAGCGACCCACTTAGCCATGCTGCCTGCCCGATTTCTGTCATTTCCCGGTTGATGAGGCTTGAGGTCAAAATGTATCTTTGACAGATCATACATTCATTTACTTTGAAAGCCACATCGTCATACCCGCCAAATCACAAATTGGTTTCCCCAAAAATACCACGGGTATAAAGCTAAGAGAAACGAATTCCTCCGCCACCAAACGTAAGTACGTTTGAAGAGATCAACTTACGCGATCCGTTAGATATACTCTGTCGGACATTCGTCCATTCACGTTTGTCCTAGGACTAGACAAACTGAAGGCACTATTCTGTAAACAAGATAGCCCTTGCATAACTCTGTCTTCAATGATTTTCATCATATTTGATCGCAACGCTAATGTCCATACAGAGTGGTTCTCGAATAGTGAATCTGATCCCGGTCTCTCCGTATTAACGACGGAAAAATGGTCAAAAACTTCGATAGTTGTTGATTTAACAATCAAAGAAAAACAAGTGTGCAAACAACGATATTATTTCCAGATGGAAATTATATCGATCAAACATCAATCCACACTTATCTCTTATAATTAAATTAATCATGTATTTATTCATTTCCCATTTCTATATATATTTGTAAATTCCTATTTCCTAAATTTAGGAAATATACGTCATCAATCATTAGAAAACATTTCCATCTCTGTTTCACGTATCACTATCATTCCAGTATTCATTCTCATCAACATTTCATTTTCTATATCTGGAAAAATGTTTCCAAAATTTATTCATTTGATTTGAACAGATGTTTAAATAAAACATCACTAAGCAAATTTAAACGGGTACACTAATTAACTAAATTCACTTAATCCATCTTCACTATCGAACTTTACCCATCCCTTAGTTAAAAACGAAGTCAATCAAGTTGGGGTATAATTACCTCTCAGACCTTAACTGAACAGCATTTCCAACCTCAGAATAGACAAAGTTCACCCTTTAATTATTTAACAAACTTCCTTACCAAACTCTTGGATTCTATTTATGAATCCACTTCTTTATTTTAAGACATTGGTTATAAATATAACGTTATAATTCCTTTCTTCTTAAATATCCAACTTCAAAATATAGCTTTTATTCCTTAATTTAACTAAATAACTAAACCACTAATTTATTAATAAATAGTAAATCTTGATTAAACCAGAAAGTAAGTATTACTTTACCGAATTCGATATAATCGAATTCAATGTATAATTCTCCTTCCCGATACCCTCTATTAGATAACTCCTTTTCGAATACTATATTCAATAACCCTTTCTTCGAATAACTATATTCGATCGTCTATCTTCGAATGATTTACATTCGATTAATCTCCTTTCGAGTAAACTATATTCGATCAACTCCTTTAACTCTATTCGAACAAATTATTTCGAATAACTCCTTTGGATTAACTCGTTTGGATTAACTCGGTTTGGTTAACTCATCTTGACTAACTCAACTCGATTAACTCAACCTAATTAACTTACTTGATTAACTCAACTTATTTATTTCTTATCGATTAACTAATATTCGATTAACTTATATTCGAATAACTATGTCTGTTTTCAACTTTATTTCGAATGGCTAATATTCGATTTAACTCCATTCGCTTGACTCTAGATCGCAACGATCACAATGGTTACGCTTGATTCCCTCAGGAAACATCCAACTGCCAGAGGCTATCTGCAGCCCTGCGAATTACGCCAGCAGTCGTACGAAATGGCAACACATCCTAAATAACTATGCTTGACTAACTCTATCTCAAATAACTACATTCGATCAGCTCTAATTGAATAACTAATATTCAATTAATTCAAATTTGATTAACTCTATCTAATTAACTCTAACTGATTAACCCTTACTGATTATTCAGTTTCAATTATCGATGTTGAAATCGATTTTTACTTCTCTATATAAATCCTGACTTATATATATTCTATTTATCCAATTAATTTATAAAATATTATTTATAAATTTATCTTCTTACTTTATCTGATAAAACAGATTCTATTTAAAATCTTGGCTTTAAATTCATGGCATGTTACACCCGTGTGCGAAGCACGGGTCTAAACCTTTCAAATGTAAAATTCTCCTTTTATACAATTCTAGTCACCTTTCAAGTATTTCCTTTTAAAATCTATTTATTTACAAATAAACCCTTTTTGATAATTCTATTTATTCTATAAAATATTTTCTATTTATAAAATCTATTGATTTTATAAGTAATTCCTTTGATGATCTAACTATTCCCTTTTCTATTTATTTTACAAATATTTCTTCTTCCTATTCTATTTATTTACAAGTAAATATCCTTTTTCAATTCTATTTGTAAATGGTTTACAAATATTTCTTTTCAATTCTATTTGTAAATGTTTTACAAATATTTCCCTTCAGTTATAACTATTTGATTTACAAAATAAATAGTTTTCTTTTTATGAAATCTTTTAATTTTATAAATATTTTTTTTCAATATAACATTGAAAATTTCCTTTCTAACATTCCAGTATTCCTTATGGTATTTAATGTACCATATAACAATGATCGGTATCATTCCAACATATAAAATCAACAACAGATTTCATATCACATAATATAACACAATATATGAAAAACAGTAAAATAATTGTTGAGGAACCCAGTTGGGTCCCTCCATCCAGTTTCCCTGCATCCACAGATGTTAAACAATAACATTAACATCAATTTCATTTCACTATGAAATATTCTGCTACACAGAATAAATATTTTATTAACGATTTATATTTATATCATTATCTATATTTTCAATCAGCTGACTAGCAGTTCAACCAAAACAGCCAACCAACAGAAAACAACCATTATCTATCAGTTATAAAAGTAAGTTATAAAAATATAACTAGGAAGAGTTAGTGAGTTTTACTCACATTGGACCGTTATCGTTAAATAACGATAATTGGTCATTGATTTGATTCTGGCGTTTAATTTCACCATAAATCCAGACGAGCTCCAATTCACTCCGGGTCAATTCCATGGTGTAGCCACTGTCCACACGAACCCATCGGATTTTGTTTTGCTGAATTCCGATATTGAAGCGACCCGAAACTTCCCCGGTCTCCGAAGAGATGAGAAAGAACGAATTACTGTGAGGACAAGACAAATCATAACACAAACAGAAGAACATTTCATTGTTATTACAACAATGCATCAGAATACAAGAATATACAGAGCATAAATGAATATTACATAGAAATATCAGAGATTTAAATTACATTTAAATACATCGCAGCGGAAAATAATACAATACACAACTAGAAGAGATATACGGATACAAAGCTTTCCGGATATCGTTCCAGCTGTAAACCAGGATCCTGTGAATATAAATCTGCAAAACCAAAACTACTAGCTTCCCATGTCAAAATAAGGGCACCCAGAGTTTAGGTTAAAACAATAAACTCCAGGTCAGTCATGTGACTGGTGTGAGAACTAAAACAGTTATTATTCTTTATTTTAAAAGTTAGGTAAATCAAGGGACCACGCCGTATAACACGGAACGGGTTTCCTCCCAAGAATACCAGTGCATAAAACAAACAGCGCAATGCTAAATAAAGAAAAATGAAGCTGTTATAAGACCCAGGTCCTATCACACAATGCAACGCAAGCCGGGGGATAGGGTTTTCCCTTATAACAGCCAAAGAATGCTTGATATGTTTAAAACAGATTATTTGATACTATTATATGTGTATAGTGTATAAAACAACTTCAAATCATAAGTATCAATCATAGGCGGCATGAATGCCCCATACCACTATGTCGCCATATATAGGTTATACAATCAAAATCGCAAAGTCTCGTATTTGAAAATTGGATCTCCATCCTATGAACCGAGGCAAAAGATAGTCCTCAACCGATTCGAGACAATCTAGCCCATGTCTCAGGATCAGAGCTCGAGTGACCCTTGGATCGTCAGGGTCGGTCCACCGATGTGGATTAAACTTAAACCCTAAACATGTGTTTCCCCGCCCTATGGGGCGTAGGTGAGCCAACTAAATGACTCCATCGGACCCGGATCGTCCGATCAAACCGAGGCGCCTCGCAACAGCAACAACCACATAAGTCAAACTCGTCAGGGCGTGTAAAACCACTGACGCCACTTCTAACTAGAAAGAAACGCATGCCCTCCCTGAGGTCCGTCTCCCGTTTTTGATTCATACCGGGTGTGAAATTCGCGAAGTAAACGTTACACAAAGCTACGCCACAAAGGCCGTGCTTTGATCATCACCACAAGACTTTGCTTTTCAACAGAAGCCTTGATCAATTGCCACTTAGGCATGCCACACAGGCAATTCACTCCATGCGTTTGATATCCATCAATATATAACCCCTGAGCTCGTACGTCTCAGAGAAGGGCGTTAAGCAAGAGAATTAATTCTCCGCCGCCAAAAAAATATATATTTAATAGAGATCAATCACACGGACTAAAATCCAATGTCAGACACACAGTCCATTTACAAGTTCGCTCTGGGTCTGAACGAAACCGGAGGCACCTAGTACCCCGCATATCCATCGATCTCCAAGTACGTCTGGACGATCACCAACTGTTTCCATCTTCTTGGGTGTACAGCCCAAACAAGATCATCAGTAATCACCCAAACGACGTGAAGACCTCCGGTCTTCGACCATCGTCTTCATCTTCGACTTATCGTCGTATCAGTTATTCAGAATGGGATAAACCCGGTCTTTCCGAATAACTCGCGTATATTTTAAATAAGTGTTACACAAAACACAACATACGCCTCATTCCAGTTCATCAGTCACTAACCTAAATTAATCAAGAGAATAATTCCCCAAATATTAACCCCGAAGGCCGAAACCAACATCAGATCAATATCCAGAAAACCATTCTGCTTGGCTAACCGACAGTTAGTTTCTAAATTTCACATTCATAGGGAAAGATTCCCATTAATTTTATCCAAGATAAATTCTTTGAATTTATTCTTTAATCATCTTTTGAATTTCGATTCTACTAGTCGGGATTAACGAACCTTGCCGAAGTAATCATTTGTTTTAATTTCCAATCCCAACCTATTCATCCCATGAAGTAAAACTGGTAATACTTCATATCTAACACCACTGTGTTATCGGTAAATTCAATTACCATTTCACGTTCAAATCTAATTAAAGATTTAACTATCGCCTGGAGCAAAACTGGTGATACTCCATTCTCGATCATTTCAATCTAATTAAAGATTCATTAAAACTCCACTTAGTTTTAATCTTTAACTGGGTTAAAGAACCTGTGTCATTTAAAATACAGTTCACGATAAACCCAAGACCACTTTCCATTAATTATCGGGTTAAAGAACGAGTGTTATTTACAACACTGTCCACGATAAACCCAAAAATCAATATCAATTCAATTCCATTTAAATATTATTTAATTGGTACACTTCATTAAGTCCAAATAAAAAGATTTAATCTTTTCTCAACTGGGTTCAAGAACAGTGTTAATGAAGACACCATTCACGACAAACCCAAATAACATTTGATATTAAATAAGAGGCTCTGAATAGAAAATATATCGGCTTATATTCAATATCAAATTCTACGATTAACAAATGTCGTATTGGAAATAACGATATAAATATATATCTTTCAAATTTCCATAACAACATCTGTATAATCACGAATTCCAACATCGAAATATTCCGAAGACAATTTCGATTCGAATCCACTCCAATGCAATCATTGGAAATTCTGGTTATTTTTAAAACCCTTTTTAAATTCAATTTATTTATTTAAAAATAAATAGAATTATAATTCTAGTTCAAAACTAGTTCATTTCGATAAAAATCTATTTTTATCTTTTCAAATATGGAGTTTTTCATCCCAATTTTTCCCAAATCATTTCTTATGATTTTACACAATTTATTATTATTTTTAATAATTTTATCAAGGCCCGTACAGTCGATTTCCATCATTGGCCATCGAACTGCACTTACAGCGACCTTTTTCAAATTTGATTTGGACATAATTCCAAATCCAACCGTTAGATTTCTAATTTCTCACATTCGTTAGAAAGCTCTTTTCGATACGAACACAACGGTTCCGGTTTTAGGAGAATCCGACGGTCGGATCTCCCGCAATGTCCGTCCGAAGTCAATGGTCGAAATTCGCGAACTGCCGCGGCGCGGTGCGTTCTATTCAGGCCATTATATTATATATATAATATATACTTCGTCGATTTCAATTCAAAACGAGTTTTATAAATCGTTTTAAATTCATTTTCAAAACGGTTTCAATTCCATGTTCAATTTCAAATCAAAATTGAATATTCCAATATAAATTCGTTTTAAATTCATTTCAAATCGATTTCAATTCAAATTGATTTCTAATTCAATTTTAGTTCGATTTCAATTCAATTTAATTTCAATTCGAATTCGTTTCTATTCCATTTCAATTCGAATTCATTTATATTCAATTTCAATTCGAATTTGTTTATATTCAATTATAATTCGAATTCGTTTATATTCGATTACAATTCGAATTCGTTTATATTCGATTACAATTCAAATTTATGTTCAATTCTTTTCAAAATATCAGATTTTGAAATCACTTTCGATATTCATTATAAAATGAATAAAATCGATATAAATATCGTTCACGTCAAAATGGCGTCAATCTAATCAATACGACTTCATATATTTCCATTTTCAAATATTCTATTTTCAAATATTTCTATTTCAAAGGTTTTTATTTCAAATATTTCTTTTTTTTCGAAAATGGAATGAGGCCCAATCAATTACCATATAATGTTGATTATATGGATTTTCTACCACACATGTACATATCAACAACGATGAATAATCAACCATCATCCAAAGTGCATTCTACACTATATAAGCATCAAATATAAATATTCAACGCTTATAACAGTCTGTCAATCAATCAATCGACATACAACTAAACAATCGGGATTAGTGTACGTTAAATATCATCCCAATACCCGTGTGGGGTTTCAAACAATCAAACACAAATTTTATTTGTGCAGTTGGGCGATGTGTAAAATTTATCATCCCAATCAATGTCCTTCAAATAGGTGTACATAAACAAACCGTCCGGTTTGTAAATGAATATTTATTTATTCACATTCACGTTAAAAATTATATTTTTAACGATCAAACTATTTTATTCAACCTATGAATATTCTATTCGGTTCATTTATTAAATAAAATGTTATCTTTATTTTTCTAACTTATTTTTAGAAAATTTCGGCGGCATAACGGCACGATACTAGAAACGGGACAAGGCCTAGCCTTATCCCCGGTCTAGTGAAGGCCCACGCCATTCACACATCAATCAAATCAATTTCATTTCACCAAACAATTCAATTCAAACCAAATAATCTAACCAACTACGCAACCAAACAATTAAACAAACAAGCCATCCATGGTCTGTGGATGACGGGTGTCGGGTGCTACTAAACACCGTCTACATCCTAGTATATATATATATAACTAGAAAAATAAAATTAAAGAGTGAGAAATTCTCACCGATAGCTGTCCCAACTCTACGACACCTCATGGGTAGGCATCTTTGTCGTTCTTTCCTCTTGTCACTTTCTCTACATATGTAAAAATCACATTTTTACTTCGCTATTCAATATATAAAGATCGAATTTTTACTACGCTATTCAATATATAAAAATCGAATTTTTACTATGCTATTCAATATATAAAAATCGAATTTTGGCTATGCTATTCAATATATAAAAATCGAATTTTTACTATGCTATTATATAGATTTTTCGCCTTTATTTCACTACATACATAAAGGTGATATTTTTACTATCTTATTTATATAAAAAATATATTTTTATACTTCTTCAATATAAAAGATTATATTTTTAAAACTCTACCCAAGTAAAAATCATATTTTTGATTCACTATCTATATAAAAAATTATATTCTTATATCTCACATATGATAAAAATCATATTTTTAAAACATAAAAATCAAAATCAGCAACCTTACATCGATTGGAGGGTGGTCAGCGGCGTCACCTGTGGCGACGAGGGCGCACATGGCCATGGCGAGGCATTGGTGGTCCGGGCGGTGGATTTCCAGGTGGTGGGGCTGTTTTGTGTCGATCTGGAGAGGGGGGGAGGCTACAGGGTCGGTGGCGTCGGTCGTGGGGGCCACAGGGGGTGCGGTAGGCGGAGCAGTGGGCGATGGTGGAGGGGTTGGATGCTTCCGTCGATCCTGGGCTTGGGGGGGGGGGCTATGGTTGCGGAAGTCGTAAGGGAGAGGGGCGGAGGTGCTGAGGATCGAGGGGGGTTGGAGCGATGGCCGGTTGTGGCCCAGGGAGGAGGCGACGGGCGGGTCTCCGATCCCTTTCGTTTTTTTTTCAACTGAATCGGGGAAGAGAAAGAAGGAAGGGGGGTTTTGTAAATGTTTATATTATTTTATTTATTTTTAATTTTTCAATCCATAAAGGTTGTCTTTTAATTCGAACACCAAACGAGGCCCAACGACTATCGTCCCTAGCATTTTACCCCTTTCCCGAACACAATGGGATATGTACCGCAAGATGATTCGACCGTTATAATCAGTTTCCGTTAAATTTACATTTAAATCACTTTATTGAATTTTAAACGTACATTTCAAATTACCGGGGTTACATACTAACTAGAAAAATTCCGAAAAAATATTTTCTAGCTTCGTATTGACGATACGGTCCTAACAAAACTAGTTTCGTCGAATTCTGAGACCGTATGAAAAATGGCCAATTTCCAGTCGATTAAAATCAACTTAAACTGGTCAAACGCGTTTTCCTTTGCCATGCTCACATATTGATTCGAAAAATTATGAAAATTGGAATCTAGCAATAATCTGACATCACGGATCCAACAAAAGTGGTTTCGTCGAAATCCGAGGTCGTTTGTAAAATGGCTATTTTCAAGGGCCTGAATTTCATAGCGACTATTCAGAATTTTCACCTGGACATATCTTTTGATTCCCGCTATGAAATTTCGATTTCCCGCATTCGTTGGAAAGATATTATCAATTAGATTCTATTATTTTTGGTTTCGTTGAAATCCGGATTGTTTTGCACCCGGTACATTCAGTTGAAGTTTGAAATCGAATTATCGAACTACCGCGCCATTTTCAATTCCTTTTATAATTTTATATAATTATATATATTCTAACGACGACGTATATAGTATATACGTTCGAATTATATTCAAAATAAATTTTTCGTCGATATTATTTAAAATAATTCATTTTAAATAATCAAAATTCGCTAAAATTGCCAAAATAAAAATTTTAAACTGGCCCAGATTTTCGGGTTGTTACAATCTCCCCCACTTAAAACTTTTCTTCCCCGAAAAGGAACAAAGTCGGAAGTGGTTTGATTAATCAACTCTACGTTCAATCTGGCTTCCATTTCCCAACTTTTCAGTTTTTGAGAATTTTCAAATTTTCAAAAATTTGGCTAACACCCAAAATTTTCGAAAAATTTCTCCATAACCTCCCCTGCACCGGGAGCCACGGGAAAATCCCGAAATTGCCATACAGGCCTTCTGATTTCAAAAAGAAAAAGAAAAAGCCAAGCGGCTAGCCAATAGGCTCATAAAATCATCATCACCCAAACAAAACAGTAAATTATGTAGTAAACATGTACCTATTTGTCGGGCAAACAAATTTTATTCTCTGCTCTAGCCTCCTTGCTATGACCTGTTCAATGTAAGAACAAGTATATGCAAGCAAATGCGACCAAATTTCAATATAATTCACTATTTGATACAATTAGGCGTAATGGTTCAAAATTATCAAACAAATTAACAAACAACACAAACGTCAATCAATTAGTGAATTAGAGTTTCAAATTCATAATTTTGATATATAGTCAAAATCAGATTTTTGATGCCAAATCACAACTATAGGCCCTATCTAATTTTGGTTCTCACACCAGTCAATAGGAAATATATAGATATCACACCTTCGAAACACGAATACCAATTCTGATGATGTTCGAACTATCATCAGAAACATCTCCGGGCGACTAGAGTGTGATTCTATATCTATCCAGTATATTAAAACTTCAAATACACGTTTGCAAGGCGTATATGCAAAATCTTTATATACTGGACTGTCCTAATCAATATGAAATAAATAATCAAATACGAATAGTTGATTTAGATTTTCAAAACAAAAATTGTTTTCATTTTAAAAATATACTCTTCACACTCGTCCTAGGATACTACTGATCCCATCTCTAACGAGTCATTCTAATTGGATATTACTAATCCAATATCTGACGAATTCTTTCGTATGGTTCTAATGTGCCTTGTTCTCTGAGCTTTGTAAACCAAAGCTCTGATACCAAATGAAGCGACCCGAAACTTCCCCGGTCTCCGAAGAGATGAGAAAGAACGAATTACTGTGAGGACAAGACAAATCATAACACAAACAGAAGAACATTTCATTGTTATTACAACAATGCATCAGAATACAAGAATATACAGAGCATAAATGAATATTACATAGAAATATCAGAGATTTAAATTACATTTAAATACATCGCAGCGGAAAATAATACAATACACAACTAGAAGAGATATACGGATACAAAGCTTTCCGGATATCGTTCCAGCTGTAAACCAGGATCCTGTGAATATAAATCTGCAAAACCAAAACTACTAGCTGCCCGTGTCAAAATAAGGGCACCCAGAGTTTAGGTTAAAACAATAAACTCCAGGTCAGTCATGTGACTGGTGTGAGAACTAAAACAGTTATTATTCTTTATTTTAAAAGTTAGGTAAATCAAGGGACCACGCCGTATAACACGGAACGGGTTTCCTCCCAAGAATACCAGTGCATAAAACAAACAGCGCAATGCTAAATAAAGAAAAATGAAGCTGTTATAAGACCCAGGTCCTATCACACAATGCAACGCAAGCCGGGGGATAGGGTTTTCCCTTATAACAGCCAAAGAATGCTTGACACATTTAAAACAGATTATTTGATACTATTATATGTGTATAGTGTATAAAACAACTTCAAATCATAAGTATCAATCATAGGCGGCATGAATGCCCCATACCACTATGCCGCCATATTTAGGTTATACAATCAAAATCGCAAAGTCTCGTATTTGAAAATTGGATCTCCATCCTATGAACCGAGGCAAAAGATAGTCCTCAACCGATTCGAGACAATCTAGCCCATGTCTCAGGATCAGAGCTCGAGTGACCCTTGGATCGTCAGGGCCTTAAACCCTAAACATGCGTTTCCCCGCCCTATGGGGTGTAGGTGAGCCAACTAAATGACTCCATCGGACCCGGATCGTCCGATCAAACCGAGGCGCCTCGCAACAGCAACAACCACATAAGTCAAACTCGTCAGGGCGTGTAAAACCACTGACGCCACTTCTAACTAGAAAGAAACGCATGCCCTCCCTGAGGTCCGTCTCCCGTTTTTGGTTCATACTGGGTGTGAAACTCGCGAAGTAAACGTTACACAAAGCTACGCCACAAAGGTCGTGCTTTGATCATCACCACAAGACTTTGCTTTTCAACAGAAGCCTTGATCAATTGCCACTTAGGCATGCCACACAGGCAATTCACTCCATGCGTTTGATATCCATCAATATATAACCCCTGAGCTCGTACGTCTCAGAGAAGGGCGTTAAGCAAGAGAATAAATTCTCCGCCGCCAAACAGATATATATTTAATAGAGATCAATCACACGGACTAAAATCCAATGTCAGACACACAGTCCATTTACAAGTTCGCTCTGGGTCTGAACGAAACCGGAGGCACCTAGTACCCCGCATATCCATCGATCTCCAAGTACGTCTGGACGATCACCAACTGTTTCCATCTTCTTGGGTGTACAGCCCAATCAAGATCATCAGTAATCACCCAAACGACGTGAGGACCTCCGGTCTTCGACCATCGTCTTCATCTTCGACTTATCGTCGTATCAGTTATTCAGAATGGGATAAACCCGGTCTTTCCGAATAACTCGCGTATATTTTAAATAAGTGTTACACAAACACAACATACGCCTCATTCCAGTTCATCAGTCACTAACCGTAAATTAATCAAGAGAATAATTCCCCAAATATTAACCCCGAAGGCCGAAACCAACATCAGATCAATATCCAGAAAACCATTCTGCTTGGCTAACCGACAGTTAGTTTCTAAATTTCACATTCATAGGGAAAGGTTCCCATTAATTTTATCCAAGATAAATTCCTTGAATTTATTCTTTAATCATCTTTTGAATTTCGATTCTACTAGTCGGGATTAACGAACCTTACCGAAGTAATCATTTGTTTTAATTTCCAATCCCAACCTATTCATCCCATGAAGTAAAACTGGTAATACTTCATATCTAACACCACTGTGTTATCGGTAAATTCAATTACCATTTCACGTTCAAATCTAATTAAAGATTTAACTATCGCCTGGAGCAAAACTGGTGATACTCCATTCTCGATCATTTCAATCTAATTAAAGATTCATTAAAACTCCACTTAGTTTTAATCTTTAACTGGGTTAAAGAACCTGTGTCATTTAAAATACAGTTCACGATAAACCCAAGACCACTTTCCATTAATTATCGGGTTAAAGAACGAGTGTTATTTACAACACTGTCCACGATAAACCCAAAAATCAATACTAATTCAATTCCATTTAAATATTATTTAATTGGTACACTTCATTAAGTCCAAATAAAAAGATTTAATCTTTTCTCAACTGGGTTCAAGAACAGTGTTAATGAAGACACGATTCACGACAAACCCAAATAACATTTGATATTAAATAAGAGGCTCTGAATAGAAAATATATCGGCTTATATTCAATATCAAATTCTACGATTAACAAATGTCGTATTGGAAATAACGATATAAATATATATCTTTCAAATTTCCATAACAACATCTGTATAATCACGAATTCCAACATCGAAATATTCCGAAGACAATTTCGATTCAAATCCACTCCAATGCAATCATTGGAAATTCTGGTTATTTTTAAAACCCTTTTTAAATTCAATTTATTTATTTAAAAATAAATAGAATTATAATTCTAGTTCAAAACTAGTTCATTTCGATAAAAATCTATTTTTATCTTTTCAAATATGGAGTTTTTCATCCCAATTTTTCCCAAATCATTTCTTATGATTTTACACAATTTATTATTATTTTTAATAATTTTATCAAGGCCCGTACAGTCGATTTCCATCATTGGCCATCGAACTGCACTTACAGCGACCTTTTTCAAATTTGATTTGGACATAATTCCAAATCCAACCGTTAGATTTCTAATTTCTCACATTCGTTAGAAAGCTCTTTTCGATACGAACCCAACGGTTCCGGTTTTAGGAGAATCCGACGGTCGGATCTCCCGCAATGTCCGTCCGAAGTCAATGGTCGAAATTCGCGAACTACCGCGGCGCGGCGCGTTCTATTCAGGCCATTATATTATATATATAATATATATAATATATACTTCGTCGATTTCAATTCAAAACGAGTTTTATAAATCGTTTTAAATTCATTTTCAAAACGGTTTCAATTCCATGTTCAATTTCAAATCAAAATTGAATATTCCAATATAAATTCGTTTTAAATTCATTTCAAATCGATTTCAATTCAAATTGATTTCTAATTCAATTTAATTTCAATTCGAATTCATTTCTATTCCATTTCAATTCGAATTCATTTATATTCAATTTCAATTCGAATTTGTTTATATTCAATTACAATTCGAATTCGTTTATATTCGATTACAATTCGAATTCGTTTATATTCGATTACAATTCGAATTTATGTTCAATTCTTTTCAAAATATCAGATTTTGAAATCACTTTCGATATTCATTATAAAATGAATAAAATCGATATAAATATCGTTCACGTCAAAATGGCGTCAATCTAATCAATACGACTTCATATATTTCCATTTTCAAATATTCTATTTTCAAATATTTCTATTTCAAAGGTTTTTATTTCAAATATTTCTTTTTTTTTTCGAAACTGGAATGAGGCCCAATCAATTACCATATAATGTTGATTATATGGATTTTCTACCACACATGTACATATCAACAACGATGAATAATCAACCATCATCCAAAGTGCATTCTACACTGTATAAGCATCAAATATAAATATTCAACGCTTATAACAGTCTGTCAATCAATCGATCGACATACAACTAAACAATCGGGATTAGTGTACGTTAAATATCATCCCAATACCCGTGTGGGGTTTCAAACAATCAAACACAGATTTTATTTGTGCAGTTGGGCGATGTGTAAAATTTATCGTCCCAATCAATGTCCTTCAAATAGGTGTACATAAACAAACCGTCTGGTTTGTAAATGAATATTTATTTATTTACATTCACGTTAAAAATTATATTTTTAACGATCAAACTATTTTATTCAACCTATGAATATTCTATTCGGTTCATTTATTAAATAAAATGTTATCTTTATTTTTCTAACTTATTTTTAGAAAATTTCGGCGGCATAACGGCACGATACTAGAAACGGGACAAGGCCTAGCCTTATCCCCGGTCTAGTGAAGGCCCACGCCATTCACACATCAATCAAATCAATTTCATTTCACCAAACAATTCAATTTAAACCAAATAATCTAACCAACTACGCAACCAAACAATTAAACAAACAAGTCATCCATGGTCTGTGGATGACGGGTGTCGGGTGCTACTAAACACCGTCTGCATTCTAGTATATATATATATATAAAACTAGAAAAATATAATTAAAGAGTGAGAAATTCTCACCGATAGCTATCCCAACTCTACGACACCTCATGGGTAGGCATCTTTGCCGTTCTTGCCTCTTGTCACTTTCTCTACATATGTAAAAATCACATTTTTACTTCGCTATTCAATATATAAAGATCGAATTTTTACTATGCTATTCAATATATAAAAATCGAATTTTTACTATGCTATTCAATATATAAAAATCGAATTTTGACTATGCTATTCAATATATAAAAATCGAATTTTTACTATGCTATTATATAGATTTTTCGCCTTTATTTCACTACATACATAAAGGTGATATTTTTACTATCTTACTTATATAAAAATTATATTTTTATACTTCTTCAATATAAAAGATTATATTTTTAAAACTCTACCCAAGTAAAAATCATATTTTTGATTCACTATCTATATAAAAAATTATATTCTTATATCTCACATATGATAAAAATCATATTTTTAAAACATAAAAATCAAAATCAGCAACCTTACATCGATTGGAGGGTGGTCAACGGCGTCACCAGTGGCGAGGGGGGCGCACATGGCCGTGGCGAAGCATTGGTGGTCCGGGCGGTGGATTTCCAGGTGGTGGGGCTATTTTGTGTCGATCTGGAGAGGGGGGGAGGCTACAGGGTCGGTGGCGTCGGTCGTGGGGGCCACAGGGGGTGCGGCAGGCGGAGCAGTGGGCGATGGTGGAGGGGTTGGATGCTTCCGTCGATCCTGGGCTTGGGGGGGCTATGGTTGCGGAAGTCGTAAGGGAGAGGGGCGGAGGTGCTGAGGATCGAGGGGGGGGGGGTGGAGCGATGGCCGGTGGTGGCCCAGGGAGGAGGCGGCGGGCGGGTCTCCGATCCCTTTCGTTTTTTTTCAACTGAATCGGGGAAGAGAAAGAAGGAAGGGAGGGTTTTGTAAATGTTTATATTATTTTATTTATTTTTAATTTTTCAATCCATAAAGGTTGTCTTTTAATTCGAACACCAAACAAGGCCCAACGACTGTCGTCCCTAGCATTTTACCCCTTTCCCGAACACAATGGGATATGTACCGCAAGCTGATTCGACCGTTACAATCAGTTTCTGTTAAATTTACATTTAAATCACTTTATTGAATTTTAAACGTACATTTCAAATTACCGGAGTCACATACTAACTAGAAAAATTCCCAAAAAATATTTTCTAGCTTCGTATTGACGATACGGTCCTAACAAAACTAGTTTCGTCGAATTCTGAGACCGTATGAAAAATGGCCAATTTCCAGTCGATTAAAATCAACTAAAAATGGTCAAACGCGATTTCCTTTGCCACGCTCACATATTGATTCGAAAAATTATGAAAATTGGAATCTAGCAATAATCTGACATCACGGATCCAACAAAAGTGGTTTCGTCGAAATCCGAGGTCGTTTGCAAAATGGCTATTTTCAAGGGCCTGAATTTCATAGCGACTATTCAGAATTTTCACCTGGACATATCATTTGATTCCCGCTATGAAATTTCGATTTCCCGCATTCGTTGGAAAGAAATTATCAATTAGATTCTATTATTTTTGGTTTCGCTGAAATCCGAATTGTTTTGCACCCGGTGCATTCAATTGAAGTTTGAAATCGAATTATCGAACTACCGCGCCATTATCAATTCCTTTTATAATTTTATATAATTATATATATTCTAACGATGACGTATATAATATATACATTCGAATTATATTCAAAATAAATTTTTCGTCAATATTATTTGAAATAATTCATTTTAAATAATCAAAATTCGCTAATATTGCCAAAATAAAAATTTTAAACTGACCCAGATTTTCGGGTTGTTACAGATATCATATGAGAGAGTTATTCATTTTTAAAATTTATACACTAATTTAAATTTAAAACAAACCAACTACTTATTCTAAATTCGGGCTTAACCTTTAATTAAGGCCCATCACCAATTGAAATGCTCAGGCCCGCTCAACTCACCTTCTTCCTCTCCTCCAAAACTAAATGACGCGGCCCCTGTAAACATTACAGCCATTGCCGACCTTTATCCTCTCACCGCTCCTCTCCTACTTCCTTTAAAATCCAATAAAAATCACTATAATTCACCTATTATTTGTTTTTAACTTTTCCAAAAATATACTAATTAATTCATATACTCTTTTAAAATTATCAGACCATATAGTTAAAAATTATACATCCATGAAAAGAAAACAACAAAAAAGTAGAGAACAAAATGGTAATGCAAAGTATGGTAAACGTACCTTGCACCAGAGTCAATCAGAGATATCCACCCTACACTTAGGATAGGCTTTCTTAATGCTCTCCTCAGTTTCCCAAGTACAATCTCGCAGATTTCCACTCCATTGCACTTTGACTAAGTGAACCTTCTTGTTCCTCAGCTCTTTGGTTTCTTTGCCAATAATCTTTAGCGGCTCTCTTTTCACAGCCAATTCTGGAGTAATTTCTATATCCCATTGCGCTGCTTCTTCCACGATCTAGTCGAGATCATGCACATGCTTTCGAAGTTGAGATACGTGAAACACATTATGTACTCCAGGCAACCAATCTAGCAATTGAACTCTATAAGCGAGAGTTCCAATCCATTCAAGTATAGGGAACGGACCAATAAATTTGGGCGCCAACTTCCCAGTTTTGCCGAACCGAATTACTCCTCTCATCGGAGAAAGCCTTAGATACACATAGTCACCCACAGCAAATGCTAAATCCCTCCTCCTCGAGTCTGCATAGCTCTTCTGTCGGCTTTGAGATGCTATCAATTGTTTCTTAATGAAATCGACTTTATCCGCAGCTTCGCAAATCATATTTGGTCCCAATACAAGTCTATTGCCAGGTTCTATCCAACAAGCAAGAGATCGGCATGGTCTACCATACAATGCTTCGAATGGTGACATTATCAGGCTCGCTTAGTAGCTGTTGTTGTATGAGAACTCAGCCAAATGCAAATGGTCTTCCCATGATCCACCAAAATCAAGAACACAAGCCCGTAGTAAATCTTTTAGTATATGATTCACCCTCTCAGTCTGATCATCTGTCTAAGGATGATAGGCAGTGCTTAGGTTCATCGTTGTCCCCAGTTCTACTTGAAATGCCTCCTAGAATTTGCTAGTAAATATTGGATCTCTATCACTAACTATATTGACCGATACTCCATGTAGCTTAACAATTTCTTTGAAATAAACCTGTGCCAGACTCTGAGCAGTTCTATTGGATCTGACAGGTATAAAATGGGCGGTCTTCATGAAGCGATCTACGATCACCCAAATACTGTCATTTCCTTTCTTGGTTCTGGGAAAACCATCTATGAAGTCCATGGAAATATGTTCCCACTTCCAACCTGGAATGTCCAGTTGTTGCAACAATCCGGCAAGTTTCTGTTGGTCGCTTTTGATTAGTTGGCAAGTAGGACACTTGCTAACATTTGTTGAAACGTCCCTTTCATAGCCTTCCACCAGAATGTTCGCTTGAGATCGTTATACATTTTTCTCACACCTAGATGGATACTCAGCTTGGACTTGTGACATTCGTCTAACACTTCTCTTTTGAGCTCAGGGATGTCGGGAACACAAATCCTTCCTCTCAATCTCAGGACCCCCTCGTTATCTATTTGAAAACCCGAGGGTTCGCCTTTCTGAATTCTTTTGATCATACCCTTAATAAAATTATCATCTTTCTGAAGAATAGATATTTTGTCAATCAAGGAAGTCGTAATAATAAAACTGGCGATTATTACATTCTTTCGGTTTAGTGCATCGGCCACAACATTGGCTTTCCCTGGAGTATACAAAATCTCAAAATAGTATGCTGCAAGAAATTCTAGCCAACGTTGCTGCCTCGGATTCAAGTCTTTCTAGGTGAACAGATACTTTAGTGACTGATGATCTGTATATAGTTTGAATTTCTCACTCAAAAGATAGTGCCTCCAGATTTTTAAAGCAAATACGATGGCTAACAACTCAAGGTCATGAGTAACGTAATTTTTCTCATGCAGTTTTAACTGGCGGCAAGTATAAGCAAACCACTTGACCTCTTTGCATTAATACTGCACCAAGGCATTCTCTAAAGGCATCTGTCCATACTTTCAAATCTTGATTGCCATCGATAATCGTTAACACTGGAGTCGTTGTTAATCTTAATTTTAGCTTCTGAAAGCCTCCTCACATTCGTGAGTCCACTTGAATCTTGCGTGCTTCTTGGTAAGCTTTGTTAAGGAACTAGATATCTTCGAAAAATCTTTAATGAACTTCCGATGATAACTAGCCAATCCAAGAAAACTTCGAACTTCTGTGGGAGTACTAGGCTGCTTCCAATTTTGAATAGCGGTGAATTTACCGGGATCCATAGAAATTCCTTCTTTTGACACGACGTGGCCAAGAAACTTGACCTATTCTTGCCAGAATATACATTTGGAGAGTCTGGCCTTTAAAACACTCCTTCGCAGAATTTCTAACACTTGTTCCAAATGTTTCGCGTGCTCACTCTCTAACTTAGAGAAGATCAATATGTCATCAATGAAAACCAGAACAAATTTGTTCAAGACATCTCAGAATACCCTGTTCATTAGATCGACAAAATAAGCTGGAGCGTTACATAAGCCGAACGTATCGGGAAGGAATTGGAATGTAATAATATTGATTCATACAGGAGAAGCGGCATTACTAACCACTCATAGAATAAATCTGGACCTCTGAATGTTGTTAAAGGAACACACCCTTCGGCAATACGAAGCTAATGGAAACCTGTAGCTAGGTCCATTCTTGAGAATACTTGTGCGCCATTCAATCGATCTAACAAATCATCAATATGTGGCAATGGATATTTGTTCTTCAATGTATGCTTATTCAAGTCACGATAATCCACACATAGTCGAAGAGTATCTTCTGACTTTGGGACAAACACCACTGCTGCTCCCCAATCAAAGAAACTAGGCCTAATCAGACCCTTCCATACAAGTTGTCGAGTTTGATTGTCTAATTCTTCTTTCTCCTTTAGAGTCATTCTCTGAATAGCGTGCACTACTGGTCTTGCATTCAGAATTAAAGCGATCTTCAAATCAATTTCTCTCTTCGGTGGTAAGCTAACAACTTCTTCGAACACATCCATGTAATTCTTGACGACAGGAATATCTTTTATGATGTCCGGAATATTCTCTGTGACTATAGGGATATTTTCTATTTGAGCAGGAGAAACATCAAGAGCTGACCAAAAGTCTTTTCTATCCGAATTCGGACCTTCACATGGTATGGTTATATAATCCCCTGATTTAATCTTTACTTTAATCACTCCCTCGGCGCATTTAACCTCAGCTTCATATTTGATTAACCAATCCAATCCAAAAATAAGATCGAATTCGTTAAAATTCATGACGATCGAGATGGTAGGAAACCGATATCGAGAAAAAGAGACAGGCACCCCACAAACCCAACTAAGATTGAGAGAACCCCCAACCGAATTATGGACAGTGATGGGTTCTTTGAGCTTTCTTAATTTCAAATCCAACTTCTTAACTGCATTCTTTGCAATAAAGCTTCGTGACGCGCCTATATCAAACAATACTTTAACCGGAGTAGTTTTGACAGTAAGCGTGCCTTCTAAAACATCAGACCTTCCCTGACTATTCTGAAGTTTCAGCCACTTCATTTACTTGAACAACTTCAGATTTCTTAATTAGCTGGCAGGCCTTTGAAAGATGACCAGACTGATGGCATTGACTGCACTTTCTATTCTCTTGAAACTTGCTCTTGGATTTAGATCCATTCTTTCCCCGCATTTTCAAAGATTTACATTTCCTGGACAGATGGCCCTTTTGATTGCAGTCAAGGCATATGGTGGTCATTATTGGTTCTTTTTCAGATTTAACCTTTTTCCTATTGATTCTAGGCTTCTTTCTTGCCCCAGACATCGTATTGACCTCCGGATGTGTACTTGTCTCTGGCCTTTCAGTTTCGAATTTCCTTTTGTTGCTAGAACCGACTTCGTCTTCGTCGACAAAAAGGCCTCGCTTATCTAGATCTTCATACTGATATTCCATGTATATCATGTCAAAAAAAGGAAGCTTCACATGCCCCATTACACTACTCTGGTATTTTCTTTGGAGCCCGTTAATAAACCTCCGATTCTTCCTCTTTGGATTTTGAATTAGATGAGGGGAAAAATGAGAAAGTTCATTGAATTTCTTGTGATATTCCAGAATGGCCATATCTCCTTGTATCAGATAGTAGAATTCATCATATAATCGCTCAGTTGCTTCTGGGGGAATAAATCTTTCACCGAAAATCTCTTTAAATCTATCCCAGGTAATATTACCTTCTGGATTATCCTTAATAATCGAATCCCACCAGAACAAAGCTTCGTCTTTGAGTTCCCAAGATGCCAGCAATCTTTTCTGATCTTCTCTCAGCTTTGAACCTTCAAAAAATTTCTCAGCAGAGTGTATCCAGGCTTGAGTTTGAATAATAGATTCATTGCCCGAGAACGATACTCCGCCCATGTTTTGATACTTAATTAATAGAGCCTCAATATCTGGTTCGGCCCTACCTCTTCTACTTCTGCCACTAATTTTTCAATGTCTGCAAATAGCAGACAAAGTGTTAGGCCAACAGAAAAGGTATTTTAAAGCATAGAGATATATACGTTAATGTAAATGTGTCTATCGAGGTGTGTTTCATTCTGCTATACTCATACTAGGACCTTACTGATCCTATCTGTAATGAGCTATTCGTCCTAGAAAACTACTGGTTCTATTTCTGATGAGTTTGTTAATATGTTATATTCCAGAACTAAGCTTAACCAAAGCTCTGATAACACGTTGTGACGACCCCAAACCCCCGTATGACGGTGGCAAGGGTAATATTTGGAATATAACACATAAATAGATAACAGCAGAACAGAAATAAATAAATACACTAGATAATGTACAACAGAATACGCTGGATACATATAAACAGCAGAGTTACACAGTATACAGGATCATACTTAGTACAAATACAGTTCAGCTTTACATAAAATGTCTACAGTGAAACAGAACATAATATGTACAGTAGGAGTTGAACAACATAAAAAGAGATAAATGATAGAATCCATCTTCAGCTCCAGCTATCCAGAAGAGCCAGCTAAAACCTGAATACAAGGCTGCCCGTGTAGAAATAGGGGCACCCGAGTTTGCAAGTGAAACAAACTACGAGTCAGTCATGGGACTGGTATGAGAAATCTACTTAACTGGTTAACCAATAATAACAAGGCAAATCATAGGACCACGCCACTTTCGCGGAACGGGTTTACTCCATTGGATTGCCAGTGCTTTAAAACAAGTAAATCTTTTAAACATCGCAATGCTTTTTATAAAAATGAAACCATTATAGGACTCAGTTCCCATCACACAATGCAACGCAAACCGAAGGATAGAGTTTTACCTTATAATGGCCAAAATAAGCTTGATACGAATAAAACAAAAGCATTTGATATTATTAGTAATGTTTATATGTTTCAAAAACAATTTCAAATCATAAGTATCAATCATAGAACAGCATTAATGCCTCATACCACTATGTCGCCATATATAGGTATTAAAATCAAAACCGCAAAGTCACGTATTGGGAATTGGATTTCCATCTGTGAACCGAGGCAAGGGATCGTACTCACCGATTCAAGACTGTCTAGCCCGAGCCTCAGGATCAGAGCTCGAGTGACCCTTGGATCGTCAGGGCCGGTCCATCGATGTGGATTAAAATGCCTGAACACTGCGTTTCCCCGCCCTTTGGGGGCGTAAATGAGCCAAATAACTCCATCGGCTCCACATAGTCACCGATATATCCGAGGAGCCTCGCAACAACAACAACCACACAGGTGAAATAATATAAATATCAGGGCTGGTAGGTCACTGACACCACCCTAGCTAGAAGGAAACGCATGCCCTCCCTGAGGTCCTCTCCCGTTTCTGGTTCACAACCGGGGTGTGAGGCTCCCGAATTACGAATTAACGCTACACAAAGCTATTCCACACAGGCCTGCTTTGATCATCAACCACAAGACTCTTCTTTTAAACAAACGCCTTGATCATTTGCCACTTAGGCGTGCCACACGGCAGTTCACTCCATGCGACTGATTTCTATCAATATATAACCTCTGAGCTCGTACGTCTCAGAGAAGGGCGTTAAGCAAGAGAATAAATACTCCGCCGCCAAACAGATATATATTTAATAGAGATCAATCAGCATAGAATAAAATCCAATGTTAGACACACAGTCCACTTACAAGTTCGTTCTGGGTTTGAACGAAACCGGAGGCACCTTATACCTCGCATATCCATAGATCTCCAAGTACGTCTGGACGATCACCACTTATTATCTATATTTTGGGATGCCTCCCAATCAAGACATCAGTAATCATCCAACCGATGTGAAGATCTCCGGTCTTCAACCACTGTCTTCATCATCAACTTCTTATCGCCGATCAATTATTTGAAATGAGATTTAACTCAGCCTTTTCAAATAATTCACGTATATTTAGAATTTAATTCAATTCATTTCAATGGTTAAATTATTCGATATCAATAATTCTGTTCTTAAATGTAATTTTCATGCCAAACACATTCAACCATCAAATATCCAATAAACCAGGTAAATTCAGTTTATTTCCATTCCATATCGTTTATAATATTTTATAACGATTTATCGCTATTTTTATTCATTTAAAAATAGCCAATTCATTCAAATGACGCTTCAGGCCATAACGCGGCCGTGGCGCTATTTTTCTTCAGATTTGATTTACACACGTCTGAAAATATAACCGTTTGATCTTCACAAATTTTATATCATTAGAAACATCTTTTCAAAATGAATCCAACGGTTTCAGTTTTGGGAAAATCCGATGGTCGAATCTCCCGGTACAATCGTTTGAAGTTACGATTCCAAAATACGAACTGCAGCTTCGTTATTCGATTTAATTTAATTATATTTATATGTATATATAAATATAATCTATTCTGGCGCTATTTTTCTTCAGATTTAAATTAAACATTCCAGACAATCCAACCGTTGGATCTTTACAAAGTTGGTATCATTGGAAAGATATTTCCAAAGTGAACCCAACTGTTTCGGTTTCGGGTAAATCCAATGGTCAAATCTCCCGCACTAATCGTTTGAAATCACAGTTTCAAAATATGAACTATAGCTTCGTTATTCGATTTATTTTAATTATATTTATATATATATATATAATTGATTCTTCGATTCTAAAACCATATTCATTTCACACATTTGATAAAAACGATATTTTTATCCAACTGCTATTTATTTCAACACATCACTGTTTTTAACAGTTCATATATATCAAAAAATGTGATTTTTATTGTAAAACAATTTATTTCCAAACACGATTATTTTATATAGTTCATACATATCATAAAAATGTGATTTTTATTGTAAAACAATTTATTTCAAAACACGATTATTTTATATAGTTCATACATATCATAAAAATGTGAATTTTATTGTAAAACAATTTATTCCAAAACACGATTATTTTATATAGTTCATACATAAGGTAAAAATGTTATTTTTGGTGTTAAAACAATTTATTTAAAACACTAATATTTTACATAGTCTATATATATGATAAAAATGTTATTTTTATCTTTAAAAGAATTTATTCAATACATGAACTTCATTCAACACATGAATTTAATTTCAACACATGAATTTCTATTAAACATATGAATTTTATTTCAACACATGGATTTTATTCAATACATGAATTTTATTCAACACATGAATTTAATTTCAACACATGAATATAAATCAAACACCGGAATATTTCAGAAAATTTCGGCAGCATAACGGCAGGGTAGTTAAAACCGACACCATCCCTAGTACGGCTCCTCGCTCTACCTTAAAGCCTCGCAGCTTTTGACAATGGAGATTTTCAATATCTAGTTCGTACGCAGACGAATTTTCCCACATACTAATCCTATTGGGATTTCAACCATAATCAATCATTTCAAATCAACCATTCATGATATTCACCAAATTTTCACATCAACCAATAATCCAAACAATATCACAACCAATATATATATCTTTCATGGTCTGTCGACAAGGGGAGTGTATATATATATATAGATACATATATAAATATATTTCGATTTCATTTCAATATCATTTCAATTCATTTCAATGCATGTATGATTTCTACAACGCATATATAATTTATACATCGAACATACAATTTATACAACGCTTATACATGAGGTGTACAATGCTTATATAACTCATACATCGACTATATAATTTATACATCGTTATTTCCATATCGTTTATAATTTAGAAATCTCACATTGGGTTCCACTCCTCCAAAAATTGTAGAAGGCTCAGAAAAATATCCAGTCTCTTCTAAAATGTAGAAGACGTCCACACGAGTCCACTATCTCTTGTTTCACTAGATTTCGACCACATAGCAAAAAGATATGATTTTTATTCCAAAATCACAAATTGTGACGGTTTTTAAGTGTTAAAACAATTTAATTTAATTAAAACCATACCTCCCTGAAGTTGTTTAAAACTAGGTCATCGATTTGCATTCAATCCGCGATGCTATTGCACGATCGAACTTCACCATGTTGACAGGCTAGGGGAGGCGGATGTGCGCCAGGAAGGGGGCCCACTTCGGTGATCGGAGCTTCTCACAGCGGCGGTGGGAAGTCGGCTACTTCCCGAAGGTGATTCAGCCTCTACACTCCACGAAAAAATCTCCAATAGGTATGGATTTGAAGAGCTCGGAGAGTACTACAAAATCCTCAAAAAGATGGATGGATTTTATCGCGTGTGGAGGGAGAAATCGAGTAGAGAAGTTTGGTAGCCTTTTCCGCCGTCACGATTTAAAAGGATCGGGGAAGGAGAATGGGCTCGAGAAATGTGATTGGTCCATGGGTTTTTTATTTATTTATATATTTTTAATTTTCAAAAATACCCCTCTCCACATACTAACTCCAATCCAAACCCAACGACTATCGTCCCTAGCTAAATACCCCCATTCCGAACACAATGGGATATGTTTCGTAGGCCCATTCGACTGTTACAGTCAGTTTTTCTTCAAATTAAAATATAAAACATTCAATATTGGATTTGAACGTGCATTTCAATTTGCCACGGCCATATACTGATCCCAAAAATTCCAGAAAAATAAATCTATCTATGTTTCAATGATACGGTCCCAACAAAACTTGTTTCGTCAAATTCTGAGACCGTTTGAAAAATGGCCGTTTTCTGGGCGATTCAATTTAACAGAAATCAACCAAACACATTTTCCTTCGCCATGCTCACATACTAACTTCAAAAATTACGGAATTTGAAACCTAGTAATAATTTGACATCCCGGATCCAACAAAAGTGGTTTTGTCGAATTCTGAGGTCGTTTGCAAAATGGCTATTTTCACGGGCTATATAAATCCTATAGCGACCTTTCTGAAAATTCATTTGGCCATAAATTTTGACTCCCACTACGAAACTTCAATTTTTCAGATTTGTTAGATAGATATTCATAAACAGATTTAAACATTTTTGGTTTCACTAAAATCCGTTTTATTTTGCACCCGGTACAGTCTGTCAAAGTTTGAATTCCAAATTTGAAACTGCCGCGCCATTACAGGCCTTATTTATAATTAAAAATAATTATATTTATTTTCAAACGTCGATTAAAACATACATTTTGTCGTTATTATTTAAAATAATTTATTTTAAATATTTAAAATCCACTAAAATAGCCAAATTAAAATTTTTAAATTGGTTCAGGTTTTCCGGGTTGTTACAATAATCACAAGTACTTTCAAAATATGGTACTTCACATTAGAAATTCACACATATGATTAGTCACTATTAATCACATAACCTTTGAGCTCGTACGTCTCAAAGAAGGGTGCTAAGCAAGAGAATAAATTCTCCGCCACCAAACAGATACATCATTAATAGCAACTAATCGAATATATGATGAATTACAATGTAAAACCATAATACATTTCCAAATCATTTCGAAATGAACTACACATCTTCGCTAACACCTCATAGTCAAATCGTGAAGTGTTTAACACGGCGTTAGCATACCAGCATTTCTACCCAACACAATGCTAAATGAAAAAGCATATCTTGCTCATAAATTGGTTGAGCACAATCCAAACAATCAATCAATATCAACAACTAAGTAAATTTGATTTAATCACATCACGTGTTTTGGTAAATTCAATTACCATTTATTCATTCACAATCTAATTAAAGATTTATTCAAACTCCAATTGGTTTTAATCCCAAAAATCATTTCTTATTGAATGTTCAACTTTCAGGAATATTAATCCTGCTTTTAATTGGGTTAAAGAACCAATGTCATTTAAACACAGTTCACTACAAACCCAAAATCCAATTCAATATTAAATACAAGGCTCTGAATAGAAAATATATCGGCTTATATTCAATGTCAATTTCTTAAATCAACAAATATCGTATTGGAATAACGATATATATCTTCCAAATTCCTCCACAATGTCCGTATAATCACGGTATCCAATATCGAAATATTCCGAAGATAATTTCGATTTAAATCCATTCCAATTCATATACTGAAAATTCTGGTTATTTTTAAAACCATTTCAAACCCAGTTCATGTATTTAATTATATTGGATTATAATACTAGTTCATCACTAGTTCATTTTGATAAAAATCTATTTTTATCTTTTCAAATATGGAATTTTTCATCCCAATTCTATCCAAATCATTTATTTTGATTTTACACAAATTATTGATATTTTCAATAATTTTATCAAGGCCCGTACAGTCGATTTCCATAAACGGCCATCGAACTGCAGTTACAACGACCTTTTCCAAATTTGATTTGGACATAATTCCAAATCCAACCGTTAGATTTCTTTCTAATATTCGTTAGAAATCTCTTTTCGATACGATCCCAATGGTTCCAGATTTAGGAGAATCCGACGATCGGATCTCCCGTAACGCCATTCAAAGTCTACGGTCGAAATTCGCGAACGGCCGCTGCGAAGCGTGTTCTATTCAGGCCATATAATATATATAATATATATATTTCATCGATTTCCACTTAAAACGTATTTTATAAATTCGTTTGAAAACGATTTCAATTTCTACTCTGGCTCAAGTTCTTCAACTTTTCAGTTTCTAAGAACTTTCTAATTTTTCAAAAATTTGGCTAACACCCTAAATTTTCGAAAAATTTCTCCATAACCTCCCCTGCACGGGAGCACCGGGAAAATCCTGAAATCGCCATACAGGCCT
Organism: Allium sativum; assembly: GCA_030737875.1. Taxonomy (NCBI): domain Eukaryota; kingdom Viridiplantae; phylum Streptophyta; class Magnoliopsida; order Asparagales; family Amaryllidaceae; genus Allium; species Allium sativum. Next base: position 789,829,962 of record CM060920.1, on the reverse strand, counting down.
CTCCAATCCAAAAAGAAAAAGAAACAGCCAAGCGGCTAGCCAATCGGCTCATAAAACCATCATACCCAAACAAAACAGTAAATATGTACCCATTTGTCGGGCATACAATTTTATTCCCCTTCTCTAGCCTCCTTGCTATGACCTGTTCAATATATCATATATGTATATATTCATACGACACCCATATATATATATATTCATACGACTCTTTTATATATATATTCATTTAATGCGTATATAATTTCACACAATGCATATATAAGCCAAACATAATATTATTAGCGATCTAATAGTATTTCCATCGCATGACAATTTTATATATTCCATATATATGCTAAAAATGGTAATTTTAGCGAACTAGTATTTATTTCAAGGTATGCCTATTTTATATACTCATATATGTGTTAAATATGTTAATTTTAACAAACTAGAATCCATTTCAACATATGACTATTTTTATTACTTCACATACATGATAAAATGTTATTTTTATCATTTATAGAATTTATTTCAAACATGAATATTTCATATACTTCATACATACAATAAAAATGTTATTTTTACTGTTCAAACAATTTATTCAACATATGAATGTTTCATTTACTTCATATATACGATAAAATGTGAATTTTATCGTTCAAACAATTTATTCTTCATATGAATATTTTTATATACTTCATTTCACATCACCAACTAAATTCACACAAACAAATCAATCCAAACCCACAACCAAACAAACAAGTCGTCCATGGTCTGTGGACGACAGGGAGCAATTTATATATGCAGTTATAAAAAAAATAACTGAACAGAAAATTTTAGTGAGGAGTTCTCACCTTTGGGATCCACTCCGCCATTCTGTATTTCAGAACAGTCGTGATTTGCCTAACATTCCAACGCAGTCTTCTCTACGCTATTCATATTAAAAATCATATTTTTAATATGAAGTTTATATATTTAAAAATCGCTATTCTTATACCGCTACCTCATATATAAATATCATATTTTTACTTCACTAAAAATCATATTTTTATTTCGCTACATATATATAAAAATTATATTTTTATATCTCTTTACATATAATAAAAATTATATTGTTATTTCTCTATTCATATATAAAAATCATATTTTTATATAATTAATAATCATAACTTTCATTAAAAAAAATCTAAACTTTTTCATATTCAAAAATATAAACTTTTCTATTCAAAAATCTGATCTTTTTCTATTCAAAAATCTGATCTTTTTTTCTTAACAAAAATTGAATCTCTTCATATTAAAGAAAATCATATTTTTATAAAACAAAAGAAATCATATCTTCTTATTTTTCAAATCATGTATATTTTTATTTTAATAAAAATCACAGTTAAACACAATGTTACTTATGTAAAAAATTAATTTTTAAAACAATGATATACATATAAAAATTCTATTTTTACGATAATGCATATATATATTCTATTTTTTAATGAATGCCCTTTTATTTTCTATTTAAAACTGAAAAGAAAACAATACTATTTCTACATATAAAAAAATTAGATTTTAATTCTAAGTTATTTAAATTTTTTAAAACAATGTTATAGAAGGAAAAAAGAAAAAAAAAGTAAAGGAACCACCTTTCTTCCTCGTGTAACACCTTCAGACCAAACCGAACCTCGCTCAAAACAGAAATCCACCACCTCAATTTGCCTCAGTCCGTCGGAACTCCGTCCACTATCGCCACGACGTCGCCGGTTCCAACCTCTCCCTACGCCAGCCATGGCAATCGATTCGAACTTCACATCTCGCCGGAAATCCGCTCCATCCGCCGCACCTTCCTACTCGAAATCGAGCTGCTATCCTCGCCATTGCCCATCAAACCCGTACAAGATTCTAGCCCTCACTTTAACGAAGAGGATTTGTCTTCTGAAATATTCGTATTGATTGAAGAAACAAAAGAAAAGAGGACGAAAAGAATTGAAGAACACCAGCCGTTCACGAAGGGGATGGCGGCGTGTTTTCCTGAATAAGGGCTAGGGTTTTGATTGGGGGAAGGGCTTATTTATAACATTTTTATATTTTTTAATTCTTTTATTGTTTCATTTTGAAGTTTAACCATCTGAACTCCAAATCAAACCCAACGAATGTCACCCCTGGCTAAATACACCCATTCTAAACACATTGGGATATGTACCGTAACTCAATTCAGCTGTTACGATCAGTTTCCGCTAAATTTAAAATATAAATCATTATATTTTAAATTCAATCGCACATTTTAATTTACTGGGGCTACATACTAACTCTGAAAATTCCCGAAAAATATTTTTCAAGCTTCGTATTGACGATACGGTTCTAACAAAAGTAATTTCGTCAAATTTGGAGACCGTTTGAAAAATTGCCATTTTCTGGTTGATCCAAATTGACTGAAACTGTCAAAACACGTTTTACTTCGCCATGCTCACATATTGACTCAGAAAATTACGAATTTTGGAATCTAGTAATAACTAGACATCCCTGATCCAACAAAAGTGGTTTCATCGAAAACAGAGGTTGTTTGCAAAATTTCCATTTTTAAGGGCCAAAATTCCAAAGTGACTATTCTGAATTTTCAATTGGACATAACTTTTTATTCCCGCTATGAAATTTCAATTTTTCGGATTCGTTGGAAAGATATTTTCAATTAGATTCAAATATTTTTGGTTTTGCTAAAATCCGGTTTATTTTGAATCCTGTACATTCATTTGAATATTGAAATCGAATTTTCGAACTACCGCGCCATTTTCAATTCCTTTTATAATTAAAATAAATATTTATATTCTAACGTCAATTCAAATAAATATATATGTTCTAATTCTATTAAAAATAAATTTCTTGTCGTTATTATTTAAAATAATTCATTTTAAATATCAAAAATTCATTAAAATTGCCAAAATAAAAATTTTAAATTGGCTCGGATTTTCCAGGTTGTTACAATCTCCCCCACCTAAAATCTTTTTGTCCTCGAAAAGGAACGGAGCTGAAAGTTGTTTACTAACCAACTCAGCTTTCATTAATTTAATTATGGCTTTCATTCTTGGGCATTTCTAACCCCATCTCTAATGAGTCACCCATTTTAGAATGCCACTGATTCTATCTCTCATGAGGATTCTTCTATAGGATATTACTTATCCTACCTCTGATGAGTCTTTCATTCTGCTCTAACGAGTTGTAACCCAAAGATTTGAGTTTAACCAAAGCTCTGATACCAGCTATAACGATACGGATTTCGCCTGGACCTATTTGATCGCTAAATCGACCAAGACCGTTCAAATCCCGCATACGCTAACTCTGGGCATATAACACATCAGAACAAATAACAGAAGACTTTTATAAACATCATAATAATGTTACATCATAATACAGAATATCAGAGTTCACCGAATATAATAATACAACGGGAGATAATTTTACAAAAATGTAATACAATGCACAGCGGAAATATAAACTAACACAGCGGAAGACTAACAATGCTCTGGACACAGCTTTAAGCATCGATCCAGCATCCTGCTTATAAATCTGCAAAATGAATTACTCGACTGCCCGTGTGGAAAATAGGGGCATCCGAGTTTGTAAAGTGAAACAAACTACGAGTCAGTCATGAGACTGGTGTGAGAAACTCTACAGTTAAAATTAACTTATCAAAATGATAAGGCAAATCACAGGACCACGCCGCTAATGCGGAACTGGTTTACCCCCATGAATACTAGTGTATAAACAACAATCAATATAGATATATGGATCTATTATGCATCAATCAACATGCAATATTCCGATCTACCCATTTAGATTAATCACCACACTTAGATTTTCCAAATCCAATTCAATTTACAGAAATTATTCCTTTCGACTTTATTCCCCATTTCTATTTCAAATCATTTGAAATACATATCTAGCTTTTGTATCAAAGGAGATTTCACTTCGGGATCTCAAATCAAATCATTTGGAAATATGAATTCCAAATCATAACAATGCATACAAACAAATATGCAACCAACTATCGGGCTCCCCTAGACAAGGCAAAGGGCACACACCTAAGCAACTCGATATATATGTGTGCACCTCCCACACGTGGAGCAGGCTACACCGACGATGCACCTCCCGTGCATGGAAGCATACACCGCCCATCTCAACCATACTTTTAGTCGTCCGGGTTACTCGAATCTCTAGACACATACCAAATCATTTCATATCCCGAAGTAGGGAAAATCATTTCACAACATAATAATCACAAATACTTTCAAAATATAGTACTTCACATCAGCAGTTCACACATATGATTAGTCACTATAAATCACATAACCTTTGAGCTCGTACATCTCAAAGAAGAGTGTTAAGCAAGAGAATAAATTCTCTGCCACCAAACAAATACATCATTAATAGCAACTAATCGAATATGTGATGAACTACAATGTAAAACCATAATACATTTCCAAATCGTTTCGAACTCATCGGGTTTAGCCCTCGAAATCCTTTCTGTTTTATAAAACATTTTTATAAAACATTCCCTGTCCAAAATCGGGAATACATTTGTTTTCACTTAAGAAAAATATCATTTCAAAATCATCCATTAAATTTAAAATTAACTACACATCTTCGCTAACACCTCATAGTCAAATCGTGAAGTGTTTCACAAGGCGTTAGCATACCAGCATTTCTACCCAACCCATTGCTAAATGTAAAACCATATCTTGCTCATAAAATGGTCGAGCACAATCCAAACAATCAATCAATATCAACAACCAAGTAAATTTGATTTAATCACATCACGTGTTTTGGTAAATTCAGTTACCATTTATTCATTCACAATCTAATTAAAGATTTATTCAAACTCCAATTGGTTTTAATCCCAAAGACCATTTCTTATTGATTGTTCAACTTTCAGGAATATTAATCCCGCTTTTAATTGGGTTAAAGAACCAATGTCATTTAAACACAATTCACTACAAGCCCAAAATCCAATTCAATATTAAATACAAGGCCCTGAATAGAAAATATATCAGCTTATATTCAATGTCAAATTCTGAAATCAACAAATATCGTATTGGAATAACGATATATATATATATATATCTTCCAAATCCCTCCACAACATCCGTATAATCAAGGAATCCAATATCGAAATATTCTGAAGATAATTTCGATTCAAATCCATTCCAATTCATATATTGGGAATTCTGGTTATTTTTAAAATCATTTCAAACCCAGTTCATTTATTTAAAAATATTGGATTATAATTCTAGTTCATCACTAGTTCATTTTGATAAAAATCTATTTTTATCTTTTCAAATACGAAATTTTTCATCCCAATTCTTTCCAAATCATTTATTTTGATTTGACACAAATTATTGATATTTTTAATAATTTTATCAAGGCCCGTACAGTCGACTTCCATAAACGGCCATCGAACTGCACTTAAAGCGACCTTTTCCAAATTTGATTTGGACATAATTCCAAATCCAACCATTAGATTTATAATTTCTCATATTCGTTAGAAAGCTCTTTTCGATAAGAATCCAATGGTTCCGGCTTTAGGAGAATCCGATAGACGGATCTCCTATAACGTCCATTCGAAGTCTATGGTTGAAATTCGCAAACAGTCGCTGCGCGGCGCATTCTATTCAGGCCATATAATACATATAATATATATATAAAATATATATTTCATCGATTTTCATTTAAAACGTATTTTATAAATTCGTTTGAAAACGATTTCAATTTCTATTCTGGCTCAAGTTCTTCAACTTTCAGTTTCTAAGAACTTGCTAATTTTTCAAAAATTTGGCTAACACCCTAAATTTTCGAATTTTTTTGCCATAACCTCCCCTGCACGGGAGCACCGAGAAAATCCCGAAATCGCCATACACGCCTCTCCAATCCAAAAAGAAAAAGAAATAGCCAAGCAGCTCATAAAACCATCACACCCAATCAAAACAGTAAATATGTACCTATTCGTCGGGCATACAATTTTATTCCTCTTCTCAAGCCTCCTTGCTATGGCCTGTTCAATATATCGTATATGTATATTTTCATACAATGCCTATATATATATATATATATATTCATTCAACGCATATATAATTTCACACAACGTATATATAAGCCAAACATAATATTATTAGCGATCTAATAATATTTCCATTGCATGACAATTTTATATATTCCATATATACGCTAAAAATGATAATTTTAGCGAACTAGTATTTATTTCAAGGTATGACTATTTTATATACTCATATATGTGTTAAAAATATTATTTTTAACAAACTAGAATCCATTTCAACGTATGACTATTTTTATTACTTCACATATATGATAAAAATGTTATTTTTATCGTTCACAGAATTTATTTCAAACTTAAATATTTCATATACATCATACATACAATAAAAATGTTATTTTTATTGTTCAAACAATTTATTCAACATATGAATATTTCATTTACTTTAGAGAATAAAATGTGAATTTTATCGTTCAAACAATTTATTCAACATATGAATGTTTTTATATACTTCATTTCACATCACCAACCAAATTCACACAAACAAATCAATCCAAACCCACAAGCAAACAAACAAGTCGTCCATGGTCTGTGGACGACGGGGAGCAGTTTATATATGCAGTTATAAAATAAATAACTGAACAGAAAATTTTAGTGAGGAGTTCTCACCTTTGGGGTCCACTCCTCCATTCTATATTTCAGAATAGTCGGGATTTGCCTAACATTCCAACGCAGTCTTCTCTACGCTGTTCATATTAAAACTCATATTTTTAATATGATGTTTATATATTTAAAAATCGCTATTCTTATACCGCTACCTCGTATATAAAAATCGTATTTTTACTTCACTAAAAATCATATTTTTATTTCACTACATATATATAAAAATTATATTTTTATATCTCTTTATATATAATAAAAATTAGATTTTTATTTCTCTATTCATATATAAAAAATCATATTTTTATATAACTAAAAATCATAACTTTCATAAAATAAAATAAAAAATCTAAACTTTTTCATATTAAAAAATCTGAACTTTTTCTATTCAAAAATCTGGACTTTTTCTATTCAAAAATCTGATCTTTTTTTCTTAACAAAAATTGAATCTCTTCATATTAAAGAAAATCATATTTTTATAAAACAAAAGAAATCAAATATTCTTATTTTTCAAATCATATATATTTTTATTTTAATAAAGATCACAGTTAAACACAATGTTACTTATGTAAAAAATTTATTTTTAATACAATGATATACATATAAAAATTCTATTTTTACTACAATGCATATATATATATATATATTCTATTTTTTAATGAATGCCCTTTTATTTTCTATTTAAAACTGAAAAGAAAACAATACTATTTCTATATATAAAAAAATCAGATTTTAATTCTAAGTTATTTAAAATTTTTAAAACAATGTTATAGAAGGAAAAAAGAAAAAAAAAGTAAAGGAACCACCATTCTTCCTCGTGTAACACCTTCAGACCAAACGAACCTCGCTCAAAACAGAAATCCACCACCGTACTTCGCCTCAGTCCGTTGGAACTCCATTCACCATCGCCACGACGTCGCCGGTCCCAACCTCTCCCCATGCCAGTCATGGCAATCGATTTGAACTTCACATCTCACCGGAAATTCGCTCCATCCGCCGCACCTTCCTGCTCGAAAATCGAGTTGTTATCCTCGCAATTCCCCATCAAACCCGTATAAGATTCTAGCCCTCACTTTAACAAAGAGGATTTGTCTTGTGAAATTTTCGTATTGATTGAAGAAACAAAAGAAAAGAGGATGAAAAGAATTGAAGAACACCAGCCATTCACGAAGGGGATGGCGACGGATTTTCCTGAATAAGGGCTAGGGTTTTGATTGGAGGAAGGGGTCATTTATACCATTTTATATTATTTAATTCTTTTATTGTTTCATTTCGAAGTTTAACCATCTGAACTCCAAATCAAACCCAACGAATGCCGCCCCTAGCTAAATACCCCCATTCTGAACACAATGGGATATGTATCTTAACTATATTCGGCTGTTACGATCAGTTTTCGCTAAACTTAAAATATAAATCATTATATTTTAAATTCAAATTCACATTTTAATTTACTGGGGCCACATATCGACTCTAAAAAATCCTGAAAAATATCTTCTAGCTTCGAATTGACGATACGGTTCTAACAAAACTAATTTCGTCAAATTTGGAGACTGTTTGAAAAATGGTCATTTTCTGGTCGATCCAAATTGACTGAAACTGTCAAAACACATTTTACTTTGCCACGCTCACATACTGATTTAGAAAATTACGAATTTTGGAATCTAGCAATAACTAGACATCCCGGATCATACAAAAGTGGTTTCGTCGAAAACGTAGGTCGTTTGCAAAATTTCCATTTTTACGGGCCAAAATTCCGTTGCGACTATTCTGAATTTTCAATTGGATATAACTTTATATTCCCGCAATGAAATTTCAAATTTTCGGATTTGTTGGAAAGATATTTTCAATTAGATTCAAATATTTTTGGTTTCGCTAAAATTCGATTTATTTTGAATCTTGTACATTCATTTGAATTTTGAAATTGAATTTTTGAACTACCGCGCCATTTTCAATTCCTTTTATAATTAAAATAAATATTTATATTCTAACATCTATTCAAATAAAATATACGTTCTAATTCTATTCAAAATAAATTTCTCGTCATTATTATTTAAAATAATTCATTTTAAATATTAAAAATTCATTAAAATTGCCGAAATAAAAAATTTAAATTAGCTCGGATTTTTTGGGTTGTTACAATCTCCCCCACTTAAAATCTTTTCATCTTCGAAAAGGAACGGAGCTGAAAGTTGTTTACTAACCAACTCAACTTTCATTATTTTCATTATTGCTTTCATTCTTGGGCATTTCTAACCCTATCTCTCTAATAAGTCACTCATTCTAGAATGCCACTGATTCTATCTCTATTGAGGATTCTTCTATAGGATATTACTAATCCTACCTCTGATGAGTCTTTCATTCTGCTCTAACGAGTTGTACCCCAATGATTTGAGTTTAACCAAAGCTCTGATACCAGCTGTAACGAAACGAATTTCGCCCGGACCTAATTGATCGCTAAATCGACCAAGACCGTTCGAATCTAGCATACGCTAACTCTGGGCATACAACTCATCAGAACAAATAACAGAAGACTTTTGTAAACATCATAATAATGTTACATAAGAGTACAGAATATCAGAGTTCACCGAATATAATAATACAGCGGAAGGTAATTTTAAAAAAATGTAATACAATGCACAGCAGAAATATAAACTAACACAGCGGAAGACTATCAATGCTCTGGACACAGCTTTAAGCTTCGATCCAGAATCCTGCTTATATATCTGCAAAATGAACTACTCGACTGCCCGTGTGGAAAATAGGGGCACCCGAGTTTGCAAAGTGAAACAAACTACGAGTCAGTCATGGGACTAGTGTGAGAAACTCTACAGTTAAAATTAACTTATCAAAATGATAAGGCAACTCACAGGACCACGCCGCTAACGCGAAACGGGTTTACCCCATGAATGCCGGTGTATAAACAACAATCAATATAGATATATGGATCTACTATGCATCAATCAACATGCAATATTCCAATCTACCCATTCAGATTAATCACCACACTTAAGTTTTCCAAATCCAATTCAATTTACAGGAATTATTCCTTTGGACTTTATTCCCGATTTCTATTTCAAATCATTTGAAATACATATCTAGCTTTTATATCAAAGTAGATTTCACTTTGGGATCTCAAATCAAATCGTTTGGAAATATGAATTCCAAATCATAACAATGCATACACACAAGTATGATCGGGCTCCCCTAAACAAGGCAAAGGGCACGCACCTAAGCAACTCGATATATATATATATATATATATATATATATATATATGTGTGTGTGTGCACCTCCCATGCATGGAGCAGGCTACACCGACGATGCACCTCCCATGCATGGAAGCATACACCGCACATCTGACCCATACTTTTAGTCGTCTGGGTTACTCGAATCTCTAGCCACATACCAAATCATTTCATATCCCGAAGTAGGGAAAATCATTTCACAACATAATAATCGCAGGTACTTTAAAAATATAGTACTTCACATTAGCAATTCACACATATGATTAGTCACTATTAATCACATAACCTTTGAGCTCGTACGTCTCAAAGAAGGGTGTTAAGCAAGAGAATAAATTCTCCGCCACCAAACAGATACATCATTAATAGCAACTAATCGAATATGTGATGAACTACTATGTAAAACCATAATACATTTCCAAATCATTTCGAAATCATCGGGTTTTAGCCCTCGAAATACTTTCTGTTTTATAAAACATTTTTATAAAATATTCCCTGTCCAAAATCGCGAATACATTTCTTTTAACTTAAGAAAAATATCTTTTCAAAATCATTCATTAAATTTAAAATGAACTACACATCTTCACTAATACCTCATAGTCAAATCGTGAAGTGTTTCACAAGGCGTTAGCATACCAGCATTTCTACCCAACCCAATGCTAAATGAAAAAGCATATCTTACTCATAAACTGGTCGAGTACAATCCAAACAAGCAATCAATATCAACAACCAAGTAAATTTGATTTAATCACATCACGTGTTTTGGTAAATTCAATTACCACTTATTCATTCACAATCTAATTAAAGATTTATTCAAACGCCAATTGGTTCTAATCCCAAAAATTATTTCTTATTGATTGTTCAACTTTTAGGAATATTAATCCTGCTTTTAATTGGGTTAAAGAACCAATGTCATTTAAACACAGTTCATTACAGACCCAAAATCCAATTCAATATTAAATACAAGGCTCTGAATAGAAAATATATCGGCTTATATTCAATGTCAAATTCTTAAATCAACAAATATCGTATTGGAATAACGATATATATCTTCCAAATTCCTCCACAATGTTCGTATAATCACAGAATCCAATATCAAAATATTCCGAAGATAATTTCGATTCAAATCCATTCCAATTCATATATTGGAAATTCTAGTTATTTTTAAAACCATTACAAACCCAGTTCATTTATTTAAAAATACTGGATTATAATTCTAGTCAATCACTAGTTCATTTTGATAAGAATCTATTTTTATCTTTTCAAATATGGAATTTTTCATCCCAATTCTTTCCAAATCATTTAATTTGATTTTACACAAATTATTGATATTTTTAATAATTTTATCAAGGCCCGTAAAGTCGATTTCCATAAACGGCCATCGAATATCACTTACAATGACATTTTCCAAATTTGATTTGGACATAATTCCAAATCCGATCGTTTGATTTCTAATTTCTCATATTCGTTAGAAAACTCTTTTCGATACGAACCTAATGGTTCCAATTTTAGGAGAATCCGACGGTCGGATCTCCCATAACGTCCATTCGAAGTCTATGGTCGAAATTCGCGGACGGTCGCTGCGCGACTCGTTCTATTCAAGCCATATAATATATATAATGTATATATTTCGTCGATTTCCATTTAAAACATATTTTATAAATTCATTTGAAAATGATTTCAATTACTATTCTGGCTCAAGTTCTTCAACTTTTCAGTTTCTAAGAACTTTCTAATTTTTCAAAAATTTGGCTAACACCCTAAAATTTCGCCATAACCTCCCCTGCACTGGGAGCAACGGGAAAATCCCGAAATCACCATACATGCCTCTTCAATCCAAAAAGAAAAAGAAACAGCCAAGCGGCTAGCCAGTCGGCTCATAAAACCATCATACCCAAACAAAACAGTAAATATGTACCTATTTGTCGGGCATACAATTTTATTCCTCTTCTCTAGCCTCCTTGCTATGACCTGTTCAATATATCATATATGTTTATTTTCATACAACGCCCATATATATATTTTCAACGACGCTTTTATATATATTCATTCAACGCATATATAATTTCACACAACACATATATAAACCAAACATAATATTATTAGCGATCTAATAATATTTCCATCACATGATAATTTTATATATTCCATATATATGCTAAAAATGATAATTTTATCGAACTATTATTTATTTCAAGGTATGACTATTTTATATACTAATATATGTGTTAAAAATGTTATTTTTAACAAACTAGAATCCATTTCAACGTATGACTATTTTTATTACTTCACATACGTGATAAAAATGTTAATTTCATCGTTCACAGAATTTATTTCAAACATGAATATTTCATATACTTCATACATACAATGAAAATGTTATTTTTATTGTTCAAACAATTTATTCAACATATGAATGTTTCATTTACTTCATACATATGATAAAATGTGAATTTTATCGTTTAAACAATTTATTCAACATATGAATATATTTATATACTTCATTTCACATCACCAACCAACTTCACACAAACAAATCAATCCAAACCCAAAACCAAACAAACAAGTCGTCCATGGTCTGTGGACGACGGAGAGTAGTTCATATATGCAGTTACAAAATAAATAACTGAACAAAAAAATTTAAGTGAGGAGTTCTCACCTTTGGGATCCACTCCTCCATTCTGTATTTCAGAACAGTCGGGATTCGCCTGACATTCCAACGCAGTCTTCTCTGTTCATATTAAAAATCACATTTTTAATATGATGTTTATATATTTAAAAATCGCTATTCTCATACTGCTACCTCGTATATAAAAATCATATTTTTACTTCACTAAAAATCACATTTTTATTTCGCTACATATATATAAAAATTGTATCTTTATATCTCTTTATATATAATAAAAATTATATTTTTATTTCTCTATTCATATATAAAAAATCATATTTTTATATAATTAAAAATCATAACTTTCATAAAATAAAATAAAATAATCTAAACTTTTTCATATTAAAAAATCTGAACTTTTTCTATTCAAAAATCTGACCTTTTTCTATTTAAAAATCTGATCTTTTTTTCATAACAAAAATTGATTCTCTTCATATTAAAGAAAATCATATTTGTATAAAACAAAAGAAATCATATCTTCTTATTTTTCAAATCACGTATATTTTTATTTTAATAAAAATCACAGTTAAACACAATGTTACTTATGTAAAAAAGTTATTTTTAAAACAGTGATATACATATAAAAATTCTATTTTTACTACAATGCATATATATATATATATTCTATTTTTTAATGAATACCCTTTTATTTTCTATTTAAAACTGAAAAGAAAACAATACTATTTCTATATATAAAAAATCAGATTTTAATTCTAATTTATTTAAAAAATTTAAAACAATGTTATAGAAGGAAAAAAGAAAAAAAGAAGTAAAGAAACCACCTTTCTTCCTTGTGTAACACCTTCAGACGAAACCGAACCTCACTCAAAACAGAAATCCACCACAGCACTTCGCCTCAGTCCGTCAGAACTCCATCCACCATCACCACGACGTCGCCGGTTCCAACCTCTCCCCACGCCAGTCATGGCAATCGATTCGAACTTCACATCTCGCCGGAAATCCGCTCCATCCGCCGCACCTTCCTGCTTGAAAATCGAGCTGCTATCCTCTCCATTCCCCATCAAACCCGTTCAAGATTCTAGCCCTTATTTTAACGAAGATGATTTGTCTTATGAAATTTTCGTATTGATTGAAGAAACAAAATAAAAGAGGACGAAAAGAATTGAAGAACACCAGCCGTTCACGAAGGGGATGGCGGCGCGTTTTCCTGAATAAGGGCTAGGGTTTTAATTGGAGGAAGGGCATATTTATACCATTTTAATATTATTTAATTCTTTTATTGTTTCATTTTGAAGTCTAACCATATGAACTCCAAATCAAACCCAATGAATGTCGCCCCTAGCTAAATGCCCCATTCCGAACACAATGGGACATGTATCGTAACTCAATTGAAATATAAATCATTATATTTTAAATTCAAATGCACATTTTAATTTACTGGGGCCACATACTGACTCTAAAAATTCCTAAAAAATATTTTCTAGCTTCGTATTGACGATACCGTTCTAACAAAACTAATTTCGTCAAATTTGAGGCCGTCTGAAAGATGACCATTTTCTGGTCGATCCAAATTGACTGAAACAGTCAAAACACGTTTTACTTTGCCACATATTGATTTAGATAATTACGAATTTTGGAATCTAGCAATAACTAGACATCCCGGATCCAACAAAAGTGGTTTCATCGAAAATGGAGGTCGTTTGCAAAATTTCCACTTTTAAGGGCCAAAATTCTATAGCGACTATTCTGAATTTTTAACTGGACATAACTTTTTATTCCCGCTATGAAATTTCAATTTTTCGGATTTGTTAGAAAGATATTTTCAATTAGATTCAAATATTTTTGGTTTTGCTAGAATACGGTTTATTTTGAATTTGGTACATTCACTTGAATTTTGAAATTGTATTTTCGAACTACCACGCCATTTTCAATTCCTTTTATAATTAAAATAAATATTTATATTATAACATCGATTCAAATAAATATATACGTTCTAATTCTATTCAAAATAAATTTCTCATTGTTATTATTTAAAATAATTCATTTTTAATATCAAAAATTCATTAAAATTGCCAAAATAAAAATTTTAAATTGGCTCGGATTTTTCGGGTTATTACAAAAAACATTTTTATCATTTTCTTATTTTATAGGAAAGTGAAACAGTTTTGAAAAGAAAATTTCAAAGTAAACACAAGAAATTTTTAGGAGGAAATTAATTTTTATGAAAAATTTCGATTCTTGAATAGCTTAAGGAAGATGTTTGGATACTTTATATGCGCGTTTTAGCAACGCAATAGGATTGGCGATAAGATGAAAATGTTAACGACAACAAGGAAAAGGTTGTTTTAGCCTTGGAAACGCTGTTTCCATACCTTGTCAACGATGCGTGACAGTTATTAATTAACTCGTTTTACATTTTAGAGTTTGTTTTAAGCCTCCTTTATAGTCTATAGACGGAAATTTTTGGAGCATTTTGGGTAACTGAGGTGAAAATTCCACTGTAGGGTGGGAAAGAATAATGGTAAGCGGAGGAAATGTTAAAATTCTTCGCTTTGATTTCCTTTTTTCGATTTAGAAGAAATTAGAATAGGAAACAATTAGATTGCGTGATGTTTTGGATGGTAGGGTTTGGATGCAAAATTGGTTGCTTCACGCTATTATTTGTAATTGTGTGAAGGTTATGGATGAAAAAGAATTTTTGAAATTTGCATTTATATAGAACTGCCAATATATTTAGGATGTTTTGTATCATGTTTTTGAAAGTATTTTAAAAATCTCAATGCATACATATAGAGGGCCCGATTTAGAATCATCTGGCATGCATGTTTTATGGTTAAAAAGCATTAAGTAGACCATGCACATGGTTGCAAAGTGGATGTATACAAATTGGTTGTGTAGGATAGGAAAACTAGTTATCAAAATTTTAGAACAAAATTCCTTTTAAGGGGGGAAGAATGCAACAACCCGGAATTTTGACAATAAATAGTTATTTAATTAGAAGCTTAAAAATAGGAATTTCTGCAAACGATGAAATTTGACCATAAAACTTTAACCGTTGCGTCCGTCTCGGAATTCTAGTCAACTTTCATGTTTGGAGTTTCATGAACGGAGTCTGGATGAAAAGTTACGGACGAAATACGAAAACGGACGAAAAATAAATAAAACAGAATAATTAATATATAGTAAGAATTTATTACCCCTGTAACACCCCGTATTTTCTGTGAACGTATAAGTAACAAATCAGAGGATAATTAATTTTTAAAATGAGAATCAAGGGAAATGGGTTGCGCCATTGCGTTCATCTCGGAATTCTGCTTGGAAACGAGTCCGAGTTTGCAAGAATCGGAGTCCGTATGAGGGATATATGACCCTCCGAAGTTTCAGAAATTTTCAGAATCGAAAACAGCTCGAAATTCGAATTTAAACCCAGAAGCGGGCTGGGTGGGAAATTTCCCGCCCAGGACCCAGGTCGACTGGGGAATCGACTGGCCAGTCGGCCCCCCAGGACCCAGGTCGACTGGGGAGTCGACTGGGCAGTCGACCCCCCAGACCAGGTCGACTGGGCAGTCGACCTGGGGGTCGACCTCCCTGGTCGAACCTGGTGCGTGTGCGTGCGATTTTGAGGGCTGTGACGTGTTTGGACGGACCTGATGAGTTCTAGGGTTAATCTGAGGGACTAAATGAGTTCCTACACCTATAAATACATCCTAAGACCTAACCTAATGGATAACAAAACATTCTTACATCAAAACGTTGCTGGACTTCCTCTAGATCATGGTCGCCGCTCTCTAAGCAATTCTCTTAGCCTCCAAACTCAATCAAACTAGAGATTAAAGCTCCTACAACGATTCTACAACAAATTAAAGTTCTTTCTTTAATCCAACCAAGGCAAGTACAGTTATTTTCTGATATAAACGTTAATGCTGATTGTGACATGAATTGTAAATCTGAATCTGAGGTTATATCTGTTCTGTTCTGTTTAGATCTTATTTTGTATCTCTTTCCTCTTTCTGTTTTATAGCCAGGCTACCACGAGCCTGAGCCAATCTCATAAGAGATTAACATACGCTAAATGTTTGGGACAATAAAATGAATGATGCATAAATTGGGCATGACCAATAGGTGACTGATTTGAGGAAAGAACATGGACTGTAGCTAGAACGTAAAACTAAGACATATGACTGGACATGCTATATTTATAACATAAAGGGTATTGAACATATGATTTGAGGACAAGACATAGAAAAGTGTATAATTGGACATAAATATAGAATGTATTGAACATATGACTTGAGATAAAGAGAATATGGCTTAGGTATAAAGATTTACATTAAAATAGGATATCTATCAAATGTGAATAACACCTAAGTAGGAGATTTTTGAATATATGACATACATTGAAATCGATGGCTATATTTGGTATAATTTATATGTGAATCTTTTGTACTAGGCAAGTTGAACTAAATTGGGACATGTAAATTATGACCATAATCTGTGACATGTAAATTCAATGCAAACATGGGGTATATGATCATAGTGTGAATCATGACAACTATTTAAGCATGCAAACTTAGGCCAAATTTATAATTAGGAAAGATATGTTTGTGAAACTTTAAGGAATGATTAAATCTGTTATGTTTGCCTAATTTGGTAGTTCTGCTATATTGGCCTAATCTGCTAGTTCTGTTATATTGCTTAATCTGCTAGTTCTGCTCTACTGCCTAGTCTGCTAGATTTGTTCATCTGCCAAATCTGTCATCTGCTAAGTTTGTTGAAAATGCCAAATCTGCTAAACTAAATCTGTTGAGATGCCTAATCTGTTATCTGCTAAATCTGCTATTTTGCTTAATCTGCTAAATCCGTTAAGTCGCCTAATTTGTAAAATCTGTTATCTGCTATATCTGTTGAGTTGATATAATTAGTCCGCTATTGACATAACCTGAATTGGCTACAGTTATGAATAATTGACATCTATATTAGGCGTGGGTATAAATGGTAAATCATTAATTAATTGGCCGCAAAGATAAACATGGCTAACTCGAGGTTAGAATGAGTTTGCAGCGTAATTCTGCCCGGAACCGCCCGGCATATTCCAGTGGTCGCAAACAATAGGTTCTAATGTGAGAAGTTAGTCATAACGTGCTTGAAACCCGAGGTTAGACTCTGTTTGCGATAGAAACCTACCCGGAACCAACCGGCCTAACCAGTAGCCGCAAATTGTCGGTCTAATGTGAGAGGTCTGGGCATTAATATTTAATTAATGAAAATCTAAGATAAATATGATGTCTAAAACGTGTTGGGTGTGTAAGGTTAAACCAATTGGACCAATGAATCTGATAAACCCGTTTCGTGAATCTGTAGGCCCAATTACAAAGTTAGACAAATCTGTAAATCTGTAACTGGTTAATCGGTAAGTCTGTTAAATCTATATATCTGATCCGTTAGTCTGGAAACTTGTCTGTGAACTAGTTGATCTGAATTCTGTATGTCTGAAACTTGTAAACAAGTTAATCTGAAATCTGTTAGTCTGGGGACACAAGGTTAGGAGGGGAATTACTTGTGTCATCTGTTGTTTGGGACCCATATTAGTCAATAACCCTTTCTGGTATCAAAACTTTGACCCAACAGTAGGTAGGGTCCGGGCACGCTTACTGAACTAATTATAAGCGGTTCATTCTGATAATGGCGAGGGGTGTTGATGGTGCGTTCCAACCGGGTCATGTGCGTGCATGGATCCCGGTCTGCCTCTGAGGATGTAAGATGCCGTGACATCTGTAAATAGGTCTGTGCCAATTGGTTGTCACTTTAGGGAGTGATACACCCTACTGTGGGGCCGACACAGGGTATTTTTGTATTAGGGAGCCGATCGCTTGGGGTAGGGTTTTAGGGTACACTTAGTTTTGTCTGTTCCTGTTGGTACCGTCTGTTTCTGTTGGGTGGTAACACCTGCCTGTTTCTGTGTGGTACCGTCTGTTCGGGTGGTAAAGGCCCATTACTAGTGTACACCTAATTCTACATTCTGTTTCCGTAGGTATTAATCTGTTTATGCTTCTGTCTGTTTCTGTTCGGGTGGTAAAGGCCCATTACTAGCACTCTCTTCTGTGGAAATTATTCTGTACCCGTTTATGTTTCAGTTTAGACATTAGGGTGAAACCTAATTCTGTTATACTAGTATTAGTGCAGAGAAGTGTAAAGAAATAGCTTATGTCATTCTGTTCTTCTGTAATATCCGCTACACCTGTTACTGTTATCTCTCATCCAGTTTTATTTTCATGTCATGTTATTATTATCTGTTCATAACTGAAAATCACTAGACTTGCCAGACTTTTTGTCTGACCCTTGTTGTTTCGCATCCTTTCTTCCATTTCCCCCCAGGTTTTGTTGAAGGGAGTAATCTAGCTTGATCCGGATTTCTTTCACTTGAAGTGCTTAAAGTATGGCTTGTCTTCTTCTGTGGGGATTATGATTTTAAACTGTGCATTTTGAAGGCTTTTGTACAAGACTAATATTTTGTACTTGAATTCTGATATTTTGATTTGAAAGGATGTAACCAAGCTTATTTCGGTTTCTGTTGAAATAAAGTTATAAATTTTTCAATTACTGTTTTATCTGTCTTGTAAGTTTCTGTTCTGTTTACTAAAATGCTCCACCAAAGTTAAGGCATTCCCTTTGTGAGTGACCTTAATGGAGGTGGGGTGTTACACTTGGTAGCAGAGCTAAAGGTTAACAGATTAGATAAAAGTTTTTGAAAACTATTTTCAAAAAGGTTTTGAAAGGAAGTATTTTCAAAAATAAAGCTTATTTTGAAAAACATGATCCCCAAGAGCCATATATCTTTCCTTCAGTCCTTTTTGTATTGAATCTTTCCTTTTTCGTTTTAGCATGTCTGAAGCATCTGAGATACCAGAGGGTGTTCATGTATCCGGTTGGTTTCGTCAATATCTTGAGGCTAGGACCGCCGCCGCAGGTCCAGCAAATGATCCCCCTCCTCCACCCCCTCCTCGTGCAATTGCTTTCTCAAAGATCTGTAGAGATTTTAGGGCCATGGGTGGAAAGGATTTCAAGGGAACTGAATCATTCGTAGAAGCGAGGAACTGGTTCAAAGAAACTGAGGATTTATTCGTTATCTTCGAGGTGGACGATAGGCAGAAGGTACAGTTGGCGGTATGGCTGCTCAAAGACGAAGCTTCCTATTGGTGGGAAGTCACTAACGCCGAGAGGCCAATTGAAACATGGATGGATTTCAGAACAAGGTTTGAGACAAAATTCCTCTCGCAAGCTGAACAAAGTTTACAACTGGAAAAGTTCTTATCTCTTAAGCAAGGAAGTATGACGGTCAAGGAATACGTCAACCAGTTCAACCAAATAGCTAGGTTCGGATTGGATTTAGTCAACACTCAGCATAAAATGGCTCTCCGCTTTGTTAAAGGATTGAACGAGCCACTGCACAGCCTAGCCATGACCCATGTACCCATGAAAGCGACTTACGAGAAATTGGTGGACATGGCACTACTGCACGAGGAAGACAAGGGCCCGAAAGAGACAAAGAAGGAAGAACCACAGAATAAGAAAGCATAGCCCAAAAAGGAAACACAAAAGAAGGATGAGAAGTCTGAAGATAAGAAGGGAAAAAAGTGCTTTACTTGTGGAAGCTCGACTCATCTGAACAAGGATTGCAGAAAAAGGAAGGGCATTTGCTTCAACTGTGGAGAGATGGGACACTTCACTAAGGACTGCCCGAAGAAACGAGGGCAAGGAGGGCAGGCGAACACTCTTGAGGCTAGTGTCTAGGATAGAAATAGGAAAATTCCTATAGTAGGTTTAATTTCTTTATCTGATTATGGAGTTAAGACTCTTTCTGATTCTGGTATTTTGATTTTGTAATCGATACTCTACACTTTAATACTAGTATTATTTCTGATTCCGCTGTAGACTCAGACCCATAAGGGTTATGACTCATCTGTTGTGATAGATTGGGGTTTGAGAGATATCTATGTTAGGCGTCAAGTAGGACGCATACTGTAACACCCCACCTCCGCCAGGGTCACTCACAAAGGAATGCACTGGTTTTGGAGGGATATTATCTAGGTAATCATGCACAGAGATATCACAAGACAGAACATAAATAGATAATTAAGTAAACAGCGGAAGAATTTATGAGCAAAAAAGACTTTATTTCATTTCAAAATAAACCATGTTTCTTACAAACATTTCAAATAACACTTCATTACAACTGTCTTGTAATAGTAGCCAAAGAAGCAATAACTTAAAAACAGAAAAACAGCTTATTCCCCAAGTGCAGTAAAAAGAAGCAGCCATAGAAAACCGTACATGCTAAGCCAAAGCAAGTGATATCCGAGCTAGATGCTAGTGTTTCCTCCCTGAGAACCTGGGGGGGGGGGGGGACGAAAGAAAAAGAGGCGAAAGGAAAAGGGTCAGTCATAAAGACTGAGTAAGTCCTAGTTACTTTCAGCCTAAAAACTAGTAAAGGTAACATGACAGGTATAAACTGAAAGTAACCATAAGCATGATGTCAAGATAAGCGAGATAACAGGATAATCAAGTATAATCAAGTATAGGTCAAGTATAGATCAAGAGTAGCATTTTGTGTTCAAGGTTTGCTATACCACTATACTAGTATTTTGGTTTATGTCAGGTAAAAATCAAGAAAGAATCCCTTGGGTCAATAAGACCCAATTATCAAGATTTGGCCCCAAGTCAAGTGTATACAAGAAAGGATCACCTGGCCCAATAATCAAGAGTTGATCCAAGTCAAGGTCCAACTAAACGGCCTAGTCGATCGGCTCCCTATAAGCCTAACTCGTCGTGTTTCGGTGTCATACGACCCTAATCGCGAATGTAGTTACTTGTGCTAGGCCCACCCCAGGGGTCAAACCCTGGAGTGACAACCACTGACACAATTCAAGTCACACAAGTAAACCTACTGATGCCCACGGGTCAACGCTGGACTCATGTGCACGGCCATGGTCCGCTTGAACTGGTACACCAACTAAGCCGTCCCTTTTGGTCACTTACATTCAGAGTACAGTAATCGTGCCCCACCCTGCCTAGTCCCAGGGTACAATGATACATCTAGTGGGTTACTACTGAAAAGGACCCCGCAACTAGGTTTCCCTACTGGGTTAAGTGTGTCCAAGATTCAAGACCTAACCCTATCAAATCATGTATCAAGTTGGTTAAGTATATTCAAGTGTTTCAAGACTTAACCCTATCGTGTTCAATTGGTTAAGTATATTCCAGTGGTTCATGACTTAACCCTATCATGTGGCATTAATTTATTTTAATGCACCCAACCTCTCACATTAGACAGGTATTGTTGTGGCTGCCGGTATGCCGGTCGGTTCCGGGCAGTCTTACGCCACAACTCAGTCTAACCTCGGGTTTCAAGCGCGGTGTGACCAACTACTCACATTGGATCCTATTGTTTGTAGCCACTGGATTTGCCGGTCGTTTCCGGGCAGATTTACGCTACAAACTCAACCCAACCTCGAGTTGGTCACTTCATATTTTCTAGGTGTCATGTCCACATTCATGTTTTCCAGCATAATCACATGTCAAGTTTCATATCATATTTTCAAGTCATGTTTCATGTTATTCAAGTTTGCCTAACTACCCATAACGTATCCCCATCGCACGTAAGTTCGTATTAACACAAATAGATCTAAGAGGGGAACATAACAATATGACAAGGTGGTCATAAGATGGAAAATTAATCACAAGTTAAACATGGTGATGTTCGAGGCGAGGTGTTTAACATAATCTAGCATATGATAGCATAAAAGGTTTGGCCGAAAACATGAATCTAGCACGAAGGTGATTTGGCCACAAAGGTGATAAACGAGATTACAAGACTGGCTTGAGATAATTGGTTACAACGTCACAAGCAAATAGAAATTAATAGGCTTTTCAATTCTATCATATTAAGACAATAGTCATGGCATAAGGCGATAGTATAAACATCCTAAATGATGGTTTAGACTTGATCCAAATGTCAACATAGTTTTGGTCTAGATCTACCCAAATTGGTATCCTAACATGTCAAAGATTCATAACAGTGATATCATAGGTTCATGAACATTGGGTAGACCTAACTCAATAGGTAAATTCCTAAGATCAAGACCCACAGATAATCAAGAATAGGCTGAATAATCAAGTCTAGATCCAAGTTTTACAGTCATAGTTCTAGGTAAGACTTTCCTAATTATGAATCATAGGTGTTTTAGTCATAAATAGTCCACTGTAATAATTTCAAGGTCATGGTCATAGCCTTATAATTGTAGGCAACAGTTCATAGTCATGAGTCATAAATGTTCCCAATTATTTTTGTCATAATCATAGGCATTGTCTTATGTTCTCAATCATAGGCATAGGCATAGGCATAATCATATATCCTCAATCATAGTCACAATTCCAATGTCATTTGGTAACGTTCCCAATATTCAAGATCCAAGAAAGAAACAAAACAGATCGAAGAAGAAAATACGAGAGATATGAATCATACGTAGATCCGTTTCAATTTAACATGCCCATATTAGATTTATAGTTTTTATCTAAAATTAACTAGAACTTACAGATCGAGGTTTAAGAAGTGGAGATCTAGAAACTAGTTGCTGAATCGTTGGATCGGTAGATCTTGATTTGGTCTTTACGTTGTTCGAACTCTCTCTTGAATCCTAGCTTGAATCTCCTCTTGATTTGTTTTATTTGTTTATTAATTTAATTTAGAAGAGGAGAAAAGGCCATGATCATCTAGAATTTGAGCAGCATAAGGATATAATGAAGTTGTGTGGGTTTAGGCTAGGTCTAGGGGTCTTTTTATAGGGATATAGGAATGTTTCTAGCCATAGGATTAACCCTAATTTAGATCTAGGCCATCAAATTTCGTCTAAGGGTCAGAAAACAGGGTCAGGAAGTCATGCAGGTGCACCAGGCCGAAGGGGTCCGACCAGGCAGGTCGACACCCAGGTCGACACAGGAGTCGACCCGGGGGGGGGGGGGGGGTGGGGGGGTTGACTCCCAGGTCGACACTAGAGTCGACCTGGTTGGAGGGGGGGTCGACTCCCAAGTCGACCTCCCTTGATCTGGCTGAATTTCGGGCTGAATTTTCTGAAATCTTCTACGGGCCTTAACCGGGTCATACGGACTCCGATTTACAAAATTTCGGACTCTATTTTGCGTATTTTTCCAAGATGATCGCAATGGCATAGCCTGTTTCCCTTGATTCTGATTTTAGAGTTTAATTCTGCCTTGATTTCTTGTTTTAGCATGTTATTAAAATTCGGGTTGTTACATTCTCGCCTCCTTAAAGGATTTCGTCCCCGAAATCTCTAAGTTAGGAAGAACGTATCCTACCATCCATCATCCATCTATTCAAAACATCATTCACGAGCAATCATTGTCATTAAAAGATTTCTAATGCTGTATGAACATATGCAAAAGGTGTGTGTATATGTACTTATCTAATGCGAAATCTCCTTAATGCAAAGTATGTTAGTGAAATGAGTCCATATGTATGCAAATTCCTAACATAATTTATAATTTCTACATGAGTGCACATAACATCCATCCATATGCAACATCCATGTGATAGCATCCAAGTTTCATCCATGAATAAGCATAAACACTCATGCATATGCAATATGAAAGTGTGTGAGCCGATCTTAGTGCCTAATGTGCATCATGCATCCACGAGTAACCACTTGCAACCACTTGCAACCATTTGCAAACATCAAGCATAACATGTTTCAAGTACATGTTTACATCCATAAAGTTTTCTACCTAAGGTTCTCATGACAGGATCGAAAAGATATATAAGATAAAACAGGGTATCTAGGAAAAGAAGTAAAAGATGTACCCCTAGAAGGTTCTGCTTGTGTGCCTTTCTTAGGGCAGTTCTTGCTAATATGTCCAATATCACCGCAATTAAAGCATGCTCCTAACTTCATCTTTTTCTTCCTACAATCTGGAGCTATATGTCCATCCTTACCACAGAAGTGGCATTTCCTTTTCTCACATGGCTTGTTGTCATTGTTGCCCTTGTTGTTCTTGCCTCCTTTCTCGGGATCTATCTTCTTGGTTTGAGTCTCATTAGTCTTAACCTCTTTCTTTTCATTCTCGTCTTCCTCATGAAGTAGAGCCATCTCTGCTAAGCTTTCATAAGTTCCTCCTGTGGGTATATGAGTCATGACTACCCCGCGTAGTGGTTCGTTCAATCCTCGAGCAAAGCGTAGGGCCTTCTTCCGAGCTGTGTTGACCAATTCTAATCCAAACCTAGCAAGCTCATTAAACTTATTCATGTACTCCCTAACGGTCATATCCCCTTGCTTAAGTGCTAGGAATCTCTCCATTTGCAGACTCTCTTCTGCTGGTGATAAAAACTTAAGCCTAAACCTCTCTCTAAAGTCAGCCCATGTCTCAATTGGCCTAGTAGCGTTGGCAACTTCCCACCAAAATGCAGCTTCTCCTTTTAGTAGCCATACCGTCAGTTGGACTTTTCTACGATCCTCCACATCAAAGATAACAAAGAGGTCTTCCGTCTCCTTCAGCCAATTTCGTGCTTCAACGAAGCTTTCGGTTCCAATTAAGTCTTTGCCACCCATCGCTTTAAAGTCCTTGCATATCTTCGAAAAAGCAGTTTCTCGCGGAGGTTGAGGAGGAGGAGGAGGGACATCGGCTGGGCCTGCAGCGTTGGCCCGAGCCTCGAGGAAACGATGGAACCAAGTGGGTATATTGATACTCTCGGGAAGATAAAGATCGTCGGCCATGATAAGCTGAAAACGAAAAAAGAAAAGATTCAAACGAGGAAACAAAGGAAAGTGCTAATGGCTTTTGGGGAATAGCCTTTTCAAAATAAACTTTTCTTGAAAATTTTGCTTCTTTGTAAACGTTTTGAAAACTAATTTCAGAAGGTTTTTGAAAACTTTTTCCCAGTCTGGTAACCTTCGGCTCTGATACCAAATGTAACACCCCACCTCCGCCAGGGTCACTCAGAAAGGAATGCACTGGTTTTGGAGGGATATTATCTAGGTAATCATGCACAGAGATATCACAAGATAGAACATAAATAGATAATTAAGTAAACAGCGGAAGAATTTATGAGCAAAGCAGACTTTATTTCATTTCAAAATAAACCATGTTTCTTACAAACATTTCAAATAACACTTCATTACAACTGTCTTGTAATAGTAGCCAAAGAAGCAATAACTTAAAAACAGAAAAACAGCTTATTCCCCAAGTGCAGTAAAAAGAAGCAGCCATAGCAAACCGTACATGCTGAGCCAAAGCAAGTGATATCCGAGCTAGATGCTAGTGTTTCCTCCCTGAGAACCTGGGGGGAAACGAAAGAAAAAGAGGCGAAAGGAAAAGGGTCAGTCATAAAGACTGAGTAAGTCCTAGTTACTTTCAGCCTAAAAACTAGTAAAGGTAACATGACATGTATAAACTGAAAGTAACCAAAAGCATGATGTCAAGATAAGCGAGATAACAGGATAATCAAGTATAATCAAGTATAGGTCAAGTATAGATCAAGAGTAGCATTTTGTGTTCAAGGTTTGCTATACCACTGTACTAGTATTTTGGTTTATGTCAGGTAAAAATCAAGAAAGAATCCCTTGGGTCAATAAGACCCAATTATCAAGAGTTGGCCCCTAGTCAAGTGTATTCAAGAAAGGATCACCTGGCCCAATAATCAAGAGTTGATCCAAGTCAAGGTCCAACTAAACGACCTAGTCGATCGGCTCCCTATAAGCCTAACTCGTCGTGTTTCGGTGTCATACGGCCCTAATCGCGAATGTAGTTACTTGTGCTAGGCCCACCCCAGGGGTGTATCAAACCCTGGAGTGACAAACACTGACACAATTCAAGTCACACAAGTAAACCTACTGATGCCCACGGGTCAACGCTGGACTCATATGCACGGCTATGGTCCGCTTGAACTGGTACACCAACTAAGCCGTCCCTTTTGGTCACTTACATTCAGAGTACAGTAATCGTGCCCCACCCAGCCTAGTCCTAGGGTACAATGATACATCTAGTGGGTTACTGCTGAAAAGGACCCCGCAACTAGGTTTCCCTACTGGGTTAAGTGTGTCCAAGATTCAAGACCTAACCCTATCAAATCATGTATCAAGTTGGTTAAGTATATTCAAGTGTTTCAAGACTTAACCCTATCGTGTTCAATTGGTTAAGTATATTCCAGTGGTTCATGACTTAAACCTATCATGTGGCATTAATTTATTTTAATGCACCTACCTCTCACATTAGACAGGTATTGTTGTGGCTGCCGGTATGCCGGTCGGTTCCGGGCAGTCTTACGCCACAACTCAGTCTAACCTCGGGTTTCAAGCGCGGTGTGACCAACTACTCACATTGGATCCTATTGTTTGTAGCCACTGGATTGCCGGTCGGTTCCGGGCAGATTTACGCTACAAACTCAACCCAACCTCGAGTTGGTCACTTCATATTTTCTAGGTATCATGTCCACATTCATGTTTTCCAGCATAATCACATGTCAAGTTTCATATCATATTTTCAAGTCATGTTTCATGTTATTCAAGTTTGCCTAACTACCCATAACGTATCCCCATCGCACGTAAGTTCGTATTAACACAAATAGATCTAAGAGGGGAACATAACAATATGACAAGGTGGGCATAAGATGGCAAATTAATCACAAGTTAAACATGGTGATGTTCGAGGCAAGGTGTTTAACATAATCTAGCATATGATAGCATAAAAGGTTTGGCCGAAAACATGAATCTAGCACGAAGGTGATTCGGCCACAAAGGTGATAAACGAGATTACAAGACTGGCTTGAGATAATTGGTTACAACGTCACAAGCAAATAGAAATTAATAGGCTTTTCAATTCTATCATATTAAGACAATAGTCATGGCATAAGGCGATAGTATAAACATCCTAAATGATGGTTTAGACTTGATCCAAATGTCAACATAGTTTTGGTCTAGATCTACCCAAATTGGTATCCTAACATGTCAAAGATTCATAACAGTGATATCATAGGTTCATGAACATTGGGTAGACCTAACTCAATAGGTAAATTCCCAAGATCAAGACCCACAAATAATCAAGAATAGGCTGAATAATCAAGTCTAGATCCAAGTTTTACAGTCATAGTTCAAGGTAAGACTTTCCTAATTATGAATCATAGGTGTTTTAGTCATAAATAGTCCACTGTAATAATTTCAAGGTCATGGTCATAGCCTTATAATTGTAGGCAACAGTTCATAGTCATGAGTCATAAATGTTCCCAATTATTTTTGTCATAATCATAGGCATTGTCTTATGTTCTCAATCATAGGCATAGGCATAGGCATAGGCATAAGCATAATCATATGTCCTCAATCATAGTCACAATTCCAATGTCATTTGGTAACGTTCCCAATATTCAAGATCCAAGAAAGAAACAAAACAGATCCAAGAAGAAAATACGAGAGATATGAATCATACATAGATCCGTTTCAATTTAACATGCCCATATTAGATTTATAGTTTTTATCTGAACTTAACTAGAACTTACAGATCGAGGTTTAAGAAGTGGAGATCTAGAAACTAGTTGCTGAATCGTTGGATCGGTAGATCTTGATTTGGTCTTTACGTTGTTCGAACTCTCTCTTGAATCCTAGCTTGAATCTCCTCTTGATTTGTTTTATTTGTTTATTAATTTAATTTAGAAGAGGAGAAGAGGCCATGATCATCTAGAATTTGAGCAGCATAAGGATAGAATGAAGTTGTGTGGGTTTAGGCTAGGTCTAGGGGTCTTTTTATTGGGATATAGGAATGTTTCTAGCCATAGGATTAACCCTAATTTAGATCTAGGCCATCAAATTTCGTCTCAGGGTCAGAAAACAGGGTCAGGAAGTCATGCAGGTGCACCAGGCCGAAGGGGTCCAACCAGGCAGGTCGACACCCAGGTCGACACAGGAGTCGACCTGGGGGGGGGGGGGGTCGACTACCAGGTCGACACTAGAGTCGACCTGGTTGGAGGGGGGTCGACTCCCAAGTCGACCTCCCTTGATCTGGCTGAATTTCGGGCTGAATTTTCTGAAATCTTCTACGGGCCTTAACCGGGTCATACGGACTCCGAGTTACAAAATTTAAGACTCTATTTCGCGTATTTTTCCGAGACGATCGCAATGGCATAGCCCGTTTCCCTTGATTCTGATTTTAGAGTTTAATTCTGACTTGATTTCTTGTTTTAGCATGTTATTAAAATTCGGGTTGTTACACATACATTCTGGGTTTTATCATGCTTAGTTCGGTAACCTGATCTGTACCAGTAATCTGTAAATATCTGAATATTCCCGATAAGGTTAAGATTTCCAGTTTTGACATTGTCTAAAGAAGGTAATCCTCTGGGTGTCAATTTGATGTTGGTTTCGGTCTTCGGGGTCGATACTTAGGACCCATGTATAATGGGAACCAAGTTTTTGTTTTATCTGTACTCGCTTCCATCGTTTGATTGTATCCTATCAATCGAATCTTCGAACTTTAGGT
Source organism: Allium sativum (assembly GCA_030737875.1). Classification (NCBI taxonomy): domain Eukaryota; kingdom Viridiplantae; phylum Streptophyta; class Magnoliopsida; order Asparagales; family Amaryllidaceae; genus Allium; species Allium sativum. The sequence continues at coordinate 789,800,882 of CM060920.1, read as the reverse complement.
AGAAACTAATGGGTGTAAACATGTGTTTGAGACATGTTATGTTTGATGGTTTCAAGTGGATGCAAGTGGTTGCTAGTGGTTTCTCATTGATGCATATACACACACTAGGCACTAGATCGGCTCGAAAACACTCTCATACTGCATATGGATGTGTGAGTATTTTCAATTTTTGTGGAAGCAAAATGATTGACTCAGCATATGGATGTTGCATATGACTGAATGGTTGTGCACTCATATAGAAATGATATGTATCGAGTAGGAAAATTGCATACATGTTGGACTCATGGAACTGGCATAATTCGCATTAAGGAAGTCAACTGAATCAGTGGACCGCCTGATCTTTGCATTAGATAAGGAACATATACACATACCTTTGCATATGTTCATACAACATTAGAAGTTTCTAAGGATAATGGACGCCAGTGATTGATGATTGAGTAGATGGATGTTGGATGGTAGGACACATTCTTCTTAACTTGAAGATTTCGGGGACGAAATCCTTTAAGGAGGGGAGAATGTAACACCCCGTATTTTCTGTGAACGTATAATTAACAAATCAGAGGATAATTAATTTTTAAAATGAGAATCAAGGGAAACGGTTTGCGCCATTGCGTTCGTCTTGGAATTCTGCTTGGAAACGAGTCCGAGTTTGCAAGAATCGGAGTCTGTATGAGGGAGATATGACCCTCCGAAGTTTCAGAATTTTTGAGAATCGAAAACAGCTCGAAATTCGAATTCAAACCCAGAAGCGGGCTGGACGGGAAATTTCCCGCCAAGACCCAGGTCGACTGGGGAGTCGACTGGGCAGTCGACCCCCCAGACCAGGTCGACTGGGCAGTCGACTTGGGGGTCGACCTCCCTGGTCGAACCTGGTGCGTGTGCGTGCGATTTTGAGGGCTGTGACGTGTTTGGACGGACCTGATGAGTTCTAGGGTTAATCTGAGGGCCTAAATGAGTTCCAACACCTATAAATACATCCTAAGACCTAACCTAATGGATAACAAAATATTCTTACATCAAAATGTTGCTGGACTTCCTCTTGATCATGGCCGCCGCTCTCTAAGCAATTCTCTTAGCCACCAAACTCAATCAAACTAGAGATTAAAGCTCCTACAACGATTCTACAACAAATTAAAGTTCTTTTTTTAATCCAACCAAGGCAAGTACAGTTATTTTCGGATATAAATGTTAATGCTGATTGTGACATGAATTGTAAATCTGAATCTGAGGTTATATCTGTTCTGTTCTGTTTAGATCTTATTTTGTATCTCTTTCCTCTTTCTGTTTTATAGCCAGGCTACCACGAGCCTGAGCCAATCTCATAAGAGATTAACATACGCTAAATGTTTGGGACAGTAAAATGAATGATGCAAAAATTGGGCATGACCAATAGGTGACTGATTTGAGGAAAGAACATGGACTGTAGCTAGAACGTAAATCTAAGACATATGACTGGACATGCTATATTTATAACATAAAGGGTATTGAACATATGATTTGAGGACACGACATAGAAAAGTATATAATTGGACATAAATATAGACTGTATTGAACATATGACTTGAGATAAAGAGAATATGGCTTAGGTATAAAGATTTACATTAAAATAGGATATCTATCAAATGTGAATAACACCTAAGTAGAAGATTTTTGAATATATGACATGCATTGAAATCGATGGCTATATTCGGTATAATTTATATGTGAATCTTTTGTACTAGGCAAGTTGAACTAAATTGGGACATGTAAATTATGACCATAATCTGTGACATGTAAATTCAATGCAAACATGGGGTATATGATCATAGTGTGAATCATGACAACTATTTAATCATGCAAACTTAGGCCAAATTTATAATTAGGCAAGATATGTTTGTGAAACTTTAAGGAATGATTAAATCTGTTATATTTGCCTAATTTGCTAGTTCTGCTATATTAGCCTAATCTGCTAGTTCTGTTATATTGCTTAATCTGCTAGTTCTGCTCTACTGCCTAGTCTGCTAGATTTGTTCATCAACCAAATTTGTCATCTGCTAAGTCTGTTGAAAATGCCAAATCTGCTAAACTAAATCTGTTGAGATGCCTAATCTGTTATCTGCTAAATCTGCTAAATCCATCAAGTCGCCTAATCTGCAAAATCTGTTATCTGCTATATCTGTTGAGTTGATATAATTAGTCCGCTATTGACATAACCTGAATTGGCTATAGTTATGAATAATTGACATGTATATTAGGCGTGGGTATAAAGGGTAAATAATTAATTAATTGGCCGTAAAGATAAACATGGCTAACTCAAGGTTAAAATGAGTTTGCGGCGTAATTCTGCCCGGAACCGCCCGGCATATTCCAGTGGTCGCAAACAATAGGTTCTAATGTGAGAAGTTAGTCATAACGTGCTTGAAACCCGAGGTTAGACTCAGTTTGCGATAGAAACCTGCCCGGAACCAACCGGCCTAACCAGTAGCCGCAAACTGTCAGTCTAATGTGAGAGGTCTGGGCATTAATATTTAATTAATGAAAATCTGAGATAAATATGATGTCTAAAACGTGTTGGATGGGTAAGGTTAAACCAATTGGACCAATGAATCTGATAAACCCGTTTCGTGAATCTGTAGGCCCAATTACAAAGTTAGACAAATCTGTAAATCTGTAACTGGTTAATCGGTAAGTCTGTTAAATCTGTATATCTGATCCGTTAGTCTGGAAACTTGTCTGTGAACTAGTTGATCTGAATTCGGTATGTCTGAAACTTGTAAACAAGTTAATCTGAAATCTGTTAGTCTGGGGACACAAGGTTAGGAGGGGAATTACTTGTGTCATCTGTTGTTTGGGACCCATATTAGTCAGTAAACCTTTCTGGTATCAAAACTTTGACCCAACAGTTGGTAGGGTCCGGGCACGCTTACTGAACTAATTATAAGCGGTTCATTCTGATAATGGCGAGGGGCGTTGATGGTGTGTTCCAACCGGGTCATGTGCGTGCATGGATCCCGGTCTGCCTCTGAGGATGTAAGATGTCGTGACATCTGTAAATAGGTCTGTGCCAATTGGTTGTCACTTTAGGAGTGATACACCCTACTATGGGGCCGACACAGGGTATTTATGTATTAGGGAGCCGATCGCTTGGGATAGGGTTTTAGGGTACACTTAGTTTTGTCTGTTCCTGTTGGTACCGTCTGTTTCTGTTGGGTGGTAACACCTGCCTGTTTCTGTGTGGTACCGTCTGTTCAGGTGGTAAAGGCCCATTACTAGTGTACACTTAATTCTACATTCTGTTTCCGTTGGGATTAATCTGTTTCTGCTTCTGTCTGTTTCTGTTCGGGTGGTAAAGGCCCATTACTAGCACTCTCTTCTGTGGAAATTATTCTGTACCCGTTTATGTTTCAGTTTAGACATTAGGGTGACACCTAATTCTGTTATACTAGTATTAGTGCAGAGAAGTGTAAAGAAATAGCTTATGTCATTCTGTTCTTCTGTAATATCCGCTACACCTGTTACTGTTATCTCTCATCCAGTTTTATTTTCATGTCATGTTATTATTATCTGTTCATAACTGAGAATCACTGGACTTGCCAGACTTTTTGTCTGACACTTGTTGTTTCGCCTCCTTTCTTCCGTTTCCCCCACCCCCCAGGTTTTGTAGAAGGGAGTACTCTAGCTTGATCCGGATTTCTTCCGCTCGAAGTGCTTAAAGTATGGCTTGTCTTCTTCTGTGGGGATTATGATTTTAAACTATGCATTCTGAAGGCTTTTGTACAAGACTGATATTTTGTACTTGAATTCTGATATTGTGATTTGAAAGGATGTAACCAAGCTTATTTCGGTTTCTGTTGAAATAAAGTTATAAATTTTTCAAGTACTGTTTTATCTGTCTTGTAAGTTTCTATTCTGTTTACTAAAATGCTCCATCAAAGTTAAGGCATTCCCTTTGTGAGTGACCTTAACGGAGGTGGGGTGTTACAACCCCATCCACCACACTACCTTGTCGACCAAGCAGTCGATCGAGGTAGTCAACCGCTGGCTGTGACCGCTTGGTCGAGCGAGGCAGTGACAGCTAGGGTTTGTCATATAAAATTATAAAATGAATGGACGGATGTTAATAAAAATATATATGATGATCCAAGGCCAATACCACCTCTATAAATAAAGGGGTAAGTCCTCATTCTTTTTCATTCTAATCTATAGAGGCAGCGGAGCTCTGCAATTTTCCTCCTTCTCCAAACTTAATTTCTTCAATTAAAATATATACATACAAACAAATCAAATCAAATTCATATGCAATTGAGAGGATAAATAGATAAAGGGAAAATAATGCAATTTGAAGCTCGACGCTAGATTCTTCGCTCTCTTCCTTTTTCTTACATTGCTACACATCTAGAATTTTTCCCTTTCTAGATAAATTGTAGATTTATCAGAATTTTGGAATTGTAGGCCAAAAAGGTTCAAATAGTTGAATTTGGAAGCCATAAGGTGAGTGGGAAATTTATATACGCATTTATAATAATGTATCTATCTTGTTTGTTATAGATTCAGTTTTTATGCCTTTGCCTATCAGATCTGATAATTAAATTGTTGTAGTTATATTTGACACTCATCAGATCTAGTTATAAAAAGTGTAAAACTTGTGAATTGTACATCGTTGCTACGCATACAATGAATTGTTGGATTTATTAAACTTGTTTACACCCATTCCTACAGTTATGTCATGAAATATATTGCAATTATGTTATAGAATGTATTGTGAATATTGCATAACATTGTAGATTTGGAAATCAGTCCCATTAAACAAATTAGATGCAGTAACATTCCAGATCTTTAGTACGGTACTGAAAAATAAAATATGAGAATTTGGAAAAAGATGAAATTGGAAAATTATGTGAATTTGGAAAGATATGATTGTTAAATTATGTGATTGTAATCATACCAATTTGTATTCAATATTGTTGGGTTTTGGCTTAATCATTGTAAAACTTGTCGTTTTCCTCCTTTTGAATAAAAGGCATTATTTTGAAATCACAAGAGGTATGATAAAAAAAGATTAAAAAGGGAAAAGTGATGCAAATGTATGTATAAATATAAATACATATATTAGTATGTAGTTTGCATCGACTATTCCAAAAAAAATATTTACATATATTTCTTGTGATTTGGAAATATGTCAATTTCACAAATTAGGCATTATTTATAATGATTACAGTTAATAGTCCTTTGTGAGACTTGAAACCTTTTCGGCAAGATTGAATATAAAAAGGAAATGTTTGGTTGATTTATTAGACCAAATAATTAATTTAAAAAGAAGAATAAAATAATAAAATATTAATAATAATGTTGACCGCTCAAAAATATAAAAATAAATATACACATATTATCCCTCCAAACGCAAATTATACAATATATTAAATGTTTGAAAGTTTGAATGTTGAATGATATTCATTTATGGAATCATATAATGAAGACTGTATTCCATATTAAATGAATGCATTTGTGGTGACCATTTGCAGCAAGCAATATAATTAATTGCTCTAAATAGGACCGCAATCAATAAATAACAATTGTAACCAAATGTTGAAAGTAGAAATTGAAAATGATAGGATAATGGTTACAATTCCTAAAATTTATCTAGGATAAATGTTGTACACTCCAATTAGGAAACTTAAATAATAACCGCATTTAGACACGAGGTTAATTTCACTTGTGGTAGAAGTCTGCCCAGAACTGATAGGCAAATCCAGTAACCACTAGTAGTAAGCTTAATGTGATGGGTCTAATGCGTTAATATAAATGTAATAAGGCATGAGGTTAAGTTTAACTTATGGTGGAAGCCTGCCCGATAGCGACCGATAGATCCAGCATCCACAAGTAGTCAACTTAATATGAAAGGCCCAGTGCATAAATATATATACATTTATAACAAGCAACAAATAAATAAATAAAATTAGAAATGTCTATTAGGTTACAATAATAAATATATTTAGGACTGATAAAATAGGGATATTCCATTGTAATTAATGTCTTAGGAAAATTATGGCCGTTAGGCTCATAAATGATATTAATGGTAATCAATGGAAATTAAAGATAAATGGTTGCTTTAGGAAATATGACCTTTATGGTCATAAAGAGCAATAAACAAATAAATGAGAAGAAAATGGGTGTCAAAAAGGGGATTAATGGATATTGATTGTCGTTTAAATACTAAGTCCAAATTAGGGAAGAAGTCAAATAAATATCTTAGGAAAATGGGATATAACCTTCCTTATTTATGTTAATCAATATAAAACTTATAATTAAAAATAAATTTGGAATTAGTAGGTTAATAAGGTAAAATATTATTAACCATATGAACCCATGACGATAATGAATCATATGCGCATATTATTTCCGTGAAGGGATACAAAACGGGAGTGACTTAATAACGCACCCCACTTTATCCCAAAATAGGGTAAGGTACTAAAGGCAAATGGGGGTACGAACTAATAACCTTCATGTGTAGTCCGCTTCCTAAGTCCTAAAAGGATAAGAGACTAGGGTTGAAGAGTCCACTTGGGAATAGGTTTTCAACATAGGGTCATAAATGGCAGGTGTAGGTGGGCCTACCCAAACCTGGAAATTAAAAAGGTCAGATATGGCCACCTATCCTATGGGAAGTAATAAGAGATTAAAAAGGTTATCTAATTAGATTATCTAAAGGTACAACGAATGATAAAATACCATCACTCACCTTATGCGGGGCAAGGGTATATGCGTGAATGATGGAAGCCTTAACTAGTAGGGCCCGGAGCTAGTTCCCTCTAGTTTATTTTAATGTTGAAAATATTATTGAGGGTTAACATGTGACCAATAGGTCCGCCTTGGGTCTTAAGTGATAAGGGAGAATCCACCCTATCTATCATTAATAGTGAGGCGTTAAATAATAAAGAACAGAAAATGATGGTATAGATAGAAACCCCGATATTAGGGGCCCACTCTCGATATAGCTAAACAGTTAATCCTTGGTATAAAGGCTTCACAAATATATGCAAAAATATTCTATCTTGGTATTATGGTTTGGAAAATACTACTTTGGGAAGGGTAGTAAAGTCGTGCGTAAATATTTACTAGGTTGGGCTAGAATCGCTAACCTAGTTAGTAATACATCTTGGGTTGAACCAAACGGGATACATCTATGTATTATAACATGTGTTGTAAATTTCCTAGTCACCAGCTCCTGTTGTTCTAACCCCCCTACTCATTACAATCTCCCGGGTTTCCAAGAGAAGGTCGGGTTCTCATATGTGCTTAAGTTTGGCTTTCAGTTGTCGTCCTCTCTCATGCTCGCTATTGCCAATGTGGCTTACTTTGAAAAAGGTAGTTAATTGAGTTAATACTTAAATCCTATTTTGTCTCCGCTGTGAGTTTTCCTTATTGTGCTCTGATTATGCTCATGATCATTTATTGTAGGTACTTGATTACATGCTCCATGCTTGGATGTGTTCAAGATTTTTTTATTGTCAAAATTTGGGTACAGAAAAGAGTGGGGTGTTACAGCTTTGGACAACGGTTGAACCATGGCCTTTTTAGGGTCGATTATAATATTAATCGTCCCTATCTTCTATTAGAATTTAAAGTGATCAAAAAAATAATTATCCTCGTCACCGCGGTATTTGAAGACCATAATTAAACTCCGAACCAAGTCCAAGGATTTATAGTCTCAATAATGATGTTGCGACTACACAACGAACGAACAAACTTCCAAAAATAATTCAGCTAGAAAACCATAATATAAATTTAAACGGATGTTTTCCTTACCAAGCTAACAACAAATAGACGATTCACGAAATCAAATACCCCAAAAATCAAGATGAAGGAGTTTCCTTAGCCTTTCCAAAGAAAAATTTTAAACTTTTCAAAGATGGAATTTATTATAATACTAACGGTTTCGTACATAAAAATCTAATTTACTATCACTATTATTATTATTAATATTTCAGTTTATATTACAAACTAGAAAAACCTTTTCGGGTTCAAAAATGTTGGAACTTTAAAACATCAAGGATTAATTGTGATAATTTCAATAAATTATCGATATATATAGGGAGAGGGATACTAAAAATCACAAGGAATAGATATTTATTATTTTCAAGTTTAGTGGCATATTCCTTATCATTTCTAGCACCATCTCTCTTACCAATCAGATTATATTTGTTAAAATTTCACTAAGCCTCAAAATTTTAAAACACAAAAAGATTAAAACTTAAAAATCATATCTTTATAAAATTAGGCTTTCAAAAAACCATTTTCCGAAACCGTCATTCAAAACCATCGAAACCCATTTTATTTTTCTAAATAGTTTTAAAAATAAATTCCTTCGGATATAAGGCAAAGAACTCAAATGAATATTTTGACAAAGGTAGATTTGGAAATTTAACAAAGTAACTAATGGTTATACCTCGTAATTATATTTCCGAAATAGATACGACATACTAATTGAAACTTTCCCCATTTTGGATCGAGTAATGGTCTTAACTGGAACTACCGGTGAAACTAAACACCAGAAATCGCGATTATCTCCGTTGCAGCTAAATTTTTCTCTAGTCTCCAAATTCTAACTAACAGACTCCATCATATGTCGTCTTCATGCTCTTCACGATGATATCGCCAATAAACTATGGGGTAAGACATAATTGGCTAGAAACATGAACTTAACATATTTCAACCGTTAGTAATTAAAGATTATTTTTATTATTAGGCCCACAACTAATTCATCGTCGAAATAAATTAAAGCTGAGTAAGAAAGATGAAGAAAAACAGAAAAGGAAATCAAATTACATTCTCTCATGAGTCCTAATTTAACTAATTCCTCTGGTTGTTTAACCTAAGCTCTGATACCAAATGTAATAAAACCCCACACTTTTGTTTTCCCAAATTTCGACATAAATCGAAACTCAAACACATCCAATCATAGAGCATGTAAATCTGGTACTTGCAATAAATGAGCATGAGCATAATCTGTGTACGATAAGATAACTCCCAGCAGAAACAAAATAGGATAAACTAGTATTAACTCAATTAACTACCTTTTTCAAAGTAAGTCACTTTGCCAATACCGAGCATGAGAGAGAACGAGAACTGAAAGACAAACTAAAACACCTATGAGAACCCGACCTTCTCTAGAAAACCTAGATGATTATAATGAGGAGCGGGGTCAGAACAACAAGATTCTGGTGAACATGAAATGTACAACGCATATTATAATACAAAGTTATATCCCATTTGGTTCAACCCAAGATGAATGCCTATGAAGGTTGGTGATTCTAGACTAACCTTGTATATTTTTTACGCACAACTCTACTACCCTTCTCAAGGTAGTATTCCCAAAGTATAATACCGAGATAGGACGTTCACGCATATATTTGCAGGTTACATATGTCAAGGTATGCCAATGTAGCACATAAGGTTCACACAAACACCAATTATCTAACCAATGAGGTGGATATCCAAGTCAATCGCTCATTAGTGTTTTTAGGGTGAAGACCCAACGAGGTGGACATTCTCGATCACTTATGGCCCTGTGCATTCGTATGATCTCTTATAACCCTGAGGCGGACCTTAGCCCCATAATATCATGTCCTAATACGTCAACGTTCTTAAAGTCTATACTCTCAATTGTAATATGATAAGTAGTATTGCAAACGTTACCACTTAACTGATATTATGGTAGAGCACCTATGTCTCTTAAGGCTTCCTTTAGACAGTTGGTGAGCATGTAATGGCCATATATCTTTTATATATCAATATTGTCCCTAGTTGAGCCCTTAAAGCTTCTAGAGGAAGTGGACATCTCCCCTTAACTATCCTGCTCCGTTACCACTTATGCATAATCACTTTTAGAGAAGGAGGACCCACTGAGTTACTTCGAATCTAATAAGGGTGAGTCCCATGACTTTGGTTCCTCTCCAAGGAATAAACCTTCGGAGGGATCCTAGTCCTAACCACTTAGGACCCAAATTAGACAAGAAGAGAGTCATCCACTTAAGACCTTCTCAAGTTGTAGTAAACTAGCCTATTTTCACACACAATACGCTTATATATACGCACACATTATTAACCTGCTAAGTCCAACTCTATTTTTAATTGTAAGTCTTATATTTATTAATATAAATAAGGAAGGTTATATCCTCTTTTACCTAGGATATTTGTTTGATTTCTTCCATAGATTAGACTTAGTATTCAAATGACAATCAATTTCCATTAATCCCCTTATGACACCCATTTTCTTTCATTTCTATTTTTATTGCCTTTTGGCCTTTATGACCATAACAGTCATATTTCCCGAAGGCAACTATTTATCAGTCCCAAGGTATTTATTAGTTGTACCCCAACAGACAATTACTATTCTTATTTATTTATTGGTTGAATGTTTTTTTTTTGTGTGTATATATATATATATGTACCAGTCCTCTCGCATTAAGTTGACTACTTGTGGATGCTAGATTTGCCTTGCGGGCAGACTTCTACCATAAGTTAAACTAAACCTCGTGCATTAGTACATTTATATTTACGCATTAAACCCCTCACATTAAGTTGACTACCTGTGGTTATTGGATTTGTCGGTCGGTTCCGGGAAGGCTTATACCACAAGTTGAGCTTAACCTCGGGTCTAAATGGGGTTTTAATTTAAATTTCTTAATTGGGGTGTACAACATTTATCCTAATAAATTTAGGAATTGTAACCATTGTCCTATTATATTTACTTTCCCCATTCAACATTGATCACAATTGTTATTTATTGACTTGCGGTCCAATTTTTAGCAATTAGTTATATTGATTGCTACAAATAGTCACCACAAATATATTAATTCAATATCGATTATATTTACATATAATTCCGTAATTGAACCTCATTAAAACATTAAAACATTCAATACAATGTACCATTTTACCGTTTTATGCTGATTTGGATGGATAATATGTATATATTTATTATTATGTTTTCGTGCGGTCGATGTAGCTATTATTTTATTATTTTAAATTTAATGATTTGGGTTAATAAATAACCAAACATTCCTTTTAGCGTTTAATCTTGCCAAAAGGTTTTAAATCTTACAAAAAGACCATAGCCGTAATTATTGTAAACTATGCCTAATTAATAAAATAGGCATTTCTCAAATTCACAAGATATATATATATATATATATATATATATTTGGAATAGTCGATGCAAACTACGTACAAATATGTATATTTACATTTATACGTACGTTTGCATAACTTTTCCTTTTTAATTTTTTTGTCATATCTCTCCTAAATTCAAAATGACATCTTTTTGCTCAAAAAGAGGAAAACGACATATTTACAACAACTAAGCTAAAACCCAACAATATTGAATACAAATAGGTATAATCCTTTTAAATATTACAATCACGATATTTACCTTTTGAATTTTTTTACCCAAATTCATACAATTTATTTTTCAGCACTGAACCAGAGACTGGAATGTAACTACATCTAAATGGTGTTTAATTGGACTGATTTCCAGATATACAGTGCTATGCAATGCCCATAATACATTTTACAACATAATTGTAGAAAATAGGTATAAACAAATTTTATAATCTTATAATTAACATGCCTAACCACAATTCATATATTCAAGTTTTAACAATGTTTACAATCACATCTTGATGGGTGTTAATCCAATTACCACAATTTAGTGAATAGATCTGATAGAAATAGGCATAACAATTTAGAACTAATTCAAATGAAATAAATAAGTTATTATAACTATATTCGTAAATTTCCCACTCACCTTAAAGCTTCCAAATCCAAAGTTTGAACCCTTTAAGCCTACAATTCCCAAATTCCTACAAATCTACAATTTATTTGAAAAGGGGAAAATTCCAGATCTGTAGAGATGTAAGAAAATAGGAAGAAAGGGCAGAATATATTGTTGAGCACTAATTTGCATTCTTTTCCATTGGATCTGATAATCCTCTCAATCCTATGTGATTTGGATTTGATTTGTTGTATAAGAATATGTTTTTGATTAAGAATTAGGATTGGAAAAGGAAGAAAATGGCAGAGCTTCGTTGCTGCCCATAGATTTGGATGGAAAAGAATGAGGCCTTACCCTTTTTTATAAGAGTGGAAATGGCCTAGTATCATTAGATTTATTTAGATTAACATATGTCCATGCGTATTATAAAATATAATGAAATTTCCCCTCAAAACGCACTAAGGCCCGAAGCGGTCAACACCCCTCCTCCCCCCCCCCGGGAAGCGGTCCACCGCCCTTCGGCCAAGATGAACAATGAAGTCGGAATAAAGAGGGAAAGGAATTTATTAATTATTTTATTCATTTATTTTCATTCGTTTTTCGTATTTCGTCCATAGTTTTTCATACGGACTCCGTTCGCGAAACTCCAAACATGAAAGTTGACCGGAATTCCGAGACGAATGCATCAGTTAAAACTTCGTGGTCAAATTCCAATATTTTAAAAATTCTTATATTTGAGATTCTAATTTAATAACAATTTATTGTAAAAATTTGGGGTTATTACAAACTTCGCATAAGCACTCAGGACCTCTTGAAAAGAAGACCCGCAAAAGTTAAGCCAGAAATATGCCAAGTTAATGGATCGGTGCCGACCTATCTTCAAGGGTCGGTACCGATCTATGAGAGTCGGTCTGGCATCACGTTTGACTTCATGAAATGGGCATTCACGACCTTCAAAGTTAATTCATAAAATAAAAAGATGAAAAATTGTTTAAGTACATGGGTTGATACCGACCCATACCTATTGGTCGACATCGAACCATGGGGATAAAGCCAAAAAAGATTTCAGCTTCAAAGATGGGTTCTTCCACGCCATCCAACTGCTTGAAGGGAAAATTTGAGCAAAAATATCCTATCATCATGGGTTGTACCAACCATATTAATGGGTCGGCACCGATCCATCAGGTGAACTTATATTTTCGAGTGCACCTCTCCGTGGTAATTTTTCTCTGCTCCAGCATTCCTCTGTCACCTGCAACATGCACCCTATGGGTTGTTCAAAGGGGGTCATTGTTAGTTCAATGAATATACAGATAAAGAGATGGTAAATGTTCTATAATGATAAGCTAAGAAGATTAGGAAAAGCTTCTCTTCAATATATCAAACGACCTATCCCTGAACTCTTCTACATATTGCATGACTATCATGAGGAAGGTGCACAAATCGACAACTAGTTGTATCCAAAAAGGGAAATAAATACAAAAACATTAACGGATGAGATGTGTACCCAAGCTAATAGTCAACTCAAATTTTTATAGTGAAGACTCAAGAAAGAAAGAAACAAGAGGGATGGAGAAATGCAAATTCTTGCCTATCTGAACTCTGTTCACCAATAAGATCTTGATAACATGATACCCCCAATAAGCATATTACATTAGTTGTCTTTTCCTATAATAACATAGTTGATTTGAAATTATTTACATTATGCGGGTATCACTAGGTTATGGCTAAAGCAATGAAAATTGTTATAGTTCAATGCAAGGCCCTCATGAATCGTCTGAGACTGGGAAAAGCCAAATGTTATGGACGACTTGAAGCCAACTTGACATTGCATAACCAATGAATGAGGGGGAAAACCGTATCACATCAAATGCTACACATTATGCGCAAAAGTAGGAAGGCAGTACAAGCATTCTAGATAAAAAATTAATAATTGGTCGAAATGCGCTGTAGGATTTCCGTGACCTTCAGTTAAACCCACTCTGCTGATACACAAGAGAGAAGCAAAGCTGAGAAAAACAGTAAGTCAAGGAAAAGAGACAAAGAATTAGGATTGTAGATTTCACCATTAAACCTCTGGAGTTGGACATCATATCCTATGGAGTGCTATGAAGAATGCCAAAGCATACAGGTGAAAGGTCCATGAACGAAACCGTCAGGCTTGCGACATTAGGTGGAATTCCTTGCATTCCTAAGATTGGTGTATCGAAAAGCAACCTTTATCACATGATATCTTCAATGCAATAAAACCAATGTTGGCCAAAGAGATTAGCATCACCAAACAGTAGCATTGTCTTGCGATTGTCAAAGCTATCAGTGATATCCAGATAATTACAGCGTCACAAAGTCGCAATGTCATTTTAAGGCTATCAGCATTAGAACCGAGCCCTTCCACTTGTAAAGACGCTTAAAGCCCTTCCACATGAAAAGGCATTTAATAACCTCACCTAAGATGTGGCATAAAAATACCTCGTTCTTGGGAGTATACATTGCGATAAGTCAGGCTCTAGGAGATGCAGTCCTAGGATAAGCAACACAACCATAGACAAACAACGAGTGGAAAAGACCTTGAGATTAAAAGGCACTCTCAATTCGCGCTGAGCTAGGCCCCGAGAAAAGTGATCCTGGCCAGGGCACATAATCACCGATATTGAGGGTGAAAAGACCTCATCTTTACGAGGTACTCTTGTTACTGCATGCTTAGTTAGTCCTCGGGAAACACGATCCCGGCCAAGTCAAACAACCACCGGTAAAAAATCGAGGGCAAAAAACCTTGTCTTTATGAGGCACTCTTAATATCCATCGTGATGAGTCAAGCCCTGGGAAATGCTATCCCGATCGAAGCTAAAGATCACTGAAAAAATTGAGGGTAAAAGACCACTTCTTTACGAGAAAATGCTAATACACATCATAATAAGTCATTTTTAGGTTAAAATGATTAGCACAAGCTGACTCCTACCCTAACTAAAGAAATGCGATGATCGATAAGCATCGGGTGAATAAAAACCTTGCTCCTACACGGTGCTCGATGAGCATTGCAAAGAACCCATTATGCAAAAGCGCCTGAGTAGATGTCAAATAAACACAGCCTAAGATAATACCAACCCCTGGTGATTGATTATAAACCCCAAAAAAGCAAAGGAGGGAGAAGACCAATGGCGTTGGGCAAAAGGATCCACCCTCGATATCAGCATATCTAAAAGAGAAGATCGCAACTCCTGGCCAAGGAGTCTCGTCTCTATACAAGGATAAACGCCAAGCCTCTGCAGATGTGACTCCAAAAGTATACCTATCTTAAACAAATTCGAGATTCCTCGATCATCAGAATCAATCTTTCCTAGTGAAGAGACATTATTGTTACCTAGATTGAAGTCTAACCCATTAACAAGCACACTTGGAGTCGCTAAAAGACAAGCATCCTTACCCATAACTCCAAAAGTATCATCTAATAGATAAGCCAAACAACCATGCCCAAAAAACCAGAATCCATCCCCTACAAGACGTGATGCCTTAACCATCATAACACAAAATTTGATTGTCTCGATGGCCCGTCATCTTAGAACATTCGGATAAGAGGTGCTTAGAAGGCGATCATGAAACATAATGTGACTCGAAAGAGCAATCACAAACCCTCAAAAAATGAGATTGGGAATGCCCATAGAAATAACTAAAAACCTAAGACACCAAAACGAGCAATAATCACTATACACCACAAGCCACTCCCAATGTATATGGAGATCGAGTTCACCCCAATTCGCGATGACCCGTGGTATGGGAGCAACACCATCCATAATGACCTCAAATGACATTAGGGTAAAGCATACAATATGACTATCCTGGTATTGTAATGAATAGGAAGCACATCAGTAAAGAATAGAGTACTATAATATAGTAAAAAGCTGAAAAGTACGGAGATTAAACGGATACAAGGATGTATGGCAAGCAAAAGCAATCCCATTTGCATACAACGTCACTTCACAAAGGTGCAATCAACTCAAAGGTAAAGGCCAGTACCCATGCATCTCTGGCTAAGAAGATGCTGCAAGAAAATAAAATGCAACAGACGCACACAGGGAATGCAGAAATTCAAATTGGATAGTGCAAAGTCAAACCACAAAAACATCATTTTATTACCGTGGCGCAATACAAACTGCCACTTATCTAGAAGGCATGGACTAGCACCTGCACAGTCCTGACCAAGAGAAGGTGAAATACACGTTGTGTATGAACACAAATAAAACAAAACAAGTTATGGAAAATTCAAGGCATGGATTGAAGTGCGGGAATAGTTCTACGACACTAGGACTGGTATACGCTCAAGTAATTAGGCAAATGAGGCTGGGATGAATTGTTCCATAATTATACTACATCCGATAATGAATTCCGACATCGATCCAAATACAATAAAGGGCACAAGCTAATTCAGTACCATGTCAGGCCAGCTGAATTTGAAAGGTAGAAATGTGAACCTCACACAACATGAATAGATGAAAATAACGGAATTGTGAAACTTAACTCACTTCTGGCCCCACGTTAATTAAGATAGTGCCTAAAACCGGTCTGCAACATTCACTGCCTCCCAAATCAAACCAGCATAGGATCTCCAATGGAAACAGAGATAATGAATGCTGATCTATAAAAAAATAAAGCTATACAAGCTCCGCTTACAGCCTCTTCCAATGGTACATGCTCATAGCATCCCAAGGGACTCTCCCATGCTTAGGCTCTTGTTAAAGTCTCTTATATGGATTTCTCCTATGCCATTTTCTCGCATTCACTCTAAGTCCCTTATGTCCAATTCTATCACCATTTCCTATTAATCACACTGAAAGGTTATCCAAGCTTGGTAGTGTAGCAACAAATTACATGAAGTACCCTAGTTTTAAATTAGAAACATGGATGGTGCTAACAAATGCAATGAATAAGACAAATGACAATGAAGGTGGTAAAGATAAAACCAGCCTCGACAAATTCAAAAGATGGCAGGAAGACATCGAACTCCTAGGATTTTTATCACTAAAGTAGCAATCATTTATTTCATCGACGAATCTTAATAAACAAAAAACCATCAAGCTTAGATGTGGAAAGATGATTGTACGCTAGTGAAATATAAGTATGAGCCTCAACATCAACAAATAGATCCTATAGACGAATCAAGTGCCTACACGCTTCCAAATTAGATTGTAATCACATTAATAACTCTAGAATTATGGATGAACCATGGGGCTGTCCAAAGACTGGCATCACACCCAAATGTTGGTTGAAACCAAAGGGTCGGATAATAAGTTAGTGAAAAAACGAACAGACTTGCAGAGAAAATCGACATGATGATATGCAAAATTAATAAGATGCTTCAAATCCAAAGTGTCCCTACGTAAAAGACTAAATAGAGTAAATGGGGTGCAACTGAGGTCGCAGCGACAAGGTGGAAAAGATGCGACCATGATAAAATGGTCAACAACCAAGAGTACTAAATTATGTGGATAAAAGCAGCCTTGCAAAACAAACTAGAAGCAACTAAATAAATTGCTTAGAGTATATAATCTCCATATAAAAACAAGAGCTTTTGTAGTCATAATGATTAACACTCCCAACTGGGGAGAACACATGAACTCAATAAAAATCCTCATAAGTACTGAAATGTGTCACATAGGCATGTCGCATGAAAATCGTTACTATGTTGTTTTATAAACTGCCATATGTATAATCAAGTCACACGCATAAGCAATTGTGCACAATGCACAAAACATATGAAAATTATGCAATCATGATTACGTTAGAAAAAACTAATCTTTTGCTATTAAGATTTCTTATGTATAGGATACACTACAAGCACTACATGCATGAAATATCAGCATAACCTACACCGTGGAGAGATAAAAATGAAAACCTGCTCTTTCCATGGCTTAATGGGTAACTGAACTCATAGAGTCCGAAATCTACTCTTCGAACTTTAAACTCGACTTAGAATGTAGTAAAAAAAACCTCATGGATGTTGGTAACTGAGAGATTGTGAGAGGTTAATCCGAAGTAAACCAAAGTACAATAAGAGGCATAAAGCATGGCATAGCTCCAATCCTGATAAGTACTAAAGCGCGTACTCAGACAAAAAAAACGAATAAACCGCCTCCTAATAGTTGACCACTAATAAGCCCATAACCTAGCTCCTAGTGGATGAGCTCCATCTGCAAAATTCTGCATGTAATATAAGAAGTGAAATATTACACCTCGGATGCTTCTCAAAGTTGCATAAGCTACAATAGGTTCTCATCTTAAGAAGAGAAAGTTTTGTTTCACTAGAAATAAAAACGTATGGCAAAAGTCATTCTAAACAACGACTTTCCACATCAAGGATGTCAGGTATGTTTCATTTTTAATTATAAGCTGATATGAGCAACGCTTGGAATCCAAGATAAATATACGGATCCTGAGTGCCGGCTGGAGCATGTACAATGTGTTATTCAAGCAAAATAGGTTTGGCATTCTCATATGCCATAAACGGACCGTCATGCGCAAACAACACATTATGAGAAAAATAAAGTAACTCATACTTTATCTTTTAAATAGTCTCCCAAAACTTATCCATTATCAATGAGAAAACAACAGTGGATCCTTTGTCCAAAACGACATGACAAACCTTCTTTTATAGGATCCCACAAAAGAAGGAAAAGAATGCTGGTATTGTCAAATCATCAACTGCATAGAGTTTCAAATGAATCTTTGCTCTTGGGTCCAAATAAGTAAAAGGTGGAGAAATTCACAAAAAGGGACAAGTGAAGCTAGGAAAAGTAAAGCTCAGCCTCAAAGTTAGAGGCACTCAGCTAAAGCACAACCGGTATTCACTACCAACCATGCACATTATGAAATTCAACTATATCCTCCATCCAATGATGACAGTCCAAAAAGTCAAAAGTAGAGAATTTCTACACTAATCAGGAAATGTGACAAAATCTGGGGAGCCCATGTTGTGGTGCAAAGGGAAGATGAGAAACTTTAGTCAAGCTTGGTTAAGAATTCATTAGGTCCTAGCCAAACATAGGCCAAGGGTCAATTGACCACCGATCATTGTCTAAGAGATGGATAGATCCTTTCAAATGCGAATCAATGAAGTTTAGCCCTACATTTAAGGAGTGTGTAAAACAAATGAGAAATGAAGGCATCGTTCCATTAGTGCTTACAAGCCAATGGCAAGCTGTGAAACTGAAAGCGATTTAGAAGTGGCACCAATCTCAAAAGCAGTTGCATAATGAGCTCCGACACATTTAGTCGAAAATGAGCACTCCGTAACTCGATTAGCCGCAATAATCGCAGAATACCCTACCAAGGGATGGACTATAACCCCTAGAAGACCATAGAAAAGCCTATGACCCGACTAGAATGAATAGCAACAACAACAACATAATCAAAGACTGCACCTTTATTGTTGCAAAATTATTCCAGTTAACACTACGTGATTGTTTAAGAGAAACGGCTACAACACAATTCCAAACTCCTGAAGCATATCTCGTAAGAGAGGACAAATTAAGGAATAGCCTTATTCAAGCACATGTAGCAATGGCGAAGAGGAGAATCAGGTGGGAGATGATCCATAACACATGGATCGGTACCGACCCATAACACATGGGTTGGATCCGACCCATCTACAGTGGGAGCTACATCATGAGACCCATTAGTATGTCCCTTACATCGTGAAGAAGACATCCCCAAGGTTTCGTGTTGATTGGATAAGTATCGAGTGAGTTATTGACGAATCATTACTGAATTATGCTACTTTCGTTGGTAGAATCCGAACATTGAGGATTGACCCAAATGGCTTGAAATTTATGTAAGAGGCCACTCTGCTCATCTGCAATACATATGTGAATTTCAAATCATTTGGTTAAGGCATAAGGACGTTATAGATTGATCTTCAAGAGGCAAGTTTTGATATAGCATCAAACCGGGTCCATTCAATATCAAATTACATTTGGAAGCTAAACAAGATACATGCATTAATACCGTAAAACCCGATGTGGAAATTATTCAAACACCATGGGTCGACAACGACCCATCAGTTTGAAGTATTTTGCTACGAGATTTCTAACTATATGTCGACACATGATTATAAAGCTCTCTGCAAGTGGGCTTGGCCCAACTCCCTCCAAAACACCTATAAATGCCCCCAAGATCCTACATCAAAGGGGATCTACTCTTTGCTATATCTAGACTCTGCTAAAGCTTTGTCAGTGTAGATCTTCATCTCTAACAGCCATGGCTCATCGTCAACAGCAAGACTTCATCTCGAGCAGACATTATTCTTATCCTACAATAAAACTTCTTCTCCAGATATACCAAACACTACAACAAAAACACCATATTACAACTTTAATTTTACAACGGTGGTAAATGCACCGTTGTAATAAATGGGTTTTTACAACGGTGGTAAAAGCACCGTTGTAATAAATGGTTTTTTACAACGGTGGTATAAACACCGTTGTAACTACAACAAAAACACCATATTACAACTTTAATTTTACAACGGTGGTTAAAGCACTGTTGTAATAAATGTTTTTCACAACTTTTTTTCCAGAAAAGTTGTAATAAATTTATTTTTAACAACTGTGTTATTTTGACTGTTGTAATATATGACTATATTTTAATATTAATTATTTTCATTAAATAGTTTTTAATAATTAATATTTACAACTAATTAGTAATTATTAATTAATAACCTATATATTAATATTAAATATTTAATTAAAAATACTTCAATAAATAAATAATTCATGCTAATAATTAGTAATTGACAACCAATTAGTAATTATTAATTAATAATCAATAAATACATATTAAATATTTAATTAAAAATTCATCAATAAATAAATAATTCCTACTGATAATTACTAATTAACAACCAATTAGTAAATATTTAATAATAATCAATATATAAATATTAAATATTTAATTAAAAATAATTATTTATGACTACTTCATTATTAAGTACTGGTAATTAATTAGTAAGTAATAACTAATGCGCGGTTAATAATCAATTAGTTAATAATCAATAAGTAAATAACAATTAATAAATATTTAATTTATAATTAATCATGACTATTAGTAGTAATTAATATTTAGTATATAATATTTTTTAATAAGTAATCGTTGTTGAAAGTTTTTCCAAAATCTTTTGTCAAATATGATCCCTACGGAGGGGGGGTCCAGGGGGGTGGCAACCCCCCTAGGTGGGGGTGCGGGGGCAACGCCCCCGCTAACGGGGTTCGACCTGCTTTCACTAGGGATATCCGAAATTCCGAAAAACTAGTTAGTTTTTTTTTCTTATGATAATTGAACCTTAAGATCGAAATGAATATTTAAATGACTTAAACAACGTGATTTATTGATTGTTGAAATTGGTTAAATGCTTCCTATAAGAAATAATATTATGTATAGTTCTGAAAACAATTGAAATATAAGATGTAATCACATTAGTAAGTACCAATCAGATGAACATGAAAAAATAAATCGTTTGGCGGGCCAGCTTGAAAATTTTGGCGGCCATCCCTTATATTTCACGAAGCTTTCCTGAACCCTAAATCTGGCCGCCACAATTTCATACCCAAATTTCACTAGGGTTCCGTCCTCCTTCCCCTATCTCCCTTCAATCCTTTCTCCTGCCCTATTTTCGTCCCTCCTTGGTCATGCTCGTCCTTTGCTATCCCCTATACCCCATCGTTCCCTAGCTTTCTCCTCTGTGGTACAGTTGCTCCACTTTCCAGATCTAGATCCAAGCCTTCATCTGCGTCCGCTGTCAGCTGTAGTAGATGCTAGAGTCTCACCAGTGTAGATGCTAGAGTCTCACCAGTAGTAGATAGTGCTTCCGCTGTCAGCTCCTCAGGCTGTCCTCTTACTCATCTGCGTCCCCCTTTGTTGTGCCTCGTCTTTACCCCTAAAAGCTGGTAAAATCTATTACTCAATTCGTGAACATGTGCTTTTAATCAGAGTTGGCGATTTAATTTTTATTGCATCAAGCTTTGATTTTGATTTGAACCTGAAAAATTGTTTGAGTTGATAAACTTGGATGGTAATCGTTCACAAAATGTATATTCAAACGTTTTGTAGCTCAGAACTGTTGTGTAATAATCCATGTGGAATCAATATACTATGCTCTATTTTATGTACCGATTTCTTCAATCTTTGACGCTGTTAAACACTAGGATATGAACTTTGGTAGTATATGCGTCATCCCTGAATTAGGCAAATTCTTTTGAGCCATTTCCTGTGTAACATGTTTTGAATTTAGTGGCAATATTTGTTGCAGATCTGCGTCTTAATGAATTTCAGTTTGGGACATTTTATGTAATGGCTATTAGATCTTTGTGTCGATCAGATCTGCCTTTTTGGATCCATGAATCATTTTGCAATTTTAATTCTAATTTGCTTGCAAAAAAAAAAGATTCTTGCTTTCAATGTTGCATGCCCATAGATTCTTATCTAAAAGTAAAAAAAAGGATTATATGTAAACTTGATTGTTAGTCCACGTATTTACGAAATACTTATGTTTAGAAAGTATTTGATGTATGGGATCCCATAATTCATTATATTTCCATTCAATTCACAGGAAGAGGAAGGAGGTTGAGGAGAATGACGATGGATTTTATATGGTGAGCAACGAGAAAGGAGAGTTGAAGGTTGTGAGAGGAGGATTGGGATTAAAGAATTTGATCGGGAATTGGTCAGGTTTGTTTCATTGCTGCGGCATAGCTATGCAGTGATTGCACTGCAAAGCTTGCAAAGCTTTGCAATGCTATTTGCAGTGCAAAGCTTTGCTGTGCAAAAGCTTTGCCAAAGCTTTGCTGTGCAAAAGCTTTGCCAAAGCTTTGCTGCGGCAAAGCTTTGCTGTGCAAAAGCTTTGCCAAAGCTTTGCTGTGCAAAAGCTTTGCCAAAGCTTTGCTGGCAAAGCTTTGCTGCGGCAAAGCTTTGCACTGCTATTTGCAGTGCAAAGCTTTGCTATGTAAAATCTTTGCCAAAGCTTTGCTGCGGCAAAGCTTTGCAGTGCAAAGCTATGCAGTGATTGCACTGCATAGCTTTGCCGCGGCAAAGTGATTGCACTGCATAGCTTTGCCACGGCAAAGCTTTTCAGTGCATTGTATATAACAAAATGAATCATCCAACGTTACATGCATTGTATATAATGGTCAGGTTATTTACGTATATAATGGTTTGAATGCATTGTATTAGCTGTTTATTTTGTGCACTCACATTTTTCCAATTTTTGTTACATGCATAAATCTATACTGCAGCACCAACAGTTTGATAATTTCTTTCTTAGGAATGGATATTAAGGAGAAAAAGGAGCACAAGGAGATTAACAGGAGCAGAAGAAAGTTAGAACTGTTATAAAGTCTTTGTATCTTCAGTTTTGTCAATGTATTATGTAAAAAAATGATGAGTTTGAAATTAATAATATATTGTTTTGGTTCATGGTTTAAGTTTGTTTGATATTTTTAGTTTTGTAGATAATATGTTCTGCAATGAATTCTTTTATTAGTAATATGTATATAATTTGTGGATATATTACAATTGTAAAATATAAAAATTGTAATAAAATGTAAAAGTTAAAACAACAACGGTGCATAACTGTTGTAATAAACTTATTACAACGGTGGAAAAAAGTTGTAAAATATACATATTACAACGGTCTTGCAACAGTGCAGAAAAGTTGTAAAAGATATTAGGCTATTACAACTTCTTAAGACACGACGGTTTGCCCACCGTTGTAAAAACCCTATTACAACGGTGTTCCACCGTTGTAATAGGGTCATTTTGTTGTAGTGAAATATGGGTCACCTAGGCTGGCTAACATGATTCTCCAATAACCAATAAAACGAGTGATAATTTGTTAATCTTTACTTTGAGGAACTCTGTTATCATCCATAACATATTATAATGGGCATGGCAAGTATCATAAAAAAAGATATTCAAAGTGGATGTAGGCCTATCAATGGTTAAACCACTATAAAAATTGTGCCTCTCTCTTTACTTTCTACTTCTTACCTTTTTCCATTTATTTTTACATGGTATATATTGTTTTCCCCACAAAAGGGATGGTGCTTTTGCTAAAATTTGGTGTTTGTGTCATTTTTTGCGTTAATAAAAATTGATAATCCGATTTTTACTTATCAAATTTTCTTAAATTTTTCTAGCCCTTTAAATTTCTAGAAAATTTTGTGAGTGTCTCCTTTGTACGGCTTAATTGGTACAACTACAAATCGTCTCTCTAGGCCTTTTTCATTCAAAAATAAAAATAAAAAAACGAACAGCTTGCCAAATCGGCTTA
Source organism: Allium sativum (assembly GCA_030737875.1). NCBI lineage: Eukaryota > Viridiplantae > Streptophyta > Magnoliopsida > Asparagales > Amaryllidaceae > Allium > Allium sativum. Next base: position 789,776,814 of record CM060920.1, on the reverse strand, counting down.
TAAAATCTCATATTCAATTTAAATATGTGCCTCTTTTGTTAGGCATGTCAATTAATTTCTTCCATTAGCTTCATTCCATACTTGTTTAACCTATATCCAACCATTACCAATTTGTTCCAACTCAAACCAATCGTTTTTAACTCAATTCACTAATTTATTCTTTAATTAGCTCTTTTTGACTAATTCACTTTTCATTTGAACATATCACTTTCATATATATTTTTAATTTGCTTATAAACCAATCGAATTTCATTTCCAACACAAGTTTCATACTCGATTTCTAATATGAATTTAAAAATCCTATTCACTTATCCAAAGTCAAATGGAATCCAAAACTCCATTAACTAATTATTCTTTTAATTACTTAATTCTATTAAATAATTAAAAATCTGATTTTTGTTTAAAAAACACACCCATTTCCTTCATTGAGTTCATATTTATTTATAACTCAAGTCTGGATTTTTCTGATGGAAATCTATGTTTTATTTGCTTAAAATCCTTTTATTAATTTGAATAATCCGTTATGGTTTTCAAACGATTATACCGCTGTTTTTTTGAAAATTTAATTTTGACATAACGCAAAATCTATAAGATGAAATCCATATTTTCCTCTTCCATTAAAAAATTGTCACTCAATAGGTCCCGTCGATTCTTGTTTCAAAGAATTCCGACTTGTATTGAGTTCTGTATACTCAACTGAAGTTTGAAACGTCAAACTATGGACTACCGCGCCACAAAGAGCTTGTTTTAATTAAATTTATATATAAACATTTAAAACTTTGTTTATTAATAGCTTTCTTTTCTATTCTTTAATATTTTAATGTATATTAAGCCAAATTTTCAAATCCAACTTAATATTTTCGATTAACCTAAATCGTCGATTATTTCATCCAAAGTTTGTACTCAATTATAAAATCATTCACAACTCCATTTTTAATATTAAATTCCAATTCCCTTGGAAATAAATTATTTTATAAAATTCGATGAAAGCAAATTCCAATTATAAATTCCTTGGATTTATCTCAAATCAGTTTAGATTCCGAACTCCGAAATAGAATCTATCGTTCCCTTTTCCATGATTTCTAATTCCATTTTAAATTCATACCTGAATTTATATTCCCAAATTGTCCCATGATAATTATTTTCCTTCATTTATAAATATCGTTTGTAATTTTAACTTCCTTGTTTTATACATTAGAACTAGTTTCCATTTCAAATCCATTTGAAACCCAATTCTTATTTTGGAATATTTTATTATTATAGATTATACATATAACATAGAAACTATTTTCATATTTAATATTATATTTTTGCTTTTAACTAATATTATTCCAATATGCTTTATGGAAATAATTTATTTTTATATATTCGACATAGTTGAATGCAAATCATAAATGTGTATGGACTACAACAAAAATACCCTATTACAACCTCATTTTTACAATGGGCATTGGCGGGTCGTTGTAATAGACTACTATTACAACGGTCACTTCAGGCCTGTTGTAGTATATGTCTATTTTACAGTGTTCGCAGAACGCCGGTTGTAATATATGTCTATTCTACAACGACCACAAAATGCCCGTTGTAATAGATGAGATTTCATAATAGGTAATGCTTATTGTAATAGATGTCAATTTTACAACGATAATATAATGTTTGTTTTAACCGATGCCATTTTACAATGATCATGAAATGTCTGTTGCCAATTTCTGGCAATCAATTATTAACAATTCCAGTACTTTCTTAAAATTATTAGGGTGCTACTATTCATACCCCAATTTACACTTCTGGCCTCCAAAACTAAAAGCACCCTAAATATTTAAGATTTCCTCTACTAGCCACCATCTAAATTAATAACCTAAAAATGGAGAGGCCAACAACACCTTCCTCTACACGAACACTTGTTACCTTGCTTACATCTTGCGTTACGTCTTTTGAGTCATTTGATCGAACATCTTGCATCATATTATCACAACCATCATATATATTGTCTAATTTATCATCATTCAAATACTCCGTGTAACGACCCAGATTTTTGGTATCTAAATTAATATTTAATTTTGTTTTACAAACTGGTTTGAATTTAAATGGTTTGGATTTAATTATTTTGAATAATTAATTTGTTTAAATAATATATAAATAATAATCTAATTTCGAAATTTGTCGAAATTGGCAAAATTTGCGCTGCTATATGATTTGGTAACGTAAGAGGATTTATTTACGTTTAGATCTAATTTTACTTACGATTTCGCTTATTAAGCGCTATTTTAAAGTTTAGTTTATAATTTTAATTATATAGCAAGCTGCAGCGGCGCGGCAGTTCGTAATATAGCGTTTTGAACTTCAATTGGTTATACAGAATTCGAAACAAGTCGGATTTCTTCGAAACAAGAAACATCTTAATCCATTTGACAATATCTTTCTAATGAAACAGAAAAATCGAGTTTTCATAGTGTAGATTTTTTTTTATGGCCAAATCAAATTTTCAAATAATCGTTATGGAATTCGTTTATTTATTATAGCGATCTATTATATAGAAACATATGGTTTTTAATTTATTTAATATCGTTTTGGCTCAGAATTCAACCCGGAGTATTTTATTTTGAAAATATGGGAAATTCTGCTCAGGGATGTCCAATTATAATATTTTTATATTTTTAAATTGAAGTATTTTAAAATTGGTTTATTTTAATTTGAATTGGACCTTTTAAGAGGGACTTTATTCAAACGACCTCCATTTTCAGCGAAACAAATTTTATTGGGACCGTAACAACAAATTATTATTAAATTTCAAGTTACATGCAAAACATAATTATTCTGTGAGCGTGGCAAAATAAAATGCAAATAAATCGATCGTTTTGATTCGAACGAACACTATTTTTGCATACGAACTCGGAATTCGATGAGACAAGAGTCATTGGGACCGTAACGTCGAATTATATGATGTAGTCCATTCTCTTCACTATTGGGGTTCGTGTGTGAGCACGGTAATCAATTAACAATGTTTGGAATTGAGATAGGTATGAATAAAAATCGCTAGTCTTGTCAAATAAAAATCTTCAGTCAAATCAGAAATAAAATAATTAAAATATTAAAATAATTAAATAAAATATTTTTTTACCCTATAAATATGACTATCGTGACCCTTCTGACTTCCCAAACCAACTCACTTCTCCCGTTCTTTTCCTTGCTTCAGACAATTTCTACCATTTCTTCACTAAATGCTCACCACTTATAAATTCAACCACAATTCCACTAAAATTTCTATAAATGCAAAGGATTATACAGTGGTTTTTCTGAAAAGTCAGGCTTCAATTGGAGGTATATATGGTATGGTGCGATCATAGTTTGAGGGAGTTTTCTGTATTTGTATTTTTGGGGTTGCTTGCGGTTTTTGGAGTTGGGGTGGATCTGTAGACCACCAGAGGAGGTGAGGGTTGGTCGAGGAGGAAGTTGGGTTAGAGGCGGTGGTTGTGGCGGCAGTCTGATGTGGTCTAGTAGCTTGGACTGTCGATGGTGAGGGTTTAACGGAGGGGGTTTGCTGTTGGGTTTTACTCGATGTGGAGGTGAGTTTTAGGGATGTTGGAGGAGCTGTAGGAAATGAATAGGGACGAGACCGGTGGTGGATGAAAGGGCAGGCGATGGCGGAGGACGGGGCCGAGGTCCGGTGGGCCCAGGGTGGCCTGATGTGGAGCAGTTCGCAGTTGAACGGAGGGCATTTTCTGAGTTGACTTTCCGATATTGTAGTCGCGTTTTAGAGTTGTGGTGGAGCAATTGACCACCAGAGGCGGCTGTAGTTGGTCGAGAAGGAAGCGTGGTAGTTGGCGATCTTGAGGGGACCGCCGACGTGATGTCCGGTGGCGGAGGGTGTCGGCGGTGGAGGTTTGAACGGAAGGATTTTCTGTTTATCGTTTTAGATCTAAGCTCGAAATTTTTGGGACACTGCTCGAACAATGAGCCACTTGACTGGTGGACAACGATCTCGGGTGGTTGATTGGCCGGAGGTGCGTCAGTGGGGCTCGATGCGGCGGCCTGAAGTCCGTTGGTGGATGTGATGAAATTGATGAAAGGGAAGAATTGATATCGTTTCTTATTCCAGAAGAGGAAGAAAGGTGAGTAATTAACTAAAGTGATTTAATAACGTAAGTCAGGTATGAAATTAATTTAATGATTAAAGTTAACATTTAAACTATCTCCAATTTTAAACCTACCAGGTTGTCAAGGAATTGATTTCGAACTAGGGAAAGGTTGGGTCCATAATTGTGGATTTTGGGGAAAGCTAACGACATATTAACCTTAAAAATGGTAATTTAAAATTAATTAACTAATAGTTAATTTAATTATTAATTCAATTTGTAGTCAAATATTGTGAGTCATTTAACTTTCACGTCCGTGGACAGAATTGGACGAAACTAGAACCGATGGATTCGTAATCACGGTGTCGACATGTACAAGCTGAAATGGAGTGATTCTGATGTTATGGAAATTTTATGTAGTTTAAAAATGTCAGTTTTATAACTATATAAAGCAACACAACACCGTCAGAAACAGAACTAGTGAGTTAATTCTCACACTTCTGAAATACTTTATTGTGTTAAATCCATATTATTAATAAGTATAAATTGGCTGAATGGACGCTATGGCTGCTATGGTTGATTTTTAATTATTGGTTGATTGTTTGTGTATGTTTATAAATTGAATGTTCAGATACATGATCTTTCTTATATTAGTGTTAAACGATGATATAAACTGTTGTGTAGGGAAGAACAGGTTGGAGGAATCCAACCGAATTCCTCAAAATTGATCGTATATTGTTTATTGATTCATATTGTTAAATATGAATTGTTATTTAAAGTTATTATATCTTGTTCAGTTATCGATGGTTGAATGGACGTTGACTATTAAATCTAATGGTCGTGTTTTAATCAATATTTAGTATTGATTAAGAAATTGGAAGCAGATGGTATGAAACCATCATTTGATATGTTAATTCGCCGTCAGGCGATTAACGTATTTTAATATTAAATTATTATTTTAAACTGAATCGAAGTTTAATTCTGAAAAGAAAGTTTTAAATAAATAGATAATTATGATTTGGTTTTATATGGAAACGTTAAAGCGATTTTTACAATCAGAACCTATGTTTGCATACATAAGAAAGTGAGATTATAACAAGAAGTTAAAATTCTGTATAATTGTTTCGAAGGGAACAATTAAGTGATAGCTATTAATTTAGTTTAACGATTATCTTAGAAAGCTAAATAAACTTACAGTTTGACTATATTAAAGAAATTATTAAATAGTGGTTATTTATAAAATTTATTATATCAACTAACAAGCTATTTAATGACGAGATAATACACTTTTGTTTGACAAATGATTTAGTTAATGATTGAGTTAATTATTAATTTAAAGTAATAACATCTTGAATGGATTCATTTAAGATGTAATGAGACTATAAAAGTGAAAGGAGCTTATGAAAAGGAATTTTATAATCCGAATTTTATAAACGAATTATAAAAAGAAATTTGCGTTTAAAAATAAAGAACCTATTCATGTTGGAAATAAAAGAAAGGAATGGTAAAAAATGTAAAAGGAAGTAAAGAAATTAATAAAGATTTTAGTTTAAAAAAATCCAACCATTTGTTTTAATAATGTTAAAAGGTGTTTAGATAAAGTGTGTAAACGAATCCAAGTTTATAAGCAAAGAGGATTTGAAGTTCAAAACTAAGGTGAGGCTTAATCAAACATTTTACTTAAGAATGTACTTAAGTAAAGGGCGTAACCAAAGTAAAATTTGAAAAATAAAAAGAATAGTTAATGGTTTGCATAAAAGGAAAGCGATTTATGGTCATGAACCCAAAGTTTAGATTATACGACGAAAACGGTTTTTGGAAAGATATTTGCGAATGGATTAGTGTAATATAATCCAAGTTATGAATAGAACACTACACATCAGTCTTGATGCAAATGGTTAATATTAGGTAATTGATTTACTTTATTAAGTAAAATGGTAATGTCGATCGAGATGGTTCAAAAGAAAGAGATGGATTATAAACCATGATTTAAATAAGAAGTAAGATCTGATCAATGTTGTAAGAACGTGGGGTTTTAGAACTTCTATCTACTCCGAGATGAGAACGTTGTTGATTAAGGTCTGAGAGGTAAATAAAATACCCCAACTTGACCGACTTCACTATTATCGAGGAATGGTAATGGTTTGTAACGGTAAAGAAGTTAGGAAATGAGTTATTATTCATTTGTAAGGTTTGAAATGAAATCTTAATACAATAAGTTTGAAATTAAACAGTTCACATTAACATTGTTTAGTCCGAGTAGAGACATAGTTTAATTATACCTATAAGCTATTTGTATAACACTGGTTTTTAGAAAATGGTAATAATATGAATAAAGTATATTTATTTGGAAAAATAAATAAATAAAATGGAAGAGTTATACTTTGTAACAGAAATAAATAATTGGAATTTAAGTATTTAAAGCTATAGAGTTTTAATAACAAAAGCATGTGTCGTTTAATAAGGTTTCATCGCATAAGAATTGGCACTGAAATTATATTAGTGAATTAACGATATATTAATATTTCTAGAATTAAGGAAATAAGTAGTTGATGAAAATATAGTAATATTTCCAGAATTAAAAAAAAAAAAGAATAAAGCGAAGCAAGAATAAACGAGAGATATTGTTCCAAGTGAAGAAACAAAATTTGAGTTGGCAAGATATTTAAATGTACACGACTTTAAGTCAAGAAAATGATTTTAATGATTCGATAAGAGTTTTAATGAACGATTTTAATAATAATAAGAACCTAAGCTACCAATACACTTGACCGTACTGGTTTGACGTTGATAGTTGAAACACCAAACTATCAATGAAATATTTTACTGAATCTTTTGACGTGTTGTTTCAAAGAGACTAGGATAGTAACTAGACCCAAAACCACTTCGACTCAACGTTACGTACGAAGTTAACTTGTGATGGAATGAAGATGAAGCAAGTGAAGATCATCGATATTCAAAACGGAAGGACTACTCATAATCTTTGGTCTGCAGCGAAAGATATATTGCGGTTCTATCGTGATTGAGATCAATGGATTTGCAAGGACTACTTGCTACTGATCTATAGGGTGATTCCTTAGATGCAGTAGGAGAGTGCCTTCGGTTCATCCTGATCCTGGATGACTTGTATGGACGGATGTCTGACAGAGTATTTCCAAAGGGGTCACGTACGTTGATCTCTTCAAACGTACTGGTGGTGGAGAGGGGCACGTCTCTTAGCTTAACTACTAGAGTATTTTTGTGGACGTCAATTAATGATATCTGGCGGATTTGACGATGTGGCATTCAAAGTGGATGGTGGCCAGACGCTACAAAAGTCGATTATAACCTCAAGCCTCACAACCGTGAAATGACAAAAATCAGGCAAGCAGCATGGCTATGTGGGTCCCTCCCATTAGGGTGTATGATCACCTATCTAGAGAAATTCCATTTGTTTCTTTAATCTATATTCGATGTTGTTCCTTTTCGGGAAACGGTTGCTAATCCCAACCGTTGGTGATATACATTCGATACACTGAAGCGAAATGAGTGGTCGGTCATGTGCGGGCCGGGTTGCAAGACGTTCTTGTTGAAACCCAGTGTATTCGCCTCTAGAGATATACTATCGGCAGGTGGTCCCATACCATGTCATAGTGGGAATCCAATTTCCAATAAGCGCCCGAGGTTTTTTTTATTGTATAATATATATGTAGAGTGTGAGATGCAAGCGTTCCACTAGATTACTATTTATTTGTGGTTGATAGACACTATTATAATATCAGAAAAATATTGTTCTTCAAAAATGGTTTGGGTTATAGTAAGGTAAAAACCGTCCGTGTTTATGTGTGGACTGGTCTTACTATTATCATTTTGTTTCAAAAAGGATTTCTAAAGTTAAACCGATTGTTGATGTGAATTTAGCACTAAAAGTATTTCAGACTGACCCGTGTGTTTTTTGCTTTGCTTCAAAATGTGCTCGGATCAGACCGAACATATTTGACAGGTTAGTTTTCGCTCGGAGTTTCAGAAGCTAGAAGCAGGAGGCTTCACCATTAGTTATTTTAGAGTTGTTCCGCTGTATCTGATTTATGTTGTACTCTGATCATTGGTATGTATACAAGATTTTCATTTGTATAAAGATATGTTGTTATATTATATATTTTGTTCGTTCCACGGTGAGACTCTGATGTTCTTCTTCTTTCTTCTGTTCTAATATTTCTTTCTTTCTCTCTCATCCACTAATTTCTTTCTCTTAACATTCTGCTTTTCTGTGTAATTTGAGTTGACTATGGTAGTTAAATGTCTGCCTAAATTGTACTGAAAAGTGGGACGTTACACTCCGTCTATCAAACGACCAAAATAAGTTAGTGTATCAATTTGTTAAAGAAGATACGTAAGTTATACGGATAAAAACCCTACAAGTCAAAACTTACATTGTCATTCTCGATTACAACACTGTCAAATTTAATGTCCTCCTAACTTCAAATTTCCAACGGAGCGGAAAAATATCCTAAAACATAATGAAAAACCCTAAACATTAAAAAAATACTAACAGCATGTTTTATAACATAATAGAAAACAATAAAATCCTAGCAATCCTAACCTCTTTTTTATCTTCATCTTCCATCTATATTAGGCACAAAAGAATATATGCTTTTGTGAGGTTTTTGGATTTGAAATTATAGAGAAGTACATGTTTTTCTTAGGATAAATACAATGGTGAATAATTGAGCGAAAGAATAATAAATAGTGGCAAGAAGAATATAATAAATAATCATTTGTATTAAATTCAGAAAGGTGGCCGGAAGTGTAAACCGAGGTGTGAATTGTAGCACCCAATTATTATTGATTATTTAATAATCAAACATTAACAATATGAAATCAATCATATGTTACTAATTCCTAATCGTTAATAATATTACATTATTTATTAATATTTAATAATAAATCATTAATAATATTATAGTTTTCTACAATTTTAGAAATTCATTTTTTAATCCTAAACTTCAATTTGACGATCACTTCAGAAATATTGTTGTTTTCTGCAATAATCAATTGTTCTATGTTTTGGGATGTCCCACTTCATACAACATTAATTTGTCACACAAACCGTAAATACTTGTGTTAACATCATGAAATTGAATATAAAAATTTATAATACAATTAATATTGCTTCTATCTTGAACAATATGTTGACTTTCCGCCTTGTTCTGTTAATGAATGATTCAAAGTATTATTTTAGATTAGATCAAGTCTTCCTTTTTTAGTGGACCAGTTTAAATTATTTTGCTTTGAAATAATAGAAAATTGTGAATTAATAACAATGTAGTCATTCAATTATTATGCGTTTAATCTCTACACTCCTCTCTGTATCAAATTCTAACATGGTATCGGAGCTAGGTTGATGAGAGGGGATTGAGAGATCTCTAGAGAGCGAAAAAAAATTAATTTTTAAACAATTTAAAGACGGACTAGCTGAAGCACAACCAAAGCAAGTAGATCTGGTCATGAAGAAAACAATTGTTGGCATAAGAGAAAACCTAAGTGTTTCAAATGTCAAATTTGGGCATATGGCAAGGAATTATAGTTTCAAAGATGAAGAGCAAGAGAACATTGCACAAGTGGCAGTGGAAGAAAATTTATTTTAGAGTTATGTGTGAGAAGTGCACCATGGAGAGAAGTGCTCCAATATTCAAAGAGTACAGTTGAAGAGACGTGCTTCAACAATTGAAGGTGATTAGAAGTGCATCACAAGTCGAAGAGAAGTGCTTCGTTTATTATCTCAATAACTTTGAATCAAGGGGGTGTGTTAATGAATGATTCAAAGTATTATTTTAGATTAGATCAAATCTTCCTTTTTACGTAGACCAGCTTAAATTACTTTAGCTATTTTATTGTATGATATTTTAGTATTCTGCAAGTATAAATAGCTGTACTGACGTTTTGTATTGCTTTGAAATAATACAAAGTTGTGGAGTACTAACAATTTTGTCATCCAATTATTATGCGTTTAATTTGTCTACTGGTCTCTGTATCAAATTCTAACGTGTTCCTCCAATTTTTCGTTTGCCGCAAACTTTGTACCCTTTTAACCCTTTAATTTTCATTGCTCCCCCCTCTCCCCTTCCCTTTCACTTGTCGGTGTCTAAATTCACGCATGTTCTCAGTTTCGTATTGTAACAATAATTGGGGTTCCATCTTTCTCTATAATTTCAATCTAATTTGATTAGTGTGCTGCTATTCACACCCCAATTTCCTCTTCTGGCCACCAAAACTAAAGGCCACCATAAAGAATATCATTTTCTTCTTTCAGCTACCGCACGTTAAAAATATTAATATGAACAGGCACCCCACTACGGTACGAAAGCTTCGGTTTCTTCCTACCGAATTTACAATCATATTTCTGTTGGTAGTAGCCGTACGGTTGCTTCCTGCCGAATTCAAATTGTTAATTCGGTTGATTATGGCCGAATAAAGAAAAATGATGTGGTGGCTAGAAGTGTAAAAAATATAATCAAGTTTATTTAATTTTGTGAGGTGGCCAGAAGAGTAAACTGGGGTGTTAATAGCAGCACACAAAAAAAATTGAATAAATGATGATACTGGTAGAGTCGATACTATAGTCATGCAAAGCAGAAGACCAGTAAAGATGGAGCAGTGGAGCAAGAGTTGATACTGTAGTCATGCAAAGCAGAAGACCAGTAAAGATGGAGCAGTGGAGCAATGAAGATTGTGATTCATGCAAAGAAAAAGTATTAGAGTAAGCAAGAAGGTACTGGCGAAACCTTTTTTTAAGAAATTAGGTTTTGTGTACTTCCCATAAGTGTTTCTTGCTAAGTATGATATAAATGTGGTATAGATGTGATTAGTACGTGAATGAGTTGTTATTATTATTTATCATGGAGCGTCTTCGTGTTATTTCTTGCAAATGTATGACAATATGGTTTTTTTTATAAAAAAATGTAAATGTGTGACAATATGCATGAAAATATATAAATGTTTGACTTCATAAATGATGTGAATATATTATTTGTATTGGTTTTTGACCATTGCGAGAAGAATTTGTGTATATGTTTGCGTTAAAGAATTTTTTTAAAAGTTTGTATCTTTTTAACAACGGGCAAAAATGCTTGTAATAACATCGATATTTGTTATGGAAAAGACATATTACAACGGGCTATGCCCGTTGTAAAATACATTATTTTTCAACGTTTATTTCCCATTGTAAAATATTGAGTTATTACAACATGGACTAATACAACGGGCGTAGTGTCCATTGCGAAACCCCTTTTACAATGGTCATTGCCCCTTGTAATAGGACTGTTTTGAAATGATTCCAAATTCTCTTTTCAAATTCATACTTGAATTTAAATATTTAAATTATCCAATGATAATTTATTTATCTTCATTTATAAACATCGTTTATAAATTAGACCACTTGTTTTTTAATTAAAAACAAGCTTATTTTTCCTAGTTTATTCGAAATTTAAATTATATTTTGGGAAAATAGATTTTCCTTTTAATTCTTAAAATTTCTTTTCACGATATATTTGTATATCCATATTTAAGGCTAGTGATATTCAAACATCCAAAACATCTAATAATCAGTCACAGACTGTTTCTTACATCATATAACATTATATATGAAAACAAACAACAAAATTGTTGAGGAAAACAGTTGGATCCCTCCAACTAATTTTTCCTGCATCTAGAGACATTAGACAACATAAATAATGCAAATCCTACTTCGAGGCAGGATATCGCTGTATAAAAGGTCATCCACTATATATATTGCAGGACGTATAGGGTGTCATCCGCTAATATTACTAAGGGAAATATCCAATCAACAAGCCATATATATATATATATATATATATATATATATATATATATATATAAGAGCGGCTATTGGGACACAAAATTAAACACAGAATTAGAGACACAAGATCTGGACCATAGGATTTGTTTGTCTTTATGTGTGAGGTGGAATTCAGGGGGAGATCTTGTGGTTGAGATTGCTTGTGTCTAAATTTGTGTCAACATTTTGTGTCTAAATAGACTTTATATATATATATATATATGTATGTATGTATGTAATATATATATATATATGTATGTATGTAATATATATATATATATACATATATGTATATATATAGCCACAATTATTCAATACATCCAAACAACCAACAAAAGCATATAAAAATTATATATTAAATAAAATTCGTTTATAATAAATTATAAACAAATCCAAAGAGTTGGTTTACTTACCTTAATTTTTATTTGTTGGGATAACGATTTGTTTTGATTAAATTACATATTGTTTAATTTAACAGAAAATCCCCATCGACTCCAAGTTACTTCGAATCAATTCCAAAACGTCTACATCCATATGAATCCCGCTAGCATCGTTTTTGTCAAATTATGTTATCGCACGAATTATATATAATGTTCGTAAGTTTTGACAAAACTAAATTGTTATTAACTAATTTAATTAAAAATCAATTAACTTTAATTAAATACTAAATATCTCACCTAGATTTTTAATTCTTTCTGCCTCGACCTGGAACTCTTCTTCACTGGCCTTGGAAACTTGCGGTAGTTTTCCTCCTGGGAATTCACCAACTCCATCCATTCGATCTCCTTCAAGCCACGAATCCAACTATCATGTCAACTTTACCATACGCTCAACCTTCCCGTGCTCTTCATTTTCATTACCATAACTGGAAGCTCGGAACCTCCCATGTATTTCGTGACCTCGACCTCCTCACCTACAGACAGTGACACTTTTCAACACGCAATCCCAAAACTCACCGCACAACGCTCCTTAAATCACCATCGTACTCTGAATGTGTCGCAGCCACCCACTCGCCAGGACGAGACACCTCCGATTACCGAGTTACGCCAATCATCCACTTCGCGAGCGATATACCATCTCAATTATTCAGACTCCACCCCCACCCTTGTGCAACGCTGGTGAAAACCACATCATTGGAGATTTTGTGTGCACCCAAATCAATTCGGTTTACTAATTTCGATTTCTTTTTTTGCTCGTTCAAATCGAAGAATTGGAGAAAAACAAACTGGCTTTGTTTTTTTTTTTTAGAGTTTCGATTTCGAGTTGAAGAAGCAAAAGAGCACGGCTTCGAATGAACTTGAATGGCCATTCTTTGAAGCTTCGATTTTGATTTAATTTGGTGGAGCATAGACATTTTTAATCTGAAGCTTTGTTTTGGAATCTCGTTTCAAAAGAGAAAACAAAGGGGGTGCATGCGATTTTATCAGCGTAGAGAGTACGTTTGCGTTTGAAGAAATATCTGTCGACTTAAGTATGTATTTAGGTCGGCGAAAGTACATCGGAATTTAATTCAATTTGAATTTAAATTAATAAAATTTCATTTATAAAAGGTTTTATTTGATTTTGAGCTAATACATAAATTTTATTATTATAATATCCTCACCAAACTTATGCCTGAAGTTTCATGTTTAAACGACTACAAACGAGCTTCATTCGTGATGAAAGCTGACATAATGCTATGGTTTGATGTTTCGAACCCAATAAAATTAGTTTTGTCAAAAAACTGAGGTCGTTTGAAAATTGATTATTCTTAAGTTCCAAATTAAATCGATATAATATATTTAAATTAAAAACAATCGATTCCTCGGCAATAAATTATTATTATCGTGTGTGTATATATGTGTGTGTGTGTATCAAACAGAATTTATATTGATAATCTGAATCATTTCGAATCAGTTTAACTTCGAATTTAATTATATTTGTTTTCGTATTACGATAATTCGATACAATGAAATTAATTGATTATTAATCGATAAACTCGATATAAAAATCCATTTATATTTTCGACTCAACATTTAATAAGAATATTAAATGTTTAAAATAAATCGACTAAAAATCCATGTTGTTACATTCTTTCTCCATTAAAAAAATTTCAACCTCGAAATTCCTAAGGTATGAAAAATGCTACAAACCCATTAACTTTTCAAAATCCGCTTATGTTGAAACTCGACTCTTCATATTTCAACAATTTTTGCTCCAAAAAACCTTTTGGTTTTTGTTCATATGCATTCAGATTCATTCAAACTGATTTTAAATCAATTTTTTCACTTCGATCCATTTAACTTTCTTTAGTTAAATTTAAATTATCAGGTTTTCAGTTCAAATCCTTCTGAAATCACATAAATATATACATATATTTATAACCATCTCAAATTCAAAACATTTGAATTTTCAAACCAACTTGTTTCCTTCCAAACAAATTTCCATATGAAACTTTCCCTTGATAGTAATTCGTCACTAAGAAACTTGAAAATGAATACTGATGATGTCGCGATTATCATTAGAATTATTTTCCAGCCACTGAAGTAGTTCAGTGCTTTATTACTTTTAGAATCCATTGAAAATGATTTTTAATCAAAAATCTTTCCAAAACAAAGCTATTTTATTTTAACATACCTAGAAAAATATTTTTCAACTACCTTGGATTAAATTTCGAATTCTGGTTTGAATTCAATTCCAGTTTATCCCATTTGTATATATCATTCCTATACAAATTATATTTGGTTATATATAACCATTTCAATTCTATAATTTCACTGGATTATAATAACAATCAACACATCCATATATTATAATAATTTCAGAGAATTATCTCTTTTATATAAAAATATATTATTGGGTAAAATTATTTCATTTACCTACTTTAAAACAATATTATGTCGAACTGCTCTGCTCAAGAGTTTAGAAACACCTATTGGTACAATTGTACTTTCTGTATCGACCAGAATTCATAAACCACTCAATAGATAAGCCAACATAATATGAAAAAAACTATTATATCAACGAACAAAAAAGCGCTCTCGTGTGTATATATATATATATATATATATATATTTACACTCAAAATCATTCTGGGGTACTAATGGCACTATCTCTAATGAGTAAATCTCACCAAAGCCAAGGTATTCGCTCAACCTAAACTCTGATACCAACTGTAATGGCCTGAATTTCCGTACTCTTTGAGTTGATTAAATGCACCACGTGTCCAACCCAAATTACACAGAAATACAAATCATTATGAAATAAAGAAGAAAAAGATAGAAAAACAATAATAACTACACAGAATCTCACATCATAGTGAAACAAAATATAGTATATATAATGGCAAGGTATCTAATGCTGAAGCCTCTTACTCCAAGCTCCTCCATGGGTATCTGTAAATGCCTGAACTGTAACACCCCATAATTTTATAACACATTAAGATGATAAACTAATGAATACTTAATTTAATATTTTGAATTAAGTAAAATGGACTGCACCATTGCGTTTGTCTTGGAATTTTTCTTAAGATAGACACCGAGTTTGCGTAAAACGGACACCGTATGAAGAAGATATAAAGGTTTGAAGTTTGTATACGCACAAGATATATATATATACACACACACATACACACACATACATATACATATACTTATACTTACATAACCAAGTCAATACCGTTCAAAATGATTCAAAAACAGAAGCGGGAAGTCTTGGCGGGAAATCGACCTATTGGGGGTCGACATACCCTAGGGTGGTCGATTCATGTGTCGTCACCCATGTCGACACCCCCCAAATCCGGGCGAAATTCATTTCTGCGTACGTGGACTGAATTCTTGGCTTGATTCGTTGACCATATGCTATTAATAGGACCCTATACCCATTATTTTATTCATCTAAATCAATGGCAACGATGAGATGCTTCTCCAACTCGGATTAAATTAGCTTTTTTCTTCAGCAACAACGATTCATACATATTCAAAGATCGCTGATTCAACATCAACACGCTTTCCTCAGTTTTCTTAGATCCATTCTCTGTGAGTCTACCTTATTTTTAGATATGAATACTTAATAGTTAATCTTGACATGTTATGAATTGGATCTAAGCCTGTGACTAATTGAATCATATCAGATCTGACATTATTTGTATATTTAGTTCACTGTTTTGATCTCATATGCCTATTTGTAACATCCCTATTATGCTAGTTGCTTAATCATGTCACTATGCCTAATTAGTTCTATTATTACACATTCATCAGATCTATTCTTATATGCCTATCTTGTCATTATGCCCAATTCTGTCACTATATGCTTATTTGGTTGCTATGCCTATTTCTACCATCATATGTCTATCTTGTTATTATGCTTATTTCTATTCTTTTCCCTCCTTTTCGCTTTTTATTTTATAGCAGGCTACTACCTTCGAGCCTAGGCATACCGCTGAAATATACGAACGCGTGAAATTGAGAACTAGGGGAAAACGTTAAAATTAGAGCATAACTTGTATTGGGAAATTTGGGGCATAACTTAAATTGAATACATGAATATGGATTTGGGGTATAAACCAAAATTGTGATTAAAGATCTTAAATTGGGGCATATGGTACATGATGAATATGACTTGGAAAAGGGACATGAAAACCTATAATGAAATAGGGATAATTGTTAAAGAATGAAATGTCTAAAATTACAGAAATTAGAAACTGTAACCGCACTTAGACACTGAGGTTAGGTTACACTTGTGGTAGAAGTCTGCCCGGACCCGCCCGGCATATCCAACAACCACAAGTGGTGAATCTATTGTGAGGGGTCTAAGTTCATAAACACGTAACAGGCTAAGACACGAGGTTAAGTACGACTTGTGGAAGAAGTCTGCCGGGACCCGACCGGCTTATCCAACATCCACAAGTTGTAAGCTTAATGTGGGAGGTCTAACACATTATAACCATAAATGAATAAATTGTAATGAACTTGAATACTTAACCTGTTTGAATCCATAGGGATTACATGAACATGTTAAATTGAGTAGGGGGTAAAAAAACTTGCTTGAAACAGTGGGGGGTTAAGTATATCTTGGGGTGGTGGGTAACATTTATATATATAGGCCGACAAACTTAACCTGTTGGGGTTATGCAACCTTGTTACCATGGTAGGGCGTAACCTGTGGAAATCCTAGTAGTGGGGATGCAAGCCTAGGGGGAAGCTTGTATCATCTTGTGTGTGGGACCCATTTCAGTCAGTAACCTATATAGGTATCAAACAAGTACTCCGAACAAGGTCGGAGTCGGGGCACGCTTACTGGGCTGATCGTAAGAGATCTAAAAGAGGGAACGGTGTGGGCGGCGCATTCCGATGGGGTCATGTGCGTGCATGGTTCGGGACAGGGGAGGCTAAGACGCGGTGACATCGATAGATATGGTTGTGTATGTCTTGGAAACGAAGGGTTGCCACTTTAGGAAGTGATACATCCTACCACTGTTTCTAATATCGCCCGAGATCTCCTCCGAGATCTCGTTTTGGGCTCCTTCCGAAACGAAACAACAAATATCACTCTAAATCTCCTTTCCAATATATCACCCGAGATATTGCAATATCGAACGATATATTGATCGAGACGAAATACTAGAATATCGTCCGAGATCTTAGTTTTTTTTGTTAAAATTTAAATTTGTGCCTGAACTAGAACTATAATTAAAAGAATCAAATCTAGCCATATCAGTCTTTTGTTATTTTACATTTTGCATGTTAAATGACTATATTGTATGTTCGTATATGTTTTACAATGCTTATTATTTTCATATTCGTCTTTTTACATACATGTTACTTATGAAATTATGTCTTTTATGGTCTATTTATGCTGATTTTTTAATGTTTTGGATCCTTTTAATGTTTCCTATCTAACCGTATTTCTGTTATAAGCATATTACGATTTAAAGTATGAATGATCTTTCGCAAAATAAAGAATAATAAATTTATTCGGCATTTAAAGTTTAAGTAATTATGTTTTTAATAATATTCCCGAAAATCATTTTTTTTAAATATCATTTTTAACATATCATGTACCCCCAGATTGTTCCGATATGAACTTTCAGAGCCGAAATGAAAATCCGAGACGAACTCCCGAGTTAGACTCATCTCGTCCGAGATCTCCTCTGATACGAGACCGAGTCTATAAAATCCCCGAGATGAAACGCGGCCAATATCCGAGATTTAAAACCTTGCATCCTACTGTGGGGCCAGCACAGGGTATCTACGTAGTAGGGAGCCGATCTATTGGGGTAGTAATTAGGGTACATCTAGTCTCTCCTGTTTAGGAGCTTGTTATTATCCTTAAGGGTAACACCGCTATGTTCAGTTGGACTGCATGTTATTTTATGGGGGTAAAACCTCCCACTAGAAGTACGCCTAAGTCTACCATCTTGTTGGGGATCATCTTGTTATATGATACTAGTATTGGTGCAGAGAGATAGACAGAGGAAAGTATTAGAGAAGCACTATACATATATGTTATATTCGGTTTATCCTGTTTACCTTGTAATACCTGCCTTGTATGATGTTATCTCCCTTATCGAACTTATATGCCTGTCATGATGCTTTTACTCATTTATATGTAAAAGTAGCTGGACTCGCCAGACTTTATGTCTGACCATATTTTTTCCTCTTCTTTCTCTTCCGTCCCCCCCTCCCCCCTTGGTTCTCAGGGTAGGAACACTCAAGCTTAATCAGGGTTCTTCTTTCCTTCTGATTGGAGCTACTTAGATGTGCTGCTTGATTTCATACCTTCTCTACTATGGCTATGTTTTGGGGATTATGCTCTTTTCATACTTATTGTGCTCTGATGATTTTAGTACAAGACAGAGGTTTTAAATTGTTGTACTGGGTTTTATGCATTTCAAACTTATGATGTAACTATGTTTTGCACCACGATATTTTCTTCTCAATAAAGCTTTAAATTCTGCTGTTATTTTATATCAGTGTTGTAATATTTCTGTTTTTGTTTACCTATAACACTTCACGAAACTTAATGCATTCTCTTAATGATTGACATTAACGGACGTGGGGTGTCACATGAACAACTTGACTGTCCGTACCAATTTGGACACCCAAGATTTTAGGTTAAAAACAAAACAAAATAAACTCAGGGTCAATCATGAGACTGGTGTGGGTAAACTCCAACCACTTGGTTTAACTTTTAAAAATTCTTTTGAAAGAAAGGATAATCGTAAGATCGACCCACACATATATACAGATGGTTTTTACCTTACGATAATCCAAAACATTATTTGAATCCATACTATTATGATATTATAACAGCGTCTAAATCAAATAAATAACAATTTAGCAGAACGTTTGCATCTCACGCTCCATATATATGGTATATAATCAAAATCGCGAGTCTTATTGTAGAATGGATTTCAATTATGGCAAGGTATGAGACCACCTTCCGACAGTGTATCTCTAAAGAGAAATACACTGGGTTCAACAAGAACATCTTGCAACCCAGGCTAAACATGACCGGCCACTCACTTTGCTCAAGTGTTCTGAATGTAGTATCACTAACGGTTTGGATCAGTAACCATTACTGATGCATACAACAACAATAAAATAAAGAAGCAAATGGATTTTCTCTAGATCAAGTGACAATATACCCTAATGGGAGAGACCCACATAGCCATGCGAACTACACGATTTTATACCATTTCCCGGTTGTGAGGCTTGAAGCCATACTCACCTTTTTAACATGTAACGGCTGGAAATTTCCGACTCCTCGAGAGTCGGAAATTCCGAGAACGTTAGTGAAAGAATTTAGAAGGTGAGAAAGAAAAGATAGAACTAATAGAATAGAAGAAGAAGAAGAACATCAGAATCATCAGAGTAACACGAATCTCACAGCGGAACGAATAACATATAATATATAACATATCTTTGAAACATAACAGTTATATATACAATAGCACTTTATCAGAGTACAACACTTACAACACAGCGGAAATAATTATAGCTATAGAATCTTGCAGTCTCCTGCTCCAAGCTCTCCAAGTATATCTGTAAATCCCGACTACTTGACTGCCCGTACAAATTTAGGCACCCAAGAGTTTAGGGAAAACAACAAAGTAAACTCCGGGTCAGTCATGGGACTGGTATGAGTAAAATAGTTTAAAACAGGTATAGGATATCTCATAAGACCACGCCGTGAATACGGAACGGGTTTTTCCCTTATGAGTATCTGAACAACTTTGACAAGCAATATCATTGTGATATTTTAATAATGTCTAAGTACAAATAGGTATCAATCAAGCAGAAACGCTTGCATCTCACGTTCTACATACATAGTATAAAATCATAAACCGCAGGGCGCTTATCGGAGAATGGATTCCAACAGACAAGGTATGGGAGCACCTTCTGAATAGTGTACTCTAGAGGTGATACACTCAGGGTTCAACAAGAACATCTTGCAACCCGACCACACATGACCGCTCACTCATTTAGCTTGAGTGTCGCGAATATATTGCCACCACGGTTATAGGCCATCAAACCGTCATCCGAAGATACAGAATCAAAAAGAAGTATAAATATGAATATTCCCTAGATCGGTGACAATACACCCTGCTTGGGGATGACCCAACTAGCCATGCTGCCTAGCCCAACTTTTGTTACTTCCTGGTGTGAGGCTAGAAACTACGTCTATCTTCAGAACATCTGATCACCATTCACTTTGAATGCCACATCGTCATACCCGCCAAATCACAAATTGGCCTATTCAAAAATAACACGAGTATACAGCTAAGAGAAACGAATTCCTCCGCCACCAAACGTGAATAAGTTTGAACAGATCAACTTACGCGATCCATTGGATATACTCTGTCAGACCTTCTTCCATATACGTTGTCCTGGGACTGGACAAACCGAAGGTACTATTCAGTATATCCATCTTAGTCACTGTTATCTAAGACTTATACAACAGCCCTTGCACTTTACTCCGTCTTCAATTTATCTTTGGCAGATATTGCACGCAACGCTTATGCCAATACAGAGTGGTTCTTTGGATAATAATCCAACCGGTCTCTCCATATTAACAACGTTAAAATGGTAAAAAATTTGATAGTCTGTGATTCAACTATCAAATGAAAACATGTCGGTGTACAAACAACGATCTTATTTCCAAATGGAAATTCGATCGATCAATCATCATATGTTCATATTTCCTTATTTCATATATTTAGAAAATATATGTTATTAATCATTGGAAAACATTTCCCTAGCTTATTTTCACATCACTATTATTTCGCAACTATCAGTCCCTAACTGTAACTAGTATGAGAACAATTCTCTGAGTATCAATCCGGAAGGTCAAAATCAACATTAGATCGTCACTTAGAAAATCGTTCACTTACCCTCTCCAGTTAGTTTCTGAATTTGCTTAACTCTATTTCTTAAATTCTTATCATGAAAACATTTCATTTTCTATGTTTAGAAAACATATCTGACTATATTTGGAAAACGTTTCCCAAAACTCATTTACGGATTTCCAATGAACGTTGTATAAAACATCGTTACGCTTAATCCATTAATTGCTTATTACTTAACTATATTTCAAATCAACCTTTTCTATCGAACCACAACTATTCCTTTGTCAATTCTGAAGTCAATCAAGTTGGGGTGTAATTACCTCTCAGACCTTAATTGAACAACATCCTTTACTGTGAAATAGATGAAGCTCGTCACTCACTTTTTCCAATCCTCTGTTTACGCAAATTCTCGGATTCAGGTTACGAATCTACTTCTTATATGAAAACGTTTGATTATAACTATAACGTTATAATTCCTACTTCTGCAATATCTAACCTAAATTATAACTTTATCTCCTAACTCGAATAATTTAACAGACACCTAATTTCTAAATCAATAACTACATCTTGATTTAAACCCTGGAAAGTAAATAGTACTTTCCCGAATTCGCTATAATCGAATTCGACGTATAACTCTCTTTCGAGGAATCTCTATTTGATTAACTCTTCTAACTTTACTCGAATAAACTATATTCGATTAACACTTTCTTTCGAATAACTATATTCGATTAACTCTTCGTCTAACTCCTTTGGATTAACTCTTCGACTAACTCCTTCGGAGTAACTCTTCGATTAACTCCTTCGGATTAACTAACTTCGAATAATTCCTTTGGATTAACTAACTTCGAATAACTCCTTTGGATTAACTCTTCGACTAACTCCTTCGGATTAACTCCTCGATTAACTAACTTCGAATAACTCCTTTGGATTAACTCTTCGACTAACTCCTTCGGATTAACTCCTCGATTAACTAACTTCGAATAACTCCTTTGGATTAACTCTTCGACTAACTCCTTCAGATTAACTAACTTCGAATAACTCCTTTGGATTAACTAACTTCGAATAACTCCTTTGGATTAACTCTTCGACTAACTCCTTCGGATTAACTCTTCGATTAACTCCTTCGGATTAACTAACTTCGAATAACTCCTTTGGATTAACTAACTTCGAATAACTCCTTTGGATTAACTCTTCGATTAACTCCTTTGGATTAACTAACTTCGAATAACCAATATTCGATAACTACTCTTCGAATAAATAATATTCGATAACTCTTCTCAAATGAATCACATTTGATTTCTCCACTCGAATAAACTATATTCGATAACTCTTCTCAAATGAATAACATTTGATTTCTCCACTCGAATAAACTATATTCGATAACTCTTCTCAAATGAATCACATTTGATTTCTCCACTCGAATAAACTATATTCGATTACTCTTCCCTCGAATACACTATATTCGATAACTCTACTTCGAATGAGTGATATTCGACAACTCTACTCGATTAACTCCACTTGGATAACTCTAACTGGTCAACTCTAACTGGTCAACTCTAACTGAGTAACTCTAACTGATCAACTCTAACTGGTCAACTTTAACTGGTCAACTTAAATGGTTTAACCTAACTGGTTAACTCAAATGGTTTAACCTAACTTGATTTACTTGTCTCGATTAACTGAACTAATCCACTTAGTTTAACTTAGTTAATACACGTTGATTAACTCTAGCCGGTTCACTTAGTTTAACTCAACTAATTTACTTTGATTAACCCAACTAATTTACTTCGATTAACCAATTAGTTTAACTTGACTAATTCACTTAGTTTGACGTAACTAATTCACTTTGATTAACCACTTAGTTAACTTAACTAATTCACTTCGATTAACTCGACCAATTCACTTGGTTAACTCCTATTTATTTAACAAATAAATATCTCCTTTAGTTTAATTCTATTTATTTAATCTCTAAATAAATATCCTTTATATTTCTTTTAACGAATATAATTCCTTTATATTTTGATTAACAAATATATCCCCTTATATTCGATTAACATATATATTCCCTTGTATTTGATTTACAAATATAATTCTTTTATATTTGTTTTTACCAACTATATTCCTTTATATTCAGAATCCTTTTTCTTATATATATATATATATATATATATATAATCCCTTGATTTTATAAAATTAAACTATTTTCAAAATATACTTTGAAAACCCATCTCCTGCATTTTGGTATTTCTCATGGTATTTAACACACCATATAACAACGATAAATATCATCCCACCACACATAATCACACAGATTATATACATCACATTATATATCACAATATAAAAATCACAGTAAAATAACTGTTGAGGAATCCAGTTGGATTCCTCCAACCTGTTTCCCTGCATCACAGATGTTAGGCAATACAACAACATCGATTTCACTTCACTGTGAAATATTCTGATAGCAGAATCAACATATGACTATTTAACGGTTTATATATATACGTAAATATATATATATATAAAATCTCTACTAACTGACTAGCAGTTCAATCAAACAGTCAACACACGGTCAAACAGTCAAACAGATAATATTTTAACAGTTCTAAGAATACAACGTGAAAATAAAACTATTTAGAGTTTGTGAGATTTACTCACATTTGCAGTTCATCGTTAAAGAACGATAAACCGTTATTTGATTTGAATCAAACAGTTTATTTTGCCGTAAATTATAACGAGCTCGGATTCAATCCCGGTTAGTCTCATTGTGTTGCTCCCGTCCATACGATCCCAACGTAACTTACGGTTCGTCAAACTGATATCGTATGACAAAGATATTGTATTGTAAAGTTAATACACTATTTATATTTGAATTAAAACTAAATTAGAATTCAAAGATGGGCCTTAACCTTTTATTTTAGGCCCACACCCCATACCCGCCTGTTCTAACCCCTTCTTCCTTCAGAAAGCATCGAACCCGACTCCTCCCTTTCCATCACCAATTCGGCGACCTTCAACCCCCTTTCCAACTTCATTCCTCCACTAACAATCACAAATACAATCACCATTGATTTCCACTTCCACTCCTCTTTCCGTCCATCCTCCAAATGATCAACTCGATTTCATCTCCCTGACCTGCGTCATCGTCCCTATCCCGTCCCTCCCAGTGTAGCTCGCGACATCATCTATCAAAGGTGACCACCAGACTTTGTGCGCAGGACCACAACTCCACAACAAACTCACATCCGATCCTTGTTTTAACTATTGGTGCTTCGATCTTCCAAAATCGATTAACCCTAGCCCCTTCGAACTGACGCTGAACAATTTGGTGAGCTTCGAACAGGAATCGCACTCAACGAAATGCACCCGGATGTGAAGAGCAGGCTACCAGGATCCATAATATACATGTATGATGATTTAAGGAATTTTTTATGAGTTTGTAATGATTTTCCTTTCTTGCGTTTTTCTTATTGTGTGGAAGAATTTGGGGATCGGCTGATCTTATATGCTGATATGTGGTTAGTAACGTTTGTGGATGAGAAAGGAGGACGTGTGTTTTGCTTTGGTTCACACAAATTAGGCTGTTTTTAGTTTATTTTATTGCTTTTCTATTCGTCTTATGTCTTTAAAATTTCCTACGAGCACATACGATACCCAAAAATCACCAAACTGGACATGTAACTAGAGTTCGACATTACGGTCCCAACGAAACTGGTTTCGTCGAATTCCGACTCCGTATGCTTACACAGCGTATTTTTAATTGTCAAAATACTGACTGTTTTACACTCTAAAAATCCGTACGGTCACACACTGACTCTAAAAATCACGAAACTTGGAATCTAACAACTATTTGACATTGCGGATCCAACAAAACTGGTTTCGTCGAATTTCGACTTCGTATGCAAAAGTGGCTATTTTTCAAAGCTCTAAATAGCCTATTTAAATATATAAATATATTTAAATATAATTAAATTAAATATTTAAAATTAATTATTATCGTCTGTATTCACAGTGTAATACCGTACAGCTCTAGACTATTCATGTATGTATTTCCAACTCGATATTACATCGTCAGTGTTATATCGACGGTCGATTTCTATTTAAATCCCTATTTAAATATAATTAAATCGTTATGGTCAGGGCGCTGCATTTCTGATAATTTGATTTGGACGTAACTCAAAATCTACACGACGAAATCCCGATATTTCTCTTCCACTAGAAAGATATACTCCACCAGCTCCACACGTTTCTTGTTTCACAGAAATCCGGCTTAAAACGAATACTGTACATTCAGTTGAAGTTCGAATCGCCAAATAGCGAACTGCCGCGTCATTTCGAGCTCGATTTATAATTATATTATAAATTATACGTTTCAACTATCGTTTATTTAATATATTCGTTATTTAAATAATTAAATAACTTAATTATTGTACCTTACAAAACGCGCCATTACATAACACCATAACATCATTCACTTTGAATGTCACATCATCAAACCCGCCAAAAGATTAATTGATTTCCCCAAAAATATCACTGGCATAAAGCTAAGAGAAACGAATTCCTCCGTCGCCAACATGAATACTTTTGAAGAAATCAATATAGATGATTTGTTAGGTATACTTTGTCAGACATTCGTCCATACAAGTTGTCCTGAGATTGGACAAACCGAAGACACTATTTCCATCAGAACATCTTAGGCAATTTCTACCAGTATAAACAGAACAACACTTGCACTTTATTCCTTCTTCGATTATCTTCAATATAATCTGATCCGTAACGCTTATGCCTATACAGAGTGGTTTTCGGATAATAAATCTAACCAGTCTCTCTGTATTGGCAGAAATGGTATTAAACTGGCCAATACTTCGATAGTTAGTTATTTAACTATCGATGAAACTTATATTCATCCAAAGATCAAATTCTCAAATGGAAATATTATTTTTAGCAACAAACAATCACTGAATCCTTTTAATTTTTTTAATTATTTACCAATTTCAATATAAGAATATTCAATTATCATTTCACTTCTACTTTATTAACTTCTCATTATAAATTCGTAAGTGAACAAGTCTCTAAGTATAAAACACCGAGAGTCGAAACCAACATCAGATTGTTACCTCGAAAGTTACTCGACTCAACCAATGACAACAACTTCCAATTTCCCTTTTTACTTATAAGATTCCATTATAAATTTATTATCTTATTAAATTCTATATGTAATTGATAAGTCGATTTCTAGCAAATTTTCTATCTTCTTAAATTTCTGAAAAATTTCGCCAGCGTCTCCTTTGTACGACGCGATCAGTACAATTATAAATCGCCTCTCTAGGCCTTTTCTCTTTAGAAATAAAATCAAAATAAACCAAAGGGCTTGCTAAATCAGATTATAAAATCCCATATTCAATTTAAATACATACATCTTTTGTCAGGAATTTCAATTAATTTCTTCCATTAGCTTCATTCCATACCTGTTTAACCTACATCCAACCATTTTTAGTTTATTCCAACTTAATCAAATCGTTTTTTACTCAATTCGCTAATATATTCTCTAATTAGCTCATTTGTCCAATTCACTTTTTATTTGAGCATATCACGCCCATATATATATATATATATATATATATATATTTAATTTGCTTATAAACCAATCAAATTTCATTTTCAACTCAAGTTTCGTACTTAATTTCGAATATGAATTCACAAATCCTGTTCACTTATCCAAAGTCAAATTCTATCCAAAACTCCATTAACTAATTATTCTTCTAATCTATCAATTCTTTTCAATAATTAAAATCCTAATTGTTGTTTCAAAAATACATCCATTTCCTCCACTTGAGTTCATATTTATTTCATAACTCAAGTCTGGATTTTTCTAATGGAAATATAAGTTTTATTTTGTAACAAACCACTATTTTGTGCTGTTCAAATCAATAATAAACCACACATGTCTGACTTGAATTGCTCAAAACAACAGATTATTAATAATAATTGGAGTAGATACAAAGCATATCATAGAATCACAGACACAGAAAAAGCAGAATAACTCGCAGCGGAAATAAATAAAGTCATAGTATTTCATGAAGCTACTATATAAACATAGTCTCCAAATCAAAATGCATAGTGCCAAATCATTAGGACAAGTACAACGGAAATCTCAAACACATAAGCCTGCTAAAAGACAAACAGAAACAACAACAACTGTCAAACATAGATAGGACTGAAGAAAAATAAATAGGTGGCTAAAGCAAGCTCCAAATTGTCTCCAGCTCCAAGATAATATCCAACGGCTGTGGTACTCAAGCTGACCCGAGCATCATGCAAAACAAAACCACTCGGATCAGGACTAATATTCTTTTGCAAGTAAATTAACTAAAGTAAAATGTCATGGAGATGCACAAGTAACTTAAAGAATGTTTGGGATTCCATACTTGGATCCGTTAAACTAAATATCATATAATATAATGCGCTATTATAATAGTGTCTATTCTATAAAGTAAGATATCAAAATAGCGTAAGCTGGATTACATTTTTACCCTTACACCGTTTATAATATTGTGTTCTATACAGATACCGTAAAGTCCACAGTAATGTAGTGGCTATCAGAGGGTACTCCGTAGGTACAATACAAATCAAAATCGTATGGGGTTCGATCAGGATAATATGACAAGGCACACGAGGAATACCCACGATAGGATTCTACCTATGCATGCCCGGACCGGTGGTAACGCATAGCCGCGATTACCGCCCACCTCGGAACACACTCCAAATCAAAGGTGCACACCAATCAAATCACAAAGTAATAGATATGGGTTCGAAGAAGTGTGTCCGATGGAGGTGCGACCTCACTTAATCACCGTATATCACCTGTTTTAGTCATTTTAATTATGACCCGAAGGTCAAGGCTATCCATCAACATTCTCTTTCTTCAATCCAGTAATCTCCACCAAACCATCCTTCTTCATTTTGGAACTCCACCACGTACACAGTTGTTAAAGTGGTTTTCGGTATTGGCAGAGAGTATGACAATATCCGATCTCGGTCTCTTTAACAACCAAACGTTTACATTTTTCGCACCGTGGCCATTTTAACAAAATCATATCTTGAAGTAAATTGCAGGTTTCAAAATCATAAATTTAAGAATACGTTCATTTACAAAACATCTATTATACGTTAGATTACAAAAATCTAAGTTACACATCTAATATTAACGTACTCATAATCCTTTTTATATTTTTAAATAAATTTTAAAAACATACATATATATACTAAGTTAAAATTTATTAAATAAAATAATTGCTAAATTACTTAAAATCTTATAACTTTATTATAATTAAAATACCTTGAAAAAAAAATTACTTTACGAAAAAAAATTAGATTTGAATAAAACTAGTATTTAATACATTCTTAAAACACATAACATAAATTAAACTTTTTATTTAAATTTACATAACGTATAACTAGATCTAAAATCCAAAATAATCTAAGTCAAAATATTTAATAGCTTTTAGAAATATTTTAAAATAGACCAACGGTGTTCATATAATATTCTCTACCTAGGACAAGTAGCACAGATGTATATCATTTCAATCCGTCAAGTGTCAAATCCCGGGTGTGTATCATTTCAACCCACATCCCAAATCGATTCAGTTTTGTTCTTACATCTATACAATGATTTGGGTGTTTATCATTTCAACCCATAAGGATTTTCTAAGCTAAAGGGACTTGTAGAGTGAGTTTTAGCAATTAAATAATCACAGAAAACAATAACTATCATTATATAAACGAAATATCGTTTCAAGTCATGTGTGTGTCGGTGTGTCATATTTGCATATAGAGTGCTAACATTTCAAATACAATTAATTCACTTTCAAGAAAACATTAGTCGGGTGTGAGTTGAACTCACCTTCAGTGGCAGAGAAATAGAGACGATAACAGATAGGCGCAGAACCGAAACAACACCGCAACTTCAGCGAACTGAACAAACAATTTACGGTCAACATACGTAAAAATGCAGCGAAGTTTGATTTTTTTTTTTTTAAATATAAAAGTAATTTTTTTTCGGACAGATCATTTGCTAATCAACATTTTTTTTTTATTATTCTTTTATAAAGGCTCAAAGGTGTGCGGCAAAATGGACAAAATGTTACATGCATTTGAACGGCACTATGTAACCATACATGGTACATGTACAAACACATCGAACCATGCATGCAACTTAGTTGCATACAAACAAGCTTGAGTTCAAACGCATGGTATATTTTTTTTTTTTTTTTAAACTAACGCATGGCAAAGAAACAAAAAGTTTGTTTTCATTCACATCAACAATTTCATTATGCATGGTGTAAATATCTACCATAAGGCCATGTTACTATCCCATGCCATATGTATAGCACGCATGGCAATGGAGGCCCCAAACTGCTAATTCATGCTACAGCAAATTCTAGTATGCTTGCTTCTTCTTTATATATATATATATATATATATATATATATATATATATATATAACAATGGTCCCTGCGCATATGTAATATGCTTGTTCATGCTCTTATTTCAAATAAGTTTCAGAAAACTAAAGGTTAACAATGTAATATATATATATATATATATAACATAACTCAGCAAATATATATTTAACACAAAAATCTTAATACACAAGGTGAAGTAAGGAAAATGTAAAGCTCGGGTACAGGGTGCATGAAACACCCCACCTCCGTTAGGGTCACTCTCAAAGGGAATGCCCTAATTTTGGTGGAGGTTTATAAGTACAAGTCACAGATATACAAGACAGATATAAGAACACATATTTGTAAACAGCGGAAGAACAACAAACTTTTATTTCATAAAGTCAAATACGTGTTACAACAACATCCTTTCCAAAAACATAACACAACACTTTCATAATCTGTCTTGAGTACATTATTTAAAGAAGCATAAATAAAACATAGATAAACTGCAAAAGCCCCATAGTGGATTGTCCAAAGCCATAGTTCAAAACAGGAAAGTCCAAGCAATACATTTCTCTTCTTCAAGCTGGATGTTGAGGTTGGTCAAGCTGCTGTGTTCCCTCCCTGAGGACCTGGGGGGGGGGGGGGAAACGAAAGAAAGAAGACGAAAGAAAAGTAGAGTCAGACATAAAGCCTGAGTAAGTCTAGTACTATTTTGTCTATGAATAAAGAACTGGGTATGATAAGTATAAACAAGAAGTGGGCATGCACTATAAACTTGGTTAAGTTGTCTAGGGTCGAATATACTATCGTACCCCGTGTTGATCTCTGAACCCATATAAACTAGTTTCCAATTTGCACCCCATAATCAGGGTGATGTGATCCATTCTATGATGATCGGCTCCTACTTGCATAGTTACATGTGTCTTACGGCCCCCGATGTTGTAGTTACCTATGCTGGTCCCACCATGGGGTGTATCAAGTCCCACAGTGGCAACCCGACACAACCTTAGAGTGCACAGGTATGCTACTGGTGTCCAGTGCCTTATTTTTCTGCACCGGAGTGTGTGCACGCCCGCACTCCGTTAGAATCTACACTGCTACACCACCGCCGTCGCTTTGACCTCTTACAATCAGCCCAGTAATCGTGCCCCACCCTGCCTAGTTTCAGGGTATCCTGATACGCCTTTTAGGGTTACTGCTGAAAAGGGTCCCCCGTTACTAGGTTTTCTAGCCAACATGCTAAGTTGGTTAAGTGTTTCCTACCGAACCCCCACCAGTCCGTTTTGTTTAGCATGTTCCATTTTGATTAAGTCTTTAGTTCACTTAATCCTATCAATCCTGACTCAGCCTTAATTGTCTTATTAAGGCCCTGACCTCTCACATTAGACATGTATTGTTGTGGCTGCCTGTTGCCGGTTGGTTCCGGGCAGTCTTACGCCACAACTCAGTCTAACCTCGGGTCCTTGCTGGGCTCCATGTTTAACCTCCCACATTGGATAGGTATTGTTGTGACTACTGGACAGCCGGGCGGTTCCGGGCAGGTTTACATCACAACTCAATCCAACCTCGGGTTAAACACATCGTATTTTCTACATTTACATATTTTGTCATTCCTCTTTATTTCTTATATGTAAATATTTGCGGCCCATTATTAAGTTAATGGTGTAAAGGTTACACCAATCATGGGCACAACCCATACTTGAACTTGGGCCCTTCTATTTTATATTTTCATTCATTAATTAATTTTAACCCAACGTTATTTTCCCCCGTTTTACACGTCCGTTTATATATATTGGGCTTAGCCTTTTAAAGCCCAAATTAGCCATGCGAAAAGGGGAGGCTTAAAGCGTGATTACATACACAAAGAGGGGAAGGTGAGCGCATGAACTTGCATATGACGTTGGAAATACATAATAGAAACTGGTGTACTTGCATATATATACTTTGGTCATAAAGCATAGGTGACATGAACCAAACCATGTAAACTTAAGATAAGAATCTAAATTAGGTGTCACATAGTCTTAACTACAACATAGACCTATGTTCTCATTTAGGCATAAACATAAACAAGTCATGTTCATAAGGTTTCTACATGTTTACAAAGGGGATACTTTGTTACTAACACAAAAGCATAGTTCAACTTATTCATGGTTTAAGTCTAATCACATAACGATGGTATAAATATACTTATGCATAAATATTCCTAATCATGGTGTTTGCTTTAAACTTGCAAAAAGGGATTTTTGAGTCTAACCTAGCCACGTCTCACATATGTCATCATATAATTCTTGTAAACAAGATAGACTTAATCATGGATTTCAATTATGCCAAATATCATTCATAGCCTAGCCATATTCATAAGTTTGCAAAAGCATGACTTAATACATGGATTATGGTGTCAAAATTCCAACATAGTTTCATATGAACTATAACAACCAAACTTGTTTCAATTACTTGCAAAATGATTTATGCACAAAAATATACATCATGATGACATAATAACAAAGCCCTAAACTTGCATGAATTTCAATCAACTACATACATGTAGCTTCAACACAGATTACATAATTTGCGCAATATTCCAAACGTATACTTGCATAGAACTACCGCATGTAGTTCTTTATAATGAATAACATAATTTTGCACAAATATGAATTACTTTATTATCCCAATTCAAGCATACAAATCAACACAGTTGTTTATTCATACCAAAGTAATACTCTACTTACAATGGTGCGATGAATTCTCTAATTTAGGGATTGAAGACGCAAATTCCTTTGTTGAATTGATTTGCTTAGGTTGCTTGAATTGCTTTAGGATTTAGAACTTTCCTCCTAATTCTCTCTCTAGTTGGCGGCTATTCTTAGTCGTTCCTCAGTAACATGGCGGCTATGTTCTTAATTTTGAATGAATAGATTAGGGTTTAGTCTAGGGTTGTTTATATAGAGGTTAGGAACTGATTAGGACCATTGATGTTGCTTGGATTGATCATAGCCATTCGTTAGATAGAGAGACCAATTAAAACTTGCCACCTAGCCCTAATGACAAAGCAGACCACAGAGAATCGGCCAAACACAGACCTGGCCAGCCAGGTTGACTGGGCTCGACCAGGTCGACACCCCTGTC
The DNA here is from genome assembly GCA_030737875.1 of Allium sativum. Taxonomy (NCBI): domain Eukaryota; kingdom Viridiplantae; phylum Streptophyta; class Magnoliopsida; order Asparagales; family Amaryllidaceae; genus Allium; species Allium sativum. The sequence goes on along the minus strand of CM060920.1, from coordinate 789,743,999 downwards.
GACAGGGCTGTCGACAGCCCTGTCGACATGGGTAGCCCAGGTCGACAGCCCAGTCGACCTGGGTGGCCTAGGCGGGTGTTTATCCGCCCTGGCCCATTGGGCCCGATTTTTAATTATTTTATTCTGTTTGAATTTTTAATTCAAAACTTCCGAAGGCCATATCTTCTTCATACGGACTCCGTTTTTCGAAAACTCGGACTCTATTTCGCGTATTTTTCCGAGACGAACGCAATGGCGTATCCCGTTTCCCTTAGTTCTTTGATTTCAGATTAATTATGCTTTAATTCGTTAATTTCACAGTTATAGAATTTTCGGGGTGTTACATTCTCCCCCACTTAAAAGGATTTCGTCCCCGAAATCTTCAAGTTAGGAGGAATGTATATCCTAACATCCAATCATCCATCTACTCACCCATCAAGCACGAGCATCCATTGTCCTTAAAAGACTTCTAATGCTTCATGGTCATATGCGAAGTGTGTGTGTACATGAACTTATCTAATGAAAAATCAGGCGGTCTACTGATTCAGTTGACCTCCTTAATGCGAATTATGTAAGTGCCATGAATCCATTATGTATGCAAATTTTCCTATTTTTGATTTTACATGAGTGCACAATCATTCATTACAAATGCAACATCCATATGACAACACATTAAAGTTCAACCATATACGAATGCAAACATATATGCATATGCAATATGAAGTGATTGAGCCGATCTAAAACCTAGATTGTGCGTGTATATGCAACCACTAGCAACCACTAGCAATCACTTGCAACCACTTGCAACCATCATCCATAACATGTTTCAACTACATGTTTCAATCCAAAGGGTCTCTACCTAAAAGATAAGGTCGAGGAAATATACCTAAAAAGATAGATAAAAGCGCAACTTAAGGAAAAAGAAAGATCAAGGATGTACCCTCGAACAGAAAAGGGTAGGCAGTACGTATTCTAGCTTCAGTTTCCCAAGTCGCGTCTTCCTCGGCGTCGCTCCACTGAACTTTGACGAGCTTGACTTCGCGGTTGCGTAGCTTCTTGACTTCCGTTCCTAAGATGCGGGTTGGAACTCTTCTTATGGTTGCTTCGCGTTCCACTTCGGCCTCTTCGAGTATATTTGGCTCTACAACTTCAGCAGACTCATGTAGACATTTTCGGAGATGTGAAACGTTGTGGACTCCAGCCAACTTCTCGGGTAGCTCTAATCTATAGGCCACTTTCCCAATTTTCTCGATAATAGGAAATGGCCCTACGAACCTTGGTGCTAGTTTTCCTGTGGTTCCAAAACGAACAACGTTCCTTAGCGGTGATACCTTGAGCAAAACTCTGTCTCCAACTTTGAATTCAAGGTCGGTCCTCCTCTTATCGGCATAGGACTTTTGTCTGTCTTGGGCCGTCTTCATCCTTCTTCGTATTAAGTCTACTTTCTCTGAAGTCTCTCGGATCATGTCTGGTCGAAGTATGAGCTTATCCGTGGATTCCCACCAATAAGTGGGCGATCGGCACGGTCTTCCATATAAAGCTTCGAAGGGCGCCATTCCGATGGTTGCTTGATAGCTGTTGTTGTAGGCAAATTCCACCAAAGGAAGGTGGTCTTCCCATGTCCCTCCGAAGTCAAGGACGCACAGTCTTAAGAGGTCTTCCAAAACTCTGTTCACTCTCTCTGTTTGGCCGTCGGTTTGGGGATGATAGGCTGTGCTCAAGCATAACTGCGTTCCTACTGCTTCTTGCAGACTCCGCCAAAACTCGCTGGTGAAGATGGGATCTCGGTCACTAACAATGCTAGATGGTATTCCATGGAGTCGAACGATTTCCTTAAGGTAAAGTGATGCTAGGGATGAGGCAGTTCTTCTTCTTTTGACAGGTAAAAAGTGGGCGCTTTTAGTAAGCCTATCCACTATTACCCAAATGCTAGTGTTGCCTCTCCTAGACCTAGGCAGCCCATCGATGAAGTCCATTGAGATGCTATCCCACTTCCACTGCGGGACCTCCAGAGGATGTAGTAGTCCGGCAGGCTTTTTCTGTTCCGCTTTAACCTGTTGGCACACCATACACTTAGAAACGAACTCTGCCACGTCCTTTTTCATGCCGTTCCAAAAGAAAGTCCTTTTTATGTCTTTGTACATTTTATCTCCGCCTGGGTGTATCGTCATCTTGGAGTGATGTGCTTCCTCGAGAACCTTCTTTATTATATCTTTCGTCTGTGGGACGCATAGTCTTCCGTCTCGCCTTAGTAAACCTTTAACGTCAATGGAGTATCTGTTGAGGTGACTTGAAGTCTCACCCCTAATTAGCCTATCAATCATTTCCACAAGCTGAGGGTCTTCGCGTTGTGCTGCCCCTACTGAATCCACTAAAGTCGGGCGCACTTCGAGAGATGCAAGCAAGCCCGGTACGAAATCGGAGGAAGGCCTAAAGTCGAAGCTGGCTATAAACTCTAGGCTTTGTCTTTCAACAAACAACGGGCTTAGGGTCAATTTCTTTCGGCTCAACGCGTCTGCCACTACGTTGCCTTTGCCCGGAGTGTAGGAGATTTCGAAATCGTACGAGGCAAGAAACTCCATCCATCTTTGTTGCCTCAAGTTAAGATCCTTCTGCGAGAAAAGATATTTCAACGATATATGGTCAGTGTAAAGTTCGAACTTCTCACCTAGGAGATAGTGTCGCCAAGACTTGAGTGCAAAGACGATGGCGGCTAACTCAAGATCGTGGGTTGGGTAGTTCTTTTCGTGCACCTTCAATTGCCTCCCGCCATAAGCTACTACCCTTCCTTCTTGCATTAAGACGGCGCCTAGCCCTGTCCCACATGCATCCGTATAAACAGTGAACATCTTGCTCCCATCTGGCAGCGTCAAAACAGGGGCTGTTGTGAGAGCCCTTTTTAGTCGTTGGAAAGCAAACTCGCAATCCAAGTCCCTATTGAACACTAGATTCTTCTTAGTTAATTTCGTGAGCGGAGCTGAGATTTTCGCAAAATCCCTTATAAACTTTCGATAGAAACCTGCTAGTCCTAGGAAGCTTCGGACCTCAGTCGCATTCCTTGGTGTCTTCCAATCTTGTACCGCCACTACCTTAGCAGGGTCCACTGCTAACCCTTGTTTGGATACTATGTGCCCAAGGAACCTCACCTCTTCTCTCCAAAAGTGGCATTTGGAGAACTTGGCTTTTAGTTGATGGACTCGCAAAGTTTCCATGATTGCCCTTAAGTGCTGAGCATGTTCCTCTTCACTCTTTGAGAAGATAAGGATATCATCTACGAAGACCACCACGAATTTGTTGAGGAAATCTCTAAATACCCTACTCATCAGGTCCACGAAGTAAGCAGGTGCATTTGTCAAGCCGAAAGGCATGACAAGCCATTCAAAGAAGCCGTCTGGGGTACTGAAAGCCGTTTTATCGATGCTATCTTCAGCCACCCTTAGCTGATGAAAACCGGTTGCTAAATCGAGTTGGGAGAAAACAGACGCTCCTACAAGCTGGTCAAACAAATCGTCAATTCTATGGAGAGGGTGCCTATTCTTTTTCGTTAGCTTGTTGAGCTCCCTATAGTCAACACATAGACGGAGTGAACCATCCGCCTTTGTAGCGAACACCACTGGAGCGCCCCATTCTGAAATGCTCCTCCTAATGAACCCCTTTTCTAGAAGCTCTTTAATCTGTTTACTGAGCTCTTTCCTTTCTCGTGGAGCCATATGTCTAACGGGCAACGCAACGGGCTTTGCATTATCTACAAGATATATGCGGAAGTCTATTTCCCGCTTTGGAGGCAAGCCCTTCACCTCTTCGAAGACATCCGGATATTCCCGGACCACTCTAACTGATTGCAAATTTTCAACAGAGGCATCTAGCGATTCAAGATAACTAAGCATAACCGCATACGAGGGATTACAAGAAATTTCCAAAGTATTACCGAGCTGGGTTAGGAGCCTAACAACCCTTTTCTCACAATCAAGGATGGCCCCATTACTGGATAGCCAATCCATACCCAAAATCAAACCATACCCCGAAAAGCCCAAAACAAAGGCACTACATTGAAATTCTACACTTAGAATAGAAATTTTCAGTCCCACACAGATCATAGACAAATGAGCTGGGCCCCCAATTGGGTTTGAAACAATTAAGGGGTCCTCTACCATACTAGTTTCTAGGTGCAGAGATTCTACTAAAGCAGACGAGATAAAGGAGTGTGATGCGCCAGAATCAAATAAAGTGCGAACGGGGTGATCATAAAGATAAACTACACTTTCTACAGAAGTATTTATACCTCGCTGTTGCAGAGGTGGCGCTTCTAGCACATGGACCTGTGCCCCTGGGGTGGATCCAGCCCTCTGCCCCTGTCCTCGTCTCTTTGGGCAGTCCTTAGCCCTATGGCCTGTCTCACCGCAAGAAAAGCACCCACCATTCTCCTTGGCCTTCTTTTTCCGGCAGTCCTTTACTAAGTGCCCCACTTTGCCACAGAAATTACACTTCCTCTTCTCTTTGTTGCCTTTCCCGCCCTTCTTAAAGTCTGTCTTCTTGGGCTGCAAACCCTCTTTCTTCCCTTGAGAGCTTTCTGCCTTCGTCTCCTTCTTGCTCTTATCCTCTTCATTCAGCAATGCCATTTGCACCAATCTTTCATACGTGGCTCCCATGGGTATATGGGTCATGGCCAAACTGTGTAATGGCTCATTTAACCCTTTGACGAAACGGAGAGCCTTCTTGTGCGGGGTGTTGACTAGGTCAAGCCCAAACCTAGCCAGCTCATCAAACTGATTCACATACTCTCTGACTGTCTTGTCCCCTTGCTTAAGAAATAAGAATTTTTCCAACTGCAAACTTCTTTCCGCATCTGAGAGAAATTTGGTCTCAAACCTTGCCCTAAAGTCCTCCCATGTCTCCACTGGTCTTTCAGCATTAGTGACTTCCCACCAGTAGGAAGCCTCGCCCTTCAATAGCCACACTGCCAATTGTACTTTTTGCCTATCTTCTACCTCAAAGATGATGAATAGGTCCTCCGTTTCTTTCAGCCAATTTCTAGCTGCCACGAAGGACTCGGTTCCATGGAAATCCCTTCCTCCCATAGCTTTAAAATCTTTGCATATCTTAGCGAATGTGTTTCCCCGAGGAGGAAGTGGAGGAAAAGGTGCTGCTGCAGCTGGATGATTTCCTTCTGCTGGGGGAGGAGGAATGGTAGGACCTGGCTGAGTGGCTCTTGCTTCTAAGAACCGTCTAAACCAACCAGGTATTGGCACCCCTTCCGGCAAATTAAGATCTTCGGACATGCTGAAACAAAAAGGATAGATTCAAAACGAAGGATAAGAGATAGTACCTATGGCTTTGGGGTGGACTTTGCCTTTTTAAAATAAAATAATATTTTTCTTTTAAAAATGCTTCTTTAAATTTCCTTTTTGAAAATAATTTTTCAAAACTTTTTATCTTATCTGGTAAACCTATGCTCTGATACCAAGTGAAACACCCCACCTCCGTTAGGGTCACTCTCAAAGGGAATGCCCTAATTTTGGTGGAGGTTTATAAGTACAAGTCACAGATATACAAGACAGATATAAGAACACATATTTGTAAACAGCGGAAGAACAACAAACTTTTATTTCATAAAGTCAAATACGTGTTACAACAACATCCTTTCCAAAAACATAACACAACACTTTCATAATCTGTCTTGAGTACATTATTTAAAGAAGCATAAATAAAACATAGATAAACTGCAAAAGCCCCATAGTGGATTGTCCAAAGCCATAGTTCAAAACAGGAAAGTCCAAGCAATACATTTCTCTTCTTCAAGCTGGATGTTGAGGTTGGTCAAGATGCTGTGTTCCCTCCCTGAGGACCTGGGGGGGGGGGGGAACGGAAGAAAGAAGACGAAAGAAAAGTAGAGTCAGACATAAAGCTTGAGTAAGTCTAGTACTATTTTGTCTATGAATAAAGAACTGGGTATGATAAGTATAAACAAGAAGTGGGCATGCACTATAAACTTGGTTAAGTTGTCTAGGGTCGAATATACTATCGTACCCCATGTTGATCTCTGAACCCATATAAACTAGTTTCCAATTTGCACCCCATAATCAGGGTGATGTGATCCATTCTATGATGATCGGCTCCTACTCGCATAGTTACATGTGTCTTACGGCCCCCGATGTTGTAGTTACCTATGCTGGTCCCACCATGGGGTGTATCAAGTCCCACAGTGGCAACCCGACACAACCTTAGAGTGCACAGGTATGCTACTGGTGTCCAGTGCCTTATTTTTCTGCACCGGAGTGTGTGCACGCCCGCACTCCGTTAGAATCTACACTGCTACACCACCGTCGTCGCTTTGACCTCTTACAATCAGCCCAGTAATCGTGCCCCACCCTGCCTAGTTTCAGGATATCCTGATACGCCTTTTAGGGTTACTGCTGAAAAGGGTCCCCCGTTACTAGGTTTTCTAGCCAACATGCTAAGTTGGTTAAGTGTTTCCTACCTAACCCCCACCAGTCCGTTTTGTTTAGCATTTTCCATTTTGATTAAGTCTTTAGTTCACTTAATTCTATCAATCCTGACTCAGCCTTAATTGTCTTATTAAGGCCCTGACCTCTCACATTAGACAGGTATTGTTGTGGCTGCCTGTTGCCGGTTGGTTCCGGGCAGTCTTACGCCACAACTCAGTCTAACCTCGGGTCCTTGCTAGGCTCCATGTTTAACCTCCCACATTGGATAGGTATTGTTGTGACTACTGGACAGCCGGGCGGTTCCGGGCAGGTTTACATCACAACTCAATCCAACCTCGGGTTAAACACATCGTATTTTCTACATTTACATATTTTGTCATTCCTCTTTATTTCTTATATGTAAATATTTGCGGCCCATTATTAAGTTAATGGTGTAAAGGTTACACCAATCATGGGCCAACCCATACTTGAACTTGGGCCCTTCTATTTTATATTTTCATTCATTAATTAATTTTAACCCAACGTTATTTTCCCCCGTTTTACACGTCCGTTTATATATATTGGGCTTAGCCTTTTAAAGCCCAAATTAGCCATGCGAAAAGGGGAGGCTTAAAGCGTGATTACATACACAAAGAGGGGAAGGTGAGCGCATGAACTTGCATATGACGTTGGAAATACATAATAGAAACTGGTGTACTTGCATATATATACTTTGGTCATAAAGCATAGGTGACATGAACCAAACCATGTAAACTTAAGATAAGAATCTAAATTAGGTGTCACATAGTCTTAACTACAACATAGACCTATGTTCTCATTTAGGCATAAACATAAACAAGTCATGTGCATAAGGTTTCTACATGTTTACAAAGGGGATACTTTGTTACTAACACAAAAGCATAGTTCAACTTATTCATGGTTTAAGTCTAATCACATAACGATGGTATAAATATACTTATGCATAAATATTCCTAATCATGGTGTTTGCTTTAAACTTGCAAAAAGGGATTTTTGAGTCTAACCTAGCCACGTCTCACATATGTCATCATATAATTCTTGTAAACAAGATAGACTTAATCATGGATTTCAATTATGCCAAATATCATTCATAGCCTAGCCATATTCATAAGTTTGCAAAAGCATGACTTAATACATGGATTATGGTGTCAAAATTCCAACATAGTTTCATATGAACTATAACAACCAAACTTGTTTCAATTACTTGCAAAATGATTTATGCACAAAAATATACATCATGATGACATAATAACAAAGCCCCAAACTTGCATGAATTTCAATCAACTACATACATGTAGCTTCAACATAGATTACATAATTTGCGCAATATTCCAAACGTATACTTGCATAGAACTACCGCATGTAGTTCTTTATAATGAATAACATAATTTTGCACAAATATGAATTACTTTATTATCCCAATTCAAGCATACAAATCAACACAGTTGTTTATTCATACCAAAGTAATACTCTACTTACAATGGTGCGATGAATTCTCTAATTTAGGGATTGAAGACGCAAATTCCTTTGTTGAATTGATTTGCTTAGGTTGCTTGAATTGCTTTAGGCTTTAGAACTTTCCTCCTAATTCTCTCTCTAGTTGGCGGCTATTCTTAGTCGTTCCTCAGTAACATGGCGGCTATGTTCTTAATTTTGAATGAATAGATTAGGGTTTAGTCTAGGGTTGTTTATATAGAGGTTAGGAACTGATTAGGACCATTGATGTTGGTTGGATTGATCATAGCCATTCGTTAGATAGAGAGACCAATTAAAACTTTCCACCTAGCCCTAATGACAAAGCAGACCACAGAGAATCGGCCAAACACAGACCTGGCCAGCCAGGTTGACTGGGCTCGACCAGGTCGACACCCCTGTCGACAGGGCTGTCGACAGCCCTGTCGACATGGGTAGCCCAGGTCGACAGCCCAGTCGACCTGGGTGGCCTAGGCGGGTGTTTATCCGCCCTGGCCCATTGGGCCCGATTTTTAATTATTTTATTCTGTTTGAATTTTTAATTCAAAACTTCCGAAGGCCATATCTTCTTCATACGGACTCCGTTTTTCGAAAACTCGGACTCTATTTCGCGTATTTTTCCGAGACGAACGCAATGGCGTATCCCGTTTCCCTTAGTTCTTTGATTTCAGATTAATTATGCTTTAATTCGTTAATTTCACAGTTATAGAATTTTCGGGGTGTTACAGTGCAGCTCGTCTATGGAGGAAAACTCAGCGGCTTGGTTTCGGATCAGGGCGTGGGTTCATGGCCATATCATTTCCCTTTTCATTGAGTATATAAGTGTATAAATCACTCCATGCGAAATTTGCTACAAGTTACCATTTCTTTATATATATATAAAACGCACAAATTTGTGTCAGGTCTCCAGCTTGCACTCTACAACAAAACTATGAATCCCATGCTCAATTTGCAAATCCTAACGTACAGCAAAACTTAACAAAAGTATCCTTTTTTTAACAAAGAAAAAAACCGAATACACAAATTTGGTTCTCATTCTTTCTGCAAGTTCATAACTTTCCTACTCAATATTATGTTCCAGCAACCAATTCTCTATCCATTTAAAATTATGTATAAAGTACCCCAAGTTCCAAGAGGAACATATACAAACTAGACTTTAGTTTCCCACTGGTTTCAACAAGAGTATTTACATAAATATTAAACTACGCATTCTCAACTAGTACAACAAGCCCAAAACCCAATCTCGGTTTCATCAGTTCAAAGGTATTCACACAAAAGTTAAAACAAAACATACTAAACAAACAATGGTTCTCCATAATGGGATCTCGGCTATTGTTTTATTTTTATTTTATTTTTTTTAGATCTAGGCAACAAGGGAGGAAGGCCCGACGTTGGGTTCAGTCAAGGTACTGGCTACAAGGCGTCGGGTCTAGGTTGATCGGAGGGCGTCATGGCGTTGGTGGTGAGTGGTCCAAGGAAGGTTGGCTCGATCGTGATGGGCAAAGCTTTGTTCACGGTTTCAATAACAAAACAAAACAAAGAAGAGAAAATAAAAAGAAATAAAGATAAAAGAGCAAGTCAGTAAATTTACCTTGTGAAGGAGATCTGAGTTTGGAAGAAGAAATGTTTGTGGGAGAGAGCAAACAGATTTCTCAGCAAAAGGAATGATAATGTACAAGGGCGAATAGGTTTCACAGAAAAGGAATAAATAATGTACATAATGGAACCATCGTATAATCAATCTTTCAAGGCTTTTCAAATTTTTCTAATGTCAACTGATTTCTGAATTAATGGCTGAGGCGTCAAAAGCTTTCCTAATAAGCTAAGTTTTAAAAGGAATGAGATAAATAAATTTTAAACGTTATTAATGTATCCCATTTATTGTCAATCAATTTTTTTTATGCTAACATTAGGATTTTAACGAATTAAATGCTTATAAATTTAAATTTTCTAATCGCGCTTGGAAATTATAAAGTTTCCCTATAATTAAAACGTTCATATTTAGTTATTTATCATGCCATATTTGACGAATGACAACCGCACTTTGCATAAAACAAATTTCAAAAGTATTACCATACATATGATATATAAATATTTCAAATTTAGTAATTTATTTATTTATTTATTTTTCAATTTCATCTTCAATTATATAAATAAATTGTGTGAAATTATGGAATGTTACACTCTCCCTTACTCAAAACTTTTCGTCCCGAAAAGGAACGGGATAGAGGGATGAAACAAACAAGAAGATAGGATAAATTTTGAATCAAAAGATACCTGGAATGAATAATTCCGGATTCGAAGCATGAATGCTCTCCTTCGTCTCCCAGGTACAATCTCTATCATCATCACTCCACCGCACTTTGACCAGACTGTCTGATTTCCTTCTCAATTGCTTCGTATCTCTATCCACGATACAAAGTTGTTTTCTCTTGCTAGTTAGATTGGGTTCAATTTCCATATTTTCTAATGCAGTCGGCTGAACAATCAAGGAAGGGTCATGTAAATATTTGCGAAGATGAGATACGTGAAACACGTTGTGCACCCCCGCATGCTTTTCAAGCAACTCAACTCGATAAGCTAAAGGACCTACTTTCTCTAATATGCAAAAAGGACCAATGAATCTGGGAGCAAGTTTCCGTTTCCTACCAAAACGGACTACATTCTTTAACGAAGATATTCTGAGGAAAACTTTATCGCCAACCACAAACTCTAAACTTCATCTTTGTCTATCAGCATACTTTTTCTGGTGATCTTGGGCAATTCTCATCTTGTTTCTAATATCCTCGACTATCGTTGATGCTTCTAAAATCATATCTGGCCCAAGAACTAGACGATCACCTGACTCAATCCAACGCGAAGGAGATCTGCACGGTCGCCCGTACAAAGCACCAAAAGGACATGCCTTAATACTAGCCTAAATTCAAATATTGGAACTAAAAAGATAAGATTTTAAAGATACATGATTCAATTAACTACAAAATTAATCAAAAGATTACCTGATAACTAATATTATAGGTGAATTCAACGAGATGGAGATGATCTTCCCAAGATCCTCCGTAGTCAAGAATACAAGCACAAAAGAGATCTTCTAAATTTGATTCACTCTCTCCGTTTGACCATCAGTTTGAGGATGATACGCCGTGCTAAGATTCAACTGAGTTCCTAAAGCTTCTTTAAATGCCTTCCAAAAATTGCTGGTGAAGATGGGGTCTCAGTCACAAACGATGCTAGTGGGAACACCATGAAGTCTAACAATCTCCCTCATATAAATTTGGGCTAAACTCGAAGCAGTACGATTTGCTCTAACGGGAATAAAATAAGCAGTCTTAGTCAGTCGATCCACAATTACCCATATACTCTCATTTCCCTTTCTCGTCCTTGGTAAGCCATCAATAAAATCCATAGAAACTTGATCCCACTTCCAATTAGGAATCTCGAAGGTTGCAATAAACCAGCTATTTTCTGATGATCAGCCTTCACTTGCTGGCATGTGGTACATTTATTAACATATAAGGAAATATCTCGCTTCATACCACTCCACCAATACAGCCTCTTCATATTCTGATACATCTTTGAAGCACCTGGATGAATAGATAATCTGAACCGATGGTTTTCCCGAAGTACTTCTTGTCTCAAACCATCTACGTTTGGAACACATATTCTTTTCTTGATTCGAAGAATTCCTTTTTCGTCGATTTGTGCATCCATCTCACTATGATCTCCAACCTCTCTTCTACGAACATTTTCCTTAATAAGTCTGATCATTCGGCCTCATCTTGCTTAGCTGCAATACGATCCAACAAAGAAGAGGAAACTACAATCTTATATTGCACTGCTTTCTTTCGACTCAAAGCATTAGCAACGACATTTGCTTTTCCCGTTGTATAATTTATATCCAAATCATAAGCTGCTAGAAATTCAAGCTACCTGACTTGCCTTTGATTCAAATTTTCCTAGGAAATATATACTTAAGAGATTGATGATATGTAAATAATTCAAACTTGGTTACCAAAAGATGATGCCTCCATAACTTCAAAGCAAACACCACTGCAAGCAATTCTAAATCATGAGCTGCATAATTCATATCATGATTCTTTAGCTGACAACTGGCGTAAGCAATGACCCTTCCATTCTGCATAAGTACGGCACCCAAACCTTCACGACTCGCATCAATATAAACCGTCAGACCTTCACTTCCATTGGGTATAGTAAGAACAGGAGCAGATGTCAACTTTTCCTTTTACTCCTTAAATGCAGCTTTGCACTTATCATCCCAAATAAACTTAGTATCCTTCCGAGTTGAAGCAGTGAGAGGTGCAAAGATCTGAGCAAAATTCTCTATAAACCTCCGATAATAGCCAGTAAGACTAAGAGAACTACGAATATCAATTGGGGGCTTGGGCTTTCCCCAATCATTGATTGTAGCAATCTTAATTAGATCAACAGAAATTCCGTTCTCTGAAACAATATGGTCAAGGAATCGAACTTCATCCATCCAAAAATGGCACTTAGAAAACTTGGCTTTTAACAAATGATCTCTAAGGGTTCTAGGAACGTAGCTCAAATGCTCAGCATGCTCTTCTTTGACTTAAAGAAGATTAGAATATCATCAACAAATACCAAAACAAACTTATTGAGAACATCATGGAATACATGATTCATAAGATCAACAAAGTAGGAAGGAGCGTTCGTTAAGCCAAAAGGCATAACTAACCACTCATAGAAACCGTTTTCTGTTCGGATGGCCATCTTGGGAATACTATCTTCAGCTACTGTAAGTTGATGGAAACTCGTAGCAAGATCGAGTTGGTAAAACACTTTAGCACCATGGAGCTGATTGAACATATCATTGATCCGAGGCATAGGATATCTATTCTTCAAAGTTAGCTTATTCAATTCTCTGTAATCTACACACATACACGGAGAACCATCTAACTTGGTTACAAACACAACAGCAGCACCGCATTCAAAAAAAATTGGTTTGATCAGACCCTTGGAGGAAAGATCCTCAATTTGCTTCTTTAATTCAGCTTTCTCCTTAGGTTCCATTCTACGAGGAGAAAGAACTACAGGTCTGGCTCCAGGAATAAGATCGATGCGGAATTCAATTTCCCGCTTGGGAGGAAGGGAGGAGACTTCACCAAAAACATCCGAAAAGTTTTGAACAACAAGAGTCGAACTAAGCTCACTATGCGAAGAGTCAAGTGAAAAGATGAAACTACCAGCATAATCTATAGGCATCTTGCATTTAATCACTAAGGAATTTCCTTTGTTGTCGACCAAAGAAAGTGTCCGAGCTTTACAAGAGATAGTAGCATCATATCTCTTTAGCCAATCGCCTCCAAGAAAAATATCGAAAGGATCAAAACTAAGCACGAAGAAGTCACATAAAGGCACCGATGAAATTCAGGTTTCAAGAGGTGTTCAAATTTATCACACAAGTCAACTGACATAAAGCTATGCGATGCACCGGTATCAAACATAACTCGCACTGGATGAGAAAATAAAGTAAAGGCACTAAGAAGCGTACCATGAGTATCGTCGCCGGGAGGAGGGGTAGATGAAGTCAAAGAAAATACTCCAGAAGTCTTTCCCTTCTGCTGCGAGGGACAATGGTTCTTATGATGGCCAGGTTGAAGACATATATAACAGAGGTTGTCGTTCCGGGCTAATTGTGCTGGGGAAGGTACAGCTGAACTATCCACAGTTGGGCAACTGCTAGCCTAATGTCCTTTTTGATGACACCTAAAACAGGTGATGTGGGATAAATCTGTTGGTTGTTTCTCGGCTGAAAATCCAATCCCTTGCGTCTTCTGCCAATTCTTCTGCTGCTGGCTGAAATTAGACTTCCTTTTCTTCGATCCGTCCAAGGATCCCTGAGCTACGGATGTCTGAGTAGTTTGTTTTCCTTTAATATTGGGAGAATTCTCAAATCTGGTGGCATAATTCATAAGTTCTGCAAATGGTCATTCAATATGATTCATCAAGCTTTCATAGAACTCTGGTCGTGCTCCTAAAATGAATTTTTTATTCTTTGTCAGAGGATGTCGATCAGGCCAAGACCATACTTAGATAGCTCGTTAAACTTCCTCTCATACTTTTCAAAGGTCATACTTACTTGCTTTAGATCCATAAACTCCCTATATAATTTGGACTTTCCTGCCGCAGGCATCCACTTGGCAATAAAATATTCCCTAAAAGAAGATTTAAAAATTGAACTAAATTCCATAGGGAAAGATAACCTGAAGGAGCAAAATAGAAACCAACTCAAATTTATCACCTAAATTGATTCCATGTGATATTTGTCTCCACGGTCTGGTCAGAAATAGTCCTTCACCAATCTCTGGCAGATCCCTACAACTGCCAAGCAGCTAGCTGACACTTCCGAGCATCATTAATCTCATGGCCCGTAAATATCATCTCCAAATTCTCTAACCATTGCTGAGCACCAATAATACCTTCCGATCCTAAGAACTTGGTACCTCCCAGTTGAGTGTACTGCTTACTAAGCTTGGAAAATCAAATGGGTTGAACTGGAGCTGGTGCAGATTGTTGAACTGGAGCGGATGCGGCTTGCTGAACTGGAGGTATGGGCGCAAAACCTAGTGGAACTGCCGGTGGAACTTCTAGTGCAACATAAGCATTTCCCCGACCTCTACCTCTAGTGTTTCTACGACGACTCATCTGGAAAAATCTAAAGATGGGTTTAAGTCGACAAAGATAAGATTCAACTTATCTAAATTAGATATCCTAATCTGTGGAGTCCAAGTAATAAGTTCGAAACAAAATGGAGGGAAATTTTTAGAAAACTTCATTTCAAACAAATCTTTATATCACAAAATACTTAAAATCATTCCCAATCATTTTTGAAATCCATTTATATTTTAAAGTTACTCTCTCTCAAAAATGACTCTGAGACTGATTTGTACTCATTATAGGATATTGCTATCCTATCTCTAATGAGTTACTACTCCATAGGCTAGGGTTTGTCTAAACCAAAGCTCTGATACCAACTGTAACAACCCACTATTTTATGCTATTCAAATCGGCAATAAACCACACATGTCTGACTTGAATTGCTCAAAATAACAGCTTATTAGTAATAATCGGAGTAGATACAAAACATATCACAGAATCACAGACATAGAAAAAGCAGAATAACTCGCAGCGGAAATAAATAAAGCCATAGTAGTTCATGAAGCTACTATATAAACATAGTCTCCAAAACAAAATGCATAGTGTCAAATCACTAGGACAAGTACAACGGAAATCTCAAACACATAAGTCTGCTGAAAGACAAACAGAAACAACAACAATTGTCTAACATAGATAGGACTGAAGAAAAATAAATAGTTGGCTAAAGCAAGCTCCAAATGGTTTCCAGCTCCAAGATAATCTCCAACGGCTGTGGTACTCAAGCTGACCCAAGCATCATGCAAAACATAACCACTCGGATCAGGTCTAATATTCTTTTGTAAGTAAATTAACTCAAGTAAAATGTCATGGAGATGCACAAGTAACTTAAAGAATGTTTGGGATTCCTTTCTTTAAGGATCCATTAAACTAAATATCATATAATATAATGCGCTATTATAATAGTGTCTATTCAGTAAAGTAAGATATCAAAATAGCGTAAGAGGGATTACATTTTTACCCTTACACCGTTTATAATACTGTATTCTATACAGATTCCATAAAGTCCACAGTAACGTAGTGGCTATCAGAGGGTACTCCATAGGTATAATACAAATCAAAATCGTATGGGGTTCGATCAGGATAATATGATAAGGCACACGAGGAATACCCACGGTAGGATTCTACCGATGCATGCCCGGACTGGTTGTAACGCATAGCCGCGACTACCGCCCACCTTGGAACACACTCCAAATCAAAGATGCGCACCAATCAAACCACAAAGTAATAGATATAGGTTCGAAGAAGTGTGTCCGATGGAGGTGCGACCTCACTTAATCATGGTATAACACATGTTTTAGTCATTTTAATTATGACCCAAAGGTCAAGGCTATCCATCAACGTTCTCTTTCTTCAATCCAGTAATCACCACCAAACCATCCTTCTTCATTCTGGAACTCCACCGCGTACACAGTTGTTAAAGTGGTTTTCGGTATTGGCAGAGAGTATGACGATATCTGATCCCGGTCTCTTTAATAACCAAACGTTTACATTTTTCACACAGTAGCCATTTTAACAAAATCATATCTTGAAGTAAATTGCAGGTTTCAAAATCATAAATTTAAGAATCCATTCATTTACAAAACATCTATTAAACGTTATAAAACGACCTGCATTC
Organism: Allium sativum; assembly: GCA_030737875.1. Lineage (NCBI taxonomy): Eukaryota > Viridiplantae > Streptophyta > Magnoliopsida > Asparagales > Amaryllidaceae > Allium > Allium sativum. The sequence continues at coordinate 789,727,769 of CM060920.1, read as the reverse complement.
TACGTATCGTATGATCGTAGAATATTTATTTCTTTCACATACGAAGTCGTATGGTCATGTAACTTTGGGAGACGACTATTGGGGTCATTTCCCATGTTCATGATTTTTGCCGATTTTTAAATGATTGTTTTGCCCCTAGATAGTCTCGTTTTGGCCATAACTTTTGATTGGAAAATATTTTTGACCTGAAACCACTTTCGTTGAATCCGGATGATGGTTTACAATTCCGTAGAGTGGTCACATTAGCCAAACGGATTCACTGTTTGGGAGATATGGCTGAAACAAGTTTCAGATGGTGAAAAACTGCTTAACCGGGCCAAATGAGGTGATTAGTAAATGGGCCCATAACCCATTTCGGGATTAGGGTTATGAGGAGGCTGAAATGAGCTAGGTTTTCATTTCAGTTTTCTAGTCGCCACTTACAACCTAAGAACCCTAATAATGGCCTCCAACCTCTAAAACATCCCCAAATCACTTTCTAATCAAGGATTAAACTTAGCAACACCAAATCAAAGAAGATCTTCGCCAAATCAGTATTAGAGCTGCTGTTAGACATCAGTATTCGCCAAATCAGCAAGGTTTCTATTCTAAAAAATTTATTTGTGGTAACGGTGAGTGATTTGCATCGTTTTTCACTAGTCACGGCTAATTAGGGTTATTAGTGATAATTAGCGAAATTATAGCTCAGAAAAATCTGGAAAATTTGTAAAATTCTAAAATGATATTCTAGGGCTCTGATAGAAATTTGGGTTAATTTGGTTAAGTTTTGCTAATCCTATCATTAGTTGTTGTTAAACATGATTAAGGGGAAAACATGGGTTTTTAGGTATGTTTGATCCATATTAACATGTCATATTGTTGTTTTAGTATTCGTGGATGATTATACATGTTGCTATGACTGTATGGTATGTTTTGTGATTGCATAGAAAAGTTAGACTGGTTGAAAACGCCGTCGTTTGGCGAAAATATCTTGTTGGAAAAACTTGTAGCAAACCGGAAAGGAGCATTCAGATAGGAGCATCCGGATAGGAACATTCGGAAAGGAGCATCCGGATAGGAGCATCTGGGTAGGGGCATCCGATCCGAACCGGATAGGGGCATCCGATCCGATCCAGATAGGGGCATCCGATCCGAACCGGATAGTGGACTCTGACCAGAACCGGATAAGAGCATCCGAGCACCCAAACTGAACGAGAGAGGAGCATTCGAACCGAACCAAGCAAGAGGTGGCGAAGCGAACCGAACCGAAGGATTGAACACCAAGTAGACCTAAACCCGAGATGCAAAGGAAGTCCAAATGAGGAGTTGTACCTCAGGATCCAGATGGGAACCAAGGAGGGAACTTCTTGAGTTGGGCTGTGTTGTGGGACGTGTGCTAAGGGGTTGTCGATGTCTGTATCTTTGGATCACTATGTGTAAGGGGTACGTGAACGGATTCAGGGCCACAGTGGCCTACGTATGACTAAAGAGCTATAGACCAATGAAGTGGGGTCATTTGTAAAGGTTTGGTCATGACTCCATGGGGTAAGCTTGGTAGTAGCAGTAGTTGTACAAGTCGAACTCCGTCACTACTTCGATGGGTCTAGTGATTGACAGTGGTGGACATCGTATGCTTTACGCACTGAGTGAGAGATGTGAGAATGGTTGCTATGTTTGATTGTTTGCCTTCATTATGACATGCACACCCCCACCTCTGTATTCTTTATACCATGTGTTAGTGGCACCTTAGAGTATTGTACAATATGTAGTGCTAACTCTTTGGTTGCATGTCTAGGTTCAGGTATGGTTTAGTATACCTGTTATTGTACTATTTAGCTGCTTATCACTCATACCAGACTTTTTGTCTGACCCAGAGTTTTTTGTCTCTTCTTATTACTCTGGGTGCTCTCTCGAGAAGATTGGAGACAGGTTAGGTGGTATGCACGAGTAGCTGTACCGGAGACGAGCAGGAGGCTTCCACGTATTATATATATATACATTCTCCCTGTGTTGCTGCGGTCACTATTTTGGGAATTAGTGGTGTACCTTTCTTTCTTTTGTTTAGAGACAGTAATTTTTAAAGTTGTAATAAGATGTATTTGGATTTCTGCTACTCTAATGATGATGTTGATGTTGGTCTTAGTTATCAGCTTATGCACTGTCCCACCTGTTTTATGTCAAGTACATTATTATTATATTTTGTTCCATGCGCTGTGAGACATTCTACAGGTTTTCGAATAGCTCATTCTCTTCTTTCCTTTCTTTGGCGACCGTTCCGTGCTAGTCGGGCATGTGTACAACGCACTTTAGGAGGAAATGCCGGCTGGTGCGGGGCAGACCGTCACACTTGGTATCAGAGCTCTAGGTTGCGTAGTTAACCTAGGGAAGTCATCAGGGAGAGATAGTATACATATATGAGAGCGCGTATTTGTGATTATTTTGGTTTTCAAATACTATATATATATACTATTAGTATAGCTAAGGATGAAGTCGCACTGCACTAGCAACACTATGGAGATGGTTAATCGTTTTCTCTTTATAGATTCAACGATGAGCCGATACGCAAGAAGTGCCGGTAGAGGAGCCAATAATAGGAATGCTGCTGACATGAGGACAATGTTTACTGACTTTATGAGAGAGATGCTTAGGGATGTGTAGAGGACAACTCCCAATAATGGTAATGGTGGGGGTTCAATAGTGTAGGCGCCTAGGGCCGATTTCGCCAAGCTGAATAAGGATTATACTAGTCTTGGTGAAAATCCGTTCCACGGAACGAAGTCGGCTACGGATTTTCAGGATTGGTTGGATATCTGCGAGCATATCTTTGAAGACTTGGGTATCGAGGATGTGATGAAGAGAAGGCTAGCATCCCGTCAGCTGCAAGGACGGGCAATGAATTGGTGGAATGCTATAAAGGCAGCTACTCCCGAGGATCAGATTACTTGTGATCAGTTTAAGGCTCGCTTTAGCGATAAGTTCATTCCAGCTTCTCATAGGTCAGTGCTATTTAAGAAATTCTTGGAACTCAAGCAGAATGGTAGAGCTGTCTCGGAGTATATTGCCGAATTCGACACTTTGTCGAAATATGGTTTATCTCTTATTGATACTGCCGAGAAGAAGAATGAGAAGTTCATAACTGGTTTGGATGGATACTTGGGGAAAAGGCTTATTAACCACATCGATGAGACGTTTTGAGTCGATTGTGGGAAAAGCATTGAGGTCCGAGAGTTTTTACCCTAAGTCGAAGACTGAGGTTGCATCTGTAGAGGAGCCAATACCACAAGCAAGTAGAGGAGGCAAGAGTGGTCCTCAGATTAAGAGGAAGCAGATCCAAAATAAGGATGGCTAGAAAAAGAATAAGAAAGATGTTGAGTGCTTCAGCTGTGGTAAGAAGGGCCATTATGCTATTAATTGTCAGGTCAAGCCAGCGGGTAGGAAGTGCTTCAACTGTGGCCAAGTAGGACATCACAAGGACAAGTGTCCGCAACCCCCAAAAGAAAAGCAGGTGGTGAAAGCATATGCACTTAATGCTATTCCTTCTTCGTCGAATGCCCCAACTGCGGTGGAGAAGGGAAAGAATGTCGTTATGCAAGGTATGCTTTCTGTTTATGATGTTCCTGTTAGAGTTTTGTTTGATACTGGAGCTTCCAGTTCTTTCATATCTAGTGACCTAGTAGATAGGTTAGGATTGTAGCCCGAGATTGTCGATAGACCTTTAGCAGTGACGAACCCTATGGGTGGTTCGACTAACCTTAGCATGATTTGTCGTAATGTGGTCTTATCGAGTCATGGATGCATGTTTGTTTGTGATTGCTTTGTTTTGGGCTTTACTTGGTTTGGCATTATTTTGGGAGTCGATTGGCTCCAAAGATACGGGGTAGTGGTAGACTATGAGGGCTTTTTGGTGACAGCTAGAGCGGATGATGGGCGGAGGGTAGTGTTTGGTGGTCTACCTAGTGATGGGGTAATGGCTAGTTTTCTAAATTCCCTCGACATCCCGCAAGGTGAGTTGTCAGGTTTGCCCGTGGTTGGCCAGTATCCGGACGTCTTCGAGGAAGTGAACGGGCTTCCACCACACCGAGAGATTGAGTTCCGTATTGATTTAGTGAAAGATGCCAGACCTATAGTGATGCCACTTCGTCGTATGGCACCAAGGGAGCAGCGAGAGCTCGGGGTGCAAGTCAGTGATCTTTTGAAGAAGGGATTTATCAAAAGGAGTGTTTCTGAATGGGGAGCATCAGTTGTATTTGCTACCAAGGCGGATGGTTCCCTTTGTTTGTGTGTAGACTACCGCGAGTTGAACAAAGCGACGAGGAAGAACAAGTATCCTCTACCGCGGATAGATGATTTGTTTGATCAGTTGAGTGGCGCGAGAGTATTCTCTCAGTTGGATCTCGCGACAAGTTTCCATCAGCTTACAGTGGAAGCTGAGAGTATAGCTAAAACGGCATTTCGGACGCCGTTTGGATTTTATGAGTGGTTGGTCATGCCATTCGGGCTGACCAATGCCCCAGCATACTTTGTGGATCTTATGAATAAGGTATTCAGAGATTAGTTGAATAAGTTTGTCCTTGTGTTCATGGATGATATTTTGGTCTATTCGAGGACAGAGGAAGAACACAAGGAACATTTGAGGATAGTGATGGATGTGTTGAGAAAACACCAGTTGAAAGTAAAATTCTCTAAGTGTCACTTCTGGAGGAGGGAAGTGAGATTCTTGGGCCATGTTGTTTCAGAGAATGGTATTGCCGTGGACCCTACGAAGGTGGCTACGGTACAAGATTGGTCAACGCCCAAGAATGCAGTGGACATAAGAAGTTTCTTGATATTAGCTGGATATTATCATAAGTTTATCCAAGACTTCTCCAAGATAGCAGCACCGTTGACTCAGTTGACCAAGAAGAATCAAGCCTTCGTCTGGGACGAAAGGTGCGAGAATGCATTCAAGAGTCTAAAGGAAAAGTTGACATGTGCACCAGTGTTAGTCATCCCTAAGGGGAATGAAGAGATAACGGTATATACGGATCCATGTGGTACCAGACTAGGTGCTGTATTGATGCAAGGAGGTAGGGTTGTAGCTTATGCAAGTCGGCAACTGAAACCGCATGAGAAAAGATACCCTACCCTTGATTTGGAATTGGCTGCAATCGTATTCGCGTTGAAGATGTGGAGACATTATCTTTTGTGAGAAAGATTCGAGTTGTTTACCGATCATAAATCGTTAAAGTATCTTTCTCTCAGAAGGATCTAAAACTCCGACAGCAAAGATGGTTAGAATTCTTAGCTTCCTATGATTTCGATATCGCACACACCAGGAAAGGGCAATGCTGTAGCTGATGCATTAAGCAGAAGACATGCCAGTCTAGGGGCTATGTTTCTAGAATGGAAGCAACTGGAGTACATCGCTGGGTATGATTTCAGACCAAAGTGCGAATTGGATCTAGAAATGTTAGCAAGTTTGACGATCAAACCCACTTTGATGGAGCGGACTGGTTCCAGTCAGAGGAACGATCCTAACCTATTGGAAATCATCTCAAAGTTAGAGATGGGAATCGACGGAGAGATGAACAAGTATGGGCTTGATCGAGATGGATGGCTTAGGAAGAATGGAAGACTAGTTGTACCCAATGTCAATGGATTGAGAGATGAAGTGCTTAGAGAATGTCATCACTAAAAACTGACTATACACCCCGGTGGTAACAAGATGTACCAGACATGAAGCGAACCTACTACTGGGAAGGGATGAAAAGAGACGTTGGGAAATTTGTATCCAAACGCATGAATTGCCACTAGTTAAAGCTGAGCAAAAGAAAGCTAGTGGTTTATTACAACCATTAGAAATTCCAGAATGGAAATGGGAACAAGTGTCAATGGATTTCATTGATGGGTTACCGATGACTAGATCGGGCCATGATAGCATTTGGGTGATTGTGGACCGATTAACTAAGAGTGCAAGGTTTATACCCGTCAAGTCAAACAGGACGGCAGCTAAGTCAGCTAAACTATATGTAAAGTGGGTAGTGAGATTTCATGGAATACCCAAAGTCATTGTGAGTGACCGAGATCCCTTTTTCACTAGTGGATTTTGGATGGGCTTACAAGAGGCGTTAGGATCAGAACTACATCTCAGTACCGCGTATCATCCTCAAACCGATGGTCAAACAGAGAGGGTGAATCATATATTAGAAGACCTCTTGAGAGCCTGTGTATTGGATTTTGGTGGATCATGGGATGACCATTTGCATCTAGTAGAGTTTGCATATAATAATACTTATCAGTCCAGTATCGGTATGGCTCCGTTTGAAGCTTTGTACTGAAGACCGTGCAACTCACCGTCATGTTGGGTAGAAACTGGCGAGAAGTTTGTACTTGGACCCGATGTGATAAGAGAAACTTCAGCTAAGATTAAGATTATCCAACCGCGAATGAAGGCTGCCCAAGATAGGCAGAAGAGTTATGCTGATAGGAGGAGAAGAGAATTAAAGTTCTCCATTGGCGACTTGGTGTTTATCAAGATTTCTCCATTGAAGAGCGTGATACGATTTGGCAGGAGAGGCAAATTGGCACCAAGATTTGTTGATCCATTCCTAGTTCTTGAGCAAATTGGGAATTTGGCATATAAAGTTGAATTACCAGAGAAGATGGTAGGAATTCACAACGTATTTCATGTTTCCCAGTTAAGAAAGTTCGTACACGACCCAGATGTGACTATTCCACCTGATTAGTTGGATGATATTGAGGTTGAACCCGAGGCGGTTAGGAACCACAAGCCTATGCGTATTGTTGGGAACGATACGAAGCAACTTCGAAGGAAAGCGGTGAAGTTAGTCAAAGTTCAGTGGGGCGAGAATGAGAATGACTGTACTTGGGAGACAGAGGAGAGCATTAGGAAGACATATCCAGAACTCTTCGCCTGGTAAGATTTTAACTTCGATTTAGCCTTTCCGCATGTTAGGATAGGCTTGTTTTGTTTGTTTTGCATGAATGATTGTTGTATATGGTTGGTAGGCATGCAGGATCCTTTGTATGTTTTGGGTTAAGAAATTTCGGGGACGAAATTTCTTAAGGGGGGAGAGTGTAACGACCCGCATTCTATGTATCATTTGATCGTAGAATATTTATTTCTTTCACATATGAAGTCGTATGGTCATGTAACTTTGGCAGACGACTACTGGGGTCAGTTCCCATGTTCATGATTTTTGTCGATTTTTAAATGACGGTTTTGCCCCTAGCTAGTCTTGTTTTGGCCATAACTTTTGATTGGAAAGGAGTTTTGACCTCAAACCACTTCCATTGAATTCGGATGATGGTTTACAATTCCGTAGAGTGGTCACATTAGCCAAACGGACTCACCGTTTGGGAGATATGGCTGAAACAAGTTTCAGATGGTGAAAAACTGCTTAACTGGGCCAAATAAGATGATTAGTAAATGGGCCCATAACCCATTTCGGGATTAGGGTTACGGGGAGGCTAAAATGAGCTAGGTTTTCATTTCATTTCAGTTTTCTAGCCGCCACTTACCTCCTAAGAACCCTAATAATGGCCTCCAACCTCTAAAACATCCCCAAATCACTTTCTAATCAAGGATTAAGCTTAGCAACACCAAATCAAAGAAGATCTTCGACAAATCAATATTATTGTTGCTGTTAGACATCAGTATTTGCCCAAATCAGCAAGGTTTCAGTTCTGAAAATTATATTTGTGGCAACGGTGAGTGATTTGCATTGTTTTTCACTAGTCACGGCTAATTAGGGGTGATTAGTAATAAATAGTAAAATTATAGCTCAGAAAAATCTGAAAAATTTTGTAAAATTCTAAAATGATATTATAGGGCTCTGATATAAATTTGGGATAATTTGGTTAAGTTTTGTTAATCCTATCATTAGTTGTTGTTAAACATGATTAAGGGGAAAACATGGGTTTTTGAGTATGTTTGATCCATATAAACATGTCATATTGTTGTTTTAGTATTTGTGGATGATTATACATGTTGCTATGACTGTATGGTATGTTTTGTGACTGCATAGAAAAGTTAGAATGGTTGAAAACGCCATCGTTTGGCGAAAATAGCTTGCTGGAAAAACTTGCAGCAAACCGGATATGAGCATTCAGATAGGAGCATTCAGAAAGGAGCATCCGGATAGGAGCATTCGGATAGGAGCATCCGGGTAGGAGCATCTGGGTAGGGGCATCCGATCCGAACTGGATAGGGGCATCCGATCCGAACCGGATAGGGGCATCCGATGCGAACCGGATAGAGGACTCCGACCCAAACCAAATAAGAGCATCCGAGCACCCGAACTGAACTAGAAAGGAGCATTCGAACCGAACCAAGCAGAAGGGGGCGAACCGAACCGAACCGGAGGATCGAACACCAAGTAGACCTAAACCCGAGATGCAAAGGAAGTCCAAAGGAGGAGTTGTACCTCAGGATCCAGATGGGAACCAAGGAGGGAACTTCATGAGTTGGGCTTTGTTGCAGGACGTGTGCTAAGGGGTTGTCGATGTCTGTATCTTTGGATCACTATGTGTAAGGGGTACGTGAATGGATTCAGGGCCACAGTGACCTAGGTATGACTAAAGAGCTATAGACCAATGAATTGAGGTCATTTGTAAAGGTTTGGTCATGACTCCATGGGGTAAGCTTGGTAGTAGCAGTAGTTGTACAAGTCGAACTCCGTCACTACTTCGATGGGTCTAGTGATTGACAGTGGTGGACATCGTATGCTTTACGCACTGAGTGAAAGATGTGAGAATGGTTGCTATGTTTGATTGTTTGCCTTCATTATGACATGAACACCTCCACCCCCGTATTCTGTATACCATGTGTTAGTGGCACCTTAGAGTATTGTACAGTATATAGTGCTAACTCTTTGGTCGCAGGTCCAGGTTCAGGTATGGTTTAGTATACCTGTTATTGTTCTATTTAGCTGCTTATCGCTCATACCAGACTTTTTGTCTGACCTAGAGTTTTATGTCTCTTCTTATTACTCTGGGTGCTCTCTCGAGTAGATTAGAGACATGTTAGTGGTAGCACGAGTAGATGTACTGGAGACGAGCAGGAGGCTTCCACATATGATATATATATATATATATAGAGAGAGAGAGAGAGAGACATTCTCCCTGTGTTGTTGCGGTCACTACTTTGGGCATTAGTGGTGTACCTTTCTTTCTTTGTTTAGACACGGTAATTTGGAAAGTTGTAATAAGCCGTATTTGGATTTCCGCTACTCTGATGATGATGTTGATGTTGGTCTTAGTTATCAGCTTATGCCCTGTCCCACCTGTTTGATGTCAAGTACATTATTATTATATTTTGTTCCATGCGCTGTGAGACATTCTACAGGTTTTCGATTAGTTCATTCTCTTCTTTCCTTTCTTTGGCTATTGTTCCGTGCTGGTCGGGCATGTGTACAGCGCACTTTAGGAGGAAATGTCGGTTGGTGCGGGGCGGGCCGTCACACGTTAGGTTACAAAAATCTAAGTTGCACATCTAATTTTGACGTACTCATAATCCTTTTTATATTTTTAAATAAATTTCAGAAACATACATATATATACTAAGTTAAAATTTATTAAATAAAATAATTGCTAATTTACTTAAAATCTTATAACTTTATTATAATTAAATACCGTGAAAAAAAATTACTTTACGAAAAAAATTAGATTTGAATAAAACTAATATTTAATACAATTTTAAAACACACAACATAAATTAAACTTTTTATTTTTACATAACGTATAACTAGATCTAAAATCCAAAATAATCTAAGTCAAAATATTTAATAGCTTTTAGAAATATTTCAAAATAAACCAACGGTGTTCATATAATATTCTCTACCTAGGACAAGTAGCACAGATGTATATCATTTCAATCCGTCAAATTTCAAATCCCGGGTCTGTATCATTTCAACTCGCATCCCAAATCGATTCAATTTTGTTCTTACATCTATACAATGATTTGGGTGTTTATCATTTCAACCCATTAGGATTTTCTAAGCTAAAGGGACTTGCAGTGTAACGACCCAACTTTCGAACACATCGGAAGTCGTGCCATTAATAAGAATAAGAAAAGATAGAAGATGAAATCATAGAAAACATCAGAATCTCACAGCGGAATTTCCAGAAGATAATACTTCATAATATTACACAGCGGTACATATTACATCAGAGCATCATATATCTAGTGATACAAGCCATTCATAGTACGTCTTTAATTATACATGTCATTAATATCCAAACTGCAGACTTATAATTATACAGTAGATAGATCAGCACACAGGAAGTTCCATTCCAGCTTTCAAAGTTTTATCCAATCCTGATTCACTTGTCTATTCATAACAAGTGTTATGAATACCCAAGAGTTTAAGGGAAACACAGAAAAATAAACTCTGGGTCAGTCAGGGGACTGGTATAAGTAAAGAGTTTTAAAACAGATTAAAGAAATAAAAATATCTCATAAGACCACGCCGTGAATACGGAACAGGTTTTTACCTTATGAGATCAAAACACTTTGTATACTTGAAATTACATATTATCATAGTGTCTATAAATTTTCATAAATAATTTAAAATCTAGAAGAATGCTTCATCTCACATTCTCCTACATAGTATACAAATAAAACCGCTTGGCGCTTATGGAAATTGGATTCCCAACTATGACAAGGTATGGGACCACCTTCCGATGATGTATCTCTAGAGCCGAATACACCTGGGTTCAACAAGGACGTCTTGCAACCTGGCCCACACATGACTGACCACTCATTTCTCTTGAGCGTATCAAATGTATATCACCAACGATTGGGCTCAAACCACCGTTTCCTGAAAAGGGACAACATCGAAATAGATTAAAGAAGTAAAAGGAATTTCTCTAGATAGGTGATTATACACCCTAATGGGAGCGACCCACATAACCATGCTGCCTGCCCGATTTTTGCCATTTTCCGGTTGTGAGGCTTGAGGCTACATCAATCTTTTAGAACATCTGGCCACCATACACTTTGAATGTCACATCGTCAAACCCGTCAAATCACTAGTTAATCTTCTCAAAGATATTACGGGTATAAATGCTAAGAGAAACGAATTTCTCCGCCACCAGACGTAACACCTTGAAAAGATCATCTTATATGACCATTATGAATACTCTGTCAGACATTCGTCCATACAAGTTGTCCTGGGATTGGACAAACATAACAGCTCTTTGAATTTCACTCCGTCTTCGATTATCTTCAGCATAATCCAATTTGCCCCGCCTATGCCTATACGGAGTGGTTTTCGGATATTAAATCCAACCGGTCTCTCCGTATCGACAACGATGGTAAAAATCTTTGATAGCCGGTGTTTTAACTATCAAAGGAAAAATAAACATCCATCAAACAATTTCACAATCTCTGGTCCTTTCTAATATTTCATTTTTAATTCATTTTCTTGGCGAATTCTCTCTCTCTCTCTCTCTCTCTATATATATATATATATATATATATATATATATATATATATATATTTACATATACATATATCGATTTCTATTTGTTAAAATATTCTAACTCCTTAAATTTTCGGAAAATTTCTCCATAACCTCCTTTGTACCGGCCAATAGTTCAAACCTCAACTCGCCTCTCTAGGCCCTTTCCATTCAAAAGAGAATCAAAAATCCAAGTGGCTTGTCGATTCGGCGCATAAAACCTCATATGGAAATTTAAACATGTACTTTTTTGTCAGGCACTTAACTATATTCTTCATTCTCCTCATACTCTTCATCCCATTCCTGTTTACATTTATATGTCCATTTGTAACTCATTTCAATCAATCCATTCCCTTTTTTTTACAAATATTCTAACCGCTTCTTTAATTCGCACTTTTGCATAATGTACCTTCGATTTGAACATATCATATTCGAATATATTTTAATTTTCTAATACACAAATCGAATTCCATTTCTAACTCGAGTTTTAGATTCAATTTCCAATTTGAATTCACAAATCCGATTTTTACTTAACAAAGGTTAAGTTTGGTTTGAAATCCCATTAACAGATTTCTTTTCAAATTAGTTAATCCTATACCACAATCCAAAAATTTGGTTTTTATAACAGAGATCACTTCATTCACTCTTCTTGGGTTCATATTTATTTGATAACTCAAACCCGTTTTTTCCTAAAAAGATTCGGATTTTATTCACTTAAAATCCTTTAAATTTATTAAATAAACCGTTATGGTTTAAAAATGAATATGGCGCTGTTTTTCTGAAAATTTGATTTTGATATAACCCAAAATCTATAAAATGAAATCCATATTTTTCTCTTCCATTAGAAAACTATCGTTCAATCAATCCAGGCGTTTCTTGTTTAATCAAATTCCGACTTATATTGAGTTCTGTATACTCAATTGAAGTTCGAATCGTCAAATTACGAATTACCGCGCTGCAGCGAGTTTGTTTTTATTAAAAAAATTATATAATGTTTAAATACATTGTTTAGTAAATAAATATCAATTCTGCTTTCAATATTTTTGAAAATAAACCAGTTATCTGAATCTAAAGTTAAAAATCCCAATTTCCCAAACTCGTCGATTATTTTATTCCATGTCCATAATTCAGTTTAAAACTCAAATTTCTATATTCAAGTCCAATTTCCATAAATTATTTTATTAAAGTTCGGTATAATCAAATTCAAACATTAAATCCCCTTTTATGGAAAATAATCCATAAATTCAACATCCTTCACCGTTACAAACTAATATCATCTCTTGATAATAGTGAAGTCGTTCAAGTTGGGGTATTTTAATCACCTCTCAGACCTTGATCGACGACGTTCTTATCTTGAGATGAATAAAAGCTTGTAATATCAAAACTTGATATAAATCTCACCTTCGATTCTATTTCTTTCATTTGGAAATTTATTTCCAAATTTGCTCGATGAAAATTACTTCATCACATATATAAACCTTGTTTATAAATTCACTTCTTTATTAGATTCAACTTCCATTTAAATAATCTATTGAAACTCGATTTCTATTTTGGAATTTTTTTTCCCTTTTGAATCTCAAGTTTATTTGAAAATACTTAATTACCATAACTTGTATTTATATAATCTATTTTAATATTAAAACATAAATTTTCATTTAATAAAATTCCATTATCTTCTTAAATATTATTTTATCCTATAATTTCGACATAGTCGAGTTAAAATCATAAATCCATGTGGATATATTTAAATTCAGTTTACATTCCGAATATCGGAATAAATTTCATCATTTCTTTTTGGAACGATTTCAAGTTATAGATCTCTTTTTAGATTCATATTTGAATTTAAATGCCCAAATCATCTCATGATAATTATCCCCTTCTATTTATAAACATCGTTTATAAATTTTACTTCTTGTTTTAAATATTTACAGCAAGCTTATATTTCATATTCCATTTGAAATCAAATTTCTACTTCGAAAGATAAATTTCCTTCTTTAAGTCCCTTACCTGAAATTAAAGTTTAATATTATCAAAAGATAATATTCCCTTCTATTTGTAAATAGTTTTTATAACTTCAGCTACTTGTTTTTATTTTAAAAACAAGTTAATATTTATCAATTTATTTGAAATACAATTTCTATTTCGAAAGTAAAATTTCCCTTTCTTTTCCATTTAAAAATCCCTTTTAAGTTCATATCTGGATTTAAATAAATTATCCAATAAAATTCCCTTCTTTTATTTATAAAAAATCATTTAAAAATAACACTTCTTGTTTTAAATATTAAAACAAGTTTCCTATTCCAAATCCCATTTCTATTTTCGGAAAATAAATTTCCTTTTCCAAATTAACACTTGAGTTTGCATTCCAAAATTATCCAATGTAAGAACCCGTTACTTCCCCGTAAGGAAAGAGCGGATACTTTGAGAACAACACACAAAAGAACGCAAACAGAAGAACATTTCATTGTTAATCACAACAATTCCATCAGAATACAATAATATATAGAGTATGAATAAATATTACACATTTGACAAATATCAGAGATTACAATTAATTACATAGCAGCGGAAAAACAATATAAAACACAACTGAAAGTAATACACGGATACAGAGCTTTCCGAGCATTGTTCCAGCTATAAATCAGGATCCTATGAATATAAATCTGCAAAACCAAAACTACTAGCTGCCCGTGTCTAAAATAAGGGCACCCAGAGTTTAGGTTAAAACAATAAACTCCAGGTCAGTCATGTGACTGGTGTGAGAACTAAAGCAGTTATTAATCTTTATTTTTAAAGTTCGGTAAATCAAGGGACCACGCCGTATAACATGGAACGGGTTTCCTCCCAAGAATACCAGTGCATATAAATAAACAGCGCAATGCTTTTTGGAAAAATGAAGCTATTATAAGACCCAGGTCCCATCACACAATGCAACGCAAGCCGTAGGATAGGCTTTCCCCTTATAATAGCCAAACATGCTTGGTACGTTTAAAACAAATCATTTTGATATTACTATAAGTGTATAGTTTCAAAACAATTTCAATCATAAATATCAATCATAGATGGCATAAGTGCCCCATGCCACTATGTCGCCATACTAGGCTCTACAAATAAAACCGAAATATCTCGTATTGGAAATTGGATTTCCATCAAGAGTCGAGGCAAGGGGCAAGCTCCTCTGCGCTTCGAGACACTCTAGCAAATGTCTCAGGACTACACACTCTGGGCAACCCTTGGATCTTCAGGGCCGGTCCACACTTACGTTAGTGGATTAGTATTCCTGAACACACGTTTCCCGGTCCTTACAGACCTAAAATCGAGGCGCATCGCATCCAACAACCACATAGGTGAAAAGTATATAAATGTCAGCCAGTTTAAGCACTGACACCACCACTAGCTAGAAAGAAACGTCGTGCTCTCCCTACAGTCACTATCCCGTTTTGACTCATACCAAGGTGTGAGGCTCGCGAATTCACGTTATACACAAAGCTGCGCTACACAGGTCGTGCTTTGATCATCAACCACAAGAATTTTCTTTTCAACAGAAGCCTTAATCAATTGTCACTTAGCCGTGCCACACAGGCAATTCATGCCATGCGACTGATGTCCATCGATATACAACCTCTGAGCTCGTACGTCTCAGAGAAGGGCGTTGAGCAAGAGAATAAATTCTCCGCCGCCAAACAGATGTATATTTAATAGAGATCAATCAACACAGAATAAAATCCAACGTCAGACACACAGTCCATTTACAAGTTCATTCTGGGTCTGAACGAAACCGGAGGCACTTTCCTCGCATGTCCATCGGTCTCCAAGTACGTCTGGATGATCACCAACTGATTACCTCATCTTGGGTGTACAACCCAATCAAGATCATCAGTAATCCCCCAAACGATGAGAATACTTCCGGTCTTCGACCACCATCTCAATCTTCGAATTATCGTCGAATCGGTTATTCAGAATGGGTATAACCCAGCCTTTCTAAATAACCCGCGTATATAATAACCAAGTGCTACACAAACGCAACATACGCCTCATTCCAATCCATCAGTCACTAACCGTAAATTAGGAAGAGAACAATTCCCCAAATATTAACCCCGAAGGTCGAAACCAACATCAGATCAATCCCCAGAAAACCATTCTACTTAACTGATCCCTAGTTAGTTCCTAAATTTCATATTCTTATGGAAAGGTTCCCATTAATTTTATCAAAGATAAATTCTTTAAAATTTATTCTTTAATCTTCCTTTGGATATCATTTCAAATCATGTTAAGGTTTTCCAAACTAGCCGGGATTAGCGAACCACACCGAAGTAATTATTTATTTTATTTTCCAATCCTAACCTATTCATCCCATGAAGCAAAACTGGTAATACTCCATATCTAACACCACAGTGTTATCGGTAAAATTAATTACCATTTCACGTTCAAATCTAATTAAAGATTTAACTATCGCTTTGAAGCAAAACTGGTGATACTCCATTCTCGCTCACTTTCAAAATTTGATAATTTAAATTATCAATTCACATTTCAATCTAATTACAGATTCATTAAAACTCCACTTAGTTTTAATCTTTAACTGGGTTAAAGAACCGATGTCATTTAAAACACAGTTCACGACAAACCCAAATCACGTTTGATATTAAATACAAGGCTCTGAATAGAAAATATATCGTCTTATATTCAATATCAAATTCGACGACCAACAAATATCGTATTGGAAATAACGATATAAATATATCTTTCAAATTTCCACAACCATATCTGTATAATCACGAAATCCAACATCGAAATATCCCGAAGATAGTTTCGATTCAAATCCATTCCAATTCATATATTGGAAATTCTGGTTATTTAAAACCCATTTCAAATCCAATTTATTTATTTATTTAAAAATAATTGGATTTTAATTCTAGTTCAAAACTAGTTCATTTTGATAAAAATCTATTTTTATCTTTTCAAATAGGGAGTTTTTCATCCCAATTTTTCCCAAATCATTTCTTATGATTTTACATAAATTATTACTATTTTTAATAAATTTATCAAGGCCCGTGGAGTCGATTTTCAACAACGGCCATCGAACTGCACTTACAGTGACCTTTTCTGAAATTGATTTGGATATATCTCCAAATCCAACTGTTAGATTACAAATTTCTAATATTCGTTAGAAAGCTCTTTTCGATACGAACCCAACGGTTCTGGTTTTAGGAGAATCCGACAGTCGAATCTCCCGTAATGTCCGTTCGAAATCAATGGTCGAAATTCCTGAACTGCCGCAGCGCGGCGCGTTCTATTTAGGCCATTATATTATATATATATATATATAATATATATAATATATATTTCAGCGATTTCCTTCTTAAAACGAATTTTATAAATCGTTTTAAATTCGTTTCAAAACAATTTCACTTCCATTTCAAATTCAAATCAAAATTGAATTTTTCCTTATAAATTCGTTTTAAATTCATTTCAACTTAATTCAAATTTCAATTCAATTTGAATTCATTTGAAATTGATTTTTATTCTATTTCCAATTCGTTTTCAATTCAATTCGAATTCATTTTCTATTCGAATTCATCTTATATTCAATTCAATTCGAATTCCTTTTATATTCAATTCAATTCGAATTTCTTTTATATTCAATTCAATTCGAATTTGTTTTATATTCAATATTCATTATAAAAACGAATATAATCGATATAAATATCGTTCGCGTCAAAATAGCGCATCTCTAATCAACACGGCTTTATATTTTTCAATAACATCGTTATTCTATTCAATAAATGAATCTATATTTCTTTCAATACATGACTAATCTCAACAAATGAGTACTATCAACATGCGACTATTTTTGTTATTTAATATATTTTATAAAAATTATGGTATCTATCGTTTGATTTCAAATCAAACTCCAACCGTAAATTAGTAAGAGAACGAATCCCTAAATATTAACCCCGAAGGCCGAAACCAACATCAGCTCAATATCCAGGAGACCACTCATCTTATCTATTTTCTAGTTAATTTCTAATTTTATATATGATAAAGATGTAAATTTTATTGTTAAAATATTTCGTTCAACACATGACTAATCTCAACGGATGAGTACTGTCAACACATGAACCTTTATTTTATAATATTCTTTATTTTCCCAATTGGAATGAGGCCCAATCAATTACCATATAATGTTAATTATATGGATTCCATAAAACACATGCATATAATAGCAATGATAAATTATCAAGCATCATCCAAAGAGCACCACACAACTGCATAAGCATTAAATATAAATAATTAACGCTTACACAGTCTGTCGACCAATCGATCGACATACAACTAAATAATTGGGATTAGTGTACGCGAAATATCATCCCAATACCCGTGTGGGGTTTCAAACAATCCAACACAGATTTTATTTGTGCAGTTGGGTGATGTGTAAAATTTATCGTCCCAATCAATGTCCTTCAAATAGGTGTACATAAACAAACCGTCCGGTTTGTAAATGAATTTTTTTTTATTCACATTCACGTTAAAATTATATTTTTAACGATAAAATATTTTTAACTATATAAATATTTTATTTTATTTCATTTCACATCACATCACACAATCAACTACACATCAAAATCAGACAAACAAACATACAAACTGTCCATGGTCTGTGGACTACGGGTGTCGGGTGCTGCTAAACACCGTCTGCATCCTAGTATATATTTTTATAACTAGAAAAGGAAATTTAAAGTGAGAAGTTCTCACCGAATTAGCTAAACCAAACTTCTCGACTCTTCATACGTAGAAAATCTCCACCGTTTCTTCTTTCAACACTTTGGTCATCCGTATTCACTACATATATAAAAATCGAATTTTTACTTCGCTATTCAATATATAAAAATCGAATTTTTACTTCGCTATTCAATATATAAAAATCGAATTTTTACTTCGCTATTTAATATATAAAAATTGAACTTTTACTTCGCTATTCAATATATTAAAATCGAATTTTTACTACTCTACCTAAGTAAAAATCATATTTTTATTATGCCACTAGTATAAAAAATATATTTTTAACTTTTGTATATTATAAAAATTATATTTTTATTAATAAAAATCATGTCTTTCCTATTATAAAAATCCAATCTTTTCGAGTATAAAAATCTCGTCTTTTCCTCTCCAAAAATCCATTCTTTTATATTGTTCTCTTTATGATAAAAATCATATTCTTTACGATGAAAAAATAAATAAATAAATGTCCTCTTCATTTAGAAAAACTGAAATTAAAAATCAATACTATAAATACTTACTTTGTTTTTCGGCGAGAAGGGGGAAATGGAGCTCGCTGGAGGTGGAGCAGGCGGTGGATGGTCGCTGAGAATAGCCGGAGGTGTTATTTGCGAATTTGAAAACATGAAAAAAGGGATTTTTTTTAAAGGGGAGGGCCGTTGCGCGTTGATACGAAGAGGGGGCTTCTGCTGCTGGCGGCGGGTCTGGGGTTGGAGAGGTGGCAGCGACGGTCGGAGGCAGGGGCCCGAACTAGTGGCGCGTCGACTGGAACAGGGGGGTGGCTTTGAGCGACGGGTTTGGTCATGGTTTTTAGTATTAGGGCTTGGGTTAAGAGGAGAGGGAGTAGCGATCGAAGGAGGAAGTGGAGGGGAGGGGAGAAGCGCCGGTACTAGTGGGGGCGCGCCTCCTGTCGGCGACGATAGGAGAGATCAGGGCTTGTTTTTTTTAATTATGTTATGACCTAATTTTGAAAACAACTGACGAGTGAAGGGGGTTTAAGGGAAGAGGGAAAATCAAGAGGGGGCTATATATTAATTTTATATTATTTTTAACTCCTAAAAGTTAACTATTTATTCGATCTCTAAAAGAGACCCAATAACTGTCGTTCCTAGATAATTACACCCATTCCGAACACAATGGGATATGCCACGTAGGCCAATTCGATCGTTACGACCAATTTCCGTCAAAATCAAAATATAACTCTATATATTGAATTTGAATGCGCATTTCAATTTACCGGGGCCACATACGAACTCTATAAATACCAAAAAAATATTTTCTAGCTTCGTATTGATGATACGGTCCTAACAAAACTAATTTCGTCGAATTCTGAGACCGTTGGAAAAAAGGCCATTTTCCAGTCGATTAAAATCAACTGAAACTGGTCAAACGCGTTTTCTTTTGCCATGCTCACATATTGATTCGAAAAATTATGAAATTTGAAACCTAGCAATAACTTGACATCACGGACCCAACAAAAGTGGTTTCGTCGAAATCGGAGGTCGTTTGCAAAATTTCCATTTTTAAGGGCCAGAATTCCATAGCGACTATTCTGAATTTTCAACTGGACATAACTTTTGATTACTGCTATGAAATTTCAGTTTCTCGATTCGTTGGAAAGATATTCTCGATTAGATTCTATTATTTTTGGTTTCGCTAAAATCCGGTTTATTTTGAATCCTGTATATTCATTTGAAGTTTGAAATCGAATTATCGAACTATCGCACCATTTCCAGTTCCTTTTATAATTATAAATAATTATTTATATTCTAACGATGATTTATATAAATATATACGTTTGAATTCTATTCAAAATAAATTTCTCGTCATTATTATTTAAAATAATTCATTTCAAATTTCGAAATTCGCTAAAATGGCCAAAATAAAAATTTTAAATTGGCTCGGATTTTCCGGGTTATTACATCCAATGAAAAATTTTCTACTCAATTATAAACATCGTTCATAAATTCAACTACTTGTTTTTATTTCTAAAAACAAGTTAATATTTTCCTAGCTAAATCTGAAATTCAATTTCTATTCGGAAAAAAAAACTATTCTTCCTTTTTAAATCTAAAAATCCCTTTTATGATATCTTTAAATATCAATCTTGTAACACCCCGTGAATTCTATAACCGTGAAATTCATAAATTAAAGTATAACTATTTTCAAGTCAGAGAATTAAGGGAAACGGGATACGCCATTGCGTTCGTCTCGGAAAAATACGCGAAATAGAGTCCGAGTTTTCGAAAATCGGAGTCCGTATGACCAAGATATGGCCTCCGGAAGTTTCAGAATTAGGTTTAAAATTCGAACAGACGAAAACAGCTCAGAAAAAATAATTCAAAATTCAAAATCGGACCCAATTGGCCAAGGCGGGAAAATTCCCGCCTAAGACACCCAGGTCGACTTGGCAGTCGACCTGGGCTAGCCAGGTCGACAGGGCAGTCGACCTGGGTAACCCGTGTCGACTGCCAAGTCGACACGGTGTCGACTAGGCTGTCGACCTGGCCCCAGAGCCAGGTCGAACCCAGCCCACCCTGGCTGGCCTGGTCTGTGTTTGGTCGATTTTATGAGTCTTCCTTTGTCACTAGGGCTAGGTGTCAGCTCCTTGTTGGTCTCTCCTTCAAACGAACGGCTATTATTGAACCAAGCTTCATCGACGGTCTAAATCAACTCACAAACTCTATAAAAAGGACCTAAGGCTAACCCTAATTCACACAAACTAAAATGAAGCTGAGACCGTCATGTTGCTGAGGAGAGACTAAAGATAGCCGTCGGAAATAGAGAGACAATTAGGGATAAATCAAAAGCTTAAAGCAACGTCAAATCAAGCAAAACAACTCCTACAACAAAGGATAGCATCTCCAAATTCAAAATTCAGATTTCTGAATTGAAGATTCATCATACGCTGTAAGTAGAGTGCTATTCCGATATGAATTAAATAATTGTGTTGATTTGTGTAATGGAATTGTGGCGATAATAATCTATATTTGTATGTTGCTTTGATGCAAAACGATTTGGGAATATTATGGTATACGATTGGATATTCACAAGTACGCGATTTGCGTTGGAAACGAGATGGAATTGTGGCGATAAGGACTTATATTTGTATGTTATTTTGATTCTAACGATTTGGCAATGCTATGGTTTGATTCATACAAGTATGTGGCTTATGTTGACAACCACATGTTGTGGAATTTTGATTGGGACTTATGCAAGCATATGATTCATATTGAAAAACTACATGTTTGTGGTGGTTATTTACAACACCCATTTGATAATTGCAAGTATATGATTCATGTTAACAACTATATGTTGTAATAATTTGTTTAAGATTCATGCAAGTATATGATTCATGTTAACAACTATATGTTATGATATTTTAATTGGAATTCATGCAAGTATATGATTCATGTTAACAACTATATGTTATGATATTTTAATTGGAATTCATGCAAGTATATGATTCGTTATTATGCTAATATGGAGTACATACTTTTATGACCACTTTTGGTGTGTAATTGAATCGACTAAGTAATATGATTCATATGAAGTTATGTTGGAATTGGCATCATAGTTCAAGTATAAAAATCATATTTTTGTGATAGTGACAAAAGCACGCATCTTTGTAAATTTGTATTAATTTTATGAACATGACTAAACTATGTTCGTTATTTTGCCCATTTGAAAAACATGTTTTTAGGCTCATGTTGTTATCATAAGTTACATTAGAATTACATCAGAATTACATTCCTCTTGCAAGTTTACATAGATAAAATAAAAACCATGATGTAAGTACCTTTCTGTTAACATGTAGTGATTTTATGAACCCGATTAGTTTATGCCTAAATAAAAATATAGGCTTATATTTCTAGTCAAGGCCCTGTGCCAATAATAATGATATCTAATTTAGTTAGATTCTTAATGTCAAGTTTACATGAGTAGTTGAACCTATGATTCATGTTTAAGTTTATGCCATTATCATATGACTAATTCATGTTTAAGTACTGCTTATGCCATAATCATATGAATAAAATAATTCATGTTTAAGTAATGTCTATGCATTAACCATATGAATAGAATGATTTATGTTTAAGTATTGTTTATGCTATGATTATATGGATAAAATGATTCATGTTATGCCATGATTACATGAACAGATCAAAAACCATGATTTCATGTTTGGGTATATTTGTGCCATGATTATGTGAATAGATTAAAAATCATGATTAAGTTGGAATAATTCTAGTTGAACTATACTTTTGTAACAAAAGTAAGCACCTTTGTAAACATATAGTAATTTTATAAACATGATTTTCTTATGTTTGACATTATGCCTATGTAAAAATATAGGTTTATGTTGTAGTTAAGACTATGTGTCAATAATGATATCTAATTTAGTTAGATTCTTAACTTAACTACAAGTTTACATGGTTTGATTCATGTCACTTATGCTTTATGACCAAAGTATATGTTACTACAATGCAAGTACACCAGTTTCTATTTTGTAGTTCCAACGTTATGTTGCAAGTTCATGCGTTCACATTCCCCTTTTTGTGTATATAATCACGTTTTAAGCCTCCCCTTTTTCACGTGGCTAAGTTGGGCTTAAAAGGCTAAGCCCAACATATATTATAATAAAAGAACGTATTAAACGGGGGAAATAGCGTTGGGCCAAATTAATTAATAATTGAAAATATAAAAGTAGATGGGCCCAAATTCAAGAATGGGTTGGGCCCATGATTGGTGTAAACCTTTACACCATTAGCTTAAATTGATTTTGAATAATGTGCCGCAAATATTTACATATAAGAAAATAAAGAAAAGAGACAAAATATGTAAATGTAGAAAATACGATGTGTTTAACCCGAGGTTGGATTGAGTTGTGATGTAAACCTGCCCGGAACCGCCCGGCTGTCCAGTAGTCACAACAATACCTATCCAATGTGGGTGGTTAAACACGGAGCCCAATAAGGACCCGAGGTTAGACTGAGTTGTGGCGTAAGACTGCCCGGACCCAACCGGCAACAGGCAGCCACAACAATACCTGTCTAATGTGAGAGGTCAAGGCTTTAATAAGACAATTAAGGCTGAGTCAGGATTGATAGGATTAAGTAAATTATATTAATACTTAATCAAAATGGAACATGCTAAACTAAACAGACTGATTGGGGGGTTAGGTTTATAAAACACTTAACCAACTTAGCATGTTGGCTAGAAATAGAAAACCTAGTAGCGGAGGACCCTTTTCGCAGTAACCCTACAAGGTATCATGATACCCTGAAACTAGGCAGGGTGGGGCACGATTATTGGGCTGATTGTAAGAGGTCAAATCGACGGCGGTGGTGCAGCAGTGTAGGTTCTAACGGGGTGCGGGCGTGCACACACTCCGGCGCAGAAAAATAAGGCACTGGGCACCAGTAGCATACCTGTGCATTCTAGGATTGTGTCGGGCCGCCACCATGGGACTTGATACACCCCATGGTGGGACCAGCATAGGTAACTACAACATCGGGGGCCGTAAGACACATGTAACTATGCGAGTAGGAGCCGATCATCATAAAATGGATCACTTCACCCTGGTTATGGGGTGCCTGTTGGGAACTAGTTTATATGGGTAAGAGATTAATATGGGGTACGATAGTATATTCGACCCTAGACAACTTAACTAAGTTTATGGTGCTTTCCCATTTCTAGTTTATACTTATCATACCCAGTTCTTTATTCATAGACTGAATAGTCCTAGACTTACTCAGGCTTTATGTCTGACTCTACTTTTCTTTCGTCCTCTTTTCTTCCGTTCCCCCCCCCCCCCCCAGGTCCACAGGGAGGGAATACCGCAGCTTGAGCAGCCTTCATATCCAGCTTGAAGAGAAAGAATGTATTGCTTGGATCTTTTCATTTTGGACTATGGCTTTGGATAGCAATTATGGGACTTTTGCAGTTTATTTATGTTTTCTTTATGCTTCTTTAAATAATGTAATCAAGACAGTTATGAAGATGTTATGTTTTTTGGAAGTATTGTAAAACAAATTATGGCATGGATTGTGTAACACATATTTTAATGAAATAAAAGTTGTTGTTTTCCGTTGTTCAAAAATATGTGTTCTTATATCTGTCTTGTATATCTGTGACTTATACTTATAAACCTCCACCAAAATTAGGGCATTCCCTTTGAGAGTGACCCTAACGGAGGTGGGGTGTTTCACTTGGTATCAGAGCATAGGTTTACCAGATAAGACAAAAAGTTTCGAAAATTTATTTTCAAAAAGGAAATTTAAAGAAGCATTTTTAAAAGAAAAATATTATTTTATTTTAAAAAAGGCAAAGTCCCCCCCAAAGTCATAGGAACTCTCTCTTATCCTTCGTTTTGAATCTATCCTTTCTGT
Source organism: Allium sativum (assembly GCA_030737875.1). Classification (NCBI taxonomy): domain Eukaryota; kingdom Viridiplantae; phylum Streptophyta; class Magnoliopsida; order Asparagales; family Amaryllidaceae; genus Allium; species Allium sativum. The sequence continues at coordinate 789,703,161 of CM060920.1, read as the reverse complement.
TTCAGCATGTCTGGAAACCTTACTTCCCAGCTGCTGACGCTTTCACTCCTCCTCCTCCATGTGAACCAGCAAGCGGAAGAGTCTCAGAGTAGGAAGACGAATAATAGTCAAACAAGAAAGGATCGTAACAGTAATAATAAGAAACGAGAAAAAAGGAAATGCAATTTTTGTGGTACGGAAGGGCACATAGCCAAGGATTGTAGAAAGAGGAAAAGAAAGCAAGGAGAATGTTTTCATGGTGGGGAGACTGGACACATCAGCGAAAACTGCCCTGAGAAGACAGACTTTGAGAAGGGTGGGAAAGACAACAAGTCCCGAGAGAAGAGGAAGTGTAAATTCTGTGGCAAAGTGGGGCACTTAGTGAAAGATTGCCGGAAAAAGAAGGCCAAGATGAATGGTGGGTGCTTTTCTTGCGGTGAGACAGGCCACATGGCTAAGGACTGCCCAAAGAAACTAGGTATAAATACTTCTGTAGAAAGTGTAGTTTATCTTTATGATCACCCCATTCGCACTTTATTTGATTCTGGCGCATCACACTCCTTTATCTCATCTGCTTTAGTTAGAATCTCTGCACCTAAAAACTAGTATGGTAGAGGACCCCTTAATTGTTTCAAACCCAATTGGGGGCCCAGCTCATTTGTCTATGATCTGTTTGGCATTGAAAATTTCTATTCTAAGCGTAGAATTTAAACGTAGTGCCTTTGTTTTGGGCTTTTCGGGATATGGTTTGATTTTGGGCATGGGTTGGCTATCCAGTAATGGGGCCATCCTTGATTGTGAGAAAAGGGTTGTCAGGCTCCTAACCCAGCTCGGTAATACTTTGGAAATTTCTTGTAATCCCTCGTATGCGGTTATGCTTAGTTACCTTGAATCGCTAGATGCCTCTGTTGAAAATTTGCAATCGGTTAGAGTGGTCCGGGAATATCCGGATGTCTTCGAAGAGGTGAAGGGCTTGCCTCCGAAGCGGGAGATAGACTTCCGCATATATCTTGTAGATAATGCAAAGCCCGTTGCGTTGCCTGTTAGACACATGGCTCCACGGGAAAGGAAAGAGCTCAGTAAACAGATTAAAGAGCTTCTAGAGAAGGGGTTCATTAGAAGGAGCATTTCAGAATGGGGCGCTCCAGTAGTGTTTGCCACTAAGGCAGAAGGTTCATTTCGCTTATGCATGAGTTGTAAAGAATCACCTTAGTAAATACATTTGGCAACATAGTTGACATTTGTTTATTTTCAAGAGATAATTCATCTATGTGGAATACCTTCTAGTAAGTGAACAAGATCCAAGATTCACTAGTGAATTTTGGAGAGCTTGCATGGAACCATGAGTACGCAGTTATGCTTGAGCCAAGTATACTAGAAGGAGAATAAGTGAAAGTGGAACGAGAGGCAATAGTGAAATAGGTTCCAACTCATATTTTGGAAACAAGAATTAAGAAGCTACGAAATTGTGAAGTTAAAGACGGACAAAGCATAATGGAGTTAAGCTCAAGAAATGCGACTTAGAAGATTGAAGACTAGGTTCGTGCATCATATCTCTTCTTAAGAGTATATCCTTGATCCCTCTCTTCCTGTAGAGCTTACTTGCGTGCTATCTTTTGTGTATATCCTCTCGGTCCCCTTCTCAATCCAATTTCTGTTGCAAACCCCATAGGGAGTTTGACACATCTGTTAGTAACACATGTTGGGGCTTGAGGGTGTTCGTTGGATTGACCAAACTTTTTGGGTTTTATAGGATACGGGTTGGTCTTAGGAAGGGACTTCCTTGTGACCTAAAAGGATTCCATCATGCTTAGTTTCCTAGAATCATATATGGTGGTTGGGTTGAGTAATTCTTTAGGTGTCAGTCTGATGTTGATTTCGGTCTTCGGGGCTGATGCTTAGAGAGTTCTCCTCCTAATCAATATATATGTGGCATAGATTTCCAGTTTTGACATTGCTTAATGGACACAAAGTTTTTACTTGCTTCGTTCGACTATACCTTTAGATAGGAACAATTGGGAAAATGGCCTATAGATTAGAGCTACCCGAAAAATTGGCCGGAGTTCACAACGTCTTTCACGTTTCACATCTCCGAAAATGTCTACATGAGTCTGCTGAAGTGGTAGAGCCAGATATCCTAGAAGAAGCTGAAGTGGAACGCGAAGCAACCGTGAGGAAAGTTCCAACACGCATATTAAAACGGAAGTAAAAAAAAGCTACGCAACCGCGAAGTCAAGCTCGTCAAAGTTCAGTGGAGCGACGCCGAGGAAGATGCAACTTGGGAAACTAAAGCTAGAATACGCGCTGCCTACCCTTTTCTTTTCGAGGGTACATCCTTGATCTTTCTTTTTCCTTAAGTTGCGCTTTTATCCATCTTTTTAGGTATATCTCCTCGACCCTATCTTTTAGGTAGAAACTCTATGGATGAAAACATGTAGTTAAAACATGTTATGGATGATGGTTGCAAGTGGTTGCAAGTGATTGCTAGTGGTTGCTCGTGGTTGCATATACACACACAATCTAGGTTTTAGATCGGCTCAGTCACTTCATATTGCATATGCATATATGTTTGCATTCGTATATGGTTGAACTTTAATGTGTTGTCATATGGATGTTGCATTTATATGAATGATTGTGCACTCATGTAGAATCATGAATAGGAGGATTTGCATACATAATGGATTCATGGCACTTACATAATTTGCATTAAGGAGGTCAACTGAATCAGTAGACCGCCTGATTTTGCATTAGATAAGTACATGTTCACACACACACTTCGCATATGATCATGAAGCATTAGAAGTCTTTTAAGGACAATGGATGCTCGTGTTTGATGGATGAGTAGATGGATGATTGGATGTTAGGATGTACATTCTTCCGGAACTTGAAGATTTCGGGGACGAAATCCTTTTAAGTGGGGGAGAATGTAACACCCCGTGAATTCTATAACCGTGAAATTCATAAATTAAAGTATAACTAATTTCAAATCAGAGAATTAAGGGAAACGGGATACGCCATTGCGTTCGTCTCGGAAAAATACGCGAAATAGAGTCTGAGTTTTCGAAAACCGGAGTCCGTATGACCAAGATATGGCCTTCGGAAGTTTCAGAATTAGGTTTAAAATTTGAACAGACGAAAACAGCTCAGAAAAACTAATTCAAAATTCAAAATCGGACCCAATTGACCAAGGCGGGAAAATTCCCTCCTAAGGCACCCAGGTCGACTTGGCAGTCGACCTGGGCTAGCCAGGTCGACAGGGCAGTCGACCTGGGTAACCCGTGTCGACTGCCAAGTCGACACGGTGTCGACTGGGCTGTCGACCTGGCCCCAGAGCCAGGTCGAACCCAGCCCACCCTGGCTGGCCTGGTCTGTGTTTGGTCGATTTTCTGAGTCTTGCTTTGTCACTAGGGCTAGGTGCCAGCTCCTGGTTGGTCTCTCCTTCAAACGAACGGCTATTATTGAACCAAGCTTCATCGACGGTCTAAATCAACTCACAAACTCTATAAAATGGACCTAAGGCTAACCCTAATTCACACAAACTAAAATGAAGCTGAGACCGTCATGTTGCTGAGGAGAGACTAAAGATAGCCGTCGGAAATAGAGAGACAATTAGGGATAAATCAAAAGCTTAAAGCAACGTCAAATCAAGCAAAACAACGCCTACAACAAAGGATAGCATCTCCAAATTCAAAATTCAGATTTCTGAATTGAAGATTCATCATACGCTGTAAGTAGAGTGCTATTCCGATATGAATTAAATAATTGTGTTGATTTGTGTAATGGAATTGTGGCGATAATAATCTATATTTGTATGTTGCTTTGATGCAAAACGATTTGGGAATATTATGGTATACGATTGGATATTCGCAAGTACGCGATTTGCGTTGGAAACGAGATGGAATTGTGGCGATAACGACTTATATTTGTATGTTATTTTGATTCTAACGATTTGGCAATGCTATGGTTTGATTCATACAAGTATGTGGCTTATGTTGACAACCACATGTTGTGGAATTTTGATTGGGACTTATGCAAGCATATGATTCATATTGAAAAACTACATGTTTGTGGTGGTTATTTACAACACCCATTTGATAATTGCAAGTATATGATTCATGTTAACAACTATATGTTGTAATAATTTGTTTAAGATTCATGCAAGTATATGATTCATGTTAACAACTATATGTTATGATATTTTAATTGGAATTCATGCAAGTATATGATTCATGTTAACAACTATATGTTATGATATTTTAATTGGAATTCATGCAAGTATATGATTCGTTATTATGCTAATATGATGTACATGCTTTTATGACCACTTTTGGTGCGTAATTGAATCGACTAAGTATTATGATTCATATGAAGTTATGTTGGAATTGGCATCATAGTTCAAGTATAAAAATCATATTTTTGTGATAGTGACGAAAGCACGCATCTTTGTAAATTTGTATTAATTTTATGAACATGACTAAACTATGTTCGTTATTTTGCCCATTTGAAAAACATGTTTTTAGGCTCATGTTGTTATCATAAGTTACATTAGAATTACATTAGAATTACATTCCTCTTGCAAGTTTACATAGATAAAATAAAAACCATGATGTAAGTACCTTTCTGTTAACATGTAGTGATTTTATGAACCCGATTAGTTTATGCCTAAATAAAAATATAGGCTTATATTTCTAGTCAAGACCTTATGCCAATAATAATGATATCTAATTTAGTTAGATTCTTAATGTCAAGTTTACATGGTTAGTTGAACCTATGATTCATGTTTAAGTTTATGTCATTATCATATGACTAATTCATGTTTAAGTACTGCTTATGCCATAATCATATGAATAAAATAATTCATGTTTAAGTAATGTCTATGCATTAACCATATGAATAGAATGATTTATGTTTAAGTATTGTTTATGCTATGATTATATGGATAAAATGATTCATGTTATGCCATGATTACATGAATAGATCAAAAACCATGATTTCATGTTTGGGTATATTTGTGCCATGATTATGTGAATAGATTAAAAATCATGATTAAGTTGGAATAATTCTAGTTCAACTATACTTTTGTAACAAAAGTAAGCACCTTTGTAAACATATAGTAATTTTATAAACATGATTTGCTTATGTTTGACATTATGCCTAAGTAAAAATATAGGTTTATGTTGTAGTTAAGACTATGTGTCAATAATGATATCTAATTTAGTTAGATTCTTAACTTAACTACAAGTTTACATGGTTTGATTCATGTCACTTATGCTTTATGACCAAAGTATATGTTACTACAATGCAAGTACACCAGTTTCTATTTTGTAGTTCCAACGTTATGTTGCAAGTTCATGCGTTCACATTCCCCGTTTTGTGTATATAATCACGTTTTAAGCCTCCCCTTTTTCACGTGGCTAAGTTGGGCTTAAAAGGCTAAGCCCAACATATATTATAATAAAGAACGTAGTAAACGGGGGAAATAGCGTTGGGCCAAATTAATTAATAATTGAAAATATAAAAGTAGATGGGCCCAAATTCAAGAATGGGTTGGGCCCATGATTGGTGTAAACCTTTACACCATTAGCTTAAATTGATTTTGAATAATGGGCCGCAAATATTTACATATAAAAAAATAAAGAAAAGAGACAAAATATGTAAATGTAGAAAATACGATGTGTTTAACCCGAGGTTGGATTGAGTTGTGATGTAAACCTGCCCGGAACCGCCCGGCTGTCCAGTAGTCACAACAATACCTATCCAATGTGGGTGGTTAAACACGGAGCCCAATAAGGACCCGAGGTTAGACTGAGTTGTGGCGTAAGACTGCCCGGACCCAACCGGCAACAGGCAGCCACAACAATACCTGTCTAATGTGAGAGGTCAAGGCTTTAATAAGAAATTAAGGCTGAGTCAGGATTGATAGGATTAAGTAAATTATATTAATACTTAATCAAAATGGAACATGCTAAACTAAACAGACTGATTGGGGGGTTAGGTTTATAAAACACTTAACCAACTTAGCATGTTGGCTAGAAATAGAAAACCTAGTAGCGGAGGACCCTTTTCGCAGTAACCATACAAGGTATCATGATACCCTGAAACTAGGCAGGGTGGGGCACGATTACTGGGCTGATTGTAAGAGGTCAAATCGACGGCGGTGGTGCAGCAGTGTAGGTTCTAACGGGGTGCGGGCGTGCACACACTCCGGCGCAGAAAAATAAGGCACTGGGCACCAGTAGCATACCTGTGCATTCTAGGATTGTGTCGGGCCGCCGCCATGGGACTTGATACACCCCATGGTGGGACCAGCATAGGTAACTACAACATCGGGGGCCGTAAGACACATGTAACTATGCGAGTAGGAGCCGATCATCATAAAATGGATCACTTCACCCTGGTTATGGGGTGCCTGTTGGGAACTAGTTTATATGGGTACAGAGATTAATATGGGGTACGATAGTATATTCGACCCTAGACAACTTAACTAAGTTTATGGTGCTTTCCCATTTCTAGTTTATACTTATCATACCCAGTTCTTTATTCATAGACTGAATAGTCCTAGACTTACTCAGGCTTTATGTCTAACTCTACTTTTATTTCGTCCTCTTTTCTTCCGTTCCCCCCCCCCCCAGGTCCATAGGGAGGGAATACCGCAGCTTGACCAGCCTTCATATCCAGCTTGAAGAGAAAGAATGTATTGCTTGGATCTTTTCGTTTTGGACTATGGCTTTGGATAGCAATTATGGGACTTTTGCAGTTTATTTATGTTTTCTTTATGCTTCTTTAAATAATGTAATCAAGACAGTTATGAAGATGTTATGTTTTTTGGAAGTATTGTAAAACAAATTATGGCATGGATTGTGTAACACATATTTTAATGAAATAAAAGTTGTTGTTTTCCGTTGTTCAAAAATATGTGTTCTTATATCTGTCTTGTATATCTGTGACTTATACTTATAAACCTCCACCAAAATTAGGGCATTCCCTTTGAGAGTGACCCTAACGGAGGTGGGGTGTTTCAAATCTCTAGGGCCAGTGATATTTAAATACCCAAATAAGCAAACCATCAATCCAATTCAACACATCACACAAATATGTAAACAGTAATAAATAAATTTGAGGAATCCAGTTGGATCCCTCCAACCTATTTTTCCTGCATCCACAGATGTTAGTCACATAAATACTACCAATCCTGCTTAAAGGCAGGATATCGCGGTATAAAAGGAGATCCACTTATATACGTGGGCGTAGGGTCATCCGCTAATGATACTGCGGGCATCCGCTAATAGTATTGCGGGAAATCTAATATATATATATATACACAATAATAGCGACAACCACCAAACCTACGTAACTAATATATATTATATATAATAACCACAATGATTCAATAATCCATGCACGCATTCAAACAGTCAACCATTTATTTTTAAGGATAAAATTAAATTAAATAACTTTTAAGTGAGATTTACTCACCTGATTTATTTGCGAGGAACACCCAGTTTATTTCCATATCATTGCAGCTACGAATCCATTCGCATGAATCTATTTTACACCAATGATTATTTAACTTTAATTAATTTATAAACGATTATTTTTTACTAATAAATTAATAATTCTATGTATATTAAAATTTTGGTAAAACATATACCTTGTTGTTTTGTAAAGTAATCGATCCATTTGTCCGCACCATTTCAAAACCCTTCGAAGACACAACCAATCGATCTCCCCCATCTCTCTGTAAACCGCGAGCTCAAACTTGGGTCGACGCTGCTCAAATCGAACACAAAACAAATGATCAGACCCCAACAAAACGAAATCGCACCCAAAAAAATCTAAACCCCCTTCCGCAAACTCTGAACAAACCCACGAGACATCGACAATCTCCTCGAACTGATTGTCGCAGCCATCCTCGGGCGTTTCCAGCTTGAGTCGAGAGCCAGGAGGTCTTGGTTTCAATCGCGGATACTGATTCCAATTTGGATTTTGATTTATGTCTTCTTTTTTCTTCTTGGTGGAATGATTCGATTTTGACTATAAATAAAGAGAAATGAAAAAGAAATGAAATGGAAAGGGATTGAAATGTTTTCTGTTGATTTGTGAAAGTAGGAAACAACGAAAGGTATATGTCTCATTTTATCGACGCGGCGAGGGAGCAAAACATACCATCCATTAAAAGCTTGTTTCCTTGATATTAGATGTAGGAGACAAAACACGATGTGAAGGAGGGAATAGGCTGCGTATAGGTCGGCCGTTTATTTTGTATTTATTTTGATTTTAAAAATAGAAATTTCTTTAATTTAAATTACTGGTTGGTTTCGAACTCTATTTTTAGTGTAGCGACCGTCATCCTTAAGGTTATACTACTATTCTAGACACACCGGAAAATATTTCGAAGTCTAATTTGCTTGTCTGGAAAAGATACCAATTTAATTGACTATTTAAATTAAATCCGACTGATTAAACTATAAATTGATATCAAACAATTTAAATACATCGATAATTAATTACTATTATCGTTCTAATTCAACGTAGGTTTTATATTTGTAAACTGAATTGTTTCGATTCAATTTTTAATTCTGAATTCAATTATTATTGTTTTGTATTACGATACCCGATATACTCGATATTAATTCGTATATTAATTTTTAAATCAATAAATTCAGTACAAAAATTTATTTACATTTCCAATTCAAAATAAATTTAAATATACAAAATAAATTGGCAAAAATCTGGGAGTTACATTCCTTCCCTCTTAAAAGAATTTCGTCCCCGAAATTACTAAGACAGAAGAAATGTCACAGACCCGTTAACTTTCCAAATACCCACTTTTCTATAACTCAGTATTCCAAATTCTATAAATCAAGTCTCATACACTTTAAGTTTTCATGTAATATTCAATTCCAGTTCATTTAACTGGTTTCCATCATTTTGATTTATTTAACTTGCTTAAGTTAAATTTAGATTTTAGAATTCAATTTCCTGGGTTTTTATTTCAAATCCTTTTTGAAATCACATAAATATATCCACATATATTTAGAACCGTCCCAAATTCAACATTTGAATTTTCCAAGACAACTTGTTTTAAAAATAAATTTCAATTCCACATTTCACTATGTAGCAATCCATCATGTAGAAACCCGAAAATGAATACCGATAATTCTACAGTCGTCATCAGAATTATTTCCCAGTGACCGAAGTGAATTCAATGCTTTATTACTTTCAAAATTCATACAAAAAAGATCTTTATCCAAAAATCTTTCCAAGACAATGCTATATTACTTTAATATACTTTGGGATAATATTTTCCAACCTTCCGGTTTTAAAATTCCAATTCTGGCTTGAATTCAATTCAATTTCATCTTATTTGTATATACAAGTTCTATTGGGTTACATATAACCATTTCAATTTCAATTTAAAATCTAATTGTATTATAATAATAACATCTGACAAAACCGCAAATTATAATAATTTCGAAAAAATTATTCCTTTATATAAAAATATAGTTCTGGGTAAAATTATTTCATTTACCCATCTTTTAAAACAATGTCGTGTCAACTCTTCTGTCCAAGTGTTTAGAAACTCCTATCGACGTCGTGGCATCCCACGATTCGACCAGAATTTTTAAACCACCCAACAGACAAGACAACACAATATAAAACAATTTTTATATCAACTTACAAATACGCTCTCTCATATATACACTCAACTCATTATAGGGTACTACTGACCCTATCTCTAATGAGTAAACCCCCACAAAAGCCTAGGTGTTCGCTCAACCTAAGCTTTGATACCAACTGTAACAGCCCGCAAATCAGTACTATCTGAGTTGACTAATACAACACACGTCCAACCCAAATAACACAGAACTACGAGTAATTAGGGTTAAAGAAAATAGAAAAGATAGAAGATGAGAAGAAATAACAATACAGAACCTCGCAATGGAACGAATAAAATATATTATATCACATAAGTTTTGAAATACAAAATTTTATAGCATATATACGTACCATCATCAGAGTACAATACAATATTTGTTACAGCGGAAATAACTTTAAACAACTAACGTTGAAGCCTCCTGCTTCAAGCTCCTCCAGGTGTATCTGTAAAGCCTGAAACACTTGACTGCCCGTACAAATTTGGGCACCCAAAAGTTTATTTTGTTTGTTTTCCTAAACTCTTGGGTGCCCAAATTTGTACGGGCAGTCAAATGTTTCAGGCTATACAGATACACCTGGAGGAGCTTGAAGTAGGAGGCTTCAACATTAGTTATTTAAAGTTATTTCCGCTGTACCAAATGCTGTATTGTACTCTGATGATGGTACGTATATATGCTATAAAATTTTGTATTTCAAAACTTATGTTATATAATATATTTTATTCGTTCCGCTATGAGGTTCTGTATTGTTATTTCTGCTCATCTTCTATCTTTTCTATTTTCTTTAACCCTAATGACTCGTAGTTCTGTGTTATTTGGGTTGGACGTGTGTTGTATTAGTCAATTCAGATAGTAAGGATTTCCGGGCCGTTACATGTAGTGTGAGTTTCAGCAATTAAATAAGCACAGAAAACAATAACTATCATTATGTAAATGAAATATCATTTCAAGTCATGTGTATGTCGGTGTGTCATATTTGCATATAGAGTGCTAACATTTCAATAACATTTCAAATACAGTTAATTCACTTTCAAGAAAACATTAGTCAGGTGTGAGTTGAACTCACCTTTGGTGGCAGAGAAATAGAGATGATTACTGATAGACGCAGAATCGAAACAACACCGCAACTTCAATGAACTGAACAAACAATTTACAGTCAACATACGTAAAAATGCAGCGAAGTTTGATTTTTTAAAAAAATATAAAAGTATTTTTTTTCGGACAGATCATTTGCTAATCAACTTTTTTTTCCTTTTTTTTATAAAGGCTCAAAGGTGTGTGGAAAAATGGAGTGCATTTGAATGGCACTATGTAACCATATGTAACAACCCGTAAAATGTGAGCCAGTTTGAAATTTTTATTTTGGCCATTTTAGCGAGTTTTGATTATTTAAAATGAATTATTTTAAATAATAACGACGAGAAAATTTAATTCAAATGGAATTCGACGTATATATTATATACGCCGTCGTTAGAATATAAATAATTATATATAATTATAAATAGAATTGAAAATGGCGCGGTAGTTCGATAATTCGATTTCAAACTTCAATTGAATGTACCGGGTGCAAAACAATCCGGATTTTAGTGAAACCAAAAATAATGGAATCTAATAGTGAATATCTTTCTAACGAATCCGAAAAATCAAGATTTCATATCAGGAATCAAAAGATATGTCCAGTTGAAATTTCTGAATAGTCGCTATGGAATTCAGACCCTTAAAAATGGACATTTTGCAAACGAGCTCGGATTTCGACGAAACCACTTTCGTTGGGTCCGTGATGTTAAGTTATTGCTAGATTCCAAATTTCATAATTTTTCGAATCAATATGTGAGCGTGGCATAGGAAAACGTGTTTTGACCATTTCAGTTGATTTTAATCGACTGGAAATTGGCCATTTTTCTAACGGTCTCAGAATTCGACGAAACTAGTTTTGTTAGGACCGTATCGTCAATACGAAGCTAGAAAATATTTTTCTGGAATTTTTCTAGTTAGTATGTGACCCCGGTAATTTGAAATGTACGTTTAAAATTCAATATAGTGATTTAAATGTAAATTAAAAGGAAACTGATCGAAACGGTCGATTCAGCTTGCGGTACATATCCCATTGTGTTCGGAATGGGGGTGAAACGCTATGGGCGACAGGCGGTGGGCCTCGTTTCGAGGTCTTATGAAAAAGTCAACTTTAGGTTGAATTAAATAATAATAAAATAAAATAAAAAAAAAGGGAAATCCCCTTTCCTTTATCTCTGGCCCCCCCCCCCTAATTTTCATTTAAATCGAATCGAAAAAAAAAAGGAAAAAAAAAAAGGAGTGAACCCTCGATGACCAGTCGCCCCACCTGGAGGACCTCGCCGCCGCCTAGGGCAGGCGCACCCCCTCCGACCTCCTGACCTCGCGCCTTCCTCTCCCCTCGCGCTCATCTCCTTCCTCCCTTCGAATCGAAGACGCAAACGCCAGAGCCTCCCCCCACCGTGACGACCGCCGACGAATTGAAGGCCGCCAGCCCCCCCACCTCCTCGCGATGGCCCGCCACCCCACCACGCTGCGCCCCGGCACCAACCGCCACCTCCGGCAACGTCCCCCCCCCTTCTCTCTCTCACGCAGTAAGTATTTATTTATTTTTTTTATTTATTTATTTTATAAAACCTGATTTTAAATATTTTTAAAACCTGATTTTAAATATTTTTAAAACCTGATTTTAAATATTTTTAAAAACTGATTATAAAATATTTTTAAAAACTGATTTTAAACCATTTTTAAAAACTGATTTTAAACCATTTTTAAAAACTGATTTTAAAGCATTGTAAAAACTGATTTTTTTTATTATTTTAGATTTTAAAACTGAAATTTATAAATGATTTTAAAAACTAATTTAAAATGATTTTTAAAAACTGATTTAAAATGAAAATAAAAATCATACTTTTAAAAGGAGAAAAGACGGGATATTTATTATGTAAAAGGAGCAAGACATGATTTTTATATTTTTAAAGTAATAAAAATATGATTTTTATATTTTTAAAGTATTAAAAATATAATCTTTCATATAGTAGAAGGGTAAAAATGTGATTTTTATGGGTGTAGAGAGTTAAAAATATAATTTTTACATGATCGGGATATTAAAAATGTCACCTTTATATATGTAGAAAAATAAAAATGAGATTTTTATAAAGATGAAATCTTTAAATTTGAAAAAGCAAAGTCCACGTTTTTATAAAGGCGAAATCTTTTTATATAGTAGCGTAAATAAAAATTCGATTTTTATATAAAGAACTTTGAAATAAAAATTCGATTTTTATATAAAGAACTTTGAAATAAAAATTCGATTTTTATATAAAGAACTTTGAAATAAAAATTCGATTTTTATATAAAGAACTTTGAAATAAAAATTCGATTTTTATATATTGAATAACATAGTAAAAATTCGATTTTTACATTTGTAGTGAAAGCAGCAACGAAGGTGACAAAAAGGCGAAAAGACGAAGACTTCTGCAAATGTAGAGCCGTGGAGCTAGGATAGCTATAGGTGAGAATTTCTCACCTTTCAATTTAATTTTTCTAGTTATATATATATACTAGGATGCAGACGGTGCTTATTAGAAGCACCCGACACCCGTCCACAAACCATGGACTTGTTTGATTGGTTGTGTAGTTGGTTAGATTATTTGATTTGGATTCGATTGTTTTGGTGAGATGAAATTGATTTGATTGATGTGTGAATGGCGTGGGCCTTCACTAGACCGGGGATAAGGCTAGGCCTTGTCCCGTTTCGAGTATCGTGCCGTTATGCCGCCGAAATTTTCTAAAATATGTTAGAAAATAAAAATATCATTTTATTGTGTAAATGAATTGAATAGAAATTCATAGGTTGAAATAAAATGTTTTATCGTTAAAAATATAAATTTTAACGTGAATGTGAATAAATGAATAGTTATAAACAAATCGGCCGATTTGTTTGCATATACACTGATTTGACTGATATTGATTGGGTCGATAAATTTTACACATCGCCCAACTGCACAAATAAAATCTGTGTTTGATTGTTTGAAACCCCACACGGGTGTTGGGATGAAATTTGAAGTTCACTCATCCTGATTGATTGAATATGTCGATCGATTGATTGACAGGCTGTTATAGGCGTTGAATATCTATATTTGATGCCTTTACAGTGTAGTGCACTTTGGTTGATGGTTGATTATTTTCAATGTTATTATATACATGTGTTGTATGAAAATCCATATAATTAACTTTATATGGTAATTGATTGGGCCTCATTCCAATCGTGAAAATAAAGAATATTTTTATAATAAGAAATATTTGAAATAGAAATATTCGAAATGGAATATTTGAAAATTTCAATATATGAAGCCGTGTTGATTAGATGCGCCATTTTGACGTGAACGATATTTTTATCGATTTTATTCCTTTTGAAATGGATATTGAAAAGTAATTTTGAAATCAAATATTTCGAAATGAATTGAATTGAAAACGATTTCGAAATGAATTGAATTGAAAACGATTTCGAAATGAATTGAATTGAAAACGATTTCGAAATGAATTGAATTGAAAACGAATTCGAAATGAATTGAATTGAAAACGAATTCGAAATGAATTGAATTGAAAACGAATTCGAAATGAATTGAATTGAAAACGAATTCGAAATGAATTGAATTGAAAACGATTTCGAAATGAATTGAATTGAAAATGAATTCAAATTGAATTGAAATTTGAATTGAATTGAAATTTGAATTGAATTGAAATGAATTTTAAAACGGATTTATAAGGAAGGATTCAATTTTGCTTTGAATTGAAATGGAAGTTGAAATAGGTTTTGAAACGATTTTAAAACTATTTATATAATTCGTTTTAAATAAGAATCGACGAAGTATATATTATATATTATATATATAATATAATGGCCTAAATAGAACGCGCCGCGCCGCGGCAGTTCGTGAATTTCGACCATTTATTTCAAACGGACATTGCGGGAGATCCGACCGTCGGATTCTCCTAAAACCGGAACCGTTGGGTTCGTATCGAAAAGAGCTTTCTAATGAATGTTAGAAATTTGAAATCTAACGGTTGGATTTGGAATTATGTCCAAATCAAATTCGAAAAAGGTCGCTGTAAGTGCAGTTCGATGGCCATTGATGGAAATCGACTGTACGGGCCTTGATAAAATTATTAAAAATAGTAATAATTTGTGTAAAATCATAAGAAATGATTTAGAAAGAATTGGGATGAAAAACTCCATATTTGAAAAGATAAAAATAGGTTTTTATCGAAATGAACTAGTTTTGAACTAGAATTATAATTCTATTTATTTTTAAATAAATAAATTGAATTCGAAAAGGGTTTTAAAAGTAACCAAAATTCCAATGATTGCATTGGAGTGGATTTGAATCGAAATTGTCTTCGGAATATTTCGATGTTGGAATTCGTGATTATACAGGTGTTGTTATGGAAATTTGAAAGATATATATGTATATCGTTATTTCCAATACGACATTTGTTAGTCGTAGAATTCGATATTGAATATAAGCCGATATATTTTCTATTCAGAGCCTTGTATTGAATATCGAATGTGATTTGGGTTTGTCGTGAATGGTGTCTTCATTAACACTGTTCTTGAACCCAGTTGAGAAATGATTAAATCTTTTTATTTAGATTTAATGAAGTGTACCAATTAAATAACATTTAATTGGAATTGAATTGATATTGATTTTTGGGTTTATCGTGAACAGTGTTTTAAATAACACTTGTTCTTTAACCCGATAATTAATGAACGTGATTTGGGTTTGTCGTGAATGGTGTCTTCACTAACACTCTTCTTGAACCCAAGTGAGAAAAGATTAAATCTTTTTATTCAGATTTAATGAAGTGTACCAATTAAATAACATTTAATTGGAATTGAATCGATATTGATTTTTGGGTTTATCGTGGACAGTGTTTTAAATAACACTCGTTCTTTAACCCGACGATTAATGAATGTGATTTTGGGTTTATCGTGAACCGTGTTTTTAAATGACACTGATTCTTTAACCCAGTCAAAAGATTAAAACTAAGTGGAGTTTTAATGAATCTTTAATTAGATTGAAAAGATCGAGAATGGAGTATCACCAGTTTTTGCTCCAGGCGATAGTTAAATCTTTAATTGGATTTGAACGTGAAATTTAGAAACTAACTGTCGGTTAGCCAAGCAGAATGGTTTTCTGGATATTGATCTGATGTTGGTTTCGGCCTTCGGGGTTAATATTTGGGGAATTATTCTCTTGATTAATTTACGGTTAGTGACTAATGAATTGGAATGAGGCGTATGTTGTGTTTGTGTAACACTTATTTAAAATATACGCGAGTTATTCGGAAAGACCGGGTTTATCCCATTCTGAATAACTGATACGACGATAAGTCGAAGATGAAGACGATGGTCGAAGACCGGAGGTCTTCACGTCGTTTGGGTGATAACTGATGATCTTGATTGGGCTGTACACCCAAGAAGATGGAAACAGTTAGTGATCGTCCAGACGTACTTGGAGATCGATGGATATGCGGGGTACTAGGTGCCTCCGGTTTCGTTCAGGCCCAGAACGGACTTGTAAATGGACTGTGTGTCTGACATTGGATTTCATTCTGTGTGACTGATATCGGTTGCATAGAGTGGTTTGCCTGTGTGGCATGCTAAGATGCAAATGATCAAGGCTTCTGTTGAAAAGCAAAGTCTTGTGGTGATGATCAAAGCACGGCCTTTGTGGCGTAGCTTTGTGTAACGTTTACTTCGCGAGTTTCACACCCGGTATGAACCAAAAACGGGAGAAAGGACCTCAGGGAGGGCCTGCGTTTCTTCCTAGTTAGAAGTGGCGTCAGTGGTTTTACACGCCCTGACGAGTTTGACTTATGTGGTTGTTGCTGTTGCGAGGCGCCTCGGATTGATCGGTCGTTCTCGAACCGATGGAGTCATTTAGTGGCTCATTTACGCCCCAAAGGGCGGGGAAACGTAGTGTTCAGGCATTTTAATCCACAGCGGTGGACCGGCCCTGTCGCTCCTAGGGTCACTCGAGCTCTGATCCTGAGGCTGGGGCTAGGCAGTCTCGAATCGATTGAGGACTATCTTTTGCCTCGGTTCATAGATGGAAATCCAATTTCCAAATACGAGACTCTGCGGTTTTGATTGTATATCCTATATATGGCGACATAGTGGGATGGGGCGCTTATGCTGCCTATGATTGATACTTATGATTTGAAGTTGTTTTATACACTATGCACTTATTATAGTATCAAATGATTTGTTTTAAACGTATCAAGCATTCTTTGGCTGTTATAAGGGAAAACCCTATCCCCCGGTTTGCGTTGCATTGTGTGATAGGAACTGGGTCTTATAACAGCTTCATCTTTCTTTATTTAGCATTGCGCTGCTGTTTTATGCACTGGTATTCTTGGGAGGAAACCCGTTCCGTGTTATACGGCGTGGTCCCTTGATTTACCTAACTTTTAAAATAAAGAATAATAACTATTTTAGTTCTCACACCAGTCACATGACTGACCTGGAGTTTATTGTTTTAACCTAAACTCTGGGTGCCCTTATTTTGACACGGGCAGCTAGTAGTTTTGGTTTTGCAGATTTATATTCACAGGATCCTGGTTTACAGCTGGAACGATATCCGGAAAGCTTTGTATCCGTATATCTTCTTCTAGTTGTGTATTGTATTATTTTCCGCTGCGATGTATTTAAATGTAATTTAAATCTCTGATATTTCTGTGTAATATTCTTTTATACTCTGCATATTCTTGTAATCTGATGCATCGTTGTAATATACAATGAAATGTTCTTTTATATGCATTCTGTTGTGGCTTGTTCTCGAACTATCCGACGCTTTCCTTTACGGGGAAGTTGCGGGTCTTCACATTTGGTATCAGAGCTTTGGTTTACAAAGCAGAGAACAAGGCACATTAGAAACATACGAAAGAGTTCATCAGATATTGGATTAGCAATATCCAATGAGAATGACTCGTTAGAGATAGGATCAGTAGTATCCTAGAACGGGTGTGAAGAGTATATTTTTCTAATGAAAACAAACTTTTGTTTTGAAAATTTAAATCAATTATTCGTATTTGATTATCCATTTATATTGATGTGGACAATCCAGTATATATAGATTTTGCGTATACGTCTGATCCGCGTGTATTCGAAATTTTAATATATTGGATAGATATAGCATCACACTCTAGTCGCCCGAAGATGGTACTGATGATTGTCATGACATCATCAGTATTTATGTTCGTGTCTCGAAGGTGTGATTCTCTATATATTTCCATTAGGCTGGTGTGAGAACCCAAAACTTATATATAGCTAGAATACATCGTTGTGATTTGGCATCAAAAACATGATTTTTGTATATATATCAAATTATGAATTTGAAACGTTAAATTCACTAATTGATTGATGTTTGTGTTGTTTGTTTAGTTGTTTGCTAATTTTTAACCATTTATGCCTAATTTAACCAAATATTGATTGTATTGAAAATTGGTCGCGTTTGCTTGCATATACATATACTTATATTGAACAGGTCATAGCAAGGAGGCTAGAGCAGAGAATAAAATTTGTTTGCCCGACAAATAGGTACATGTTTACTACATAATTTCCTGTTTTGTTTGGGTGATGATGATTTTGTGAGCCTATTGGCTAGCCGCTTGGCTTTTTCTTTTTCTTTTTGAGATCTGAAGGACCGGGAACGCTATTTGCAATTTCCCGATGCTCCCATTGCAGGGGAGGTTATGGCGAAATTTTTCAAAAATTTAGGGAGTTAGCCAAATTTTTGAAATTTTGAAAATTCTCAGAAACTAAAGAGTTGGAGAATGGAAGCCTGATCGATCGTAGAGCTGAATAATCAAACCACTTTCGACTTTGTTCCTTTTCGGGGACGAAAAGTTTTAAGTGGGGGAGATTGTAACAACCCGTAAAATGTGAGCCAGTTTGAAATTTTTATTTTGGCCATTTTAGCGAGTTTTGATTATTTAAAATGAATTATTTTAAATAATAACGACGAGAAAATTTAATTCAAATGGAATTCGACGTATATATTATATACGCCGTCGTTAGAATATAAATAATTATATATAATTATAAATAGAATTGAAAATGGCGCGGTAGTTCGATAATTCGATTTCAAACTTCAATTGAATGTACCGGGTGCAAAACAATCCGGATTTTAGTGAAACCAAAAATAATGGAATCTAATAGTGAATATCTTTCTAACGAATCCGAAAAATCAAGATTTCATATCAGGAATCAAAAGATATGTCCAGTTGAAATTTCTGAATAGTCGCTATGGAATTCAGACCCTTAAAAATGGACATTTTGCAAACGAGCTCGGATTTCGACGAAACCACTTTCGTTGGGTCCGTGATGTTAAGTTATTGCTAGATTCCAAATTTCATAATTTTTCGAATCAATATGTGAGCGTGGCATAGGAAAACGTGTTTTGACCATTTCAGTTGATTTTAATCGACTGGAAATTGGCCATTTTTCTAACGGTCTCAGAATTCGACGAAACTAGTTTTGTTAGGACCGTATCGTCAATACGAAGCTAGAAAATATTTTTCTGGAATTTTTCTAGTTAGTATGTGACCCCGGTAATTTGAAATGTACGTTTAAAATTCAATATAGTGATTTAAATGTAAATTAAAAGGAAACTGATCGAAACGGTCGATTCAGCTTGCGGTACATATCCCATTGTGTTCGGAATGGGGGTGAAACGCTATGGGCGACAGGCGGTGGGCCTCGTTTCGAGGTCTTATGAAAAAGTCAACTTTAGGTTGAATTAAATAATAATAAAATAAAATAAAAAAAAAGGGAAATCCCCTTTCCTTTATCTCTGGCCCCCCCCCCCCTAATTTTCATTTAAATCGAATCGAAAAAAAAAAGGAAAAAAAAAAAGGAGTGAACCCTCGATGACCAGTCGCCCCACCTGGAGGACCTCGCCGCCGCCTAGGGCAGGCGCACCCCCTCCGACCTCCTGACCTCGCGCCTTCCTCTCCCCTCGCGCTCATCTCCTTCCTCCCTTCGAATCGAAGACGCAAACGCCAGAGCCTCCCCCCACCGTGACGACCGCCGACGAATTGAAGGCCGCCAGCCCCCCCACCTCCTCGCGATGGCCCGCCACCCCACCACGCTGCGCCCCGGCACCAACCGCCACCTCCGGCAACGTCCCCCCCCCTTCTCTCTCTCACGCAGTAAGTATTTATTTATTTTTTTTATTTATTTATTTTATAAAACCTGATTTTAAATATTTTTAAAACCTGATTTTAAATATTTTTAAAACCTGATTTTAAATATTTTTAAAAACTGATTATAAAATATTTTTAAAAACTGATTTTAAACCATTTTTAAAAACTGATTTTAAACCATTTTTAAAAACTGATTTTAAAGCATTGTAAAAACTGATTTTTTTTATTATTTTAGATTTTAAAACTGAAATTTATAAATGATTTTAAAAACTAATTTAAAATGATTTTTAAAAACTGATTTAAAATGAAAATAAAAATCATACTTTTAAAAGGAGAAAAGACGGGATATTTATTATGTAAAAGGAGCAAGACATGATTTTTATATTTTTAAAGTAATAAAAATATGATTTTTATATTTTTAAAGTATTAAAAATATAATCTTTCATATAGTAGAAGGGTAAAAATGTGATTTTTATGGGTGTAGAGAGTTAAAAATATAATTTTTACATGATCGGGATATTAAAAATGTCACCTTTATATATGTAGAAAAATAAAAATGAGATTTTTATAAAGATGAAATCTTTAAATTTGAAAAAGCAAAGTCCACGTTTTTATAAAGGCGAAATCTTTTTATATAGTAGCGTAAATAAAAATTCGATTTTTATATAAAGAACTTTGAAATAAAAATTCGATTTTTATATAAAGAACTTTGAAATAAAAATTCGATTTTTATATAAAGAACTTTGAAATAAAAATTCGATTTTTATATAAAGAACTTTGAAATAAAAATTCGATTTTTATATATTGAATAACATAGTAAAAATTCGATTTTTACATTTGTAGTGAAAGCAGCAACGAAGGTGACAAAAAGGCGAAAAGACGAAGACTTCTGCAAATGTAGAGCCGTGGAGCTAGGATAGCTATAGGTGAGAATTTCTCACCTTTCAATTTAATTTTTCTAGTTATATATATATACTAGGATGCAGACGGTGCTTATTAGAAGCACCCGACACCCGTCCACAAACCATGGACTTGTTTGATTGGTTGTGTAGTTGGTTAGATTATTTGATTTGGATTCGATTGTTTTGGTGAGATGAAATTGATTTGATTGATGTGTGAATGGCGTGGGCCTTCACTAGACCGGGGATAAGGCTAGGCCTTGTCCCGTTTCGAGTATCGTGCCGTTATGCCGCCGAAATTTTCTAAAATATGTTAGAAAATAAAAATATCATTTTATTGTGTAAATGAATTGAATAGAAATTCATAGGTTGAAATAAAATGTTTTATCGTTAAAAATATAAATTTTAACGTGAATGTGAATAAATGAATAGTTATAAACAAATCGGCCGATTTGTTTGCATATACACTGATTTGACTGATATTGATTGGGTCGATAAATTTTACACATCGCCCAACTGCACAAATAAAATCTGTGTTTGATTGTTTGAAACCCCACACGGGTGTTGGGATGAAATTTGAAGTTCACTCATCCTGATTGATTGAATATGTCGATCGATTGATTGACAGGCTGTTATAGGCGTTGAATATCTATATTTGATGCCTTTACAGTGTAGTGCACTTTGGTTGATGGTTGATTATTTTCAATGTTATTATATACATGTGTTGTATGAAAATCCATATAATTAACTTTATATGGTAATTGATTGGGCCTCATTCCAATCGTGAAAATAAAGAATATTTTTATAATAAGAAATATTTGAAATAGAAATATTCGAAATGGAATATTTGAAAATTTCAATATATGAAGCCGTGTTGATTAGATGCGCCATTTTGACGTGAACGATATTTTTATCGATTTTATTCCTTTTGAAATGGATATTGAAAAGTAATTTTGAAATCAAATATTTCGAAATGAATTGAATTGAAAACGATTTCGAAATGAATTGAATTGAAAACGATTTCGAAATGAATTGAATTGAAAACGATTTCGAAATGAATTGAATTGAAAACGAATTCGAAATGAATTGAATTGAAAACGAATTCGAAATGAATTGAATTGAAAACGAATTCGAAATGAATTGAATTGAAAACGAATTCGAAATGAATTGAATTGAAAACGATTTCGAAATGAATTGAATTGAAAATGAATTCAAATTGAATTGAAATTTGAATTGAATTGAAATTTGAATTGAATTGAAATGAATTTTAAAACGGATTTATAAGGAAGGATTCAATTTTGCTTTGAATTGAAATGGAAGTTGAAATAGGTTTTGAAACGATTTTAAAACTATTTATATAATTCGTTTTAAATAAGAATCGACGAAGTATATATTATATATTATATATATAATATAATGGCCTAAATAGAACGCGCCGCGCCGCGGCAGTTCGTGAATTTCGACCATTTATTTCAAACGGACATTGCGGGAGATCCGACCGTCGGATTCTCCTAAAACCGGAACCGTTGGGTTCGTATCGAAAAGAGCTTTCTAATGAATGTTAGAAATTTGAAATCTAACGGTTGGATTTGGAATTATGTCCAAATCAAATTCGAAAAAGGTCGCTGTAAGTGCAGTTCGATGGCCATTGATGGAAATCGACTGTACGGGCCTTGATAAAATTATTAAAAATAGTAATAATTTGTGTAAAATCATAAGAAATGATTTAGAAAGAATTGGGATGAAAAACTCCATATTTGAAAAGATAAAAATAGGTTTTTATCGAAATGAACTAGTTTTGAACTAGAATTATAATTCTATTTATTTTTAAATAAATAAATTGAATTCGAAAAGGGTTTTAAAAGTAACCAAAATTCCAATGATTGCATTGGAGTGGATTTGAATCGAAATTGTCTTCGGAATATTTCGATGTTGGAATTCGTGATTATACAGGTGTTGTTATGGAAATTTGAAAGATATATATGTATATCGTTATTTCCAATACGACATTTGTTAGTCGTAGAATTCGATATTGAATATAAGCCGATATATTTTCTATTCAGAGCCTTGTATTGAATATCGAATGTGATTTGGGTTTGTCGTGAATGGTGTCTTCATTAACACTGTTCTTGAACCCAGTTGAGAAATGATTAAATCTTTTTATTTAGATTTAATGAAGTGTACCAATTAAATAACATTTAATTGGAATTGAATTGATATTGATTTTTGGGTTTATCGTGAACAGTGTTTTAAATAACACTTGTTCTTTAACCCGATAATTAATGAACGTGATTTGGGTTTGTCGTGAATGGTGTCTTCACTAACACTCTTCTTGAACCCAAGTGAGAAAAGATTAAATCTTTTTATTCAGATTTAATGAAGTGTACCAATTAAATAACATTTAATTGGAATTGAATCGATATTGATTTTTGGGTTTATCGTGGACAGTGTTTTAAATAACACTCGTTCTTTAACCCGACGATTAATGAATGTGATTTTGGGTTTATCGTGAACCGTGTTTTTAAATGACACTGATTCTTTAACCCAGTCAAAAGATTAAAACTAAGTGGAGTTTTAATGAATCTTTAATTAGATTGAAAAGATCGAGAATGGAGTATCACCAGTTTTTGCTCCAGGCGATAGTTAAATCTTTAATTGGATTTGAACGTGAAATTTAGAAACTAACTGTCGGTTAGCCAAGCAGAATGGTTTTCTGGATATTGATCTGATGTTGGTTTCGGCCTTCGGGGTTAATATTTGGGGAATTATTCTCTTGATTAATTTACGGTTAGTGACTAATGAATTGGAATGAGGCGTATGTTGTGTTTGTGTAACACTTATTTAAAATATACGCGAGTTATTCGGAAAGACCGGGTTTATCCCATTCTGAATAACTGATACGACGATAAGTCGAAGATGAAGACGATGGTCGAAGACCGGAGGTCTTCACGTCGTTTGGGTGATAACTGATGATCTTGATTGGGCTGTACACCCAAGAAGATGGAAACAGTTAGTGATCGTCCAGACGTACTTGGAGATCGATGGATATGCGGGGTACTAGGTGCCTCCGGTTTCGTTCAGGCCCAGAACGGACTTGTAAATGGACTGTGTGTCTGACATTGGATTTCATTCTGTGTGACTGATATCGGTTGCATAGAGTGGTTTGCCTGTGTGGCATGCTAAGATGCAAATGATCAAGGCTTCTGTTGAAAAGCAAAGTCTTGTGGTGATGATCAAAGCACGGCCTTTGTGGCGTAGCTTTGTGTAACGTTTACTTCGCGAGTTTCACACCCGGTATGAACCAAAAACGGGAGAAAGGACCTCAGGGAGGGCCTGCGTTTCTTCCTAGTTAGAAGTGGCGTCAGTGGTTTTACACGCCCTGACGAGTTTGACTTATGTGGTTGTTGCTGTTGCGAGGCGCCTCGGATTGATCGGTCGTTCTCGAACCGATGGAGTCATTTAGTGGCTCATTTACGCCCCAAAGGGCGGGGAAACGTAGTGTTCAGGCATTTTAATCCACAGCGGTGGACCGGCCCTGTCGCTCCTAGGGTCACTCGAGCTCTGATCCTGAGGCTGGGGCTAGGCAGTCTCGAATCGATTGAGGACTATCTTTTGCCTCGGTTCATAGATGGAAATCCAATTTCCAAATACGAGACTCTGCGGTTTTGATTGTATATCCTATATATGGCGACATAGTGGGATGGGGCGCTTATGCTGCCTATGATTGATACTTATGATTTGAAGTTGTTTTATACACTATGCACTTATTATAGTATCAAATGATTTGTTTTAAACGTATCAAGCATTCTTTGGCTGTTATAAGGGAAAACCCTATCCCCCGGTTTGCGTTGCATTGTGTGATAGGAACTGGGTCTTATAACAGCTTCATCTTTCTTTATTTAGCATTGCGCTGCTGTTTTATGCACTGGTATTCTTGGGAGGAAACCCGTTCCGTGTTATACGGCGTGGTCCCTTGATTTACCTAACTTTTAAAATAAAGAATAATAACTATTTTAGTTCTCACACCAGTCACATGACTGACCTGGAGTTTATTGTTTTAACCTAAACTCTGGGTGCCCTTATTTTGACACGGGCAGCTAGTAGTTTTGGTTTTGCAGATTTATATTCACAGGATCCTGGTTTACAGCTGGAACGATATCCGGAAAGCTTTGTATCCGTATATCTTCTTCTAGTTGTGTATTGTATTATTTTCCGCTGCGATGTATTTAAATGTAATTTAAATCTCTGATATTTCTGTGTAATATTCTTTTATACTCTGCATATTCTTGTAATCTGATGCATCGTTGTAATATACAATGAAATGTTCTTTTATATGCATTCTGTTGTGGCTTGTTCTCGAACTATCCGACGCTTTCCTTTACGGGGAAGTTGCGGGTCTTCACACCATACATGGTACATGTATAAACGCATGGAACCATGCATGCAACTTAGTTGCATGCAAACATGCTTGAGTTCAAACGCATGGTATATTATTCTTTTTTTTTTAAACTAACACATGGCAAAGAAACAAAAGTTTGTTTTCATTCACATCAACAATTTCATTACGCATGGTGTAAATATCTACCATAAGGCCATGTTACTATCCCATGCTATATGTATAGCACGCATGGCAAGGGAGGCCCCAAACTGCTAATTCATGCTACAACAAATTCTAGTATGCTTGCTTCTTCTCTTTTTTTTTAATATATAACAATGGTCCCTACGCATATGTAATATGCTTGTTCATGTTCTCATTTCAAATAAGTTTCAGCAAGATAAAAGAGCAAGTCAGTAAATTTACCTTGTGAAGGAGATCTGAGTTTGGAAGAAGAAATGTTTGTGGGAGAGAGAAAACAGATTTCTCAGCAAAAGGAATGATAATGCACAAGGGCGAATAGGTTTCACAGAAAAGGAATAAATAATGTACATAATGGAACCATCGTATAATCAATCTTTCAAGGCTTTTCAAATTTTTCTTAGTTCAATTGATTTATAAATTAATGGTTGAGGTGTCAAAAGCTTTCCTAATGTTTTAAAAGGAATGAGATAAATAAATTTTAAATGCTATTAATGTTTCCCATTTATTGTCAATCAATTTTTTTATGCGAACGTTAGGATTTTAACAAATTAAACGCACATAAATTTTAATTTTCAAATCGCGCTTGGAAATTATAAAGTTTCCCTATAATTCAAACATTCATATTTTGTTATTAATCATGCTATATTTGACGAATGACAACCGCACTTTGCATAATACAAATTTCAAAAGTATTACCATACATATGATATTTAAATATTTCAAATTTAGTAATTAATTAATTTAATTTTTTTTCACTTTCATCTTCAATTATATAAATAATTGTGCGAAATTATGGGATGTTACATATTTGCTTAAAATCCTTTTATTAATTTAAATAACCCATTATGGTTTATAAACAATTATAGCGCTGGTTTTCTGGAAATTTGGATTTGACAAAAGGCAAAATCTGTAAGACGAAGTCCAGATTTTCCTCTTCCATTAAAAACCTATCACTCAATAGGTCCCGATGATTCTTGTTTCAAAGAATTCCGACTTATATCGAGTTCTATATCCTCAATTGAAGTTATGAACGTCGAATTATGAAGTACTGTGTCATGACGAGCAACTTTAAATTTAATTAAATATAAAATTTTAAAACTTAGTTTATTAATAAATTTCTACTCTATTCTTTAATATTTTAATATATGTTAAGCCAAATTTCCAAATCCAACTTGATATTTTCGATTAACCTAAATCATCGTTTATTTCATTCAAAGTTCCTAACTCGGTTATAAATTCATTCACAACTCCATTTTTAATATTAAATTTTAATTCCCTTGGAAATAAATTATTTTATAAAATTCGACGAAATTGAATTCCAGTTATTAATCCCTTGGATTTTCTCAATTCGGTTTATATTCCGAGTTTTGGAATAAAATCTATCGTTCCCTTCCCGGAACGATTTCTAATTCACTTTTAAATTCATACTTGAATTTATATTCCCAAATTATCCCATGTTAATTATTTCCCTTCATTTATAAACATCGTTTCTATGTTTAACTTCCCTTGTTTATATATTAGAACTAGTTTCCATTCCATTTGAAACCTAATTCTTATTTTGGAATATTTTATTATTATAGCTTATACATATAACATAGAATCTTTTTTCCTTTTAAATGTTATATTTTAGTTTTTATCTTATACAATTCCCATATCCTTTCTAGAAATAATTTATTTTTATAAATTCGACATAGTTGAATGCAAAACATAAACCCCTATGGATTTATTTCAATTCTATTTAAATTCTGAACGATAGAATAATTTCATCGTTCCCTTTTCGAAACGATTCCAAATTCTCTTTTCAAATTCATACTTGAATTTAAATACTTAAATTATCTGATGATAATTTATTTATCTTCATTTATAAATAATGTTTTATAAATTAAGTCACTTGTTTTTATAATTAAAAACAAGTTTATTTTTCCTAGTACATTCGAAATATAAATTCTATTTTGGAAAAAATAGATTTTCCTTTTAATTCTAAAAATTTCTTTTTATGATATTTTTATATTTCCGTATTTAAGGCTAGTGATATTCAAACATCTAAAAAACCTAATAATCAACCACAAATTATATATTCACATCATATAACATTACACCTGAAAAAAAACAATAAAATTATTGAGGAATCCAGTTGGATCCCTCCAACCTATTTTTCCTGCATCCATGGATGTTAAACAACATAAATAATACCAATCTTGCTTCAAGGTAGGATATCGCGGTATACAAGGTTATCCACTATATATATTTTGGGGCGCATAGGGTGTCATCTGCTAATAGTACAGTGGGAAATATCCAATCACCAAGCCTAAATATAACTAGTATATGTATAATAATAACCACAATTGATCAATAATTATCCAATGCATCCAAACAACCGAAAACCAACATATAAAAATTATATATTAAATAAAATTCATTTATAATAAATTATAAATGTATCCAGAGAGTGAGTTTACTCACCTTGATTTTTATTTGTTGGAATAACGATCTGTTTTCGATTAATTAAACAACTGTTTAATTTAACTGAAAATCCCCATTGGCTAAAAGTTATTTCTGATCAATTCCAAAACGATGTCTACATGCATACAAATACCTTTGACTTTGTTTTCGTCAACTTCTATTATCGTACGAATTATACATAATGTTTGTATGTTTTGACAAAACTAAATTGCCATTAACTAATTTAATTAAAAATCAATTAACTTTATTTAAATAATAAATATCTCACCTAAGTTTTGGATTCCCCTGCCTTGACCTGGAACTCTTCTTCACTGGCCTTGGAAACTTGCTATAATTTTCCTCCTACAAATTCACCAAATCCATCCATTCAATCCCCTTCAAGCCACGAATACAATTATCACATCATCTCCACCACATGCTCAGCCTTCCAGAGCTCTTGTGTTCATTTCCATAACTTGAAGCTTGGAACCTCCCATGTACTTCATGACCTCGGCCTCCTCACCTACAGGCAGCGACACTTTTTAACACGCAACCACAAAACACACCGCACAACGCTCCTTAAATCACCATCGTACTCTGAGATGCATCGCAGCTACCCAATCCCCGGGTCGAGGCACCTCCGATCACCGAACTACACAAATCCTCCACTATGCGACATGCAAACCATCACAACTATTCAGACTCCACCCTCCATCCCTGCGCAACGCTGGTGAAAACCCTAATAATAAAGATTTTGTGCGCACCCTAATAAATTCGGTTAACTAATTTTGATTTCTTTTTTTGTTTCAAGTCAAATAATTGGAGAAAAAATACCAGCTTCGATGTTTTTTTTTTGGAGTTTAGAATTGCAGAAGCAAAAGGGAATGGTTTCGAATGAATTTGAATAGTCATTCTTTGAAGCTTCGATTGATTTAATTTGGCGGGGCACGGGCATTTTTAATCTGAAGCCTTGTTTTGGAATCTCGTTTCAACAGAGAAAACAAGGGGATGCGTGCGATTTTATAGCATTGAGAGTAGGTCTGCATTAGGAAAAATATAGGTCCACTTTTATATGAATTTAGATCGATGAAAGTACAATAAAATTTAATTCAATTTGAATTTAAATTAATACGATTTGATTTATAAAAGAATTGATTTGGTTTTGAGCTTATTGATAAACTTTATTATTATTATATCCTAACGAAACTTACGCCTTAAGTGTCATGTTTAAACAACCACATACTAGCTCCAATCATGATAAAAATTGACAAACTACTATGGTTTGACATTCCAGACCCAATAAAATTAGTTTCGTCGAAAACTGAGGTCGTCTGAAAATTATTTTATTCTTGAGTTCTAACTTAAATTGATATAATATAATTTAAATTCGTAACAATCTACTCCTCGATAATAAATTATTATTATTATTGTATATATATTCAAACAGAATTTATTTTGATTGTCTGAATCGTTTGGATTTAGTTTAACTTCGACTTTAATTACATTCGTTTTCATATTACGATAATTTGATACAATCGAAACTAAATCATGTTGATAAACTCAATATAAAAATACATTTATATTTCAACTCAACATTTGAAATAATATTAAATGTTTAAAATAAATCGACTAAAAATCAGGGTCGTTACAACATGCAACTTTCGAATTGTTGCACCATGTGTGAAATTAATATGATGCTCATAGTTTTGTTATTGATGGGAATCTGATTTATTAACTTATTTGTGGTACGATACTAATTTTCCTTAACAAGATTTTAAAATTTGTTAGTAATTATTATTTTGTGTCTTATGTTTGTATTTCATCGTCATTATTTTTTCCTTTTTCCTAGATGTTTGGGGTCTGTCACATGAATTCTCACTATTCATAGTTTTTTGAAATCTTGAATTATATTTGTAACTAAAATTTTACCTTTTAAGATCTTTTTAATACTATCTTTTTATGTCAGCTCGGGCTTTGTTTGGATGTCTTCGTACAAATTCTAATATCTCTAATTTTTTCATTTGCAAGTGTCACTTCTAGTTTTTTTGGCATCATCTTATTTCTATCTTCATTGCTTTTGTAATTCAAACCATTTCTCTTAGCATTTTCGTTTTTCCATACATTCAACTTTTTTCTATTATTCTTGTAAGGTTTATTTTTCTTTGAGCAGTAAAATGAAAGAATTTAATATGAAGAGGTGAATGTCATTTAACACTAGAGACATTTAAGTGTGGAAGGAGTGACAAGAGTTCAAAATCACCAACAGGGTTAACTTTCGTCAATCCACTAGAAAAAGCTAATGGTTGGAAACCCATGCCAGTAACAAGAGTGTTGGTTGTAGTAATCCTCTCTATATTGTTAAGTATGTAGTTTAAATCTCCAACAAGAACCCAGTTGGGGAACAGTTCAATGCATTGGCATATAAGTAGATCCAAGCCCTCTTTATCATTCACCAAATGATTTATATACACTAATTAAAGTGAATAGAAATTTAAATGTAACGATGCAAATTTTTTAACCAATTTAAAATTGAAATTTTTATTACTTAATTTGAATTTAAAATTGAATTTGATATAAATATATATGGTTAAGAATATTTAATAATTTTGATAAGTTATATGATAGATTTTACTTGAATTATAAATGAGAATGATTATTAATAAGTTTGGATTTATTGATACTATTTGTCGTTCGATCGGATTTGGCAAACCATAACATGAATTAATAGCATTAGAATTCAGTGTTGCCTTAGTTTTCATAGCATTTAAGGGAATCTGCTACCAAAAGTTCACCTTCTCTCTTTAAGACAAGTGTAAGGACACTTGTATTTTTGCATGCCTCCTTCCATGCATGCCTTCCACTTGGCCCCTTAGGTGTAATTTCCTCCTTAACTCTCCATTCCTATATAAGAAGGCATTTTCTTACCATTCCATTCCATTTCCTCCTTTCCACCTTCTTCTTAAAGCTTATGGCCATGGTTTCCATGGCATAAGTCTTCCTCTTTTCCACCACCACGTTGCCAAAGTTCGTAGTCATCCTCCTCCAACTCTTATAATATAAAGAAAGAGAGAGACTATGTGTGTGTATATATATTGGTAAAGAAGATGTTACGCCGAAATACTGCCTGACGGTTCGCTCGGCTAGGATCGCCTACCGTGAAGATTTGGAAAGTTGTTAGGTGAGAACTCTTTAACCACGGTTTATATATTTAATTAGTAGTTAGACTAATTTAAATATAGTGATGGATTATTAGTGGTTAATGATGGTTGATGTTTGTTTTGATGGATGATGGATGCGTAGTTTAGAATACACACTATTAAGCGTTAGTGTTGTAATACTTGTGCACAATTATGATTTATTTAATCATGTTAATGATGGTTGTTGTAGATGTTTATAATGGTTGTTGATGTTGTTTTGCACACACTATGACATAACAATTATGGTATCACATTGGTGATCGACAAATCTCCTTCGTAATTAGAAACAATATTATTATTGAAACAGAAGGTTAATAATTGGGAAAGACCATATGTATGAATTCATATATGTTGATAAAGTTCTTTAAATGATAAAGAAAAAGTGGAAAATTCTAGGATGACAGAGAGGATAGTGTCTAGGCTTGGGTTTGGAAAATATAGTTTCCTGCTCTCTCTGGCTATCTCTAACTGATCCGATGAATGGAGTGGCTAATTTGAAATTATTTGAATTTAGAAATGAATTGGAATTTGATTTATTAAGTAAAAAATAAAAGTTGAATTTTGAACCTAAAATAATTTGGAAAGTCAATGTAAATTACTTTAAATGGTTTAAAATGAATTACATGAGTATATAATTGTTTTCTAAGGTATTTTAAAGTACTGAAGAATAATTTTTATTTCAAAACAGAGATTGTCGCACAATGGCAATTTGCGTATTTTAGTTACAAACTGTATATGCATATAACTTTTGCGATCTAAATCCGATTTCCAAGAAACGGAAAACAATAGATTTATATTAACAAGTGCTTTTAAATGAGTGAAAGCGGATTTTAATTTCGGGTTATAATAAATTATGTTTATAACCATTTTGGAAAAGGTCGCTGTAAGAGAAGTTATCGACCATAACCATAACCAACAATTTTTAATGTTTCTAAAAATATAAAATAAGGTAAAATCATTATAAATTATGTAAAAATATTTTGAATTGTAAAGTTTTAGTTTTGACTAAGATAAATGATATTTCGATCAAAGTAATTAAGATAACTGTTTGTAACACTTTTGTAACTCTTTTGAAAACACTATTGCAACGCTTTCTTCGGAAACAATCTATTTTGAAGTTTATAACCTGCAAAATGTTTTCCGGACTATAAGTAATCATATGTAAATGATTGGTGAAATGTTTTCAAAGATTTAGAAGTATTGAAAATGTTTTTATATGGAAATTAAATTGATTTATTTAATATTAAAACGAGTTTCCAGTTTTTGGATATGGTTGGAGATAAATCTTCGGATGTTTGATATTAATTCAGTAGATGACAACTCTTACTATTTGAGGAATTTAAAAGGAAGTTCACATTATTCCGCTTATAGTGTGAGTTGGATACAAAGACCAATATTGAGGTTAAGTTGATGAAATTTCTATCCAGATCTAATGTCAAAGAGTTGAATAAATCTTTTAATTAAAATACGAGTTTCCAAAGTTGATTGGGATAAGTTGGATTGAAATAATCTTCAGATATTTTATATGAAATTCTGTGGTGTAAACGTACACTATTTGAGGAATTTGGAAGATAATATTATTATATTGTTATTACACTCATAGTATTTGTTGATTATGAGAGTTGGTATCTAATATAAGTAGATACAATTTATGTGTAACTATGTTCAATATCGATTGATTTGGGTTTATCGTGAACCATACATTCAATAATATCATTCTTGAAACCTAATGGGATTTAGTTGTGGAAATTTATATCGTAATTTGGGGTTTTAGTCAAAACTTTGATTTGTGGAAAATAAAAATAAGGAATTGGGAAGGAAGTATAATCTTTTAGTTAAGATTACAGAATTGAATGTTGGGAAACCAATTTAATTGGAAACTATGGTTGAAATGTGGGGTAAGGATTTTCAAAGGAAAGTGGGTTTTTGATAACGAGTTATCAAATGAAAAATTAATTAAGGCCTTGAGGCTAAATTTTATTTGATTTAAGGGATGTGTTTTTAAAGAGAAAGGTTAAATATGGATTTTTTTATACTTTGAGAATGAAGAAGTTTAATTTAACAAAATTCAAGATAGAAGGAGAATGGTAGAAAGCCTCTGTGTTTCATAATTGTGTTTTTAATTGCGCTTATTATTTGGAAAGAACGGTATTGGAATTATGTCTGAAAACCATTCCAAGCAACAATAGGACGTTGTGGAGCAATTGAAGACATTGGAGGCGGCAATGAAGACCGGGACCCTTCATGTCGTAAGGGCGACTTGCTGAATGTCTCGAATGGCTGGCTCCCATTCGCAGATGAATTTTATATATCAGTTAAGTGACAAGAAGCCCGAACGTATGTGAAGGAATTCTGGATTGTTGTTTCATTCAGACCCAGAATGGACATGTATGGATTGTGTGTCTGACATTGTAATTGACTGCGTAACATTGATCTTTATTAATACAAATCTGCTAGGTGGTAGGGAATTTATTCTCTTGCTTAACACTCTTGTCTAAGACGTATGAGCTTAGAGGTTATATATTGATGGAAATCAGTGATGCGTAGTGAATGGACAATGTGGCATAATAAAGTTATGAGATGAGCTATGGATGATCAAAGCATGGTTTATTTAAGCGTAGCTTTGTGTATATCGTGACCTTGATGAACCTCACACCCCGAATTGATGGTAAATTGGTGGTCAGATTTTTATGTTCGTTTCGTATGTTCGGTGCATCGGGATGTGATGATGAAAGGGTACTACGAAGTCCCCAGTCTGGGACGCTATTTGTTGGGTACTCTGATTCATGTATGGTGGGTTAGTATAACAAAGTCCGAGTCTGGACGTTATCTGCGAGTACTGGGATGATGCGCGCAAGAAAGTTTGTGAGCCCATGAATGATCTTTCATACCAAGAACCAACATGTTGGAAACTCAATCTCCACTACGAGCCCGTACGGTTTTGATTGTATAGCATGCTAGTTACCAACAGGATTAGCTATGGTCTGGTGAATTACCTAACTTTAAAATAAACCCTAAAAACAAATGTTTTGAGTTCTCACACCCGTCCCATGACTGACCTGGAGTTTATTGTTCCCGCACCTAAACTCTAGGTGTCCATAATTTTTACACGGGCGGCCTAGTATTTTGGTTCGCAAATTTAGTCTTGGAGTTGGTTGAAGCAAGATTCTGGTTTTAGCTGGAGCTATTATGTCTTGGAGCATTCACCTTTTTACGCTGAGTTTAGTATTTTTCCACTGTGTAATCGATGTACTCTGATGTACCTCTTGTAACTCTGATGCCATATTATTTTAATGATAATGGAAAAGTTCTTTTTATTTTGTGCAAATGTGTAAGTGCCCCTAACAATCCGTCTTTATGAATGGTTTATGTTGGTTTAATTACCGGCGAAAACTAGGCAAAAAGACGGGTCGTTACATTTGTAATCAGAGCTTTGGTTTATACAAAGCAATGGGGTACGACACATTTGAACAAAAGGAAAGACTCATCACAGTTATATATCTCATTAGAGATAGGATTAGTAATGCCCTAGAATGAGATGTTGGAGTATTATATTTGACAGAGCGTATTTAAAAATATGAAATGAATTTTGAAAAGTTATAATTTAAGAAAGAAACATTTTTGGAAATATATAGTTAATTATAACCTGGATACTTAATCAAATGATTAAGGTTAAGTTTGCATTTTGTGATCGTAATTACACATAAATTACTTCTTATGGCATGGTAATTAAGCCCCTTCCACTGATCAGGAAAATGATTCGAGTACAAATGCATTTTGGTTTTAATTTCATTATTGGGTAACATTTCGAAATATCGATAAACTTGGGTCAACTTTGTTAAGGTAACTAATCAACATGGTTAGAAATTAAAAATTAGAATTTGATTATTGTATTCGATGTTAAGGTTGGGCTATCGAGTATAAGAAGATTTTGAATATACGCCTACTTAACGTATATACGAAGTCTTAAGTATACTAGATAAATATAGAATCACACTCTAGTCGCTTGAATATGATTCTCTTGATGACTACAACATCATCAATATGTATTTTCGAGTTTCGAAAGTGGGATGACTAAATGATTCCGACAAAAACATCAATATATACTTAAACTCATTTAGATAAGTGTTTGAAATTGTTTCGTAAATTGATGTGAACTTAAATAGAAAAGTAGGGCATGTAGTCCAGGATTGTCATTTAAAGAAGGGAGAAAGACCAGCTAAAGAACCACCACCCGCAGTCATAAGTGAAGAAGAAGGAATGTGTAACAACCCGGATTCTGACGGGCCGATTTTTTTTTTAGAAACCCAATCCATCGAAACCCAAGTTGGTTTGCTCTCGTATCCTGCAGGAAAGACAGAGACATAAAACATGTAGAAGTTTGGAAAATATCTAACAACAGAACGAATAAATATAATGTAGTTGAAACATAGCTTTACCCTAATAATAATACTGCTAAACCAGTATGTAAAGCTATACAGTCTCTGTCATGAACCTAACCTGCGAATGTTATGAGGAAGGGGTCAGAACATAAGTTCTGTGTGAATGAATTTAAACTACACTTCTTGGATAATCCTATATATACCATTCAATTATATTTTCTTATTTATTAGGTTATTTGTGTTATTAGGACTCAAGGCTTACACACAAGTCGCACCCATCTACTCTCTAGTAGATTAACCTAATATAGCGTATATGTAGCTACCACCAATTAAGATATACTCTACTCGCATGGTCGCCACCATATGTACGTAGTCACTTATCCAATGTCGCATGTCGTATGTATATCAACGCTACGTTTGCATAAAACTATCATCACTGTGTTATGTAAGCGTTTGGACTGCCATTCTAGATCCTACTAGATTCTGTCATCTAATAATTCCCACTAGTCTATGGTACACCACCCAGAGCGACATGAGTGTACCTAGACTTTTCCCACGTATGTATCGTCAATCGCACTCGATGCCTATTTGCACATGTTCTCTATATGTGCGCCCGAGTCCCATGGCATGGCTAATCAAGAAACACGGAACTCGGTCGGGAGACTTTAGATATCTGTCGATGCAGATTCTAAGGTCTGCTTTAAT
This sequence comes from Allium sativum, assembly GCA_030737875.1. Classification (NCBI taxonomy): domain Eukaryota; kingdom Viridiplantae; phylum Streptophyta; class Magnoliopsida; order Asparagales; family Amaryllidaceae; genus Allium; species Allium sativum. Next base: position 789,667,095 of record CM060920.1, on the reverse strand, counting down.
TGTGGCTATGGTCCCACTAGACCCCTCCCTCAACTAATGAAAGGCACCCAAGAATATCAAGAATGAGAACTGTAACCCCGGCCCCCTATGCCCTTCAATCCTATTGGTCAAACTCACCCATAACTAGATAGCAAAGTATATGGTCTTTTGGAGTTCTCTGCCTTTCCACCTCACGTACTGACTGAAGATGGTAGGTAGACGACGAGCTTCTATCACGGGGCACAAGCTGGTCTTGCCGAATCACGCTGGTCTATCTTAGTCTTTTGATTGCCCTTTATTGTTGCAATCAAGGCATACTCATTAGTTCACCCATGCAGACCAAACCTCTGTGAGCACAGGCGGATCATCTGCCACTCACAAAGGAATATCAAGAGTACCCAACATCCCCGGAAGCCGTGTGCTTCTTAACCCAGTCCGTTGGTGCCTACAAGAATATCTAGATGGGCATGCACTCCTCTTTGTGTCTTTTGACATCCCGATGATCTACCCCTTATGGTTATTCATCCTCCAACGTATGGACTGGTACAAGCGCCTCATTCTTACGTGTTATTAGAACTATGTCTAATTGTCCAGTTATGCGCTTGTTCTACTTCATCAGGTTTTTTTTATAACTTGGTTAGCCTTGTTCATATTGCCTTTCGATTCTAATTACCAAGTTTCTCTTGCTTATTGATGTTTCATGTATGACTCATTACTTGTAAGTTTCCTTAATAAGCTTTATCCCCTATTATCCATCTTAACTTATTTTTTATATAAGTTTTTCCTCATATCTTCTTATTCAGTTGTACTTTCATTTGTTGATGTCGCCGCAATCCATCGTTGTTTTCTTAGTTCTCTTAACTAAGGCTTATTGCTTAGTTTTTTAACTAAGGCTTATTACTTAGTTCTCTTAACGAAGGTTTGTTACTTAGTTCTCTTAACTAAGATTTACTACTTGGTTATCTTAGTTCTCCTAACTAAGGTTTTCTAATCATAACTCATGTTATGTTTATCAACAAATTTATCATTATTGTTTTGTAGCTTATATTCAACTTATTTTATGATATAAGTTCTTCCATTCTCTAGTCTTATTATCATCTTCCCTTGTCCCTAGGACATGTCTACCAACTATATGACTTTCATATTTCTCCTAAATGTTCATAATAGGTTGCTATCATCCCCCATTATTACGTTGGTTAAGTTTGCCTATACGCCTCCATTTACTTAACCTTAACATTCTTAGCATGCCTGTTCAATGGCATTAATTGATTTATTAATGCGCCAACCTCTCACATTAGAACTGTTGTTTTTGGTTGTTGGATGTGCCGGGCGGTTGTGGGCAGACTTCTACCGCAAACTCACTCTACCTCGGGTTTTTCTTGGGCATGATGAGCTAACCTCTCACATTAGATCTGTTGTTGCGGTTGCTGGATGTGCCGGGCAGTTCCGGGCAGTCTTACACCGCAACTCAATCTAACCTCGGGTTAGGAATATTCGTCTTTTAACGGACCTATACAATTTCAATCTAGGTTTTATATGCTTATTTATCCCAATCCAATAATTCATATTCACACTTCTAAACCCAATTTCGTGTTTATGGTTCTAATTTGATTTGGATACATAAATTCTACCATGATTACATAATCTCGTACATAGTTATGCCAATAATCCTTATTATATGTTATGCCCAACTTTTAAGTTATACTTAATTACACCCAAATTAATTGTTCTTTAAAGTTATCAATAATTCATGTCAACCCTCATTCTTATTGCATAGAACAACTAATTTATGCCAACCCTCATTCTTGTTGCATTAATCCCAATTCAACTTATAATCCCATATATCTAAATCTTCCATTCTAACTTTTCTTATGCACATATAGGTCATGCATATATTCTTGTTCCATCATACCCAGGCATATCTAATTGTTCTCAATTTTAATCGTACATATTTTCTTTTATGTTCTAGGTTAATATATGTACCAATTTCCCAATCTCAGGTTATGTTATATGTTATTCCACAATTCCCCAATTACAAATTATTACCACATTCCCAAACATCATTTTCACTATTCCAATCTTTGTTCGTACGCATGATTTTCAGCGAGATTTGGATTAGGCTTGAAGTTAGCCTAATCTTAAAAATAAAAAGGAAAGAGGAAGAAGAAGAACATAATACGCATAAAATAAAATTATTTCAATGGAATTAAACAAATTAACTTGGGGAATTGCTAAACGATACATCTATTATTATTTAACAATGGTAATTTAAATCCACTCACAGTGATTTTTGCTTTCCTAGGTCTGATTTAGATTAGCATCCAAAGTTCTTCCCTTTTCTTGCGGCATAGATTGTAGGACAAAATCCCTTTCTTGTGGCGCAGATTGTAGATCAAAATTTCTTTTCTCTTTATTTTGAAATAGAAGAAATTCTAAATCTTATATTTTATTTTATTAAGAGATTTGGAAAGGAAGAAAAGAGATTAGATTTAAGAACTGCTTGGGGAAGAAGAAGAAGAAGGAGGCCATGGCATCGCCATTAGTTTATGTGAATAAATTAGTGGGTTTAAGGTTTTATTTATAGGTGGGTTAGAAGAACCGGGCCCTTAGGATTAAATAAAAACTCATCTAAACCATCCACCTCACCCTAGGAAAGAACATTCCAGAACCCAGCCAACACAGCCAGGGTGTGTTGCACCCATAGACCATGCGCAGGGGCATGTGCTATTATTATATATATATATATATTTTCTTTTTGATTTGAAATTTTTATTCATTGCACATAAAATTTCAAGACAATCTTTTCTTTCTTTGTTTTGTTATTCCTTTGTTCACGCGCAATGCTAGTTTTAACTTATCTTCATTTATAATTCACCATTGTGCGTAAACTAAGTAATTGTATGTGAATAATTATATGGTTTATTCTTCCCTTAATAAATTAGATTATTTATTTCTCTTTTTAACCTCCTCTCTACATAACCCCTTTCCACACCATCTTTTAAATTAAACCATTTTTTTAACCGTTTCACTCTGCATTGCATATATCATTCTTTATCCAATCAACTAATTTTCCTTCATGCAATTAACTTTCTTTTTATTTTTGATTGCACATCCTTATTTTACAATTAATCAATTTACCTTTAATGCATTTATTTATTAATTTATTGTAATTAATGCCTTCTACTTTTATGCACTCAATGTTTTTCTTATTATTCTATGCATTAAATATAACTTTCAATATATTAACTTATGCATATATTCACATGCACATAATTAATTGCATGTTATTAATTCACCTCTTTCTTCCGTTTTCATTTTAATATTAATATATATATATATGCACTGATTATAATACCTTTTAATGCCAAAACATTCATTGCATGTAACCTAATACCTTTGCATGAAATCTATTTCTTTCTATTGCATGCATTGCACTGACACATTGTCTATTTTAATGTATTGAATTTTCTTTCATGCACTAATATTTTAATTATAAATTCTATTGCACATTAATTTTTAACATTGACATTAATATATTCCTCTGCATTGTCATCGTATTAATTTTTCCTTCTCTTTCATGTATTAATTAATTTTCATTGTACATCACCATTGTTTACCTATCTATGCATATATACATATATTTCATTTTTAATTATATAAAAAAATGTGGGATGTTACATTCTACCACCCTTAAAGAATTTTGTCCCCGAAATTCGATAGGGGTAAATTGTATAGTCCCTCGCATAATATCAAACCATCAAGTGTGCATCCAATTTTTCCAAACATTGTGCGCATGTGCATAGTGAAATACATTGTAGCAATGTATGTATGCCTAATTGGTATCACCTATATGTACGCAAAATTTTAAAAACTCTTTTCAAAACATGATGCTCACATCCTAAATATACTTGCAGTTCTATATGAATGCAATATTTTTGAAAAATTAAAACATTTTTCAACCAAATTTTCTCACACTCTTACAGAATAAGAGCATAGTTCATCCAATTGTTGCATCCAATATCCAACCAATCATCATTAAATTTAAAAATTTAGAAAAATCTAATTTTTCTAAATTCAATTTCTTATGTTACAAAAAGGTATAAAACTGAAAAATTCACTTCTTTCGTTTTTCTTTTATGTACCTTTTCTAATTGTACTTGGATTTTTACATAACTATTCTACAAAGATTTCCTATTTTCCTATCCATGTACAACCACATAAGAAAAAAAATTCTTTTCTTTTTCAACTTATCTTGGAAAATTTTCATTTTTATTCATCTTTTTCTTATGATTTTCATTTTCTTTTCCCATCACATTTGCTGCTTTACGGAATTTGTTATTTTCTTTTTAGTTAGGCTATTCCCTTCCTTAGCTTATTTGACTTAGTCCAATTACTTAAGTTTATTATTTTTCATGTAAGCCTTCCCATTTTTCTACACAACTACTATTACGGGCCAAGAATCTTTGGACTAGGTCACAAGTCCAAAAATGGGATCTACACACTTACTTGCCCTTCACTACCTAGTAATCACTACTAGTCCATGTTGTGTATTACTAGCCAAGACTTTTCTTTTTCTCAAGTAATAAACCTAAGTTTCTTAATGCTTATGCATTCTACGGAAATTTTATACCATTGCAAGATGATCTTTTTTATTTCTCTCGTTCTTTCTAGGCACTAATCCTTACTACTCCAATTTTTTTTTTAAAAAAAAAACATGGTTTGGCTTCCTTTCTTTTTATTACATTTTTCTTCCAAAAATTAAAAGTGTTAAAACACTATTTTCTTCTCCAAAACTTGCTTTTGCCAAACCATAAAAACATGTCACAAAATAAAATTGCAAAACACATTTTTTTTTCAAATAACAAAACTGGAGTAGACAAGGTCAACTACTTCTTAATCGGGTTCACATTGTTTCTACCTATGTTAATTTTTGCTGCTTTCTACGAGGTGCAAAAATCTACTCTATTCTTACTCTCTACAACTTATTTTGTCCTCCCAACATAATTCCTTTATAGATCAATAATCAAAATTTATTGTTAACGGAATAGAGATTTCAAAACTTCCTTTTCAATATGCAACTTTTTCATGAGAGACTTCTTTTTTAAAACAAGTAATCATTGTTTTACAAAATATATACCCCACTTTACTTTAAAACCCAACATGCACTTAATATGTTCATTACATATTTTCCTCAAACATCAAAAATACATTTAAGATTAAAACTTGAAAACACCATAAACTCTTTTGCAAAAACTTTTACAAATTCAAGTTCTTAAAAATTAATCATTGGGTTAGACTCAAAGTGGGTCTTTAACTCAACTAGGCTTTCATAGACGCATCTCAACTATATATATTCCTAATCCATTTTCCACATTCTAACTTTTTTTCCTAATTTATAAGGTTTTACTTCTAAACCCACTATTCTGAAATACTAACATTTCAGTTTCCATCCTATGGGATACTTTCTTTCTCCAATACCAAATCATATTGTACACTTTCCAATCAAACCACCTAAGGGTCTTAAAATTTCTATATTCATTCCTTTAGTGTACAAATTAATATCCCAACTCATTCCATATTTTACTCTTTCTACCTATTGGGCTCTTTTATGGACTTAGGTTTATATATATTAAATTTATATTTTTGAAAATATAAATACGCTCACTTATTATTTCCCTAGGAACACTAAACCGAAGCTCTGATACCATATGTAACAACCCGGATTCCGACAGACCGATTTTTTTTCAAAAATCCAATCCATGGAAACCCAAGTTGGTTTGCTCTGGTATCGTGTAGGAAAGACAGAGACATAAATCATGTCAGAGTTCAGAAAATATCTCACAGCAGAACGAATAAATATAATGTAGTTGAAACATAGCTTTACCTTAATAATAATACTACTAAACTAGTATCCAAAGCTATACAGTCTCTGTCGTGAAGCTAACTTGCGAATGTTATGAGGAGGGGGTCAGAACATAAGTTCTGTGTGAATGAATTTAAACTACACTTCTTGGATAATCCTACATATACCGTTCAATTATATTTTCTTATTTATTAGGTTATTTGTGTTATTAGGACTCAAGGCTTACACACACGTCGCACCCATCTACTCTCTAGTAGATTAACCTAATATAGTGTATATGAAGCTACCCCCAATTAAGTTATACTCTACTCGCATGGTCTCCACCGTATGTACGCAGTCCCTTATCCAATGTCGCATGTCGTATGTATATCAATGCTACGTTTGCATAAAACTATCAAAACTGTGTTATGTAAGCGTTTGGACAGCCATTCTAGATCCTACTAGATTCTTTCATCAAATAATGCCCTCTAGCCTATGGTCACCACCCAGAGCGACATGAGTGTACCTAGACTTTTCCCACGTATGTATCGTCAATCGTACTCGATGTCTATTAGCACATGTTCTCTATATGTGCGCCCGAGTCCCGTGGCAGGGCTAATCAAGAAACACGGAACTCGGTCGGGAACTTTCAGATATCTACCGCTGTAGATGCTAAGGTATGCTTTTATTGTGGCTGTGGTCCCACTAGACCCCTCCCTCAACTAATGAAAGGCACCCAAGAATATCAAGAATGAGAAGTGTAACCCCGGCCCCTTATGCCCTTCAATCCTATTGGCCAACCTCACGCATAACTAGATTGCAAAGTATATGGTCTTTTGGAGTTCTCCGCCTTTCCGCTTCACGTACTGACTGAAGATGGTAGGTAGAAGACGAGTTGCTATCTCAGGGCACAAGCTGGTCTCGCCGAATCACCATCTTAGTCTTTTGATTGCCCCTTATTATTGCAATTAAGGAATATTCATTGATTCACCCATGCAGACCTAACGTATGTGAGCACAGGCAGATCATCTGCCACTCACAGAGGAATACCAAGAGTACCCTACGTCCCTGGAAGCCGCGTGCTTCTGTTGGAGCCTACAAGAATATCTAGATGGACACGCGCTTCTTTTTGTGTCCTTTGACATCTTGATTATCTACCCCTTACGGTTGTTCATCCTCTAATGTATGGACTGGTCCAAGCGCCTCATTCTTACATGTTATTAGAACTATGTCTAAGTGTCCAATTATGCGCTTGTTATACTTCATCGGGTTTCTTTATAACTTGGTTATCCTTGTTCATATTGCCTTTCGATTCTAATTACCAAGTTTCTCTTGCTTATTGATGTTTCATGTATGACTCATTACTCGTAAGTTTCCTTAATAAGCTTTATACCCCATTATCCATCTTAACTTATTTCTTATATAAGTTTTCCTCATATCTTCTTATTCAGTTATACTTTCATTTGTTGATGTCGCCACAATCCATCGTTGTTTGCTTAGTTCTCTTAACTAAGGCTTATTGCTTAGTTTTCTTAACTAAGGCTTATTACTTGGTTCTATTAACTAAGGTTTATTACTTAGTTCTCTTAACTAAGATTTACTACTTAGTTATCTTGTTCTCTTAACTAAGGTTTTCTAATCATAACTCATGTTATGTTTATCAACAAATTTCTCATTATTGCTTTGTAGCTTATATTCAACTTATTTTATAATATAAGTTGTCACATTCTCTAGTCTTATTATTATCTTCCCATATCCCTAGGGCAAGTCTACCTATTATATGACTTTCATATTTCTCCTAAATGTTCATAATAGGTTGCTATCATCCCCCATTATTACGTTGGTTAAGTTTGCCTATACGCCTCCATTTACTTAACCCTAACATTCTTAGCATTTCTGTTCATTGGCATTAATTGATTTATTAATGCGCCAACCTCTCACATTAGAACTGTTGTTTGCGGTTGTTGGATGTGCCGGGTGGTTCCGGGCAGACTTCTACTGCAAACTCATTCTAACCTCGGGTTTTTCTTAGGCATGATGAGCTAACCTCTCACATTAGATTTGTTATTGCGGTTTCTGGATGTGCCGGGCGGTTCAGGGCAGTCTTACACCGCAACTCAATCTAACCTCGGGTTAGGCATATTAGTCTTTTAACGGACCTATACAATTTCAATCTAGGTTTTATATGCTTATTTATCCCAATCCAATAATTCATGTTCACACTTCTAAGCCCATTTTCATGTTTATGGTTCCAATTTGATTTGGATACATAAATTCTACCATGATTACATAATCGCGTACATAGTTTTGCCAATAATCCTTATTATAGGTTATGCCCAACTTTTAAGTTATACTTAATTATACCCAAATTAATTATTCTTTAAAGTTATAAATAATTCATGTGAAACCTCATTCTTATTGCGTAGAACAATTAATTCATGCCAACCCTCATTCTTGCTGCATAAATCCCAATTCAACTTGTAATCTCATATGTCTAAATCTCCAATTCTAACTTTTCTTATATACATATAGTTCATGCATAAATTCTTGTTTCATCATACCCAAGCATATCTAATTGTTCTCGATTTTAATCGCACATATTTTCTTTTATGTTCTAGGTTAATATATGTGCCAATTTCCCCCTAATTTCCCAATCTCAGGTTATGTTATATGTTATTCCACAATTCCCTAATTACAAATTATTTCCATATTCCCAAACATCATTTTCACTATTCCAATCTTTGTTCGTACGCATGTTTTTCAGCTTGATTTGGATTAGGCTCGAAGTTAGCCTAATCTTAAAAATAAAAAGGAAAGGGGAAGAAGAAGAATAGAATACACATAAAATAAAATTATTTCAATTGAATTAAACAAATTAACTTGGGGAATTGCTAAACGATACATATACTATTATTCAACAAGGGTAATTTAAATCCACTCACAGTGATTTTTGCTTTCCTAGGTCTGATTTAGATTAGCATCCAAAGTTCTTCCCTTTTCTTGCGGCGTAGATTGTAGATCAAAATCCCTTTCTTGCGGCGTAGATTGTAGATCAAAATCTCTTTTCTCTTTATTTTGAAATAGAAGAAATTCTAAATCTAATCTTTTATTTTATTAAGAGATTAGGAAAGGAAGAAAAGAGATTAGATTTAAGAACTACTCGGGGAAAAAGAAGAAGTAGGAGGTCGTGGTGTCGCCATTAGTTTATATGAATAAATCAGTGGGTTTAAGGTTTTATTTATAGGTGGGTTAGAAGAACTGGGCCCTTAGGATTAAATAAAAACTCATCTAAACCATCCACCTCACACTAGAAAAGAACATTCCAGAACCCGGCCAACACAGCCAGGGTGCGTTGCACCCATAGACCATGCGCAGGGGCATGTGCTATTATTATTATATATATTTATGTATATATTTTTTCTATTTTTGATTTGAAATTTTTATTCATTGCACATAAAATTTCAAGACAATCTTTTCTTTCTTTGTTTTGTTATTCGTTTGTTCAAGCGCAGCGTTAGTTTTAACTTATCTTCATTTATAGTTCACCACTGTGCGTAAACTAAGTAATTGTATGTGAACAATTATATGGTGTATTCTTCCCCTAATAAATTAGATTATTTATTACTCTTTTTAACCTCCTCTCTACATAGCCCCTTTTCACACCATCTTTTTAATTAAACCATTTTTTAATCATTTCACACTGCACTGCATATATCATTCTTTCTCCAATCAATTAATTTTCCTTCATGCATTTAACTTTCTTTTTATTTTTGATTGCACGTCCTTATTTTACAATCAATCAATTTACCTTTAATGCATTTATTTATTAATTCATTGTAATTAATGCCTTCTACTTTTATGCGCTCATTGTTTTTCTTATTATTCTATGCATTAAATATAACTTTCAATATATTAACTTATGCATATATTCACATGCACGTAATTAATTGCATGTTATCAATTCACCTCTTTCTTCCATTTGCATTTTAATATATATATATGCATTGATTATGATACCTTTTAATGCCAAAACATTCATTGCATGTAACCTAGTACCTTTGCATGAAATCTATTTCTTTCTATTGCATGCATTGCACTGACACATTGCCTATTTTAATGTATTGAATTTTCTTTCATGCACTAATATTTTAATTGTAAATTCTATTGCACATTAATTTTTAACATTGACATTAATATATCCCTCTGCATTGTTATCATATTAATTTTTCCTTCTCTTTCATGTATTAATTAATTTTCATTGTACATCACCATTGTTTACCTATCTATGCATATATACATATATTTGATTTTTAATTATAATAAAAAAATGTGAGGTGTTATAGAACGCAAGAATTATGTAATCAAAGCAAGCTCTTTGAGCTCTAGGGAATTATCTCTGGAAAGTTGGATGCATGAATAAATGTATGTATATGATGTTAATTATATATATAAAAGAAACTTCTTTTATAAATCTTTTTAATATATTTTATCATGTATCCAAATAGATCCTATTCTAATGAAAAAGTTATTGAATTTAATTAAATGTATAGATAGAAAGATCGGAATTATCAACAATTTTGGACAGTCGATAAGCTCTAAAGTTTACTGTGGTAATAAAAGGAACTGTTTAAGTAAGCATGAACACCTTGTGAATTAAGTTTCATAACTTGATTAAAGGATATTTGGCAAGCGGGTATAGTAAGAAGAAATTACTTAAACTGAAACGTTTAGACAAGCCGAGTTCAGAGATGATCAAGTTTTCCATGTAACGAATAATAGTAAATTTTAGAAACTGAAAAGGAATAAGTTTCATAACTTTTGTATTTGCAAGATAAGATCTAAGAGCATAATTTATAAGTCTGAATTTTGTTGAAAATGATAAATTGCTGAGTATAAGTAATTAGCCCAGTAAATGACAAATCAAATATAACGAGTAATTGGAAGTTATCGTTAGAGGACATGGTAGATATGGTATTCTACCCAGTATATTCATTACGAAAACATGGAGCTTTGGTATAAAGAATTTTAATCTTGAATTTGTAAATCTACAACATGCCAAATGAGTAGTTACGATTCCCTTTCCTGTTCGAGGATGAAAAGTTTTAAGGGGGTGATTGTAACGATCCAATTTTTTTAACCAATTTAAAATTGGAATTTTTATTAGTTAATTTGAATTTAAATTTGAATTTGACATAAATATATATGGTTGAATATTTAATAATTTTGATAAGTTAAATGATAGATTTTACTTGAATTATAAATGAGAATGATTATTAATGAGTTCGGATTTATTGATACTATTTGTCATTCGATCGAAATTGTCAAACCATAACATGAATTAATAGCGTTAGAATTCAGTGTTACCCTTAGTTTTCATAGCATTTAAGGGAAACTGCTACCAAAATTTCACCTTCTCTCTTTAAGACAAGCGTGAGGACACCTACATTTTTGCATGCCTCCTTCCTTGCATGCCTTCCACTTGCCCCCTTAGGTGTCATTACCTCCTTAACTCTCCATTCCTATATAAAAAGGCCTTTTCTCCATTTTCTTACCATTCCATTCCATTTCCTCATTTCCACCTTCTTCTTAAAGCTTATGGCCATGGTTTCCATGGAATAAGTCTTCTTCTTTTTCACTACCACCTGGCCAAAGTTCGTAGTCATCCTCCTCTTCCTCTTATAATATAAAGAGAGAGAGATTAGTGTGTGTGTGTGTGTGCGTGCGTATGTAAATATATTAGTGAAGAAGACGTTGCGCCGAAATACTATTCGACAGTTCGCTCAACTAGGATCGCCTACCGTGAAGATTTGGAAAGTTTTAGGTGAGAGCTCTTTAACCACAGTTTATATATTTAATTAGTAGCTAAACTATATAGTGATGGATTATTAATTGTTAATGATGGTTGATGTTTGTTATGATGGATGATGGATGTGTAGTTTAGAACATACACTATTAAGCGTTAGTGTTATAACGCTTGTGCACAATTATGATTTATCTAATCACGTTAATGATGGTTGCAGTTGATGTTTATGATGGTTATTGATGTTGTTTTGCACACACCATGACACGACAATTATGGTATCACCTTGGTAATCGACAAATCTCCTTCGTAATTAGAAACAGTATTATATTGAAATTGAAGGTTAATAATTGGGAAAGACTATATGTATGAATTCATATATGTTGATATAGTTCTTTAAATGAATAAAGAAAAACCGGAACATTATAGGACGATAGAGAGGATAGTGTTTAGGCTTGGGTTTGGAAAATATAGTTTCCTGCTCTCCCTGGCTATCTCTAACTGATCCGATGACTAGAATGGTTAATTTGAAATTATTTGAATTTAGAAATGAATTGGAATTTGATTTATTAAGTAAAAAATAAAAGTTGAATTTTGAACCTAAAACAATTTGGAAAGTCAATGTAAATTACTTTAAATGGTTTTAAATGAATTAAATGAGTATATAATGGTTTTCTAAGGTACTTTGAAGTACTGAAGAATAATTTTTTTTTCAAAATAGAGCTTTTGCACAATGGCAATTTGCATATTTTAGTTACAAATTGTAGATGCTTATAACTTTTGCAATCTAAATCGTATTTCCAATAAACAAAAAACAATTGACTTATATTAACAAGAGCTTTTAAATGAGTGAAAGCAGATTTTAATTTCGGGTTATAATTTTCAAGTTATGTTTAAAACCATTTTGGAAAAGGTCGCTGTAAGAGAAGTTATCGACAATAACCATAAACATCCATTTTTAATGTTTCTAAAAATATGGAAAAAAATGGTAAAATCATTATAAACTATGTAAAAATGTTTTGAATTGTAAAGTTTAAGTTTTGACTAAGATATACGATATTTTGATCAAAGTAATTAAGATAACAGTTTGTAACACTTTTGTATTGCTTTCGAAAACACTATTGCAACGCTTTCTTCGGAAACAATCTATTTTGAAGTTTTTAACCTGCAAACTATTTTCCGAACTATAAGTAATCATTTGTAAATGATTGGTGAAATGTTTTCAAAGATTTAAAAGTATTGAAAATGTTTTATATGGAAATTAAATTGATTTATTTAATACTAAAACGGGTTTTCAGTTTTTGGATGTGGTTGGAGATAAATCTTCGGATGTTTGATATTAATTCAGTAGATGATGACTCCTACTATTTAAGGAATTTAAAAGGAAGTTCACCATTATTCCGCTTAAAGTGTGAGTTGGATACAGAGATTAATATTGAGGATAAGTTGATGAAATTTCTATCTAGATCTAATGTCAAAGAGTTGAATAAATCTTTTAATTAAGATACGAGTTTCCTTAGTTGATTGGGATAAGTTGGATAGAAATAATCTTCAGATAGAAGTTCTGTGGTGTAAACGTACACTATTTGAGAAAATTGGAAGATATTATTATTATATTTTTATTCCACTTATAGTATTCGTTGATTATGAGAATTGATATCGAATATAAAAAGATACAATTTCTGTGTAAATTATGTTCAATATCGATTGATTTGGGTTTTATCGTGAATCATATCTTCAATAATATCATTCTTGAAACCCAATGGGATTGAGTTGTGGAAATTCATATCGTAATATGGGGATTTAATCAAATCTTTGATTTGTGGGAATTAAAAATAAGGAATTGGGAAGGAAGTATAATCTTTTAGTTATGATTACAGAATTGAATGTTGGGAAACCAATTTAATTAGAAACTATGGTTGAAATGTGGGGTAAGGATTTTCAAAGGAAACTGGGTTTTTGATAACGAGTTATCAAATGGAAAATTAATTAAGGCTTTGAGGCTAAATTATCTTTGATTTAAGGGATGTGTTTTTAAAGAGAAAGGTTAAATATGGATTTTGTTATTATTTGAGAATGAAGAAGTTTAATTTAACAAAATTCAAGACGGAAGGAGAATAGTAAAAAGCCTCTGTGTTTCGTAATTGTATTTTTAATTGCGATTATTATTTGGAAAGACCAGGATCAGAATTATGTTTGAAAACCATTCCAAGCAATAATACGACGTTGTGGAGCAATTGAAGACATTGGATGTGGCATTAAAGACCGAGACCCTTCATGTCGTAAGGGCGACTTGCTGAATGTCTCGAATGGCTGGCTGGCTCCCATTCGCAGATGAATTTTATATATCAGTTAAGTGGCAAGAAGCGTGAACGTATGCGAAGGAATTCTGGATTATTGTTCCATTCAGACCTAGAGCGAAGATGTATGGATTGTATGTCAGACATTGTAATTGACTACGTAGCACTGATCTTTATTAATATATATCTGCTTGGTGGCAGAGAATTTAGTCTCTTGCTTAACACCCTTCTCTAAGACGTATGAGCTTAGAGGTTATATATTGATGGAAATCGGTGATGCGTAGTGAATGGACAATGTGGCATACTTAAGTTATGTGATGAGTTATGGATGATCAAAGCATGGCTTATTTATCTTTGTGTATATCGTGACCTCGAAGAACCTCACATGCCGGATTGATGGTAAATTGGTGGTCAGATTTTTATGTTCGTTTTGTATGTTCGGTGCACCGGGATGTGATGATGAAAGGAACTACGAAGTCCCCAGTCCGGGATGCTGTTTGTTGGGTACTCTGATTCATGTATGGTGGGTTAGTATAACAGAGTCCGAGTCTGGACGTTATCCGCGAGTACTGGGATGATGTGATGACCCCAAACTTCCATTGACCGAAAGTAAGGATAATCATTTGGAATACAACATATTTATAACAACAACAGATCTTAGATAATATCATAACACATAATTATTGCAGCGGAAAGATAAAATTCATAAACATCACATCAACAGAACCACAGAGTACGCAGTTTATAGGACACAACTTAGCCAAAATAGGAGTCTGAATCAAAGGAAATAAGTTCCAAATTCAAACTTACATCCAAATACAGAAAAGAATAAAGTCTATAAAGCAAAGGATAAAGATAAAAGAGAGTCTTTGGTTTCTCTTTCAAGCAGTCTTCAATCCAGAAAATGTTTCCTTAAGAACCTGTCACTTGGCTGCTCGTGTAAAGAGGGGGCACCCGAGTTTGCAAAGTGAAACAAACATCGAGCCAGTCGTAGGACTGGTATGAGAAATCATTCTACACTAACTATCAATATGGAGAATCACAGGACCACGCCGCTAACGCGAACGGGTTTACTCCATTGGATTGCGAGTGCATAATTTAATAAAGTTTATACAAAAATAACGAAATGATTTTTGAAAAATGAAACCATCATAAGACTCAAGTCCTATCACACAATGCAACGCAAACAGGAGGATAGAGTTTTCTTTATGATGATCAAACATGTTTAATACGTGTAAAATAATAATTTTATATTATTATTAGTGTTTAAGCAGTATTAAAATACTTCAATATAAATCTATCAATCCTAGACGGCATAGTACCCTATCCTACTATCTTGCCGTATATAAGTTTACAATCGAGACCGTAATGTCATATTGGAAATTGGTTTTCTATCATGAAATCAAGGCTAGGGATCGTCCTCTCCGATTCGAGACACTTTAGCAAATGCCTCAGGATCACACCTATGGGAAACCCTTGGATGCGGTAGGGCCGG
Source organism: Allium sativum (assembly GCA_030737875.1). NCBI lineage: Eukaryota > Viridiplantae > Streptophyta > Magnoliopsida > Asparagales > Amaryllidaceae > Allium > Allium sativum. Next base: position 789,651,679 of record CM060920.1, on the reverse strand, counting down.
TCCCCACCTAATGGTAGTGGATTAATCATGCCTGAACACACGTTTCCCGGTCCCTTTGTGTGATAGCCCGTTACTTCCCCGGTAAGGAAAGCCCGGATTATCTTGAGAACACGAAAAATAGAACGCAAACAGAAGAACATTTCATTGTTTATTACAACAATTCCATCAGAATACAAGAATATACAGAGTATGAATAAATATTACACATTTGACGAATATCAGAGATTTAGATTACATTTAAATACATCGCAGCGGAAAATAATACAAAACACAACTGAAATAAATACATGGATACAGAGCTTTCCGAGTATCATTCCAGCTGTAAACCTAGACCCTGTGAATATAAATCTGCAAAACCAAGACTACTAGCTTCCCGTGTGGAAAATAAGGGCACCCAGAGTTTATGTAACACCCCACCTCCATTAAGGTCACTCACAAAGGCAATGTCTTAACTTTGGTGGAGCATTTTAGTAGACAGAACAGAAATTTACAAGACAGATAAACAATACTTGAGAAATTATAACTTTATTCTAGCGGAAAACAGAAATCAATTTGGTTACATCTTTACCAAAAACTCAAGTACATAAATATCAGTCTTGTTCAGAAAATCATCAGAGTACAAAACTTCAAAATCATAATCCCCACAGAAGTTGCCATAAGGAGTCAAGCCATACTTTAAGCACTTCAAGTACTTCAAGCAGAAGAAATCCGGATCAAGCTAAAGTATTCCCTCCTTGGAAAACCTGGGGGGAAACAGAAGAAAAGGGGTGAAAACAAGCAAGGTCAGACATAAAGTCTGGCAAGTCCAGTGACTTTCAGCATATGAACAAATAATAATAATTATGACATGAAAATAAGCTGGGTAAGAGATAACAGTAACAGGAGCAGCATATGTACTTAGGTTAAATAGAAGAAACAGAATAATATTATTTTTCATTTCTCTGCACTAATACTAGTATAACAGGATTAGGTGTCACCCTAATGTCTAAACTGAAACAAAAACGGGAACAGAATAATTTCCACAGAACAGAATGCTAGTAATGGGCCTTTGCCACCCCAACAGAAACAGACAGAAACAGAATGCTAATAATAGGCCTTTACCACCCGAACAGAAAGTACAGAAGCAGAAACAGATTAATCCCTACGGAAACAGACTATAGAATTAGGTGTACACTAGTAAATGGGCCTTTACCACCTGAACAGACGGTACCACGCAGAAACAGACAGGTGTTGCCACCAAACAGAAACAGACAGTACCAACAGAAACAGACAGAACTAAGTGTACCCTAAAACCCTACCCCAAGTGATCGGCTCACTAATACATAAATACCCTGTGTCGGCTCCACAATAGGGTGTATCACTCCCTAAAGTGACAACCAATTGGCACAGACCTATTTATAGATGTCACGGCGTCTTACATCCTCAGAGGCAGACCGGGATCCATGCACGCACAAGACCCGGCTGGAACGCACCATCAACACCCCTCGCCATTATCAGAATGAACCACTTATAATTAGTTCAGTAAGCGTGCCCGGACCCTACCTACTGTTGGGTTAAAGTTTTGATACCAGAAAGGGTTACTGACTAATATGGGTCCCAAACAAAAGATGACACAAGTAATTTCCCTCCCAACCTTGTGTCCCCCAGATTAACAGATTTCAGAATAACTTGTTTACAAGTTCAGACATACAGAGTTCAGATGAACTAGTTCACAGATCAGACATGTTTTCAGACTAACGGATCAGATATACGGATTTAACAGATTTACATATTTATCTAACTTTGTAATTGGGCCTACAGATTCACGAAACGGGTTTGTTAAATTCATTAGTCCAATTGGTTTAACCTTATCCACCCAACACGTTTAGACATCATATTTATCGCAGATTTGCATTAATTAAATATTAATGCACAGACCTCTCACATTAGGTCGGTAGCTTGTGGCCGCTGGATATGTTGGGCGGTTCCAGGCAGACTTCTGCCACAAGCTAGACCTAACCTCGTGTCTAAGCATATTTTAGTTATGCCTACGACCTCTCACATTAGACTGACCGTTTGCGGTCGCTGGTTAAGCCGGTTGGTTACGGGCAGGCTTCAACCGCAAACAGAGTCTAACCTCGTGTCATAGCCAATTCATTCCAATACAGGTTTTTCAGATATCAGACTAATTCTGTTTATTTAACAGATTAAACTTCTTCATTGGATATAACAGATTAATCAAATTTCCATGTTTTACTAAATCTTAGGTCGAGCCTACGGATTTCCATACTCAGATTACCATTATCTAATTTCAACAGATCAGACAATTCAACATGTAGCAGATCTAGCTGTTTAAGCGATTTAGCAGATAACATATTTGGCAGTTTAGGCAATTCAACAGTTTTAGCAGATAACGGATTAGGCAATTTAACAGATTTAGCAGATAACAAATTTAGCAGATTTTATATATCTAAACCTCTATTTAGATATCTTGCCTAATCATAAATTTAGCCTAAACTTACATGCCTAAATCAAGGTCGTAATCCATAAAACAATATATGCCCCAAATCTTAGCCTTAATATTCCCACTTACAGCTCATGTCAAAACTAGATTTAATACTCTAGTTTACCATTTATGTCCAAGACTAATATACATGTTAATCATTCACTATTATAGCCAATTCAGATTAGGCCAACATATTTATTATGCCAAATTAACTTAATTAAGCTACGCCCAATCCCCGTATAACATGTTCCACAAGTTCTCTAAGTACTCATGAAATGACCCTAGCAAAAGGAATCGGGGATAAGCACAAGAAAGAATAGGCATGCAATGATGAACCAAACACAATGATAATGGTCTTACTAGGCTCGATGAACATAACAGTGAATGGGAATAAACTAGCAAGGTTACATACTAAATATGAGATCCAACATCATTAAGGGAATAGGCATAAGAAACTAACTACAATAGTTATAAGCAACTAACCACAATAGTCATGGGCGACTAATTACAATAGTTTCTTATTCAATGTCATAGGCAATAGTCTCATAGTCAATGAATCATAGTCATAGGCAATAGTCTCATAGTCAATGAATCATAGTCATAGGCAATAGTCTCATAGTCAATGAATCATAGTCATAGGCAATAGTCTCATAGGCAACAGCTTCGTGTCCAATTACGCCTTATTATTTGTCCAAAATTTAGCGTTCGTGCGTTAACCTCTTATGAGATGAGGCGCAGGCTTGTGGTAGCCTGACTATAGAACAGAAAGAAGAAAAAGATATAGAATAAAATATATCAGAACAGAACGTACACAACCTCAAATTCAGATTTAAAATCATGTCACAATTATAATTACAGTTTATAGCGGAAAATAATTGTACTTGCCTTTCGTGGTTTTAAGAAAGGATAATAAACTGTTGTTGATGCAGAAATGCTGAATTATTCCTCTTTAATTGTTGTCGTAGCTCTAGACTTAGATTTGATATTTGATTTAGCTTTTAATCCTATTCAGGTTGGAAGAAGATGCATCGGTCCAAGTATTGATTCCAGCAGGGTAGCGACGCCATTTTTATTTTTAATTAGAACAGAGGTAGAATATAGACAGAATGAAATTCTATAGAGAAAATGAGGCTAGGGAGCAGGTCGACCCCCAGGTCGACACTATGGTCGACCTGGTCTGGCCAGGTCAACCCCCAGGTCGACACTATGGTCGACCTGGCCCCTGGGAGGTCGACACTATGGTTGACCCCTTGGTCGACCTGGTCCATGGACGGAATTTTCCCACCCAGCCTGTTCTGGGATTTTGAATTCGAATATTCGAGCTGTTTTCGATACTGAAATTCTCTGAAACTTTGGAGGGCCATATCTCCCTCATACGGACTCCGTTTCTCGAAAACTCGGACTCGTTTCCAAGCATAATTTTGAGACGAACGCAATGGCGCAACCCGTTTCTCTTGACTCTTATTTTATAATTTAATTATTCTCTGATTTGTTACTTATACGATTACAGAAAATACGGGGTGTTACATTCTCCCCTCCTTAAAGGATTTCGTCCACGAAATCTTCAAGTTGAGAAGAATGTGTCCTACCATCCAGTCATCCATCTACTCAACCATAATCCACAAGCATCCATTTTCCTTAGAAAACTTCTAATGTTGTATGAACATATGCAAAAGTGTGTGTATATGTTCCTTATCTAATGCAAAGATCGGGCGGTCCACTGATTCAGTTGACCTCCTTAATGCAAATTATGTTAGTGCCATGAGTCCAACATGTATGCAATTTTCCTATTTGATATTATTCTTATATGAGCGACAACCATTCATTCATATGCAACATCCATGTGATGAGTCAATCATTTTGCATCCACAGAAATTGAAAATGCTCACACATCCATATGCAGTATGAGAGTGTTTTCGAGCCGATCTAGTGCCTAGTGTGTGTATATGCATCCACAAGCAACCACTTGCAGCCGCTTGCAACCATCAAACATAACATGTCTCAAACACATGTTTACATCCATAGGATTCCTATCTTTGGGTCGAAGAATCGATTGATAGGATACAGTCGAGTGATGGGAGCGAGTACGGATAAACAAAAACTCGGTTTCCATTAGACCTTGGTTGAGAGACAAATTCCCCTAAGTATCAACCCCGAAGACCGAAATCAACATCAGATTGACACCCAGGGGATTACCCTCTTTAGACAATGTCAAAACTGGAAATCTCAACCTTATCAGAAATATTCAGATATTTACAAATTACCGGTACAGAGCAGATTACTAACTGATTCTTAGGAAACTAAGCATGATAAAAACCTAGAATGTATACGTCATAGTCAACTTAACGCTCAACACAGATACCCAACTTACCACGCTTAGATGAGTCATAACCCTTATGGGTATGAGTCTACAGTGGAATCAGAAACAAAACTAGTATTCAAGTGCAGAGTATCGATTACAGAATCGAAATGCCAGAATCAGAAAAGAGTTTTAACCCAAAAATCAGATAAAGAAATTAAACCTCCTACAGAAAGTTTTCCTATTTCTATCCTATCCACTATCCTCGAGAGTGTTCGCCTGCCTTCCAGAAGTTGGTCATGCCCTTGCCCTCGTTTCTTCGGACAGTCCCTAGTGAAGTGTCCCATCTCACCACAGTTGAAGCAAGTGCCCTTTCTTTTTCTGCAATCCTTGTTCAGATGAGTTGAGCTTCCACAAGTAAAGCACTTTTTCTCCTTCTTATCTTCAGACATTTCACCCTTCTTTTATGTTTCCTTTTTGGGCTATGCTTTCTTGTTCTATGGTTCTTCCTTCTTTTCCTCTTTCTTGCCGTTGTCTTCCTTGTGCAGTAGTGCTATATCCACCAATCTCTCGTAAGTCGCTCCCAAGGGTCATGGCTAGGCTTTGCAGTGGCTCGTTCAATCCTTTAACAAAGTGGAGAGCCTTTTTATGCTGGGTGTTGACTAAATCTAGTCCGAACCTGGCCAGTTGGTTGAACTGGTTGACGTATTCCTTGACCGTCATACTTCCTTGCTTAAGAGATAAGAATTTTTCCAGTTGTAGACTTCGTTCAGCTTGCGAGAGGAATTTCATCTCAAACCTAGTTCTGAAATCCATCCATGTTTCAACCGGTCTCTCGGCGTTAGTGACTTCCCACCAATAGGAAGCTTCGTCCTTGAGCAACCACACCGCCAATTGTACCTTCTGCCTATCGTCCACCTCAAAGATAACGAACAGATCCTCAGTTTCCTTGAGCCAGTTCCTTGCTTCTACGAATGATTCAGTTCCCTTGAAATCCTTTCCACCCATGGCCCTAAAATCTTTACAGATCTTTGAAAAATCAATTGCACGAGGAGGGGGCGGAGGAGGAGGAATCGCTGCAGCTGGAGGAGGAATATCTGCTGGGCCTGCATCGTTGGCCCTAGCCTCTAAGTACCTCCTGAACCATCCAGGTATTGGCACGCCCTCTGGAAAGTTAAGATTCCCAGACATGCTGGAATGAAAGAAAAAGATCTAAAACAGAGAACAGAAAAGATAGATATATGGCATTTTGGGGATTATGTTTTTCAAAATAAACTTTATTTTTGAAAATACTTCCTTTTAAAACCTTTTTGAAAATAGTTTTCAATAACTTATTATCTAATCTGGTAATCTTCAGCTCTGATACCAAGTGTAACACCCCACCTCCATTAAGGTCACTCACAAAGGGAATGCCTTAACTTTGGTGGAGCGTTTTAGTAGACAGAACATAAATTTACAAGATAGATAAACAATACTTGAGAAATTATAACTTTATTACAACCGAAAACAGAAATCAGTTTGGTTACATCTTTACCAAAAACTCAAGTACATAAATATCAGTCTTGTTCAGAAAATCATCAAAGTACAAAACTTTAAAATCATAATCCCCACAGAAGCTGCCATAAGGAGTCAAGCCATACTTTAAGCACTTCAAGTAATTCAAGCAGAAGAAATTCAGATCAAGCTAAAGTATTCCCTCCTTGGAAAACCTGGGGGGAACGGAAGAAAAGGGGCTAAAACAAGCAAGGTCAGACATAAAGAATGGCAAGTCCAGTGACTTTCAGCATATGAACAAATAATAATAATTATGACATGAAAATAAGCTGGATAAGAGATAACAGTAACAGGAGCAGCAGATGTACTTAGGTTAAACAGAAGAAACAAAATAATATTACTTTTCATTTCTCTGCACTAATACTAGTATAATAGGATTAGGTGTCACCCTAATGTCTAACTGAAACTAAAACGGGAACAGAATAATTTCCACAGAAGAGAATGCTAGTAATGGGCCTTTACCACCCCAATAGAAAAAGACAGAAACAGAATGCTAATAATGGGCCTTTACCACCCGAACAGAAAGTACAGAAGCAGAAACAGATTAATCCCTACGGAAACAGACTGTAGAATTAGGTGTACACTAGTAAATGGGCCTTTACCACCCGAACAGACGGTACCACGCAGAAACAGACAGGTGTTGCCACCCAACAGAAACAGACGGTACCAACAGAAACAGACAGAACTAAGTGTACCCTAAAACCCTACCCCAAGCGATCAGCTCCCTAATACATAAATACCCTGTGTCGGCTCCATAATAGGGTGTATCACTCCCTAAAGTGACAACCAATTGGCACAGACCTATTTACAGATGTCACGGCGTCTTACATCCTCAGAGGCAGACCGGGATCCATGTACGCACATGACCCGGTTGGAACGCACCGTCAACACCCCTCGCCATTATCAGAATGAACCACTTATAATTAGTTCAGTAAGCGTGCTCGGACCCTAACTACTGTTGGGTCAAAGTTTTGATACCAGAAAGGGTTACTGACTAATATGGGTCCCAAACAACAGATGACCCAAGTAATTTCCCTCCTAACCTTGTGTCCCCCAGACTAACAGATTTCAGATTAACTTGTTTACAAGTTCAGACATGCAGAGTTTAGATCAACTAGTTCACAGATCAGACAAGTTTTCAGACTAACGGATCAGATATACGGATTTAATAGATTTACAGATTTGTTTTACTTTGTAATTGGGCCTATAGATTCACGAAACGGGTTTGTTAAATTCATTAGTCCAATTGGTTTAACCCTATCCAGCCAACAAGTTTTAGACATCATATTTATCCCATATTTGGATTAATTAAATATTAATGCACAGACCTCTCACATTAGGTCGGTAGCTTGTGGCCGCTGGATATGCCGGGCAGTTCCTGGCAGACTTCTGCCACAAGCCAGACCTAACCTCGTGTCTAAGCATATTTTAGTTATGCCTACGACCTCTCACATTAGACTGACCGTTTGCGATCGCTGGTTAAGCCGGTTGGTTCCGGGCAGAGTCTAACCCCGTGTCATAGCCAATTCATTCCAATACAGATTTTTCAGATATCAGACTAATTCTGTTTATTTAACAGATTAAACTTCTTCATAGGATATAACAGATTAATCAAATTTCCTTGTTCTACTAAATCTTAGGTTGAGCCTACGGATTTCCATACTCATATTACCATTCTCTAATTTCAACAGATCAGACAATTCAACATGTAGCAGATCTAGTAGTTTAAGCGATTTAGCAGATAACACATTTGGCAGTTTAGGCAATTCAACAGTTTTAGCAGATAACGGATTAGGCAATTTAACAGATTTAGCAGATAACAAATTTAGCAGATTTTATATATCTAAAACTCTATTTAGATATCTTGCCTAATCATAAATTTAGCCTAAATTTACATGCCTAAATCAAGGTCATAATTCATAATACAATATATGCCCCAAATCTTCGCCTTAATATTCCCACTTACAGCTCATGTCAAAACTAGATTTAATATTCTAGTTTACCATTTATGACCAAGACTAATATACATGTTAATCATTCACTATTATAGCCAATTCAGATTCTGCCAACATATTTATTATGCCAAATTAACTTAATTAAGCTACGCCCAATCCCCGTATAACATGTTCCACAAGTTCTCTAAGTACTCATGAAATGGACCTAGCAAAAGGAATCGGGGATAAGCACAAGAAAGAATAGGCATGCAATGATGAACCAAATACAATAATAATGGTCTTACTAGGCTCGATGAACATAACAGTGAATGGGAATAAACTAGCAAGGTTACATACTAAATATGAGATCCAACATCATTAAGGGAATAGGCATAAGAAACTAACTACAATAGTTATAGGCAACTAACCACAATAGTCATGGGCGACTAATTACAATAGTTTCTTATTCAATGTAATAGGCAATAGTCTCATAGTCAATGAATCATAGTCATAGGCAATAGTCTCATAGTCAATGAATCATAGTCATAGGCAATAGTCTCATAGGCAACAGTTTCGTGTCCAATTATGCCTTATTATTTGTCCAAAATTTAGCGTTCGTGCGTTAATCTCTTATGAGATGAGGCGCAGGCCTGTGGTAGCCTGGCTATAGAACAGAAAGAAGAAAAAGATACAGAATAAAATATATCAGAACAGAACGTACACAGCCTCAAATTCAGATTTACAATCATGTCACAATGATAATTACAGTTTATAGCGGAAAATAACTGTACTTGCCTTTCGTGGTTTTAAGAAAGGATAATAAACTATTGTTGATGCAGAAATGCTGAATTATTCCTCTTTAATTGTTGTTGTAGCTCTAGACTTTGATTTGAGATTTGATTTAGCTTTTAATTCTATTCAGGTTGGAAGAAGATGCATCAGTCCAAGTTTTGATTCCAGCAGGGTAGCGATGCCATTTTTATTTTTAATTAGAACAGAGGTAGAATATAGACAGAATGAAATTGTGTAGAGAAAATGAGGCTAGGGAGCAGGTCGACACTATGGTCGACCTGGTCTGGCCAGGTCGACACCCAGGTCGACACTACGGTCGACCTGGCCCCTGGGAGGTCGACACTATGGTCGACCCCCAGGTCGACCTGGTCCATGGGCGGGAATTTTCCCGCCCAGCCTGTTCTGGGATTTTGAATTCAAATTTGAATTCGAATTTTCGAGCTGTTTTCGATTCTGAAATTCTCTGAAACTTCGGAGGGCCATATCTCCCTCATACGGACTCCGTTTCTCGAAAACTCGAACTCGTTTCCAAGCAGAATTTTGAGACGAATGCAATGGCGCAACCCGTTTCCCTAAATTCTTATCTTATAATTTAATTATTATTTGATTTGTTACTTATACGATTACAGAAAATACGGGGTGTTACATTCTCCCATCCTTAAAGGATTTCGTTCCCGAAATCTTCAAGTTGAGAAGAATGTGTCCTACCATCCAGTCATCCATCTACTCAACCATCATCCACAAGCATCCATTATCCTTAGAAAATTTCTAATGTTGTATGAACATATGCAAAAGTGTGTGTATATGTTCCTTATCTAATGCAAAGATCAGGCGGTCCACTAATTCAGTTGACCTCCTTAATGCGAATTATGTTAGTGCCATGAGTCCAACATGTATGCAATTTTCCTATTTGATATTATTCCTTATGAGTGACAACCATTCATTCATATGCAACATCCATATGATGAGTCAATCATTATGCATCCACAGAAATTGAAAATGCTCACACATCCATATGCAGTATGAGAGTGTTTTCGAGCCGATCTAGTGCCTACTGTGTGCATATGCATCCACGAGCAACCACTAGCAACCACTTGCATCCACTTGCAACCATCAAACATAACATGTCTCAAACACATGTTTACATCCATAGGATTCCTATCTATGGGTCGAAGAATCGATTGATAGGATACAGTCGAGTGATGGGAGCGAGTACGGATAAACAAAAACTCGGTTTCCATTAGAAATTGGTTGAGAGACAAATTCCCCTAAGTATCAACCCCGAAGACTGAAATCAACATCAGATTGACACCCAGGGGATTACCCTCTTTAGACAATGTCAAAACTGGAAATCTCAACCTTATCAGAAATATTCAGATATTTACAGATTACGGGTATAGAGCAGATTACTAACTGATTCTTAGGAAACTAAGCATGATAAAAACCTAGAATGTATACGTCATAGTCAACTTAACGCTCAACAAAGATACCCAACTTACCACACTTAGATGAGTCATAACCCTTATGGGTCTGAGTCTACAGTGGAATCAGAAACAATACTAGTATTCAAGTGCAGAGTATCGATTACAAAATCGAAATGCCAGAATCAGAAAAGAGTTTTAACCCAAAAATCAGATAAAGAAATTAAACCTCCTACAGAAAGTTTTCCTATTTCTATCCTATCCACTAGCCTCGAGAGTGTTCGCCTGCCTTCCAGAAGTTGGTCCTGCCCTCTGCCCTTTTCCTCGTTTCTTCGGACAGTCCCTAGTGAAGTGTCCCATCTCACCACAGTTGAAGCAAGTGCCCTTTTTTTCTGCAGTCCTTGTTCAGATGAGTCGAGCTTCCACAAGTAAAGAACCTTTTCTCCTTTTTATCTTCAGACTTTTCACCCTTCTTTTGTGTTTCCTTTTTGGGCCATGCCTTCTTGTTCTGTGCTTCTTCCTTCTTTGCCTCTTTCTTGTCGTTGTCTTCCTCGTGTAGTAGTGCCATATCCACCAATCTCTCGTAAGTCGCTCCCATGGGTACATGGGTCATGGCTAGGCTATGCAGTGGCTCGTTCAATCCTTTAACAAAGCGGAGAGCCTTTTTATGCTGGGTGCTGACTAAATCTAGTCCTAACCTGGCCAGTTGGTTGAACTGGTTGACGTATTCCTTGACCATCAAACTTCCTTGCTTAAGAGATAAGAACTTTTCCAGTTGCAAACTTCGTTCAGCTTACGAGAGGAATTTCGTCTCAAACCTTGTTCTGAAATCCATCCATGTTCAACCGGTCTCTCGGCGTTAGTGACTTCCCACCAATAGGAAGCTTCGTCCTTGAGCAACCACACCGCCAATTGTACCTTCTGCCTATCATCCACCTCGAAGATAATGAAGAGATACTCAGTTTCTTCGAGCCAGTTCCTTGCTTATACAAATGATTCAGTTCCCTTGAAATCCTTTCCACCCATGGACCTAAAATCTTTACAGATCTTTGAAAAAGCAATTGCACGAGGAGGGGGCGGAGGAAGAGGAATCGCTGCAGCTGGAGGAGGAATATCTGCTGGGCCTGCGTCGTTGGCCCTAGCCTCTAAGTACCTCCAGAACCATCCAGGTATTGGCACGCCCTCTAGAAAGTAAAGATTCCCAGACATGCTGGAATGAAAGAAAAAGATTTAAAACGGAGAACGGAAAAGATAGATATATGGCTTTTTGGGGATTATGTTTTTCAAAATAAACTTTATTTTTGAAAATACTTCCTTTGAAAACCTTTTTGAAAATAGTTTTCAAAAACTTTTTATCTAATCTGGTAATCTTCAGCTCTGATACCAAGTGTAACACCCCACCTCCATTAAGGTCACACACAAAGGGAATGCCTTAACTTTGGTGGAGCATTTTAGTAGACAGAACAGAAATTTACAAGACAGATAAACAATACTTGAGAAATTATAACTTTATTATAGCGGAAAACAGAAATCAGTTTGGTTACATTTTTACCAAAAACTCAAGTACATAAATATCAGTCTTGTTCAGAAAATCATCAAAGTATAAAACTTTAAAATCATAATCCCCACAGAAGCTGCCATAAGGAGTCAAGCCATACTTTAAGCACTTCAAGTACTTCAAGCAGAAAAAATCCGGATCAAGCTAAATATTCCATCCTTGGAAAACCTGGGGGGAAACGGAAGAAAAGGGGCGAAAACATGCAAGGTCAGACATAAAGTCTGGCAAGTCTAGTGACTTTCAGCATATGAACAAATAATAATAATTATGACATGAAAATAAGCTGGATAAGAGATAACAGTAACAGGAGCAGCAGATGTACTTTGGTTAAACAGAAGAAACAGAATAATATTACTTTTAATTTCTGTGCACTGTTACTAGTACAACAGGATTAGGTGTCACCCTAATGTCTAAACTGAAACAAAAACGGGAACAGAATAATTTCCACAGAACAGAATGCTAGTAATGGGCCTTTCCCACCCCAACAGAAACAGACAGAAACAGAATGCTAATAATGGGCCTTTACCACCCGAACAGAAAGTACAAAAGCAGAAACAGTTTAATCCTTAAGGAAACAAACTGTAGAATTAGGTGTACACTAGTAAATGGGCCTTTACCACCCGAACAGACGGTACCACGCAGAAACAGACAGGTGTTGCCACCCAACAGAAACAGATGGTACCAACAGAAATAGACAAAACTAAATGTACCCTAAAACCCTACCCCAAGCGATCGGCTCCCTAATACATAAATACCCTGTGTCGACTCCACAATAGAGTGTATCACTCCCTAAAGTGACAACCAATTGGCACAGACCTATTTACAGATGTCACGGCGTCTTACATCCTCAGAGGCAGACCGGGATCCATGCACGCACGTGACCCGGTTGGAACGCACCATCAACACCCCTCGCCATTATCAGAATGAACCACTTAATTAGTTCAGTAAGCGTGCCCGGACCCTACCTACTGTTGGGTCAAAGTTTTGATACCAGAAAGGGTTACTGACTAATATGGGTCCCAAACAACAGATGACACAAGTAATTTCCCTCCTAACCTTGTGTCCCCCAGACTAACAGATTTCAGATTAACTTGTTTACAAGTTCAGACATACAGAGTTCAAATCAACTAGTTCACAGATCAGACTAGTTTTCAGACTAACGGATTAGATATACGGATTTAACAGATTTACAGATTTGTCTAACTTTGTAATTGGGCCTACAGATTCACGAAACTAGTTTGTTAAATTCATTAGTCCAATTGGTTTAACTCTATCCACCCAAAACGTTTTAGACATCATATTTATCCCATATTTGCATTAATTAAATATTAATGCACAGACCTCTCACATTAGGTCGGTAGCATGTGGCCGCTGGATATGCCGGGCGGTTCCGGGCAGACTTCTGCCACAAGCCAGACCTAACCTCGTGTCTAAGCATATTTTAGTTATGCCTACGACCTCTCACATTAGACTGACTGTTTGCAGTCGCTGGTTAAGCCGGTTGGTTCCGGGCAGGCTTCTACCGCAAACAGAGTCTAACCTCATGTCATAGCCAATTCATTCCAATACAGATTTTTCAGATATCAGACTAATTCTGTTTATTTGACAAATTAAACTTCTTCATAGGATATAACAGATTAGTCAAATTTCCATGTTCTACTAAATCTTAGGCCGAGCCTATGGATTTCCATACTCAGATTACCATTATCTAATTTCAACAGATCAGACAATTCAACATGTAGCAGATCTAGCAGTTTAAGCGATTTAGCAGATAACGTATTTGGCAGTTTAGGCAATTCAACGGATTTAGCAGATAACGGATTAGGCAATTTAACAGATTTAGCAGATAATAAATTTAGCAGATTTTATATATCTAAAAATCTATTTAGATATCTTGCCTAATCATAAATTTAGCCTAAACTTACATGCCTAAATCAAGGTCATAATTCATACTACAATATATGCCCTAAATCTTAGCCTTAATATTCCCACTTACAGCTCATGTCAAAACTAGATTTAATATTCTAGTTTACCATTTATGTCCAAGACTAATATACATGTTAATCATTCACTACTATAGCCAATTCAGATTATGCCAACATATTTATTATGCCAAATTAACTTAATTAAGCTACGCCCAATCCCCGTATAACATGTTCCACAAGTTCTCTAAGTACTCATGAAATGACCCTAGCAAAAGGAATAGGGGATAAGCACAAGAAAGAATAGGCATGCAATGATGAACCAAATACAATGATAATGGTCTTACTAGGCTCGATGTACATAACAGTGAATGGGAATAAACTAGCAACGTTACATACTAAATATGGGATCCAACATCATTAAGGGAATAGACATAAAAACTAACTACAATAGTTATAGGCAACTAACTACAATAGTCATGGGCGACTAATTACAATTGTTTCTTATTCAATGTCGTAGGCTATAGTCTCATAGTCAATGAATCATAGTCATAGGCAATAGTTTCATAGTCAATGAATCATAGTCATAGGCAATAGTCTCATAGGCAAAAGTTTCATGTCCAATTATGCCTTATTATTTGTCCAAAATTTAGCGTTCGTGCGTTAATCTCTTATGAGATGAGGCGCAGGCTCGTGGTAGCCTGGCTATAGAATAGAAAGAAGAAAAAGATACAGAATAAAATATATCGGAACAGAACGTACACAACCTCAAATTCAGATTTACAATCATGTCATAATTATAATTACAATTTATAGCGGAAAATAACTGTACTTGCCTTTCGTGGTTTTAAGAAAGGATAATAAATTGTTGTTGATGCAGAAATGCTGAATTATTCCTCTTTAATTGTTGTCATAGCTCTAGACTTTGATTTGAAATCTGATTTAGCTTTTAATTCTATTCAAGTTGGAAGAAGATGCATCAGTCCAAGTTTTGATTCCAGCAGGGTAGCGACGCCATTTTTATTTTTAATTAGAACAGAGGCAGAATATAGACAGAATGAAATTGTGTAGAGAAAATGAGGCTAGGGGGCTGTTTATATAGGATTAGGCGGACGAATCTAGACAGAAACGAGACCGGATACATCAGAATTAACCAGGTTCAAAAACTGGGTTTTCGGGAGGAGGTCGACCCCCAGGTCGACACTATGGTCGACCTGGTCTGGCCAGGTCGACACTATGGTCGACCTGGCCCCTGGGAGGTCAACACTATGGTCGATCCCCAGGTCGTCCAGGTCAATGGGCGGAAATTTTCCTGCCCAGCCTGTTCTGGGATTTTGAATTCGAATTTGAATTTGAATTTTCGAGCTGTTTTCGATTCTGAAATTCACTGAAACTTCGGAGGGCCATATCTCCCTCATACGGACTCTGTTTCTCGAAAACTCAAACTCATTTCGAAGAAGAATTTTGAGACGAACGAAATAGCGCAACCCGTTTCCCTTGATTCTTATTTTATAATTTAATTATTCTCTGAATTGTTACTTATACGATTACAAAAAATACGTGGTGTTACAGTTTAGGTTAAAACAATAAACTCCATATCAGTCATGTGACTGGTGTGAGAACTAAAACAGTTATTAATCTTTATTTTAAAGTTCGGTAAATCAAGGGACCACACCGTATAACACGGAACGGATTTCCTCCCAAGAATACCAGTGCATAAATCAAACAGAGCAATGCTAAATAAAGAAAAATGAAGCTATTATAAGACCCAAGTCCCATCACACAATGCAACGCAAGCCGGAGGATAGGGGTTTTACCTTATAATAGCCAAAGCATGCTTGATACGTTAAAAACACATTATTTTGATATTACTATAAGTGCATAGTTTCAAAACAATTTCAATCATAAATATCAATCATAGGCGGCATGAATGACCCATACCACTATGTCACCATACTAGGTTCTACAAATAAAACCGCAATATCACGTACTAGAAATTGGATTTCCATCATGAGTCGAGGCAAGGGGCAAGCTCCTCTCCGATTCGAGACACTCTAGCAAATGTCTCAGGACCCCACTATGATCCTTTGGAACCTCCAAGGCCGGTCCTCTCTTACTTTTGAGGATTGACAATTCCTGAACACACGTTTCTCGGTCCTAACAGACCTATATCCGAGGCGCCTCGCATTCCAACAACCACACAGGTGAAAAGTATATATAAATGTCAGCCAGTTTAAGCACTGACACCACCACTAGCTAGAAAGAAACGTCGTGCACTCCTTGGGTCCTTATCCCGTTTTTGACTCATACCGAGGTGTGAGGCTCGCGAATTCACACTATACACAAAGCTGCGCCACACAGGTCGTGCTTTGATCATCAACCACAAGACTTTGCTTTTCAACAGAAGCCTTGATCATTTGCCACTTAGGCGTGCCACACAGACAATTCACTCCATGCGACTGATGTCCATCGATATACAACCTCTGAGCTCGTACGTCTCAGAGAAGGGCGTTAAGCAAGAGAATAAATTCTCCGCTGCCAAACAGATGTATATTTAATAGAGATCAATCAACACAGAATAAAATTGCAATGCCAGACACACAGTCCATTTACAAGTTCGTTCTGGGTCTGAATGAAACCGGAGGCACTTTCCTCGCATATCCATCGATCTCTAAGTACGTCAGGACGATCACCAACTGATTCCCTCATCTTGGGTGTACAGCCCAATCAAGATCATCAGTAATCACCCAAACGATGTGAAGACTTCCGGTCTTCAACCACCGTCTTCATCTTCGACATAATGTCGAATCGGTTATTCAGAATGGTTATAAACCCGGCCTTCCCGAATGACCCGTATATATAATAAACAAAGGTTACACAAACACAACATATGCCTCATTCCAATTCAGAATATTCTTCTATTCAAAAATTCACATTCTTAGGGAAAGGTTCCCATTAATTTTATCAAAGATAAATTCTTCTAAATTTATTCATTAATCTTCCTTTGGATCTCATTTCAAACCAAATTATGGTTTTCCAAACTAGTCGGGATTAGCAAACCACATCGAAGTAATTATTTATTCTATTTCCCAATCCCAACCTATTCATCCCATTGAGCAAAACTGGTAGTACTCCATATCTAACACCACTGTGTTATCGGTAAAATTAATTACCATTTCGCATTCAAATCTAATTAAAGATTTTACTATCGCTTTGGAGCAAAACTGGTGATACTCCATTCTCGATCACTTTTTAGATTTGATAATTTAAATTATCAATTCACATTTCAATCTAGTTATAGATTCATTAAAACTCCACTTAGTTTTAATCTTCTCAAAAATCAATATCCTGTCTTTAACTGGGTTAAAGAACCAATGTCATCTAAAATACGGTTCACGGTAAACCCAAAATCACATTCAAATTCAATTCCAATTAAATATTATTTAATTGGTACACTTCATTAAATCTAAATAGAAAGATGTAATCTTTTCTACACTGGGTCCAAGAACAGTGTTATTCAAGACACCGCTCACGACAAACCCAAAATCCCATTTGATATTAAATACAAGGCTCTGAATAGAAAATATATCGGCTTATATTCAATATCAAATTCTAGAACAAATATCGTATTGGAAATAACGATATAAATATATCTTTCAAATTTCCACAACCATATTTGTATAATCACGAAATCCAACATCAAAATATTCCGAAGATAATTTCGATTCAAATCCATTCCAATTCGTATATTGGAAATTCTGATTATTTTTAAAAACACTTTCAAATTCAATTTATTTATTTCTAAAATAAATTGATTTTAATTCTAGTTCAAAACTAGTTCATTTCGATAAAAATCTATTTTTATCTTTTCTAATGTGGAATTTTTCACCCCAGTTCTTTCCAATTCATATATTATGATTTTACACAAATTATTAATATTTTTAATAATCTTATCAAGGCCCGTACAGTCGATTTCAATCAACGGCCATCGAACTGCACTTCCAGCGACCTTTTCCAAATTTGATTTGGACATAATTCCAAATTCAACCATTAGATTTCAAATTTATAATATTCATTGGAAAGCTCTTTTCGATAAGAACCCAACGTTTCTGGTTTTAGGAGAATCCGACGGTCGGATCTCCCGTAATGTAAATTCGAAGTCAATGGTCGAAATTCAAGAACTGCCGCGGTGCGGCGCGTTCTATTCAGGCCATTATATATATAATATATGTATATATATTATATATTTCGTCGATTTCCTTTTTAAAACGTATTTTATAAATCGTTTTAAATTTGTTTTCAAAACCATTTCAACTCTATATTCAATTTCAAATCAAAATTGAATATTTCATATCATTACCATATAAATGATAATATTTTCAAAACGTTATATTTTGAAATCACTACCTTTTCTATATTCATTATAAAAATGAATATAATCGATATAAATATCGTTCGCGTCAAAATAGCGCATCTCTAATCAACACGGCTTTATATATTTCAATAAATTCGTTATTCTATTCAACAAATGAATATTTATTCTATTCATCACATGAATCTATATTTCTTTCAACACATGAGTACTGTCAACACATGACTATTTTTATTATGTAATATATTTTATAAAATTATAGTATCTATCGCTTGATTTTTAATCAGACTCCAACCGTAAAGTAGTTTGTAATCTTAAATATGATAAAGATGTAAATTTTATTGTTAAAATATTTTACTCAACACATGAATAGTTTCAACACATGAATATTCTCAACACATGAACATCGTCAACACATGACTCTTTTTATATTCTAATATTCTTTATTTTCCCAATTGGAATGAGGCCCAATCAATTACCATATAATGTTAATTATATGGATTCCACCCAACACATGTATATAATGGCACTGACAAATAATCAACCATCATCCAAAGTGCACTACTCTGTATAAGCATCAAATATAGATATCTAACGCTTATAACAGCCTGTCAATCAATCGATCGACATACAACTAATTATTCGGATTAGTGTATGCCGTATTTTATCCCAATACCCGTGTGGGGTTTCAAATCAACGAACACCGATTTTTATTTATTCACATACCCGTTAAAAAATTATATTTTTAACGATAAAATATTTTTAATTATATAAATATTTTATTTCATTTCACATCACACAATCAATTTTCACGTCAACAAACAATCAAACATACAAGCCATCCATGGTCTGTGGATGACGGGTGTCGGGTGCTACTAAGCACCGTCTACATCCTAGTATATAATTTAAACTAGAAAAGAAAATTTAAAGTGAGAAATTCTCACAGAGGGTTCCACTCCACCGTGCTTTGCTTTTGAACTGCTGAACCGTCTGGATCTGCTTGAAATTCCAATGCAGTTCTTTTCACGCTGTTCATAATAAAAAATATATTTTTATCGCTTCATTCGAATAAATAAAAATCATATTTTGTTTCTACTTTATGTATTTTTTTCTGACGCTTCATTCTATATAAAAATTATATTTTTATATTTCTACTTCATATATAAAGATCGAATTTTTCTCTTATTGGATACATAGGATAAAATTTATATTTTTCTCTAACTAAAAACAATATTTTCCTATCGCTCTTCAAATTATAAAAATCATATTTTTAATATCTATATTATATACTTCATTATAAAAATCGAATTTTCTTCGCTATGATATCATAAAAATCCTATTTTTATTCACAAAACAATAATATTTTTGTTTACAAAAATATTGCTATTTCTATTTTTAAATTATCACTTCATGTTGTTATTCACATGAGAAAAACCCTATTTTATATAAATAAAAATATCGCCTTTTTCAAATTAATAATCTCATCTTTCTACTTCGTATATAAAGATCGAATTTTTATATCATCGCTATAAAATCACATTTTTTTATTTCAACACATATATAATAAAAATAAGATTTTTATTTCGCTACGTAAGTAAAGATCTAATTTTTACCATCTATATAATATAAAAATTATATTTTTAATACTCTACCTAAGTAAAAATCATATTTTTATACTTTCTATAATATAAAAATCATATCTTTATCATGTTAAAATCCTAAACTTTCATGTTATTAAAAATCCCTCCTTTCATGAAATTAAAGATCGAACCTTTTCTCTAATTAAAAATTAAACCTTTATTTATAAAAATTGAAACTTTATTATCAATAAAGATTTGATTTCATATTCATAATAAACAAAACTGAAGCTTTCTTCTTTTAAAACCTATTTACATTCAACAAATAAAGAAAAATAATAAATAAAATGAAATAAAAGACTTACAGCGGAGGTGAGGGGATGGGGGATGGAGTTGGTGGTCTGAGGGGGTGCGATGGGCGTCGTGGAGGTGGTTGGGTGGTCCAGGCCGCGACGACGGGGGTCTTTGGGGGTTGGAGCAGCGGTTTTATTGAAGAGGAGAGGAAGGGGGAGCTTCAGGCGGAGGCGGGTTTTGGGGAGGCGCGCACCGAGGTGGTGGAGGGTCGGAGGTCGGCCAAGGCGGCGGTGGCAGCGACATAGGGGGGCGACGCGATTGAGGGCGGGGTTTGGGTGAAGGTGGCTTTGGGTTCGAATCTGGAGGGGAGAGGGAGAAGAGATAGGGGCGGCGCGCCACCTGGGGGGGCGCGATGGAGTGGTGGCGGTTCCCCCTCCCTCCGACACCCCTTTCTCCTTTCTCTTTTTTTCAGCGATGGAATTTTGATTTGGGGGAGAAAAGTTGCGGGGGTTTATTTAAAATTTTTATATTATTTTATTTTATTTATTCCATAAAGCAACTTTTTATTTTGACCTCGAAACGATACCCACCGCCTGTCGTCCCTAGCTAATTACCCCATTCTGAACACAATGGGATATGTATCGTAAGCTGATTCGATCGTTTCGATCAGTTTTCGTCCAAATCAACATATATCTCTATATATTGAATTTGAACGCGTATTTCGATTTACCGGGGCTACATACTAACTAGAAAAATTCCCAAAAAATATTTTCTAGCTTCGTATTGATGATATGTTCCTAACAAAACTAATTTCGTTAAATTCCGAAACCGTTTGAAAAATGGCCATTTTCCAGTCGATTAAAATCAACTAAAACTTGTCAAACGCGTTTTCTTATGCCACGCTCACATATTGATTCAAAAAATTACGAATTTTGGAATCTAGCAATAAGTTTACATCCCGGATCCAAAAAAAGTGGTTTCGTCGAAATCCGAGGTCGTTTGCAAAATGGCTATTTTTAAGGGCCAGAATTCCATAGCGACTATTCTGAATTTTCAATTCGACGTATCTTTTTATCCCCACTATGAAATTTCAATTTTTCGGATTCGTTGGAAAGATATTCTCAAATAGATTCTAATATTTTTGGTTTCACTAAAATCCGGTTTATTTTGCACCCGGTACATTCATTTGAACTTTGAAATCGAATTATCGAACTACCACGCCATTTTCAATTCCTTTTATAATTATAATAAAATATTTATATTTTAATGACGATCTATATAAATATATATGTTCTATTCTATTCAAAATAAATTTCCCGTCGGTATTATTTAAAATAATTCATTTTAAATATTCAAACTTCATTAAAATTACCAAAATAAAATTTTTAAATTGGCTCGCATTTTCCGGGTTATTACAATCTCCCCCACCTAAAACTTTTCGTCCCCGAAAAGGAACGAAGCTGAAAGTTGTTTAACTAGTCAACTCAACTTTCATTATTTTCTTTACGGCTTAAGTTCTTCAACTTTTCAGTTTCTAAGAACTTTTCAAATTTTTCAAAAAATTTGGCTAACACCCTAAATTTCCGAAAAATTTCGCCATAACCTCCCCTGCACCGGGGACTTCGGGATATTTCGTATAGCCTCCCATGGCTTTCTTCAATCCAAAAGAAAAAGAAAAAGCCAAGCGGCTAGCCAATCGGCTCATAAAATCATCATCACCCAAACAAAATAGTAAATTATGGTAAACATGTACCTATTTGTCGGGCAAACAATTTTATTCTCTGCTCTAGCCTCCTTGCTATGACCTGCTCAATGTAAGTACATGTATATGCATGCAATTGTAATCATTTTTCAATACAGTTCAATAATTGGTTCCATTAGGCTGAATGGTTCAAAATTTCAAACAAATAAACAAACAACACAACCATCAATCAGTTAGTGGATTATTGTTTCAAATTCATAATTTTGATATATATACAAAAAGACTTGTTTTTGATGCCAATTCACAACAATGTATTCTAGCTATATTTTGGTTCTCACACCAGTCTAATGAAAATATATAGATATCACACCTTCGTCACTCGAATATAAATACTGATAACGCTGCAACCTTATCAGAATCATCCCCGGGCAATTAGAGTGTGATTCTATATCTATCCAGTATATTGAAACTTCGAATATACGTTCGTGACGCGTATATGCAAAATCTTTATATACTGGATTGTCCAAATACAAATAAAAATATCCAAATACATATAAAATGGTTTAAATTTTCAAAACAATATTGTTTTATTTTAAAAATATACTCTTCACACTCGTTCTAGGATACTACTGATCCTATCTCTAACGAGTCATTCTAATTGGATATTACTAATCCAATCTCTGATGAATTCTTTCGTTCGGTTCTAATGTGCCTTGTTCTCGAGCTCTGTAAACCAAAGCTCTGATACCACTGTTATAGCCCGTTACTTCCCTGGTAAGGAAAGCTCGGATTATCTTGAGAACACGACAAAATAAAACGCAAGTAGAAGAACATTTCATTGTTTATTACAACAATTCCATCAGAATACAAGAATATACAGAGTATGAATAAATATTATACATTTGACGAATATCAGAGATTTAGATTACATTTAAATACATCGCAGCGGAAAATAATACAAAACACAACTGAAAGATATACAGATACAGAGCTTTCCAAGTATCGTTCCCGCTGTAAACCAGGATCCCGTGAATATAAATCTGCAAAACCAAAACTACTAGCTACCCGTGCGGAAAATAAGGGCAACCAGAGTTTAGGTTAAAACAATAAACTCCAGGTCAGTCATGTGACTGGTATGAGAAATAAACAGTTATTAATCTTTATTTTAAAGTTCGGTAAATCAAGGGACCACGCTGTATAACACGGAACGGGTTTCCTCCCAAGAATACCAGTGCATAAAACAAACAGCGCAATGCTAAATAAAGAAAAATGAAGCTATTACAAGACCCAGGTCCCATTACACAATACAACACAAGCCGAAGGATAGGGTTTTTACCTTATAATAGCCCAAGCATGCTTGATACGTCAAAAACACATTATTTTGATATTACTATAAGTGTATAGTGTCAAAACAATTTCAATCATAGGCGGCATGAATGACCCATACCACTATGTCGCCATACTAGGTTCTACAAATAAAACCGCAATATCACGTATTGGAAATTGGATTTCTGTCATGAGTCGAGGCAAGGGGCAAGCTCCCCTCCGATTCGAGACACTCTAGCAAATGTCTCAGGACGCCACTATGATCCTTTGGAACCTCCAAGGTCGGTCCTCTCTTATTTTTGAGGATTGGAAAATCCTGAACACATGTATCCTGGTCCTAACAAACCTATATTTGAGGCGCCTCGCATTCCAACAACCACACGGGTGAAAAGTATATATAAATGTCAGCCAGTTTAAGCACTAACACCACCACTAGCTAGAAAGAAACGTCGTTCACTCCTTGGGTCCTTATCTCGTTTTTGACTCATACCGAGGTGTGAGGCTCGCGAATTCACGCTATACACAAAACTGCGCCACACAGGCCATGCTTTGATCATCAACCACAAGACTTTGCTTTTCAACAGAAGCCTTGATCATTTGCCACTAAGGCGTGCCACACAGGCAATTCACTCCATGCGACTGATGTCCATCGATATACAACCTCTGAGCACGTACGTCTCAGAGAAGGGCGTTAAGCAAGAGAATAAATTCTCCGTTGCCAAACAGATGTATATTTAATAGAGATCAATCAACACAGAATAAAATCCAATGTCAGACACACAGTCCATTTACAAGTTCGTTCTGGGTCTGAACGAAACCGGAGGCACTTTCCTCGCATATCCATCGATCTCCAAGTACGTCAGGACGATCACCAACTGATTCCCTCATCTTGGGTGTACAGCCCAATCAAGATCATCAATAATCACCCAAACGATGTGAAGACTTCTGGTCTTCAACCACCGTCTTCATCTTCGACATACCGTCGAATCGGTTATTCAGAATGGGTATAAACCCGGCCTTTCCGAATAACCCGCGTATATAATAAACAAAGGTTACACAAACACAACATACGCCTCATTCCAATTCAGAATATTCTTCTATTCAAAAATTCACATTCTTAGGGAAAGGTTCCCATTAATTTTATCAAAGATAAATTCTTCTAAATTTGTTCTTTAATCATCCTTTGGATCTCATTTCAAACCATATTATGGTTTTCCAAACTAGTCGGGATTAGCGAACCACACTGAAGTAATTATTTATTCTATTTCCCAATCCCAACCTATTCATCCCATGGAGCAAAACTGGTAGTGCTCCATATTTAACACCACTGTGTTATCGGTAAAATTAATTACCATTTCACGTTCAAATCTAATTAAAGATTTTACTATTGCTTTGGTGCAAAACTGGTGCTACTCCATTCTCGATCACTTTTCAGATTTGATGATTTAAATTATCAATTCACATTTCTATCTAGTTAAAGATTCATTAAAACTCCACTTAGTTTTAATCTTCTCAAAAATCAACATCCTGTCTTTAACTGAGTTAAAGAATCAATGTCATCTAAAACACGGCTCATGGTAAACCCAAAATCACATTCAAATTCAATTCCAATTAAATATTATTTAATTGGTACACTTCATTAAATCTAAATAGAAAGATTTAATCTTTTCTACACTGGGTCCAAGAAAAGTGTTATTCAAGACACCATTCACGACGAACCCCAAATCCCATTTGACATTAAATACAAGGCTCTGAATAGAAAACATATCGGCATATATTCAATATCAAATTCTAGAACCAACAAATATCGTATTGGAAATAACGATATAAATATATCTTTCAAATTTCCACAACCATATCTGTATAATCACGAAATCCAACATCGAAATATTCCGGAGATAATTTCGATTCAAATCCATTCCAATTCGTATATTGGAAATTCTGATTATTTTTAAAACCACTTTCAAATTCAATTTATTTCTTTCTAAAATAAATTGATTTTAATTCTAGTTCAAAACTAGTTCATTTCGATAAAAATCAATTTTTGTCTTTTCTAATGTGGAATTTTTCACCCCAGTTCTTTCCAATTCATATATAATGATTTTACACAAATTATTAATATTTTTAATAATTTTATCAAGGCACGTTCAGTCGATTTCCATCAACGGCCATCGAACTGCACTTCCAACGACCTTTTCCAAATTTGATTTGGACATAATTCTAAATCCAACCGTTAGATTTCAAATTTCTAATATTCATTGGAAAGCTCTTTTCGATACGAACCCAACGGTTCCGATTTTAGGAGAATCCGATGGTCGGATCTCCCGTAATGTCAATTCGAAGTCAATGGTCGAAATTCACGAACTGCCGCGGTGCGGCGCGTTCTATTCAGGCCATTATATATATATATATATATATATATATATATATATATATATATATATATATATATATCGCCGATTTCCTTTTTAAAACGTATTTTATAAATCGTTTTAAATTCGTTTTCAAAACCATTTCAACTCTATATTCAATTTCAAATCAAAATTGAATATTTCATATCATTACCATATAAATGATAATATTTTCAAAACGTTATATTTTGAAATCACTACCTTTTCTATATTCATTATAAAAACGAATATAATCGATATAAATATCGTTCGCGTCAAAATAGCGCATCTCTAATTAACACGGCTTTATATATTTAAATAAATTCGTTATTCTATTCAACAAATGAATATTTATTCGATTCAACACATGAATCTATATTTCTTTCAGCACATGACTAATCTCAACACATGAGTACTGTCAACACATGACTATTTTTGTTATGTAATATATTTTATAAAATTATGGTATCTATCGTTTGATTTTTAATCAGACTCCAACCGTAAAGTAGTTTGTAATCTTAAATATGATAAAGATGTAAATTTTATTGTTAAAATATTTTACTCAACACATGAATAGTTTCAACACATGAATATTCTCAACACATGAGCATCGTCAACACATGACTATTTTTATATTCTAATAATCTTTATTTTCCCAATTGGAATGAGGCCCAATCAATTACCATATAATGTTAATTATATGGATTCCACCCAACACATGTATATAATGGCACTGACAAATAATCAACCATCATCCAAAGTGCACTACTCTGTATAAACATCAAATATAGATATCTAACGCTTATAACAGCCTGTCAATCAATCGATCGACATACAACTAATTATTGGGATTAGTGTATGCCGTATTTTATCCCAATACCCGTGTGGGGTTTCAAATCAACAAACACAGATTTTTATTTAAACACATACCCGTTAAAAATTATATTTTTAACAATAAAATATTTTTAACTATATAAATATTTTATTTCATTTCACATCACACAATCAATTTTCACCTCAACAAACAATCAAGCATACAAGCCATCCATGGTCTGTGGACGACGGGTGTCGGGTGCTACTAAGCACCGTCTACATCCTAGTATATAATTTAAACTAGAAAAGAAAATTTAAAGTGAGAAATTCTCACAGAGGGTTCCACTCCGCCGTGCTTTGCTTTTGAACTGCTGAACCGTCTGGATCTGCTTGAAATTCCAATGCAGTTCTTTGCACGCTGTTCATAATAAAAATTATGTTTTTTTTGCTTCATTCGAATAAATAAAAATAATATTTTATTTCTACATTATGTATTTTTTTCCGATGCTTCATTCTATATAAAAATTATATTTTTATATTTCTATTTCATATATAAAGATCGAATTTTTCTCTTACTGGATACACAGGATAAAATATATATTTTTCTCTATCTAAAAACAATATTTTCCTATCGCTCTTCAAATTATAAAAATCTTATTTTTAATATCTATATTATATACTTCATTATAAAAATCGAATTTTCTTCGCTATAATATCATAAAAATCCTATTTTTATTCACAAAACAATGATATTTTTGTTTACAAAAATATTGCTATTTCTATTTTTAAATTATCATTTCATGTTGTTATTCACATGAGAAAAACCCTATTTTATATAAATAAAAATATCGCCTTTTTCAAATTAAAAATCTCATCTTTCTACTTCGTATATTAGGTTCGAATTTTTATATCATCGCTATAAAATCACATTTTTTTAACTTCAACATATATATAATAAAAATCAGATTTTTATTTCACTACGTAAGTAAAGATCAAATTTTTACCATCTATATAATATAAAAATTATATTTTTAATACTCTACCTAAGTAAAAATCATATTTTTATACTTTCTATAATATAAAAATCATATCTTTATCATGTTAAAACCTAAACTTTCATGTTATTAAAAATCCCTCCTTTCATGAAATTAAAGATCGAACTGTTTCTCTAATTAAAAATTAAACCTTTATCTATAAAAATTGAAACTTTATTATCAATAAAGATTTGATTTCATATTCATAATAAACAAAACTGAAATTTTCTTCTTTTAAAACCTATTTACATTCAACAAATAAAAATAATAATAAATAAAATGAAATAAAAGACTTACAGCGGAGGTGAGGGGTTGGGGGATGGCGTTGGTGGTCGGAGGGGGTGCGATGGGCGTCGTGGAGGTGGTGGGGTGGTCCAGGCTGCGGCGACGGGGGTCTTTGTGGGTTGGAGCAACGGTTTTATTGAAGAGGAGAGGAAGGAGGAGCTTCAGGCGGAGGCGGGTTTTGGGGAGGCACGCGCCGAGGATGTGGAGGGTCGGAGGTCGCCCAAGGCGGCGGTGGCAGCGGCATAGGGGTGCGACGCGATTGAGGGCGGGGTTCGGGTGAAGGTGGCTTTGGGTTCGAATCTGGAGGGGAGCGGGAGAAGAGACAAGGGCGGTTCCCCCCCTGTGTCACCCCTTTCTCCTTTCTCTTTTTTTTTCAGCGATGGAATTTTGATTTGGGGGAGAAGAGTTGGGGGGTTTATTGAATTTTTTATATTATTTTATTTTAATTATTCCATAAAGCAACTTTTTATTTTGACCTCGAAACAAGACCCACCACCTGTCGTCCATAGCTAATTCGATCGTTTCAATCAGTTTTCGTAAAAATCAACATATATCTCTATATATTGAATTTGAATGCGCATTTCAATTTACCGGGGCCACATACTAATTAGAAAAATTCCCGAAAAATATTTTCTAGCTTCGTATTGACGATACGGTCCTAACAAAACTAATTTCGTCAAATTCCGAGACCGTTTGAAAAATGGCCAATTTCCAGTCGATTAAAATCAACTGAAACTGGTCAAATGCATTTTCCTATGCCACGCTCACATATTGATTCAAAAAATTACGAATTTTGGAATCTAGCAATAACTTTACATCCCGGATCCAACAAAAGTGGTTTCGTCGAAATCCGAGGTCGTTTTCAAAATGGTTATTTTTAAGGGCCAGAATTCCATAGCGACTACTCTGAATTTTCAACTGGACGTATCTTTTTATCCCCGCTATGAAATTTCAATTTTTCGGATTTGTTGGAAAGATATTCTCAAATAGATTCTAATATTTTTGGTTTCACTAAAATCCGATTTATTTTGCACCCGGTACATTCATTTGAACTTTGAAATCGAATTATCGAACTACCGCGCCATTTTCAATTCCTTTTATAATTATAATAAAATATTTATATTCTGACGACGATCTATATAAATATATACGTTCTATTCTATTCAAAATAAATTTCCCGTCGATATTATTTAAAATAATTCATTTTAAATATTCAAACTTCATTAAAATTACGAAAATAAAATTTTTAAACTGGCTCGCATTTTCCGGGTTATTACACTTTGGACCTCGATATGGCCACTAACAACCTATAAAACCCGAGGTTCCTCAATCCATCATCCACATAAGTAAAATGCCAGCCAGTTTAAGCACTGACACTACCCCTAGCTAGAAAGAAACGTGTGCACTCCCTACGGTCCATATCCCGTTTTTGACTCATACCACGGTGTGAGACTCGCGAAGTCACGCTATACTCAAAGCTATGCCTAAATATGCTATGCTTTGATCATCAACCACAAGGCCTGCTTTTCAACAAAAGCTTTGATCATTGCATCTTGGCGTGCCACAATGACAATTCACGCCATGCGATCGATAACTATTACTATATACCAGGGTGTTAAGAAGAGAACAAATTCTCCACCACCAAACAGACATATATTAATATGACTCGATTTAATCACATGGAATGAATTCCAACGTCAGACACGCATCCATTTACAAGTAGGTTCTAGGTCTGAACGAAACCGGAGACACCTGATAGGTTCTCGCTTATCCGGACAATCAACACATACGTCCGGACAACTACTGCTTCAACCCCATCCTGGGAGCAAGCCAGTCCAAAGCATCTATAGTCGTTGTCCATTCAATGTGAAGATCGCCGGTCTTCAACCATCGTCTTCTATATTTCGATTTAATCGCCTTGTAATTATTTGGAATGAGTTAAACTCGATCTTTTCCAATAATTATCGCAAAATAATCATTTAAATCATTTCATGTCTTTAATATCTATTTATAACGACTTATCGCTATTTTTATTTATTTAAAAATAGCTTAAAATAATAAAACGACGCTTCGGGTCAGTGGGCAGCCCTGGCGCTGTTTTTACCAAATTTTGATTTACACATATCTTGAAATCTAACCGTCGGATTTTGGTGAATTTCATATTGTTGGAAAGCTCTTCCCAAAGCAGTCCTAACGGTTTCGGTTTTGGGAAAATTCAACGGTCGGATCTTCCGGTATAATCATTTAAAGTTACGATTGCCGATAGGCGAAATGCCGCGCGCGTTTCGTTTTGATTATATATATATATATAATTATATCGTTTGGTGATTTCAACTATACAACTCATTCTTTTTATCGCATCTAAAATAACGATAAAAATATTACTTATATTTCTCTGCTCTTATTTATATTTAATATATAAATAAAATGTACCTTTCTTTTTTCTACGTTTTTATTTACATTTAAAAAGTAAATAAGATTTCACTCTTTCTAATTCATGTTTTTCTCCGTAACTATATTACAAATAATACTGTACTTTATATTTAAGTTTTTATTTGCAACTACTTTGCAAATAAAAAGTATAATTCCTTCCTATGTTTTGTTTGCACCTAGAAATACAAACAAAATATGTAAATCTTTTCTTTGTCATATTTTATTAACACTAAATATGAATAAAATGTCCCTTTCTGAATTTATGTTTTATTTACACTAAATGTGAATAAAACATTCTTCTTCCTTTTTATATTTATTTACACAAAATGTAAATGAATGTGATCTTTTTCTATACAAATTTATTTACACTAATTGTAAATAAAGTTCCTTTTCCTTTTCCTTATTTATTTACCTAAAGGTAAATAAATGTTACTTTTCCTTTTTCTTATTTATTTACCTAAAAGTAAATAAATGTTACTTTTCCTTTTTCTTATTTATTTACACTATATATAAATAAATGTTCACTTTTTCCTTTATCTTATTTGTTTACCCTATATGTAAATAAATGTTCACTTCTTCCTTTTCTTATTTATTTACCCTATATGTAAATAAATGTTATCTTTTTCTTTTTCTTATCCTATTTATATAGGAAAGGTAAATAAAGTTTCATCACTAAATATGTTCATTTTATTTACAAAGGAAATGTAAATAAAGCTTCATCGCTAAATATGCTCATTTTATTCACAAAGGAAATGTAAATAAAGTTTCATCGCTAAATATGTTCATTTATCTACATATAAAAATGTAAATAAAGTTCTATCACTAGTTTTGTGCTCTTATTCACGTAGAAAAATGTAAATAAAATACATCGCTAAATTTTGATCTATTATTCACATAGAAAAATGTACATAAGGTTTCGTCGCTACATTGTACTTTTATTTACATACAAAAATGTACATAAGGTTTCATCGCTACATTGTACTTTTATTTACATAGAAAAATGTAAATATGGATTCAATGTTAAATTCCTACTTTTATTTACAAAGAAAAATGTAAATAAAACTTCAACGTTAAATTCCTACTTTTATTTACATAGAAAAATGTAAATAAAATTTATCAAGTTTTGTTCTATTCTATTTACAAATGTAAATGTAAAAATTTCCTTTTTAAGTTTTGGGCGTCGACTAACATGTCCAGTTCAATATCACGATATATGAAATCAATATGTCATTTGGTGTGAAGTTCTCATGTCAACACAAAGGATAGCAACATATAATTTGGAGTCAAGTTTCATGTCAACACATACAACAACAACATATGATTTGGGGTATAACTTTCATGAATCAACATAAAAGGTCTCATCTTTATTTTATTTTGTGAATCAAAATAAAATATCTAAACTTCATTTATCTTATAAATCAAAAAAAAACTAAGCTTTCTTTTACTTTGATAAATCAAAAAGATTCAAACTTACTTTTGTTTTATAAATCGAACAAAAGATTCCAACTTTCATTTGTTTTGTAAAACAAAAAAAAAGATTCAAACTTTCTTTTGTTTTATAAATCAAACAAAAGATTCAAACTTTCATTTGTTTTGTGAAACAAAACAAAAGATTCAAACTTTCTTTTGTTTTATAAATCAGACAAAAGATTCAAACTTTCATTTGCTTTGTAAACCAAAACAAAAGATTCAAACTTTCTTTTGTTTTATAAATCAAACAAAAGATTCAAACTTTCATTTGTTTTGTAAAACAAAACAAAAGATTCAAACTTTCTTTTGTTTTATAAATCAAAAAAAAGATTCAAACTTTCATTTGTTTTGTGTAACAAAACAAAAGATTCAAACTTTCTTTTGTTTTATAAATCAAACAAAAATTCAAACTTTCTGAAAAGAATAAATTAAAAAGAAAATAAAGGCGAGAACGTATATGAAGATTACATCAAAATGTGCGATTCAACGACTGATCTATCATTAACATACAGATCTAAGTTAATAGAATAATAAACAAACAGATAAAGCATCATTCATCAACATATGAATATTTAACAATTTCATAACAACACAGATATGGTTTATTAACAGCAATTATTTAAACAGCGAGCAATTTATTTAAATAATTTAATTATAAAAATTCCGAGATCTCACAGTCGTTCATGATTTAGTCCAAAATTCCAAAAGTCCAGAATTGTCCCGTTTCAGTTCAGAGTCGTAGATCTTGTCAATACGATCACAATGCTTCTGAAATTGTAGATTTTCGTCGTTGTATGCATTAGTTATTGTCTAAATAAGATTAGAAACAATTTAAAATATTTAATTAATATAAAACAAGGTTTAATACCCTTCTTCCTCAACAACAGGGATCGGCCGTTAGTTTCAGCAATTGTTCAAAACTTTGAATCCAGATTTCGTGCAATCGAAGGACTGGTTTGAGGATCGGGTGGTTGGGGGTCGTCGGCCTTGGAGTGGCACGTCGGCGGTGAGGATGTGGCGCAGCTCAGTGGCGGGTTGTAGGCTAGGCGGCGATCGAACTCGGTCGAGTTTGGGGCCCTGCAGCTCGTGCTACAGGCGATTATAGGGTGGTTCACCATAAGGATGGGTGGAGGAGAGGGTCCTCTACAAAAAACCCAATAGGAGGAGGAGGTTTTGGTGAGAGAATTGTAAGATTTTAATGGGGGAAGGGAAGAACAAATTCGGCCATGGATTTTGTTCGTTGGCGGCTGGGAGATGATGAATAATACTATTTAGGTTTTTATTTTTTCTATGTTTATAATATTCAAGTGTAATTTTACGATTAAACTCATAACTTCCAAACCGTGTCGATTCCAGTCCAGTAGAAAGTGTCCCTAGCCTATAGCCAATATTCCGGATCCAACGGGACAGGTCCCGTCAGCTGAAACGGCTATCTATGGCCTGTTTTATTTAAATTTAATAAATAAATCCTTTATTAATTTAATTTGTTCGCATAAATAAATTCACTGAGGCCACATACGGACTCAGAATAATCCAGAAAAAATATATTTTGCTTCGTTATGACGATACGGTCCTAACAAAGTTAATTTCGACTAATTCTGAGACTGTTTGAAAAATGGTATTTTTCAGTCGACTAAATTTAACTGAATTGAACAAAACACAGTTTCTTTCGCCATGCTCACATACTAACTTGAAAAATTCTAAAAATTGAAACCTAACAATAATATGACATTCTGGTTCCAACAAAAGTGGTTTCGTCGAAAACAGAGATCAATAGAAAATTGACTATTTTCACTGGCTTTAATATTATTTAAAAATGAAAATTTTAAATTCTGGCACATTTTTCCACCAAATTATTAAAAATAAAAAATTTAAATTGGTTCGGATTTTCCGGGTCGTTACAATCTCCCTCACTTAAGAGTTTTTCGTCCTCGAAAAGGAAACAAAGTAAAGTAGGAAATAAGATGGAAAATGTAAATTATTGTAAATGTACCTTAACACAAGAGTCGTTCAGAGATGTCCACTCTGCACTTGGGGTAAGCCTTTTTGATGCTATCCTCTGTCTCCCAAGTACAGTCTCTAGGATCCCCACTCTATTGAACTTTAACTAGTTTGATCCTCTTGTTCCTCAAAATTTTGGTTTCTTTGCCAATGATCTTTATCAGGTCTTTTCTCATTGTTAGATTCTGAGTAATATCCAGGACCTTTTGATATAATTCATCCTCAATCAGATATGGATCATGCACATGCTTTCGGAGTTGAGACACATGAAATACATCATGCACCCCTGGCAACCAGTCAGGCAGCTTCACTCTACAAGCGAGAGTACCAATCCTTTCGAGAATAGGAAATGGACCAATGAATCTCGGTGCCAACTTTCCAGTCTTCCCAAAACGAATTACGCCTCTCAATGGAGAAACCTTCAAGTATACTCGATCACCAATAGAGAATTCTAAATTTCTTTTTCGCTGGTCTGCATAGCTCTTCTGTCGGCTATGAGCAGTCAATAGGCACTTCTTAATCAAGTCAACCTTATCTGATGCTTTACGAACCATGTCGAGGCCCAAGACTAGTCGATTGCCTGACTCCACTCAACATGCCGGAGATCTGCATGGTCTGCCATATAATAATTCAAACGGTGACATCTTCAAGCTTGCTTGGTAGCTATTATTATAAGAGAATTCCACCAAGTGCAAGTGATCCTCCCATGAACCGCCATAATCAAGAATGCAAGCTCGCAACAAGTCTTCTAAAATACAGTTCACCCTCTCAGTCTGGCCATATGTCTGAGGGTGATAGGCAGTGGTTAGATTCAACTTGGTCCCAAGGTCTTCTTGGAAAGCTTCCTAGAATTTGCTAGTAAATATAGGATCCCGATCACTAACAATGCTTTTGGGAACCCCATGCAGTCTGACTATCTCTTTAAAATAAAGCTGTGCCAAACTTCGAGCTGTTCTGTTGGACCTGACAGGGATGAAATGGGCAGACTTTGTTAAGCGATCCACAATCACCCATATGCTATCATTCCCTTTTCTGCTTCGGGGCAAGCCATCTATAAAGTTCATAGAAATTTCCTCCCACTTCCAACCTGGAACTCCCAGCGATTGCAACAAACCGGCCAACTTCTGTTGATCACTATTAACTTGCTGACAAGTGGGACATCTAGCAACGTAAATAGAAATATCTCTCTTCATCGCTTTCCGCCAAAAGGTGCGCTTAAGATCATGGTACATCTTGCTTACACCTGGATGGACGTTGATTTTATATTTGTGGCACTCATCCATAACTTCTCTTTTTAGCTCAGCAATGTCTGGCACACAAATTCGCCCTTGAAATCTAAGGGTCCCATTACTGTCAATTTGGAAGTTTGAGGCTTTGCCCTTTCAAACTCACTCGCAAAGCTTCTGGATAATTTTATCATTCTTCTGAAGAGCAGAAATTTTATCAATCAAAGTAGTAGTGATAATGAGACTGTTGAGGACGAGATTGTCGCTATCTGCATTCTTTCTACTGAGCCCATCAGCTACAGCGTTGGCTTTCCCTGGGGTATATAGGATATCCAGGTCATAGGCTGCAAGAAATTCAACCCAGCATTGCTGCCTCATATTCAAATCTCTTTGGGTAAATAGATGCTTCAAGGATTTGTGATCCGTATATATTTCGAACTTCTCACCCAAGAGATAGTGAATCCATATTTTAAGAGCAAACACAATAGCCATTAGCTCAAGATCATGCGTGGCGTAATTCTTCTCATGCGGTTTCAGCTGGCGGCTAGCATATGCGACTACTTTGCCTCTTTGCATCAGCACCACACCAATACCTCGTTTAGAAGCGTCGGTCCAGACCTTCAAATCCTGATTGCTATCTATAATGGTCAACACAGGAGCATTGGTCAACCTCCTTTTTAGATCTTGGAAAGCTGTCTCGCATTCGGGTGTCCAATTGAATTTCGTATGCTTCATGGTCAGGTTTGTCAATGGACAAGCTACATTCGAAAAATCTTTGACAAATTTCTGATAATATCCAGCCAGTCCTAAGAAACTTCTGACTTCTATGGGAGTTCTAGGCTGCATCCACTTTTGGATGGCTGAGATCTTTCCTGGATCTACTGAGATGCCTTCTTTTGATACAACATAGCCGAGGAATTTCACCTCTTCTTGCCAGAATATGCATTTGGCGAATTTTGCTTTCAGCACATTTCTTCGCAAAATCTCCAAGACTTCCCTCAGATGCTGCTCGTGCTCAGCAGTGGATTTAGAAAAGATGAGGATGTCATCGATGAACATGAGCACAAATTTATTTAAAACATCTCAGAAAACTCTATTCATCAATTCAACAAAGTATGCTGGAGCACTACATAGACCGAAGGGCATTACTAGCCATTCATAACAGATATCTGGTCCTCTGAAAGCAGTTAAAGGCACACACTCTTCTGCAATGCAATGTTGATGGAAGCCTATAGCTAGGTCCATCCTAGAAAATACTCGCGCTCCATGCAAGCGGTCAAGTAAGTCATCAATATGTGGCAGTGGGTATTTATTTTTCAGTGTTTGTTTGTTGAGACCGCGGTAATCCACACATAGCCTGAGGGTACCGTCTGATTTTGGGACGAATACCACTGCTGCACCCCATTCTGAGAAACTAGGCCTGATCAGACCCTTCCACAAAAGCTGCTTGGTTTGATTTCTCAGCTCCTCTTTTTCTTTTGGCGACATTCTCCGAATAGGATGTACAACAGGCCTTGCATTCGGAGCTAAGTCAATTCTGAAGCTGATTTCTCTACGCGGAGGTAAGCCCTCAACTTCTTTGAATACATCAGCGTAATCTTTGACGACAGGGATATCCTTAATAGAAGTAGGGGTAACTTCTAGAGAAGACCAGAATGCTTTTCTGTCTGTGGTTGAGCCATGGCATGGGATACATACATTCCCAAGATTAGTTTTAACTTTGACAATTCTTTCGGCACATTTAACTTCGGCCTCATGCCTTGATAACCAATCTATCCCAAGAATAACATCATACCCAGAGAAATCCATGACAATCAAATTTATAGAAAATTGATAACGAGAGTAGGAGATCGACACTCTACAGTACTGGTTGAGGATAAGGGAACCTCCTATCGGACTATTAGCTCTAATCAACTCTTTAAGTTTTTTTGGTTTCAGTTTCAACTTTTTAATTGCATCATTTGAAATAAAGCTTCGTGCAGCACCAGTATCAAATAAGACAGTAACAGGGATGTTCTTAATATTAAGAGTACCTCCTAAGACATCGGGTTTACCTGGTCCTTAGGCATAAGCTGGTGTATCCGCTCCTTCGTAAACATGTGCCACTTCAGTTTTCTTCAATAGGGGACAGTTTCTGGCAAAGTGCCCTGGCTTATGGCAGTTATAGCAATCCTGAGTGTTCCGGAGATTCTGGTCACGATTCTGGGAGCTCTGGCTATGATTCTGGCTAGGTCCTGATTCGTTCCTCTTAACTCTTTTAGGAGATTTACACTCGAACTCAAAATGCCCAGTCTTGCCGCAATTATAGCATGTCACCTTGCTTCTGTCCCTCTTCTTCCTTTGGGGCTTAGCATCAGAAGAATTGCCTACCTCCGGTTTCTTGTCAGCATGTTCCTTCTGGTTGTTGCTTTGATTTTTTACTCTATCCTGCTGTCCAGACTCATCATTCTCCTCGTAGCGGCAAGCCATCTCTACTACTTCATTGAATGGGAGCTTGATATGAGCAGTGACTCTGTTCAAATATTTCTTTGAAAGGCCCTTGATGATTTTTTTATTCTTCTCTACTGGATCTTGAATCAATCCAGGAGCATATCGTGAAAGCTCATCAAACTTCCTCACATACTCAGAAACAGACATACTCCCTTGCTGTAGGTTGACGAACTGCTCGCGAAGGCGCTCTCTTGCTTGTGGAGGAACATACTTGTCATTGAAAAGTTCTTTAAATTTGGCCCAAGACATATTGGCCACATCATTGCAGATCATGACCTTATCCCGCCAATGTCCAGCTTCATCTTTTAATTGCCATACTGCCAGGAAACGCTTTCGTTGATCCTCCAATTCTAAGCCCTCTAAGATCTTTTCACAGTCCTTAAGCCATGACTCTGCCTGAATCGCAGACTCGCCCCGTGAAGGGTACACCTCCTAGATTTCTTAATTTCTTTGACATTCTCTCCAAGTCGAAGGGCTGTGGAGGTGGAGGTGGTTGTGCTATGACCTCTGAAGTAGGCTGTTCCTGAGTAATGGGGGTCTCGTCTCTAGTTTGCCGTCTATCTCCCCCTTGGGCTCCTCCTCTGGCCCCACCTCGAGCTCCACCTCGGGCTCCACCCCGGGCTGTTCTTGCTCTGGTATCCATTTAAATCAGTCTGTACCATCAAGGAAAGAGTCAGACCAACAGAAATGAAAATTTCAAGAAAAGATAAGATAAGGACAAGATGAAAAGATAATGATGTAATGACTGATAAATATGTGTTATTCTGCTGTGCTCATTCCAGGACATTACTAGTCATATCTCTAATGAGCTACTCGCCTTAGAATAATGTGGATTCTATCGAGACGAATTGTTCTAAATATGTTATATTCTGAAGCTAAGGTTAACCTTAAGATCTGATACCAACTGTGATGACCCCAAACTTCCGTTGACCGAAAGTAAGGATAATCATTTGGAATACAACATATTTATAACAACAACAGATCTCAGATAATATCATAACACATAGTTATTGCAGCGGAAAGATAAAAGTCATAAACATCACATCAACAGAACCACAGAATACGCAGTTTACAGGATACAACTTAGCCAAAATAAGAGTCTGAATCAAAGGAAATAAGTTCCAACTTCAAACGTACATCCAAATACAGAAAAGAATAAAGTCTATAAAGCAAAAGATAAAGATAAAAGAGAGTCTTCGTTTTCTCTTCCAAGCAGTCTTCAATCCAGAAAATGTCTCCTTAAGAACCTGTCACTTGGCTGCCCGTGTAAAGAGAGGGCACCTGAGTTTGCAAAGTGAAACAAATATCGAGTCAGTCGTGGTACTGGTATGAGAAATCATTCTACACTAACTATCAATCTGGCGAATCACAGGACCACGCCGCTAACACGGAACGGGTTTACTCCATTGGATTGCCAGTGCATAATTTGATAAAGTTTATACAAAAACAACGAAATGACTTTTGAAAAATGAAACCATCATAAGACTCAAGTCCTATCACACAATGAAACACAAACAGGAGGATAGAGTTTTCCCTTATGATGATCAAACATGCTTAATACGTGTAAAATAATATTTTCATATTATTATTAGTGTTTAAGCAGTATTAAAATTCTTCAATATAAATGTATCAATCCTAGACGGCATAGTACCCCATCCTACTATGTCGCCGTATATAAGTTTACAATCAAGACTGTAATGTCGTATTGGAAATTGGTTTTCTGTCATGAAATTGAGGCTAGGGATCGTCCTCTCCAATTTGAGACACTCTAGAAAATGCCTCAGGATCACACCTATGAGCAACCTTTGGATGCGGTAGGGCTGGTCCCCACCTAACGGTAGTGGATTAATTATGCCTGAACACACGTTTCCCGGTCCCTTTGGACCTCGATATGGCCACTAGCAACCTATAAAACCCGAGATACCTCAATCCATCATCCACATAAGTAAAATGCCAGTCAGTTTAAGCACTGACACTGCCCATAGCTAGAAAGAAACGTGTGCACTCCCTACGGTCCATATCCCGTTTTTGACTCATACCGGGATGTGACGCTCGCGAAGTCACGCTATACTCAAAGCTATGCCTAAACAGACTATGTTTTGATCATCAACCACAAGGCCTACTTTTCAACAAAAGCCTTGATCATTGCATCTTGGCATGCCACATTGACAATTCACGCTATGCGATCGATAACTATTACTATATACCAGGGTGTTAAGCAGAGAATAAATTCTCCACCACCAAACAGACATATATTAATACGAATCGATTTAATTACATGGAATGAATTCCAACGTCAGACACGCATCCATTTACAAGTTCGTTCTGGGTCTGAACGATACCGGAGACACCTGATAGGTTCTCGCTTATCCGGACAATCAACACATACGTACGGACAACTACTGCTTCAACCCATCCTGGGAGCAAGTCAGTCCAAAGCATCAATAATCGTTGTCCATTCGATGTGAAGATCGCCGGTCTTCAACCATCGTCTTCTATATTTCGATTTAATCACCGTGTAATTATTTGGAATGAGTTAAACTCGGTCTTTTCAAATAATTATCGCAAAATTATCATTTAAATCATTTCATGTATTTAATATCTATTTATAACGATTTATCGCTATTTTTATTTATTTAAAAATAGCTTAAAATAATAAAACGACGCTTCGGGTCAGTGGGCGGCCCTGGCGCTGTTTTTACCAAATTTTTATTTACACAAGTCTTGAAATCTAATCGTCGGATTTTGACGAATTTCATATTTGGAAAGCTCTTCCCAAAGCAGTCCTAACGGTTCCGGTTTTGGGAAAATTCAACGGCCGGATCTTCCGGTATAATCATTTGAAGTTACGATTGCCGATACGCGAACTGCCACGCGCGTTTCGTTTAGATTTTATATACATATATATGTATAATTATATCGTTTGGTGATTTCAATTATAAAACCCATTTTTTTATCGCATCTAAAATGACGATAAAAATATTACTTATATTTCTCTGCTTTTATTTATATTTAACATATAAATAAAATGTACCTTTCTTTTCTCTATGTTTTTATTTACATTTAAAAAGTAAATAAGATTTCACTCTTTCTAATTCATGTTTTTCTCCGTAACTATATTACAAATAATACTGTACATTATATTTATGTTTTTATTTGCAACTACTTTGCAAATAAAAAGTATAATTCCTTCCTATGTTTTGTTTGCACCTAGAAATACAAACAAAATATGTAAATCTTTTCTTCGTCATATTTTATTAACACTAAATATGAATAAAATGTCCCTTTCTGAATTTATGTTTTATTTACACTAAATGTGAATAAAACATTCTTCTTCCTTTTTATGTTTGTTTACACAAAATGTAAATGAATGTGATCTTTTTCTATACAAATTTATTTACACTAATTGTAAATAAAGTTCCTTTTCCTTATTTATTTACCTAAAGGTAAATAAATGTTACTTTTCCTTTTTCTTATTTATTTACCTAAAAGTAAATAAATGTTACTTTTTTCTTATTTATTTACACTATATGTAAATAAATGTTCATTTTTTCCTTTATCTTTTTTATTTACCCGATATGTAAATAAATGTTCACTTTTTCCTTTTCTTATTTATTTACCCTATATGTAAATAAATGTTATCTTTTTCTTATCCTATTTATATAGGAAAGGTAAATAAAGTTTCATCATTAAATATGTTCATTTTATTTACAAAGGAAATGTAAATAAAGCTTCATCGCTAAATATGCTCATTTTATTCACAAAGGAAATGTAAATAAAGTTTCATCACTAAATATGTTCATTTATCTACATATAAAAATGTAAATAAAGTTCTATCGCTAGTTTTGTCCTTTTATTCGCATAGAAAAATGTAAATAAAATACATCGCTAAATTTTGTTCTTTTATTCACATAGAAAAATGTACATAAGGTTTCATCGCTACATTGTACTTTTATTTACATAGAAAAATGAACATAAGGTTTCATCGCTACATTGTACTTTTATTTACATAGAAAAATGTAAATACGGTTTCATCGCTACATTGTAATTTTATTTCCATAGAAAAATGTAAATACGGTTTCAATGTTAAATTCCTACTTTTATTTACATAGAAAAATGTAAATAAAACTTCAATGTTAAATTCCTACTTTTATTTACATAGAAAATTGTAAATAAAATTTATCAAGTATTGTTCTATTTTATTTACAAATGTAAATGTAAAAATTTCATTTTTAAGTTTTGGGCGTCGACTAACATATCCAATTCAATATCACGATATATGAAATCAATATGTCATTTGGTGCGAAGTTCTCATGTCAACACAAATGATAGCAACATATAATCTGGAGTCAAGTTTCATGTCAACACATACAACAACAACATATGATTTGGGGTATAACTTTCATGAATCAACATAAAAGGTCTCATCTTTTTTTTATTTTGTGAATCAAAATAAAATATCTAAACATCATTTATCTTATAAATCAAAAATAAAAAAACTAAGCTTTCTTTTACTTTGATAAATCAAAAAGATTCAAACTTAGTTTTGTTTTATAAATCAAACAAAAGATTCCAACTTTCATTTGTTTTGTAAAACAAAACAAAAGATTCAAACTTTCTTTTGTTTTGCAAATCAAACAAAAGATTCAAACTTTCATTTGTTTTGTAAACCAAAACAAAAGATTCAAACTTTCTTTTGTTTTATAAATCAAACAAAAGATTCAAACTTTCATTTGTTTTGTAAAACAAAACAAAAGATTCAAACTTTCTTTTGTTTTATAAATCAAACAAAAGATTCAAATTTTCATTTGTTTTGTAAAACAAAACAAAAGATTCAAACTTTCTTTTGTTTTATAAATCAAACAAAAGATTCAAACTTTCTGAAAAGAATAAATTAAAAAGAAAATAAAGGCGAGAACGTATATGAAGATTACATCAAAATGTGTGATTCAACAACTGATCTATCATTAACATACAGATCTAAGTTAATAGAATAATAAACAAACAGATAAAGCATCATTCATCAACGTATGAATATTTAACAATTTCATAACAACACAGATCTGGTTTATTAACAACAATTATTTAAACAACGAGCAATTTATTTAAATAATTTAATTATAAAAATTCAGAGATCTCACAGTCGTTCGCGATTTAGTCCAAAATTCCAAAAGTCATGAATTGTCCCGTTTCAGTTAAGAGTCGTAGATCTTGTCAGCACGATCACAACGCTTCTGAAATTGTAGATTTTCGTCGTTGTATGCATTAGTTATTGTCTAAATAAGATTAGAAATAATTTAAATTATTTAATTAATATAAAACAAGGTTTAATACCCTTCTTCCTCAACAACAGTGATCGGCCGTTAGTTTCAGCAATTGTTCAAAACTTTGGATCCAGATTTCGTGCAATCGAAGGACTGGTTTGAGGATCGGGCGGTTGGGGGTCGTCGGCCTTGGAGTGGCGCGTCGGCGGTGAGGATGTGGCGCAGCTCGGTGGCGGGATGTGGGCTAGGCGGCGGTCGAACTCGGTCGAGTTTGGGGCCTTGCAGCTCGCACTACAGGCGATTACAGGGGGGTTCACCGTAAGGATGGGTGGAGGAGAGGGTCCTCTACAAAAAACTCAATAGGAGGAGGAGGTTTTGGTGAGAGAAATGTAAGATTTTAATGGGGGAAGGGAAGAACAAATTCGGCCATGGATTTTGTTCGGTGGAGGCTGGGAGATGATGAATAGTACTATATGGGGTTTTATTTTTTCTATATTTATAATATTCAAGTGTAATTTTACGATTAAACCCATAACTTCCGAACCGTGTCGATTCCAGTCTTGCAGAAAGTGTCCCTAGCCAATAGCCCATGTTCCGGATCCAACGGGACAGGTCCCGTCAGCTCAAACGGTTGTCTATGGCCTGTTTTATTTAAATTTAATAATTAAATCCTTTATTAATTTAATTTGTTCGCATAAATAAATTCACTGAGGCCACATGCGGACTCAGAAAAATCCATAAAAAACATATTTGGCTTCGTTATGACGATACGGTCCTAAAAAAATTAATTTCGTCGAATTCTGAGACTGTTTGAAAAATGGCTGTTTTTCAGTCGATTAAATTTAACTAAATTGAATAAAACACAGTTTCTTTCGCCACGCTCACATACTAACTTGAAAAATTCTAAAAATTGAAACCTAACAATAATATGACATTCCGATTCCAACAAAAGTGGTTTCGTCGAAAACAGAGATCGTTTGAAAATTGACTATTTTCACTGGCTTTAATATTATTTAAAAATGAAAATTTTAAATTCTGGCATATTTTTCCACCACAGTATTAAAAATAAAATTTTTTAATAGGTTCGGATTTTCCGGATCATTACAGATGATGCACGCAAGAAAGTTTGTGTGCCCACGAATGATCTTTCATACCAGGAACCATCATGTTGGAAACCCAATCTCCACTACGAGCCCGTACAGTTTTGATTGTAAGCCTGCTAGTTATCGGCAGGATTGTCAGTACAATGGGATGGGACATTATCCTGGCTAAGATAAATATTTATTTGCGAAAAGGTTTTTCACACTATATATAGCATTAAAAGAGGATTTTCATGTATGAAGGCATTTTTGGTTATCATAAGGCAAAACTCGCCCATCTGGTGTGCACTTGCATTGTGTGATATGAGGCGAGCTTATGATAGCTTCATTTTTCAAAAGGCATTGCAGATTTCTATGCACTGGTATTTGCATGGAGTAACCCATTCTGCATTAGCGGCGTGGTCCGGTGAATTACCTAACTTTAAAATAAACCCTAAAAACAAATGTTTTGAGTTCTCACACCAGTCCCATGACTGACTTGGAGTTTATTGTTCCCACACCTAAACTCTCGGTGGAGTTGGTTGGAGCAGGATTCTGGTTTTAGCTGGAGCTATTATGTCTTGGAGCATTCACCTTTTTCCGCTGAGTTAAGTATCTTTTCTGCTGTGTAATCGCTATACTATGATGTACCTCTTGTAACTCTGATGTAATATTATTTTAATGATAATGGAAAAGTTATTTTTATTTTGTGCAAATGTGTAAGTGTCCCTAACAATCCTTCTTTATGAACGGTTTAAATTGGTTTAATTAGCGGCGAAAATAGGGCAAAAAGCTGTGTCTTTACCCCCTTGTTCGTTGGTCAACTGGAAGTTTATATAATGATCTGAAATGGAAATTACATCCATAATCCATACATATATCTATTCCATAAAAGTAGGATTGTTCCCCTATAATCACGTTTATAATTGTGAACATACAATCCCTGTCACTGCCGACTAATGTACAAAGCTTTATGGGCATTCTTGTTAGATTTTTTCCTCTTGTTAGATAGTTTCTGCTCCACCTGGCCTACTATGTCTACATTAAGCTTTGTAGGGAGTGTATCTGAATATCATGGAGATAATCTTCCTTTGCATTTTGAGTGTTGTGGTTGCTTTTCTTTGAGTTAGTGTATCACTCATATATGTAT
This sequence comes from Allium sativum, assembly GCA_030737875.1. Taxonomy (NCBI): domain Eukaryota; kingdom Viridiplantae; phylum Streptophyta; class Magnoliopsida; order Asparagales; family Amaryllidaceae; genus Allium; species Allium sativum. The sequence goes on along the minus strand of CM060920.1, from coordinate 789,606,808 downwards.
GAGTGCTACTTATTTGCTGTGCAACTTATAAGTTTGATTTATAATAGTTATTAAGTGATATTGATGCACTGATCTAATTTTTAGTCAAAAATGAGATGATGTGCTAATTTTTTTATCAAAACCGAGAACTCTTGCTCAATTTTGAGTCAAAACAGAGATGATGCTCAGTTTTGTTTCGAAACTGGGCAGAGCTGATGCTCAGTTTTGACTCAAAACTGAGATGATGCTCAGTTTTGTTTCGAAACTGAGCAGAGCTAATGCTCAGTTTTGAGTCAAAATTGAGCTGATGCTCAGTTTTGTATCAAAACTAAGATCTCTTGCTCAGTTTTGTTTCAAAATTGAGCGTTAACAACTTGTAATAGTAATTAAAAAAAGGTGTTTTTATCCTCAAGGACAAATGAAACAAAAAAATTGTTCCATAAGAACAAAGGGGCAAAATTTTATCCTCAAGGACAAAATTTAATGTAAAGGGAGGAAATCAGGGGCCCACTATAATTCCTCCCTTTACACTAACACTTGTCCTTATGGACAAAATTTTGCCCTTTTGTCTTTATGGAACAACTTTTTGTTCATTTTGTCCTTTAGGTTATTTTCCTATTAAAAAAATGTGTTTTTACTGGATTCAAAACTAAATTAATGCTAGCATAAATCTGTGTTGCAGTTTTTTTTGTAACTGCGAATTAAATATGTCATTTTGAATGTGTTTTTCATTACTGACTTTAAATTTCATTGTTACAGGTAGATGAAGTTTTTAGATGCAAGAAATGCACAGGATATGCTTTTGGTTTTTGAAGGTACAACCTAGTTAGCATATAAAAATTTCTTGTTTACATGTTTTGTCATAATATTTGATGCAAACTATGTAGATATTTTGTCTTTGACTAATGCTGTATGAAGATGATTTATAGATTTCATTTTTTTTGTGAGAAACTTTATTAATGGTTATTATGTTCAACTTATTTTATGAAAATGATTAATTATTATGCTTTTAGTTTATTGTTTTTAGATTGATTTGTATTTATTTTTTTATATTAATTAATTGAAATATAATTTAATGCAATAAAATTAATGATATGAATATTGCAATGGTGTAATATATCTTAAACGACAACATTTAAGACATAAGGTCATTTTTTTTGAAAAAAAATAATAATATTCACATGACATCGTTTACTCATTACTGCGAGTTCGTGGAAAAGAATAAAAAATATAGATACTAATATTGTTTAAGAACAACTGATGAAACAGGTAATAACAACATTCATAAGTTGCTATTGAAAAAATATGAGAAACTATACACTAATTATTGTAAATACTATCATAACTTAGAAACAAAACTTAAACACGTTGAAGAAAATTTTAAAAATACGCTAAACTCGTTTTTATAGCAACTAATAAACGCTGATTCAATTTTAAAACAACAAAATAGAAATGTTGTATAGCTCAAATTTATAACAAAAAAACAGTGTTGTATAAACTATTTTTGACAATGTTTTAATTTTGCTATTAGAAATTATGCATCTACGATAGCCTGTCGTTATACAACATTTCTAAAAACATTTTCATATCTTATTACAGCATTTTTCGAATGCTGTGAAAAGTAAATGTAGTGAGGAAAGAAGAGAATAGAACAAAGAAAGGAGATGGACTTAAGGAGATTTTTTTAACTTTTAGTTTCAGAAAATATCCTTTTGTTTAAAAAATCTATTTTTCTTTTGAAATACTTTATTTTTAAACAAGTTTTAGGGGTCTTGTAACCTTAGGCTTTGATACCAAATGTAACACAGCGCACCATTTAGTATTCCCAATTAAGGACATACTAAGGAATGTAGAGCGTTATAGGTATAAAGAAACAAATCATAGCGACTAAGATTCAGAAGTCATAAAAACAAAAATAGTGGAAACATTAATTTTACAACAACTAAGAAAACAATGACTTACATAAGTAAGTTACAAAACATATGTCTTGCATAATTTTAGCTCACATCGGAGTGTAATAAGACATTCCCCTTTTAAATACAAATTGAACTCATGACAATTAAAATGTTACAAAATGAAATTAATACATCAAATAGAAAGTAAATTAGGTCTCTGACTAAAATCCTCTAAAGCTAATAACATCAGTCAACCACGGTCCTGCAAGCCCACTAGGGAAAAGAAAAAGGAAGAAAGAGGAATGGATCAAATATAAAGTCTGGTGTCCTTTATAAATTCTAGCACGATTCATAAATAAAGGTAATAGGAATAATAATAGTTCCATTGTCATGTAGGGAAGTTTATATGCACAACTATCAGGTGAACATGTACGAACGATGTACGAGGATTAAAGGTTTAGTCGGTTGCTGTCTCATTCAATTGCCTATTTTATTGCCCTAGACATTTGATTGTCTACACTTTTACAATTACAGAACATGATATAATTAGGATGGTTTTCCTAATACTGCCCATTGATCGGCTGCTAAACCATAGAGTGATAACATATGCCTACTATGGGCCTTGGGCATATCAGGCCTGACCCATCAGCAAAAGACATAGCATTAACACAGGCATGACAATGTCTTATTTTATCCAATTGGTTCAATGTACGCACATTGTACCCGCACCCACCTCCAATTGGACCAACTTACTACCTAGCATTGCATGAGCATGCCCTAGCCTCCTCTTTAGTGTGAGACTCTCTGTGATAAAAGGGTATGCTGCCTGTTATGGGTCCGTATAAAAAAATCTACTTGGCCCAAATCCCCTTTGATTTGGACTCCCAAAGAGATACCAAGGAATTAGGCTTATAGCTTAACGTTAGTTCGAATTTACATTAAGCCTGTTTGTTTGTTTATTAACCATAGAATGCCTAATCATAAGCCTACCATAGAGTGACTAATCACAAGACCTTCATAGAATCATAGAATAAACATAGATTTAGACTTATAAACTTAACATCATTATAAGTTTAATTTCATTAAACCTATATGTAGTATGTACATTTATTTATATCCCCATGTTATAATTATATTTGCATCTAAACCACATTTGTTTATTAGGATTCATTGTGTTCCTATAATCCATAATGTTTATGCAAATATGTTACAGTCCATTTTCTGTTATATCTTGTGCCATAGTCATTTTGCAAATCTTATCAAGGTTGCTATTTTCAGTCCGAATTACTTTCTTGTTACAATTTTGTGCTTCATGTTCATTATTTGTAAATTTAATCTTACTTCATTAATCATCTTTTTCACATTTTCATTTAAATTATATTTTCCTAATGTGCGCAAAATAAAAGGATTATATTTAGTCGCACAAATCAAACGCATAAATTAAGCACATAAATTTGTCACCTAAATCAGTCGTATAAATCGCATAAATTAGGCGCATACTATCATCTAAATCAGTCGTATATGTGCAATTATTTACAGATTCAGGTGCATTTTGTTCATATCCAAAAATAAACACAAAACTATAAAATTAGAGCACATAGGAGGAAAGAAACTGAGGATATTTTACAGTATTTAAATATGAAGTAATTAAGAAAAAGTCTGAAAAACTATATAAATAACTTACAGAAAGATTACTAACATATAAAAATTAAAGAAAATTATAAGAAAACAATAAATAAAACTATAAGGAAAAAATTACAGTATTCTACAACTATTTTAATGTCTGTTTACCTTAAAAAAACCAAAACTCTAATAATAATAAAGCTCACCAGAAAAAGCTTTCTTCGTGGCCACGACAGAACCCACCTCTAGAGAATATATATATATATATATATACACACACACACACACACACACACAATATCTATTTCCCTAAAATTTAAATTTTATCTTGGCCTATCTTCAGAATAGAAGACTTTCCTTTGGTCTGTCTCCAAAAAAGAAGACTAGCCTAAGTGTGGAAGAGATTTGTTTTGTGAAGAATGAGGGGGGAGGGTTGAAGTTCTATTTATAGGTTAAGTTGAGGATCCTAGGCTGTCAAATTTATGGATTAAATTTGGGCCAGCCATGTCATCAGACCAATTAGAGTTTGCAATGTTAGTTTAAGTTTGAAAAAAGGCAAATAGAGATGTTCCGAGTTAGCAAAAAAATTAAAATCAACGGCACTAATTATTTTAGGAAATAAATCTCTATTAAACCATATTGATTGACCTATGTTAAGCAACGCAGATTTAATTCGTAACGTGCATAATTAATGTTCCACGGTGTATGAACTTAAAAACTTCAACATATATACATATTTATCTATGATTTGAAAAATATGTTAATCAATGTGCAAATAATCCATACTTTACGAGCAACTAACTCACAATGTACGAAATTAATGCATTACAGTATAAAACAACATATACCCCAAATATACACACACACTCACACATATATAAATATACATATATGCACGCACGAACATATATATTCATAAATATATATAAATATTTACATATACACAAATATATATATATGTGTGTGCACATACACATATATGTTTACATATACATATATACAAACACAAAAATATAATCTTTCATTACATGTATGTTTTGATGGAATCGAATTTTAGACCTATAGTCTAAAAAATTCATGAGCTACCACTTCACCTAGCACGATTTTTGTTCATAAAATTAGAACAATGAAGATTATTGTTTTTATGTGTGTTGCTTTTAAACTTATAAAGTAAATATTTTATAAACCGTAAATTCAAATATACCAAAATTATATATCAAACTGATCGTCTCGAAAAGATCTTCCAAATGGTTATAAATATGCATCCAATTTATCTTTTACTAAAAATTAATTCTCACTTATGGTTTTATTATGCGCGTTACTTCTCAAATTCAAATATGTGCATTAACTTTATGAGTTAATACTCTTTATCGTCTTTTAATATTATGTATATAACGTTAGTCTTTATGTATTCCATTATAACGTTACTCTGAACATTTCCACTAATTTTATTTATTAACTTGTAATGTTATATTTTCATAACATTAACTTTTAAATATTCTAATCTGCTAATTGATTATATTCAAATTTTGGGTTGTTACAAAGTCAGATGTTATAATTATGATAAGCCAGGACGTGTATAACGATTCTATCTATATCCAGATAAACAAACGACTGCATCAAAAATCGATTTAACCAGGAAAAAGGAAAAGGGCATATAATGCAACATTATATGATTCAGATTTAGCTAGTTCATTAAGCTCGCTAACACGTGTTATGCTACTATAGACGATTTAGAAAAATGAAGACTAGATCTAAAATAGGTATATGTTTTTTAAATTTTGTTGTTTGCATTATTCGTTTGGTTTCCTTGGTTTCTTTGATTGCTTGTTTTGGTTAATTTAAAATTTCAAAATAATTTCTGGTTAACATAACTTAATTTTAAAATAATTTTACAGTTAAAATTAATATTTCAAAATTAAAATAGATATTTTTGCATAATTTTGTTTTTTCATATTTCTAAGAAAACAAAAACTAACATATATGTATCCATGTGTGTATGTGCGTGTTTGTGTGTGTGTGTGTGTGTGTGTGTGTATATATATATATATATGTAGTCACACAAATAATTAATTTTTTTATCAAATCATACAAAAGTACATTGACATGTCAATATGTCCCCTGACTTAATTTTCGTATGTATACCGGATTCTTTGATTTCAAATTTGTGCTTAAATTTTGAATTTCCCCATCTTTTCACTAATTTATGTGTCATTAAAGACACACTTTTGACTAGAGAATGTGCCTAGCTAGTCTCTATTCATATCATCTATATTCATCCATTTTTATCAACACATTTCAAGTTCAAACTCCCTTTATCAAAATGCTTATCGTCATACAACTCTAATGGTTTCATCTAAAAACACTCCTATAACTCACAAAACTCTTATCTTACTCATACCTTTAAGTTTTTCGATGTTGATTTAAAAGGAGAAGAATTTTCTTCTCATTTTTTTTCAGTTGTCAATATCCATCTTATGCATATTCAAGTGACATTTGAGCCTTATGGATCATGTAACAACCCGAACTTTAGCAAGTCCGGACTTTTCACAAAATGCTAAAACCCTAATCCATTGAAACTCGAGTTATGTATCTAATATCCTGCAATTAGGTAAAGATAAATATATCATATCATAAGAAACTCATAGTGTAAATGATTAAAATATAATATTAAGTAAATACTTACCATAATGTTAACATTGTCTAAACGAGTGCTTCTAAGCCAAATACTATATGTCTACAGCCTAACGTGTGGATATTCATGAAGAGAAAATCAGAACTAAAGTTCTGGTGAACAGATAAATTATACACTTCTAAGTTCAACACTATATATACCGTTATATCTTCATTTTTATTTATATTAGGTTATTAAGGTTTACAATACTCTCACCTTCGTGTGTAAATCGAACCTGTCTACCCTAGGTAGACCAAGCCTAATAATCCATATATATGTGGTTGTATGCCTAATTGACCATCGTGGTACCAGATACTACCCATAGTATCTTTCGTATTCTCCATGATAGGACTCCATCGTCTCACTACGAAAGTATTGCAACTACATATGTAAAGGACAACTTCGTAAGGCATATAATACAAATGCTCCATCATCTAAAAAGGAAACGGGAAACCGCATCCGTATTAGCATACACCAATGCTCATACATCCACAATGTACCACCGAGTGCATACATTGAAGACTTACACGTAATCGTACTATTTATTATCTGAGATCTGCTAACAAGGCTTACCCTTGTACAAAATCCAGTCGGGTATTTCTATATTTTAAAGAACATCTACATATGGCCTACAACACAGATGTCCAATCGGGTCTGTCTTTTTTTCCAGGGCTATTTCTCAAGAAACCTGTCCATCATCCAATGTCTCGATAGTAAAAGATCATTGGTCACTTGGTTTAGCTACCGTCTTTCTGTTCTCGCTCCGACTGAAAATGACAAGTATTCAAACAGTTACTATCCTCATTGAATCCTAAGAAGGATGCCTGCTCTATGAGTTGAGGCAACCGCCAAATCTTGAGGTCATCCATCAGTCTTCTAACTGCCATCAATATAAATGTAGTTAAGGAATATTTTATGATGGAACCACTATAATTCTTCCTCCGAGGGTGCAGTATTTTAGGCCTACCTCAGATGGTCATCCTAGAGTACCCTCATGTCCCGTAGAAGTCTCGCACTTCCCTCCATCCTCGTTGAACATCATGTGGGCATGCTCCTACAGTATTCAAAACATCTGCGATGATGTGCTTTATTAGGCTCTTTACCGAGAATCTCTTTGGATTGCTTCTAAACACACCTCACTATTTATTAGACCCCATATCTAATCTTTCATCATGTGCTCAGGTTACTTTTCTTTTCTAATATTATAACACCGATTGACACTATATACTCAATTCTTTCTATTTTGAGCCTTATTTATTCGCTTATTAACTCAATCCGTGATCTTAGTTTTAATACTAATAAGCCTCTTCCAATTACAATTCTCATGTTATAATTTTATTTGCAAATATTCAAATTTGCGTAGTTCATTCCTTTTTCATTTTTAGTACAAACTATAATTTATGCACATATTTGCTGCAAATTTAGTTCTCTTATATTTACTCTACGTTTGCAAAATTACACACTTTTGTTCTATTTTTCGTGTGCATAAAAAGGAATAATCTACATCTTTTTAACTAACATTTACATAATTGGGCAATTTCAGAAAATGTGTAATTTATTGTAGAAAAACTGCAATAACCGAATTATCAACATTTGCCATTACTCTCTTTTTCTTATTTCTTTTATTTTCATGTTTTCTTACTTTATAGTAATTGTAGGTTTAACTTTAGGAAGTAATTTTATACTACATGGTGGTTGCAAAAACTGCATTATAATCTATTTCCTTATTTCAAATATTAATACTAGGGATAATAACACATAATTCCAAGGTATTTCTTATTTAGTTTCTTAATTATTGGATTAGTGCAAAATACAATAACTTCCCTATTTTGCACTAATCCCCTTTCCGTTAATCTTATCCTTGCAATTATGTTCACTTTTCCTTATAATATTAAATTAGGGGAATACAACCCTTTATCCTACCAACCAACTAGGCTAATACTAACTTCCAAACCGACTTATTCATTGAATTCTTTTTTCTCTTGTTTCCTAATTTCTGATTACTTAATGTAAAAGACTTACTTTTTATGCTTATGTCTTTCTCCAGAAATCACAATCTCAATATATAGCCAGTTAACTGGGTTTCATTCCATTATACCAAGAATAACTTATAAGCACACTTTTACTGTTCATAATGTCATAAGGGATAAATTTTCCAAACCAATTCAATGCGCAGTTCATATCAGGTTCAACAGTTAACGAGAATCAAACGATATTATATATCATTGGCATAAAAGATCACATATGATTTAAATCCACTCACTTGGTAAAACTCACTCTAATTTACAGATATAGATCTAGAAGAAAGAAAGAAAAATAAACTAATTAAAATTAGATCTAAAGAACTTATCTCATATAGACAGAGAATTTATATATCTATATCCAAAATCTTTAGTTTCTACCTCCATATTTTAAATTAGAAAGCCAAAATCTAATATTATCAATTCTGAAGAATTGGAGGAGAAAGGAAATGACATAGCTTCCGTGCCCACTCAAAAAAATGTGTTTAGAGGCTAGCCCTGCATGTTTATATACATATGTTTAGACAAACCTTGTAAAATCCTACTATCAAAAATCATCTTGAAACGTCAAATTTGACGTGGTTGGGTCGACCTAACCCATAATTGATTCAACCCATCTCGTGCTTGGGTCGAACCCAAGGTCAGCCCGACCCATACTCAGGTCAAAACAAATGCATTTACATGCATTTTTTCCCGTGTCTTTCCCTTTTGATTTGTTTGTATTTTTTTCATTCACAAAACCCCGTTTGAAACATATTATAAACGTAAATTAATCTAATATCCGTTACAAATGCAACGGTATACATTTCAAGGCTAAATTCTAACAATTCCAAAGATGTACGTTTTTCACTATTAATAATTTATGAATTACATTGATTATTTTTATTGCATAAAAATGAAGGGCATTACATTCTATCAAAATTTAGTCCTTTAAATTTGGTAAGGGTGAAAGAGTGTAATTCCTTGCATAAATTAATCCATCACAGGTACATTTAATTTTCCAACCAATTGTGTCATAGTGTAAAATGCAATACATTATAAAATAAATAAATGCGAATGAATTTTTTAGTGGTATCTTTGATATGAATGCTCTTTTCTTTTTTAAATATGTTGTGCACAACCTAAATATATTTCCAATTTGTACATAATTAGACATTATGAAAAGTAAATATCTATTCATCAAAAAATTTCCACACTTCCACAAAAAAGAAGTATAATTCAACCTAATTTTCATTCAAACCACACCATCCAACTTTATTTATTTGAATTTCAGAAAATTCTAATTTTTTGAACTTGACTTCTTATGTTATGAAAAAGGCAGAATACGAAAAATCTCATATCTGTTGCTTTGTTTTTACGTACTTCTTTCTCTGTACTTGGAGCTTATACTATGATTCTACCCAAAAATCGTTTTTTCAAGCATAGTTTACATAAGAATTTTTTTGTGCAGTTATTGCTTTGTTGTTTTCATTATAGTTTTTCATTTTCTTTACTTTATTTTCTTTTAGTTCCTTCTAGTTTTTACTTTATTTTTAAAGCAACCCCTATAAGAACACAGGAAAAAAATGTCATACTCAAATAGTGGTTGCACTACAACAAGTATAAACATTGACATAGAAATATAATCCTTAGCACTAAAGAAAAACACGCAAATGATACTATAAAGAAATGCCAGAAACATAAGCATAGTACTAACTCATCTAATATAAGGAGGTAGTAGGTCTAGGGCTTGGTCCCCTATGACCAAAAATGTCCGTAATAAAAGCATCCAGTCTGCTATAACGCTCCTTCTATCATCTAATACTCTCAAATGTTGTCTGTTGTGTCTTTGAAAACTTCTAATGGTCAAGAAACAAATCTTGTTGCGACCGGGCCACATGTCGCCGTGTTGGGCCAGCTCCAACTATGTCTAGGCCAATTTTCTCTATTCATGCAAGATCTCTAGGTGCTCGTGTGCTAATTGGTCTTTCCTCTTACCCTCGGTCCTCGTGTGACCTCTCATATCCCATGGCTCATAGGTCTCTACTTCGTTAGGCCATGCACCCCACTGTGTTGCCTTTAAAGGCTCAACTCCTCTGAAAGCTGGTTCAAAATATTGGTTTCACAGATATTGAGATGATGACTCGATATACCGTTGTTATATCTCGGGCTTAGGCTTATTTCGTGCTAATGTTCAAATAGCTACAACATAAGTTGTGGGACCTGTAAATGCATTAGCTTAAGATGCATTCTCCTCTAAGTGGAGGAATCTACCGTGGAATGCGCCTTCTCGACAAGATTCTCATTATCCATCCCTACCCCTGTCTCTATCAATACGTTGTTCATAAGTGGTAGAAGATAATTGAAGATCGTCGACCATTGGCTATTGCTGCATACTGGCTATAATCTCTCTACCCATTTCACCAAAATGCCTCTTGTTACCTGCCTTGAATCAAGGTCGTCTAATGATCTAACGATCACGACCGCATGCATAGAAACCAAGAACCATGTCTATTTAATAGATAGGAGTCAGATTGGATTAGAAACAAGACAAGGAAAACAGTTCTCTACCTACGGGTTGAACGGATGAAAGGAGGCCTCTGGTCGATGGATTCGAGTCGAACGTTTTCGACTCGACCTGACTATCATCTTGAACATGTGAGGAGATGCAACGTTGTTCCGTGACCATGATTCCTGAAACGATAGGGGACCTGCCACATGGCAATAACCCATGACCCTCGACCCATGATCCATATGAACTTGTTACCGCCCATAACCTACGAAACCAGACCTGCTGCCATATGTGTAACCATTCCTGCTTGAATTCATGGATCCGACCGTATATATAAGGGACTTGGAGGAAGAAAAGGAATATTTTTTCACTTGAATCCTTAAAGTCACATATTTCTACTGCCATTAACATTCGACTTGCACGTTGTTTAACCATTTTTGAGTGAAATTCAACATTTGTGAGAAGAAATTAGTTGTATCTCCAGTGTTTAAGAGATCTCAAGTGTTGTAATCGTAATGCTTTGCTGATTATAAGAATTGTAAAGGGGACGTAGGCTCGTTAATGCCAAACCACTATAAATTTCGTGTGCTTGCTTGCCTTTCCTCATTTTTAATTTGTATTTCTGCATTAACCTCCTCTAGTCTATTAGGTGTTAGTGCCATTTTTAGTCTAATATTTTGGTGCTTTCACTAAGAAAATTGAATTCTCAGCTTATGGGGATTATATGTCTACAGTTCGGATCACCAAGTCCATAGAAATAGTATGTGTTTTTATCGCTTTCGACGTTTTCAACGATTCAACAAGTTTGATTAGGATGGATCCAAGAAGTGATAGGAACCAGCAAGCTTCCCAAAGAAATGCAACCAACGAAGAGAAACAAGATAGGATGGAGATTGAGCCAACGCCAGCAAATGCTCCTGGGTCGAATAACCCTTGGTCGAGTGCACTCGGGTCAAATTTGACCCGACTCGGACAAGAAGTTTCTGGGGTAGCTGCAACAACGACTAGTGATCAACCACCTCTAGCACTTATTTCACAAATGACTTCACTCTCCTATTTTCTAGATTTGAATAAACCAATGCAGCCCTAGAAGCTAAGAGACGGGATAGTGCTGCAATTCGAAATGATATGAATGCAATGACCAGTCAATGGGAAGAATTTCGAATTCAAAGAACACCGTCCCCTACCCATCGCCAAGTAGCAGTAGGTTCATCTTCATCTGAGGAGGATGAACGACCTCTATGTCAAAGTAGACCTTATGTAAGGCCTGAAAATCTTCGACAACTCCAGTTTGGGTCACCGGGTTCTTAAGAAGAAATAGCAATTCGTCTTGGTCCTAGTGATCTTAGCCTAGCAGAGCCTATGTTATTGCTAATGCATGGATCCCATGTTCTTCTTATGGACCAAGCCACGTCCCAGACCACTTGGGCTCCCGTGCTTCCGCCTACTCGTTCTGTGGCTAACTGAGATCGTAGAGGGAAGGAAACTCTGCACAATCGAAGAATCATGTTACGTTGCCTGAAACAGAGCAGGAGGATCTCGAAGAGCTAAAAGCATTAAACTAGAGCATACATTGACCAATGTAAAGATAGCAGCGATGGTGCGTCAGATAATGAATGACAGTAGGGGCTATACCAATGAAGATTGGAGTACAGATCATAAACATACGCCTTTCACGGACGACATCTTGGAAGAGCAATTTTTGAGGCAGTTTAATTTTCCCACAATGAATCATTATTCAGGTAGAACTAATCCACGACAACATTTGATGTGTCACTCGTGGCATATGAATGTCTTCATAGATCCCGATGCCATAATCTGTGAAGCTTTCCCAATATATCTTGAGATGTCGCTATGATGTAGTTTACTAGACTTCCGCCTCGGTCGGTTCCTAATTTTAAGGATCTGAATGAAAAGTTTCTAAATCAATTTTGACTGCATTCCAATAGGTCCAAGAATGTCATAGAGCTCTTGGTGATTAAACAGGCTCCTGGAAACCTTAAGGGGGTATTTGGACCGTTTCCATATGGTTGTCACTGAAGTATGCAACCCCAGTACCGAGATTATTATGATGGCAATGATAGACGGGTAGACAATGATATGGAATCCGGAAGATATTTAGTTGGAAACCCCCTACAACCATTGAATTGTTCCTTGAAAAAGCAAATATACATGTAAGACAAGAAGAGGTATACTTAAACCGAAAGAGGAAGTGCGGCGAAGTTGTGAGGGAGGAGATGCAAAGCAACATCGCTATTAATCAATCAGGCAATAGTTCAAGGAAATTTGAGGTCAATGTTGGCAACCTGAACAAAGGAGATGGTCACCAAGGTAAGAATGGAAACAAAAGGAACATGAATCGGAAGGGTGACTCCAAGAAATGACCCCGATTCCAGTCCTTTTAAAGTTACATGTCATTGAATGATACCTTGGAGAACATTTATCTGGATACATGCAACGTGATGCAATACAAGAAGCCCCTCTGAGGGACGACTCTATTAAGAAAGAACGGGAAACCGGAAAGTTTTGCTTATTTCATGAAACTTTAGGCCATTCAATGAACGAGTGCCGACATTTGAGAGATGTGATAGAGAATTTGCTACGTAAAGGGAAGCTTGATGAGCACAAAGTAGCCATAAAGGACAGGAGGCTAGGAGGTTCAGCCCTGAACTAAGGTCAGATGGCTCCTAGAGCCGCCACCCAATAGAATTGAAAAGGAATAGTTATCAACACCATTGCCGGAAGACCTCATCTAGCAAAGTTTAGTACATGAACCATGGAACAGTATTTCAATGTTGCAAAGCATCTATATGTAGAGGAGGGTAGTGTTATTAAGGATGCTACACCAATCAAAAAGCAGAAAACAATAATGGACGACATTGTTATCGGCGATCTAGAAAGTGCGGAAGTGGAAACTCCGAGCATAGACCCGTTGGTAATATCGACCATTATCGGCCCAACAAGTGTGCAGAAAGTCCTTGTTGATTGCAGGAGTTCCGTCAATATCCTATTTAAGAAATCTTTCGACCAGATGAAGCTGGAAGCTGGAGATTTAAAACCATGCACTGAATGGATACGTAGGTTTAACGGTTCAACGACCATCAATACGAGTAGTTGAATTTCCAATAGAACTTGGCGAGGGAGACTATAGGACAGTGTGAATTCTCCCATTTCTTGTGATGAAAATAGACTCTACCTATAATGCACTTTTGGGAAGACCGGCTCTGGCAAAGTTTAGAGCCTGCATCGCGCCCTGGTATCTACTACTAAAATTACTAACTAATGTTGGGATAAGAACCATTGGTGGAGACCAAGTGACAGAGAGAGATTGCTATTTGGCGAAGTGGAAAATGATCTGCAATGGAGATGATGTAGAGCTCATAAATGCCTCGCCCTCCGCTAAGGAGGCATCAACGTAGCAGGTAAAGGGAACATCCCGGCCAGAGTCACTTGATTATCAGTCCAAGGATATTGATCCTGGAGAGGAAGAGGAACCATGATGTAGAAGGGAGACACCTATTGAGACAACTGTGGATATTTCGATTGATGACGACGTCCCGACCAAGGTCTTGAAAATCGGATCTCATTTAGATTCTCTCTAAACAAGGAATTGACAGACTTCCTACGATCTAATCTGGATGTATTTGCATGGACCTATGCTGACATGTATGGGATATTGCCGTCAATCATGAGCCACTCGCTGAACAAAAACTTGAAGTACGTCCAAGTCAAGCACATGAGATGTACGCTCGGCCCGGAGAGGTCGGTAACACTAAAGGAAGATTTCGGTAAGCTGAAGAGCAATGGTTTTATTCGAGATACAACATATCCCATCTGGATATTGAATCCTGTTCTTGTAAAGAAAGCCAATGGGAAATGGAAAACATGCAACGATTTTTCAGATTTAAAAAAGCCTTCCCGAAAGATAACCTCCTGTTCCCAAGGATCGATCAGCTGGTAGAATCAAAAGCTAGACATGAGCTTCTTTCATTTATGGATGCATCCTTGAGGTACAACCAAATTCCAATGCATGTGCCAGACCAGGAACATACGAGCTTTATCACATCCTCGGATTAAATTGCTATGTAGTGATGTCTTTCGGACTGAAAAATGTTGGGAAACATATCAACTTCTGGTGAATCGTTTGTTCCATAACCGTATTGGGAAGTCCATGGAAATTTATGTAGATGATATGCTTGTGAAGTCCAAGCAGTCGGCTAATCACGTTTCAGATTTGGTGGAGATGTTTAGTATCCTCCGATATTATGGAACGAAGCTCATCCCTTTGAAATGCTCTTTTGGCATTGCATCAAAGAAGTTTTTGGGTTTCATCGTCAGTTCTCGCAGGATCGAAATCAATCCAGACCATATTGCAGTGATCAGAGATATTCGTGAATCGCAAAAAATCAAAGATGTGCAGAGCTTAGCAGGAAAGGTTGCAGTGTTGAGAAAATTCATTTCCAATGTCACTGATAAATGCATTCCTTTCTTCGACTTAACAAAGCGAGGAAAGCGTAATTTCAAATGGACCCCAGATTTCATTGAAGCCTTTCAGAACTTGCTAAATCATTTGGAGAAACCTCTAATATTCTAAAAATTGGTAGATCATGAATACCTAATTGTATATTTGGCGGTATCATCGCATGTAATCAGTTCATCTCTCATCCATAAGTAGGATAAGATCCAAAGACCGATGTATTATATGAGTAAGAATTTGGCAGCAGTGGAATGCAATTACCCAAAGATTGAGAAACTTGTTATAGCCTATTAACCGCTTTGAGGAAGCTTTGCCACATCTTCCAGGCTCATCAAATCATGGTATACACCAGCTAGCCGCAACGACAGGTCCTTCAATGACTTGAGGCGTTCAGGAGATATCTTAAATGGAACATTGAATTGAGCCAGTTCGATCTCACTTTCCTTTCGAGGAAATCTATCCAGGGACAAGAATTGGCAGACTTCATAACTGAATTCATCCTCCCTAAGGAAGATGTGATGGATTAGGAAGCTAGCTCTTCGGAATCCAAATTAGAATCAAGCACCTGGAAGCTGTACACAGATGGTGTTCACAACGATCGACGATCCAATGTCGGAGTTCTATTGGTAAATCTTAAGGGACTGTCAATCTATTATGACTTGCGGTTGAATTTCCCCACTACTAATAATGAATCCAAATATGAAGCCCTGATTGTTGGACTTAAGCTCGCAAAGGATTTGGGAGTAATTGCGTTGGATGTCTTTCGTGACTTTGTGTTTCAGGTTTGGATAAAGTTTTAGACGAAGGGGCCACGACTTGCAACTTACCTATAGCAGGCCGAGGAGCTGTTCGACTGATTGGATCATTATAGAATTTCCCATATTCCACGAGCAGAAAACCAAAAGACTGACAAACTGGAAAAATTAGCAACTTCCGATAACCCGGAGACAGAAATGGTCCCAATTGAGAAGTTGGACTCTCCGAGCATTGATCAAATAGAGATTGACCTAGCATTGGAGACTGAACCTAAAAGAGAACCCTGGATGACACCCATAAATGATTTCTTGCATCATGAAATCCACCCAGAGAGGAAAAATAAAAGGCGTACCATTGTTCGTAAAGCATCAAGATACGATACGCAGCACTGTGTGCTTTATAAAAGGAGGTTCTCAATTCCTTTACTCCGATACATTTCCCATGACGACGTCAAGCGTGCATTGAGGGAAGTACATGAAGGCGACTGTGGTGATCATACTGGAGGGAAAACTTTGGCAACGAAGATATTGTGATACAACTACTTCTAGCCAATCATAAACCGAAATGTGACAGATTGTTCACGACATTGTGACAAGTGCCAGAAAATTGCAAGGATCCCAAGAGCTCCACTGTAACAACCCGTATTTTTCGATAACACGTTAAATCAAGAATCAAGACAGAATTAAATTATAAATTCTGAATCAAGTGAAACGGTCTGTGCCATTGCGTTCGTCTCGGAAAAATACGCGAAATAGAGTCCGAA
Organism: Allium sativum; assembly: GCA_030737875.1. Lineage (NCBI taxonomy): Eukaryota > Viridiplantae > Streptophyta > Magnoliopsida > Asparagales > Amaryllidaceae > Allium > Allium sativum. The sequence goes on along the minus strand of CM060920.1, from coordinate 789,590,129 downwards.
TTTTCGAGAATCGGAGTCCGTATGACCCGTTAAAGGCCCAAAGAAGATTTCTGGGAATTTGAATTTCGGAAAACAGTTTTGGAAATCAGATCTGGGGCTAGGCGGGAAGTTTCCCCGCCTAGGCCATGTCGACAGGGCTGTCGACAGGCCTGTCGACTTGGGCCCAAACCAAGTCGACAGCCCTGTCGACTTGCCTGTCGACAGGGGGTGGCCGTGGCAAATAGCCTGGCGCACCTGTTTGTCTCACCTGGTCTTGTTCTTGGGCTGGGTCTGGAAGCTTCCGAGATCTGATGGTCCTAATCTATCCTAGGGTTAATCTAAGGGCCTAAAACTATCCTAATCTCTATAAAAAGACCCTAAACCTAACCTAAATCCCTAAAAATCAAACCTAGCAACTAAGTGCTGCCAAAATTAATTTTGATCATGGCCTCCATCTCCAATCCCTAGAGCCTATGCACTCAAATCAAGTTCAAATCAAAAGGTGCAAGCTTGCTACACCAAATCAAGGCCAAATCAACATTCCTATGCGAGTTCCATGACGATTCTTCTACAAAGGAGGCACCTTTCTTAGCCAAGATGATTCATGCTCCTTTCCCTAGGCCTAACTATGTAAGTTCTAGCAACTTTTGGATCAAAACGGTATTTTTAATGTTGACATGGGATAAAATGAGGCTAAACATGATTATGCGAACCTATATGAACCTTACCATGCCTCTTGTGTTCATGTTTATGATTTTAGGCCATGTGAGTAACTTAATCATGCCTCTCATGCTATGCATAACCTAGTTTATCTTGCAAGTTTGGATCTTTATGCATGAAATGCTAGCATGAACCTTTATGAACCACTTTACTTGTGAAACATTGGCTAAGACAAGATTTTGGGGCTTATGCATGTTTATGAACCCAAACCCCTTATGCTAACATGCAAGTTTGTGGCCAAATCCTTTATGAGATTATGCATGCTCGTGGCCAATCCCCTCTTTTAAGTTGTGCATGTTCATGGCCAAACCCTTTTTGATAATATGCATGTTTGTGGCCAAATTACCTTATGACACTATGCATGTTTATGGCCAATCCCTTTATGATGTTATGCATGTGGAAGCCAAGCCCTTTTTGGCATCATGCATGTTTTGAGACCAATATGTGACATAGTATCCTTACTATGTTGACTCGCTTTGCTTGCGTTGGGAAAACACGATTTTGGGTAGTTAGATAAACATGAACATGTCGCAAAATCTTAACTTGAATATGACATGTGTTTATACTTGAAAATATGACTTGAAAGATAACATGGAGGTTGGCATGTAAGTATGCATAAAAACATGAGCTTGGGAATTTACCTATTAAGTTAGGTCTACCCTTTGGGAATTTACCTATTAAGTTAGGTCTACCCAAATGCTTGAAAACTTGTAACATGTTTTGGAAACATGATGAACTTAGATAATGTAAGTATGGCCAACTCGAGGTTGGGTTGAGTTTGCAACGTAAAACTACCCGGAACCGACCGGCTTAACTAGTAGTTGCAAACAATAGGACCCAATGTGAGAAGTTGGTCATGTCGCGCTTAAGACCCGAGGTTAGACTAGGTTGTGGTGTAAATCTACCCGGACCCGCCCGGCTTAACTAGTAACCACAACAAGGTCTAATGTGAGAGGTTGAGGGTGCATTAATTAAATTAATGCCACATAATAGGGTTAAGTTAATTTGATTAATGAGGCTTAACCAAATATGATATGGACAAATGGGTTAAGTAATTTGATTAGGCTAATGATACTTAACAAAACATGATAAGCTTGGGTAGGTTAAGTAACTTGATTTGCCTAATGACACTTGACCATTTTTATACGACTAGTGGACGGGATTAAGTTAACCAACACTTAATCAATCCAACACGATAACGTGATAAGGTTAAGTAAATTTTCTTAATGACACTTAACCGTATAATACAGTTAATGGATGGGGTTAAGATTAGGCTTAACTAATCTAAACACGGTAATTCGATAGGGTTAAGTTAAACACTTAACCAATTTAAACTTGATAATTCAATGAGGTCAAGTAAACCATACTTAACCGACTTAACTTGGTAATTTAATGGGGTTAAGTTAAACACTTAACTAATTTAACACGATGATTTGATGAGGTTAAGTGACCTATACTTAACCAATCTAACTCGTTAATTTGATGAGGTTAAGTTAACCTATACTTAACCAATCTAACGTGAAAACATGATAAGGCTAAGTCACGAATCGTTTCGAATATGCTTGACCGATTTGACTCGGTAATTTGATGGGGTCAAATTAATATATACTTAACCAATCTAAAATGATAATTAGACGAGGTTAAGCCATGGATTGCTTGATATACTTAACCAACTTGACACATGGTCTGTAGGGTTAAGTCTTGGACTTGGATACTTAGCCAGTTTCGACATGTTTTGTAGACGGGTTAAGTTGTGAACTTAAGTGACACTTAACCCATTAGATAAACCCTAATTCGGAGGATTAGGTAAATAACCATAGTTAACAAGGATAATGGAAATAGGGCTAAGTGGTAAACCTTAGTTAAGGGAAACTAAGTAATAATTCTTAGTCAAGGAAATTTGGACCATTTCTTAGATAGATCAGTAACCCGATATGTTAGGTCAACGTTTAAGTATGCGTGTAGGAGCAGGCTATCTGATTTAGATAAAGGCTCCAACGAACTGGGTAACGAAGCAGCGGCTTCAGGGAACATGAGGATATTCTTGGGATCCCTCTGTGAGCTGCCAGGTCATTATACTAGGCTCACGAGAGGTTGAGGTCTGCGGTAGAAGAACCAAGAATATGCCTTGGTTGCTATGCGAGCGACCTAAAGACTGGGGTGGATAGCAGTGAGTCGACGAATACATAAGGTGCCCGAGATAGCAAGTTCGTCGATCATCTACCATCTTGAGTCAAGCGTGTACGTACGGAAAGGCAGGGAACACCCAACAGACCATAATTGCTATCTAATTATGGGTGAGGTAGGCCGTAGGATGTGGGCTGGCCGGAGTGTAGTTCTCATGCAAGATTTTCTCTTGTGTTGCCTTTCACTAGTTGAGGGAGGGGTCTTGTGGGACCATAGCCATGTGTAGAAAAGCAGACCTTAGTATCTGCATCGGCAGATAAATCTAAAGCTCCCGACCGAGTCCTGTATTTCTTGTTTTGGCCGGTGACAGGACTCGGATGGCACGATGTGATACATGTGCATCCAGTTATAGAAAAACGATTCACGATGAATGCGTGGGAAAAAGGGCGCGGTTGAGGGTTAGCGTAATCCCTAGTGGCCTAGGTGGTTTAACCCAAACCGAAATACGAAAGCGTGCAATAGGTAAGCGTAATCCCTAGTGGTGCTAGGTGGCGTAAGTCCTAGTAGTTCAAACGATGATTCATATGGAAGAGCCTAGCTAGAACAAGGGTGACAGCCCAAACGATTTCAAGGATAATACGACATGCGGAAGCCCGTACGAGGTACGGCAAAGGACTGAACTTATATACACATGGAAAGAAACATATGATTTGAGTAACCTATATATGCGATATATTAGGTCGACATGGACCATTACACGACTTTGAGCAAGAGACATTCATGGTTAACACATGACGCGGGTAGGGATACTAGTACGAGAGGTGCAGAGCAAATATACATGTTAGAATTAGGAAGAATATACATAATAGATACCGTGGGATGTTAGACGGGGTAGATACCTTGGGATAGTGTACTCGATAGAAATCTGACGATGTGATACCTTGACTTACCATAACACCGTGGTTTATCATGATACCTTAGTTTACCTTGCCGCAGTAGTTCAGCCGGCTACCCTGGTTTATCTATCTTGTAGTTATCCTTATGTTTACTTTCAGTTTATGCATGTCATGTTACCTTTACCTGTTTTTATACTGGAAGTAGATAGGACTTACTCAGTCTTTTTGACTGACCCGTTTTGTTTCGCCTCTTTTCTTCCGTTCCCCCCCCCCCCCAGGTTTCAGGGAGGAAACAATGCTGTTTAGTTCGGACTTCTTCGGCTTGAAGGTCATCATGGATGGCTTGGGCTTCTCTTGGCTATGGCTACTTTGCGGTTTTACTTGGGGAATAATTTATTAAAAAGTCTTTATGCTTCTTTACTATTGCAAGACAGGTTTTGATGTACTCTGATGAAAAAGGCTTTAGACCTTATGTATTCATGTTTATGAAAGTTTGATTTTACTTCCGCTATTTATTTATATATGTTCTGTCTTGTGATATTTCTGTGCATGTTTACCAATAATGCCCCTCTAAAGCTAGTGCATTCCTTTGCGAGTGACCCTAGCGGAGGCGGGGTGTTACATTTGGTATCAGAGCAGAAGGTTACCAGACTGGGCAAAAGTTTTTAAAGACCTTCTGAAATTTTTTTGAAAAACCGTTTACAAAGAAGCATTTTTCAAGAAAATTTTCTTCTAAAAAGAAAAAGGCTATTCCCCAAAGGCCATTAGCATTATCCTTGTTTCCTTGATTGAATCTCTTTTCCTTTCTTTCCTCCATCTGTAGTCACAGTGGTTTTGACTGCGACTAGTCTTTCTAGCTGCGTAAGTGTTTCCCGTACGATGGAGGTGGTTCTCGAGAGACCGTTGCAGAGTTATACAAGAAAGGATAGTGAGAAAGAGGATAAAGAATATGAGCTTATGGGTAAGCAACGTGTTGGTATGGCTTAGTCCTCAAAGGAGGGAGAAAGATGAACAATGAAACCCATGACGAGAGAGTACCTTTGGCATGGAAAAACGGGGCGGATAGTTAAGTATTATGGGACAAGGACAAGATCATCGGGAGGGCAGTAGTATGCTCTCATTTCTAGGGTACCTCAGAAGGAGGGTAACGATCTTGTTAAAGGTTTAGCTTTTCTTCTCTATCATCCTGTCGGGACTTTGTTTTGATCACCGCATCTTTTAAGTCCGCTTCGATAGTTGAGTCTCTGCACCTTAGTACTAGCGTAGTAGAGGATCCCGTTTTGTCTCAAGTCCTATTGGAAGATCGGTCCATTTATTCATGACTTGTTTGGATTTGAGAATATCTATGCCAAGTATTGAGCTTGGAAATAATGCTTATGTTTATAAGCTATGGATGGATTCTAGGGATGAATTGGTTATCCAGTAAGGGGTGCCACTCTCGGTTTTGATAAGAGGGTAGTTAGACTCTTGACTAGCCTTGGTAATACCCTCGAAGTCTCGTGTAACCTTTTGGGTTCGGTCATGGTTAGTTACTTAGAATCCCTTGATGCCTTTATGGGAAATTGGAAGCCCAATCGAGTGGTGTTCGCCGATAAGACGGATGGTTTATTTCACTTATGCATGGGTTATAGAAATCACCTTAGTAAGTGCGCTTGATAACCTGGTTGGCATCTGTTTACTTTCAAGAGGAAGTTCTTCTATGTGGTATACCTTGTGGTACGAGGTCTGAGATTCATTAGTGAATTTTGGAAAGCTTGCATGAGATCATGAGTACGCAGTCATGTTTGCGTCAAGTATTTTAGAAAAGGGATAAGTGCAAGTGGAACGAGAGGCGACGAAGGAATGAGTTCCAGCTCATGTTATGGAAACAGGAAATAAGAAGCTACGGAATCGCAAAGACGGTCAAGGCACAATGGAATTGAGCTCAAGGAAGTACGACTTTGATGGTCAAAGACTAGATACGCGCATGATATCTCTTTTTGGGAGTGTATCCTTGACCCCTGTTTTCTGTAGAGCTTACTTGTAGGCTATCTTTTGTGGACACCCTCTCGGTCCTATTTTCTGTTACAAACCCCGTACGGAGTTTGTTTTGTTTATCTTCTCGACCCTGTTTCAGGGAATCTTAGGTAGAACCCTATGGATGTAAAAATGTATTTGAAACATGTTATGGTTGATATGGTTGTAAATGGTTGCAAGTGGTTGCTCGTGGATGCGCGAATTTACATTAGATATTAGCTCGACTCGGTCACACTTCATATTGCATATGCACGAGTATTTATACTTGTTTATGGATGAAATTGAATGTGTTACCATGTGGACGTTGCATATGGATGAATGTTTGTGCACGCATATAGTATCTATATGACTAGGACTATTTGCATACATGTTGGATTCATGGCACTATACATATTTTGCATTAGAAAGATTATTCAGGCCTGATCATTAGCATTAGCTAAGGAACATGTACACACACGTTTTGCATATAGTCATACAGCATTAGAAATCATCTGAGGACAATGGTTGCTTGTGGATGATGTTTTGAGTAGATGGATGATGGATGGTAGGATATGTTCTTCCTAACTTGGAGATTTCGGGGACGAAATCCTAAAAGGTGGGGAGAATGTAACAACCCGTATTTTTCGATAACACGTTAAATCAAGAATCAAGACAGAATTAAATTATAAATTCTGAATCAAGTGAAACGGTCTGTGCCATTGCGTTCGTCTCGGAAAAATACGCGAAATAGAGTCCGAATTTTCGAGCATCGGAGTCCGTATGACCCGTTAAAGGCCCAAAGAAGATTTCTGGGAATTTGAATTTCGGAAAACAGTTTTGGAAATCAGATCTGGGGCTAGGCGGGAAGTTTCCCCGCCTAGGCCATGTCGACAGGGCTGTCGACAGGCCTGTCGACTTGGGCCCAAACCAAGTCGACAGCCCTGTCGACTTGCCTGTCGACAGGGGTTGCCGGGGCAAATAGCCTGGCGCACCTGTTTGTCTCACCTGGTCTTGTTCTTGGGCTGGGTCTGGAAGCTTCCGAGATCTGATGGTCCTAATCTATCCTAGGGTTAATCTAAGGGCCTAAAACTATCCTAATCTCTATAAAAAGACCCTAAACCTAACCTAAATCCCTAAAAATCAAACCTAGCAACTAAGTGCTGCCAAAATTAATTTTGATCATGGCCTCCATCTCCAATCCCTAGAGCCTATGCACTCAAATCAAGTTCAAATCAAAAGGTGCAAGCTTGCTACACCAAATCAAGGCCAAATCAACATTCCTATGCGAGTTCCATGACGATTCTTCTACAAAGGAGGCACCTTTCTTAGCCAAGATGATTCATGCTCCTTTCCCTAGGCCTAACTATGTAAGTTCTAGCAACTTTTGGATCAAAACGGTATTTTTAATGTTGACATGGGATAAAATGAGGCTAAACATGATTATGCGAACCTATATGAACCTACCATGCCTCTTGTGTTCATGTTTATGATTTTAGGCCATGTGAGTAACTTAATCATGCCTCTCATGCTATGCATAACCTAGTTTATCTTGCAAGTGTGGATCTTTATGCATGAAATGCTAGCATGAACCTTTATGAACCACTTTACTTGTGAAACATTGGCTAAGACAAGATTTTGGGGCTTATGCATGTTTATGAACCCAAACCCCTTATGCTAACATGCAAGTTTGTGGCCAAATCCTTTATGAGATTATGCATGCTCGTGGCCAATCCCCTCTTTTAAGTTGTGCATGTTCATGGCCAAACCCTTTTTGATAATATGCATGTTTGTGGCCAAATTACCTTATGACACTATGCATGTTTATGGCCAATCCCTTTATGATGTTATGCATGTGGAAGCCAAGCCCTTTTTGGCATCATGCATGTTTTGAGACCAATATGTGACATAGTATCCTTACTATGTTGACTCGCTTTGCTTGCGTTGGGAAAACACGATTTTGGGTAGTTAGATAAACATGAACATGTCGCAAAATCTTAACTTGAATATGACATGTGTTTATACTTGAAAATATGACTTGAAAGATAACATGGAGGTTGGCATGTAAGTATGCATAAAAACATGAGCTTGGGAATTTACCTATTAAGTTAGGTCTACCCTTTGGGAATTTACCTATTAAGTTAGGTCTACCCAAATGCTTGAAAACTTGTAACATGTTTTGGAAACATGATGAACTTAGATAATGTAAGTATGGCCAACTCGAGGTTGGGTTGAGTTTGCAACGTAAAACTACCCGGAACCGACCGGCTTAACTAGTAGTTGCAAACAATAGGACCCAATGTGAGAAGTTGGTCATGTCGCGCTTAAGACCCGAGGTTAGACTAGGTTGTGGTGTAAATCTACCCGGACCCGCCCGGCTTAACTAGTAACCACAACAAGGTCTAATGTGAGAGGTTGAGGGTGCATTAATTAAATTAATGCCACATAATAGGGTTAAGTTAATTTGATTAATGAGGCTTAACCAAATATGATATGGACAAATGGGTTAAGTAATTTGATTAGGCTAATGATACTTAACAAAACATGTTAAGCTTGGGTAGGTTAAGTAACTTGATTTGCCTAATGACACTTGACCATTTTTATACGACTAGTGGACGGGATTAAGTTAACCAACACTTAATCAATCCAACACGATAACGTGATAAGGTTAAGTAAATTTTCTTAATGACACTTAACCGTATAATACAGTTAATGGATGGGGTTAAGATTAGGCTTAACTAATCTAAACACGGTAATTCGATAGGGTTAAGTTAAACACTTAACCAATTTAAACTTGATAATTCAATGAGGTCAAGTAACCCATACTTAACCGACTTAACTTGGTAATTTAATGGGGTTAAGTTAAACACTTAACTAATTTAACACGATGATTTGATGAGGTTAAGTGACCTATACTTAACCAATCTAACTCGTTAATTTGATGAGGTTAAGTTAACCTATACTTAACCAATCTAACGTGAAAACATGATCAGGCTAAGTCACGAATCGTTTCGAATATGCTTGACCGATTTGACTCGGTAATTTGATGGGGTCAAATTAATATATACTTAACCAATCTAAAATGATAATTAGACGAAGTTAAGCCATGGATTGCTTGATATACTTAACCAACTTGACACATGGTCTGTAGGGTTAAGTCTTGGACTTGGATACTTAGCCAGTTTCGACATGTTTTGTAGACGGGTTAAGTTGTGAACTTAAGTGACACTTAACCCATTAGATAAACCCTAATTCGGAGGATTAGGTAAATAACCATAGTTAACAAGGATAATGGAAATAGGGCTAAGTGGTAAACCTTAGTTAAGGGAAACTAAGTAATAATTCTTAGTCAAGGAAATTTGGACCATTTCTTAGATAGATCAGTAACCCGATACGTTAGGTCAACGTTTAAGTATGCGTGTAGGAGCAGGCTATCTGATTTAGATAAAGGCTCCAACGAACTGGGTAATGAAGCAGCGGCTTCAGGGAACGTGAGGATATTCTTGGGATCCCTCTGTGAGCTGCCAGGTCATTATACTAGGCTCACGAGAGGTTGAGGTCTGCGGTAGAAGAACCAAGAATATGCCTTGGTTGCTATGCGAGCGACCTAAAGACTGGGGTGGATAGCAGTGAGTCGACGAATACATAAGGTGCCCGAGATAGCAAGTTCGTCGATCATCTACCATCTTGAGTCAAGCTTGTACGTACGGAAAGGCAGGGAACACCCAACAGACCATAATTGCTATCTAATTATAGGTGAGGTAGGCCGTAGGATGTGGGCTGGCCGGAGTGTAGTTCTCATGCAAGATTTTCTCTTGTGTTGCCTTTCACTAGTTGAGGGAGGGGTCTTATGGGACCATAGCCACGTGTAGAAAAGCAGACCTTAGTATCTGCATCGGCAGATAAATCTAAAGCTCCCGACCGAGTCCTGTATTTCTTGTTTTGGCCGGTGACAGGACTCGGATGGCACGATGTGATACATGTGCATCCAGTTATAGAAAAACGATTCACGATGAATGCGTGGGAAAAAGGGCGCGGTTGAGGGTTAGCGTAATCCCTAGTGGCCTAGGTGGTTTAACCCAAAACGAAATACGAAAGCGTGCAATAGGTAAGCGTAATCCCTAGTGGTGCTAGGTGGCGTAAGTCCTAGTAGTTCAAACGATGATTCATATGGAAGAGCCTAGCTAGAACAAGGGTGACAGCCCAAACGATTTCAAGGATAATACGACATGCGGAAGCCCGTACGAGGTACGGCAAAGGACTGAACTTATATACATATGGAAAGAAACATATGATTTGAGTAACCTATATATGCGATATATTAGGTCGACATGGACCATTACACGACTTTGAGCAAGAGACATTCATGGTTAACACATGACGCGGGTAAGGATACTAGTACGAGAGGTGCAGAGCAAATATACATGTTAGAATTAGGAAGAATATACATAATATATACCGTGGGATGTTAGACGGGGTAGATACCTTGGGATAGTGTACTCGATAGAAATCTGACGATGTGATACCTTGACTTACCATAACACCGTGGTTTATCATGATACCTTAGTTTACCTTGCCGCAGTAGTTCAGCCGGCTACCCTGGTTTATCTATCTTGTAGTTATCCTTATGTTTACTTTCAGTTTATGCATGTCATGTTACCTTTACCTGTTTTTATATTGGAAGTAGATAGGACTTACTCAGTCTTTTTGACTGACCCGTTTTGTTTCGCCTCTTTTCTTCCGTCCCCCCCCCCCCCCCCCAGGTTTCAGGGAGGAAACAATGCTGTTTAGTTCGGACTTCTTCGGCTTGAAGGTCATCATGGATGGCTTGGGCTTCTCTTGGCTATGGCTACTTTGCGGTTTTACTTGGGGAATAATTTATTAAAAAGTCTTTATGCTTCTTTACTATTGCAAGACAGGTTTTGATGTACTCTGATGAAAAAGGCTTTAGACCTTATGTATTCATGTTTATGAAAGTTTGATTTTACTTCCGCTATTTATTTATATATGTTCTGTCTTGTGATATTTCTGTGCATGTTCACCAATAATGCCCCTCTAAAGCTAGTGCATTCCTTTGCGAGTGACCCTAGCGGAGGCGGGGTGTTACATCCACCCAGCCAACTTACCTCGATGGTGAGTCCATGGTCGTTTCTCGTGTGGGGAATTGACATCACTGGAAGCTTCCAATTGCTAACGGTAGAGCAAAGTATGCAATCGTTGCTGTGTATTACTTTACAAACTGGGCAGAAGCTAAGCAGCTAACCATAATAATGACGAAGCTAGTAATTATCATTATTGTCAGGAATATTGTATGTCGATTAGGAATTCCTAGAAATATTCTAACCGGCAATGGGACTTAATTCGACAGCACGGAGTTCAGAGATTTCTGTCAATGATACTGCATCGAGAAGAGACATACCACTGTAGCACATCCGCAATCGAATGGACAAGTGGAATCCGTGAACAAAATTATCAAATCCTTTCTAAAAATGCGATTGAAGCAAGCGAAGGCCAAGTGGGTTGATGAATTTCCATTGGCCCTGCGGGCGTATCGAACAACCTACAAATTAGCAACTGGCCACACTCCTTTTGCGCTCTATAAGGCTCGGAAGCAGTCATCCCGGTGGAACTTGAAGTCCCGTCTCATCGAACAAGCTATTGTGCCCCTTTGACTAATAGGTCTATTCTCCTTGGTTAATTGGATATGATCGACGAGATGAGAGATGATACAGACATAGCGTGCATTGGAGCACAAACATAAGTTTGCCCAACATTACAACCGCAAGATTCAGCCTGGGACTTTCAGCATGGAAACCTAGTACTGATGCATGTCTTTCCGACCCTAGTTTTTACGGGTCTGAACTAGGAAAGACCTTACGTCATTCACCGGAGCCTTGATGATGGAGCTTTCTAGCTAATGACTGTTGATGGCGATCATCTCCCAAAAGCATGGGATGCCGAGCATCTACGACACTACTTGACTTAAGCTTGTATTTTTATCTTTTGTTTTTCAGACTGTGTAATGAGGCACGACTTTCCCAAAAAAATTTGGTCAATATGACAAAAGATTATAAAGTGGACGTGGGCTAGGATTTAGCCGAACCACTATAAAAATATCATGTTTCCCCTGCCATTTTTTGCAGTTATTTCTTTGTGTCTCGTGTTTGTGAGGATATCACATATGTTCGGAGCTTTTTCCATGTTCTATGTCTGCTAATGCATTTGGTTAAGTGTTGTTATTTGACCGACATGTGCCAAACCTAAGCAAAATGGATAATTCATCCCTTAACGATAATTCGCTCGCTCATATTTTGACGAGCGAACTCAAGTCCGTGATAGATCTGATTTAATTTGACTAAAATAGAGCTAGACACCGACGCTTGTTATGGTGATTCTCTCTTTGCCGACTAAAGTGAGAATGTGACGCCTAGGCACTACGTTAACTCTTCCCCATGACCCAATAGGATAAGTATTAACAATAGGGATGTGATCTGACCATCCCTAATGAAAATCTCTGCCCTTGACTCGAGGGCTAAGGGACAATGCCCGGGATAGTGTGACTCGACCGCTTGGCCGACAAACTCCGTTCACCAAAGCTTTGAACAGAGTAAAAACTAAATTCAAGCTCAATATCGATGCTCAAATCAGAAAAATTCCACTCTAAGGATTAGAGTGCAGTTGAAATGTCGAAGAGAATGACTTGATTAGTCGCACGACTAACTCAAACACTCTCAAATTGGGAGTAAGTATAAAATAGGGTAGGCGTGAAATAGTGCACCACGACTTAAGACCGCCTTAACCCAAATTCTAACCTGGACTTACGATAGAAGAGTATATGCAACACCCTATAATTTTATAACATAATAAAATGATAAATTAAGTAATACTTAATTAAATATTCAAATTAAGTAAAACAGACTACGTCATTGCGTTCATCTCGGAATTTTGCCTAAGATAGACTCTGATTTTGTGTGAAACGGACAACGTATGAAGAAGTTATTAAGGCTACAAGTTTTTATACGTGCATGAGAATTATATGTATACAAACAAATCAAATATTTAAAAAAAAATCAAAATAGCGAAGCGGAAGGCCCAAAAGTGGAACCGACGGATTTTGGGGGTCGATCCCCATACGGATCTGGGCAGATTCCCAATACTGAATGTGGATTGATTTCTTGGCTTGGTTCATCGGCTTTAGGCTATAAATAATACCCCATTTCTCTTGTTTCTCCACACTAAAACAATGAAGAACTAGATGCTACCCCTGCATAGATTAAATCAAGTCTTTTCTTCTTCAACAATCAACTTGAGTTATTCAAGTTTAGAGATCTGTGATTCAACATCTACAATCCCTCTTCTATTTCTTAGATCCAATCACAGTGAGTCTATGTTAATTTTAGATCTAAATATTTAAAAGTTAATCTTGACATGACAATAACTTGGATCTAAGCCTGTGACTATATGAATCATATCAGATCTGTTATAACCTATGTATTTAATTTATTCTGACATGACTATGATCTAGATCTAAGCCTATACTTATTCATCATGTCAGATCTTCCATTGTTAGTTGATCTGTTTCATTACTTAGATCTCATCATGCCTGTTTATGATGTCCCTATTATGTTAGAATCAGTTCTACTATCACATGTTCATCAGATATGTTCCTATATGCCTATCTTGTCATTATGCCCAACTTTGCCACTGTATGTTTATTAGTTGCTATGCCTATTTCTACCATTATATATCAATCTTGTTATTATGATCATTTATGTCCTCTTCCCTTCTTCTTTACCCTTTTATTTTTATATAGCCAGGCTATCTTCGAGCCTAGGCATGGCGTTGAAATATGCGAGCACGTAAAATTGGGAACGAGGGGAATACGTTAAAATTTGGGCATAACTTGTATTGGGAAATTTGGGAAAAAATTGAACGTAATACATGAATGTAGATTTGGGGCATAAACTGTAATTGTGATTAGAAACCTTAATTTGGGGCATAAGATTCATTATGAACATAATTTGGGAAAGGGCATGAAAACCTATAATGACATAGGAATAATTGGTTAATAATTGAATTGCCTTGAATTACAGTAATTAGAAACTATAACCGCGCTTAGACACGAGGTTAGATTACACTTGTGGTGGAAGTCTGCCCGGAACCAACTGGCATATCCAGCGACCACAAGTGGTGAATCTAATGTGAGGGGTCTAAGTGCATAAACATGTGACGTGCTAAGACACGAGGTTAGGCCTGACATATGGAAGAAGTCTGCCCGGAACCGCCCGACATATCCAGCATTTACAATTTGTAGGCTTAATGTGGGAGGTCTAGTACATTATAACCATAAATGAATATGGTAATAAACTTGAATACTTAACCTAGTTGAATCCATAGGGATTGTATATGTTAACTTGAGTAGGGGTTAGGTAAACTTGTTGGAAACAGCGGGAGGGTTAAGTATATCTTGGGTTGTGGGTAATTTTTGTGTATAGGTCCACAAACTTAACCTATGGGGTTATGCAATCTTTTACTCTGTTATGGCATAACCTGTGGAAAATCTAGTGAGGATGCAAGCGTAGGGGGGAGCTTGAATCATCCTGTGTGTGCGACCCGTTTCAATCAGTAACCCATATATAGGTATCAAATGAGTACTCTGAACTAGGTCGGTGTCGGGGCACGCTTACTAGGCTGATTTTAAGAGATCCAAACGAAGGGGTGGTGTTGCTGGCATGTTCCGATGGGGTCATGTGCGTGCATGGGTCCGGCAGAGGAGGTTCATACGTCATGACATCAGTAGATATGGTTGTGTACATCCTGAGAATGAAGGGTTGCCACTTTAGAAGTAATACATCCTACTGTGGGGCAAGCAAAGGGTATCTACAGATTAGGGAGCCAATCGATTGGGGTAGTAATTAAGGTACATCTAGACTCTGGTATGTTCAGGAGCCTGTTATTACTCTTAGGGGTAACCCCGGTATGTTGGATTGCCTGTTGATTGTATGGGGTTAAACCTCTAACTAGAAGTATGCCTAAGTCTACCATCTTATAGTTGTTGGGATCATCTCATTTTTGTTATACTAGTATTAGTACAGAGAACGAGAAAGTGCTAGAGAAGCACAATACATTCTATCATGTTTATCCTGTTTACCTTGTCATACCTGCCTTTTCATGATGTTATCTCTCTTATCCACTCTATATGCATGTCATGGCACTTTTACTTCTTTTTATGCTAAAAGTAACTGGACTCGCCAAACTTTATGTTTGACCCATTTTGTTTCCTCTTCTTTCTCTTTCATTCCCCCTCCTTCCCCCCTCCCCCCCCCCCCCACGGTTCCTAGGGTGGAAATACTCAAGCTTGATCCGGATTCTGCTTTCCTTCTGCTTGTAGCTGCTTAGATGTACTACTTGATTTCGTATCTTTTCTACTATGTGCTTTTGTGGATTATGCTCTTTTCATGTTTAGTACTCTGCTGATTTTAGTACAAGACAGAAATTTTAAGATGGTGTACTGGGTTTTATGTATTTCAGACTCATGATGTAGCCATGTTTTGAACCACGATGTTTTCTTCTTAATAAAGTTTTAAATTCCGCTGTTATTTTATATCATTCTTGTAATATTTCTATTTCTGTTTACCTATAACGCTTCACAAAACTTAATGCATTCTCTTAATGAGTGACATTAACGGACGTGGGGTGTCACACTTGGTATCCGAGCTGAAGGTTACCAGTTCCGATAAAAGATTTTGAAAATTGTTTTCAAAAAGGTTTTAAAAGAAAGCATTTTCAAAAGAAAAGTCTATTTATAAAAACATATTCCCCATAGCCATATGTAGTATCTTTCAATTCTCTGTTTGAATCCCTTTTCTTTTCTTTTCAGCATGTCTTGGGAACCTAATATTCTTGAGGGCATTACGATACTAGGCTG
Organism: Allium sativum; assembly: GCA_030737875.1. Lineage (NCBI taxonomy): Eukaryota > Viridiplantae > Streptophyta > Magnoliopsida > Asparagales > Amaryllidaceae > Allium > Allium sativum. The sequence continues at coordinate 789,574,487 of CM060920.1, read as the reverse complement.
GTTCCATAGGTATCTAGAGGCCATGGCACCTGCGGTGGTCCAGCAAACGTTCCTCCCCCATCTGCACCGGTTGTTCCTCATCCTCCTCCTCCACGAGTAGAAAATTTCTCTAAGATCTGCACAGATTTCTTTGCTATGGGTGGAATGCCATTCCGAGGAATCGAAACTTTCGTAGAGGCAAGGAATTGGCTCAAAGAGACGGAGGACTTGTTTGGAATTTTTGAAGTTGACAATCGTAGAAAGATCCAGTTAGCCGCTTGGCTGCTGAAAGATGAGGCCTCATTCCGGTCGGAAGTGACACAAGCAGGGCGTCAATTACAGACTTTGGATGATTTTCGGTAGAGGTTTGGAATGAAGTTTCTTTCTCAAGCTGAGAAAAGTATGCAAATGGAAAGGTTTCTAGCACTCAAGCAAGGAGAAATAACTGTCAAAGAGTATGTTAACAAGTTCAATCAACTGGTGAGGTTTGGTTTGGAGCAACCCCTCCATGGGTTGGCTATGTCTCATATTTAGATGGGAGCAACTTTTGAGAAGCTTGTTGATATGGCGTTAATGCACGAGGAAGATAAAGGTAAAAAGAAAGAGGCTAAGGTTGAGGAAACACAAAAGAAGGGCGGAATGAATGGCAAAGCTCAAGATAGGAGGAAATGTTTTAATTGTGGACACGTAGGGAATGTAAGCAAAGATTGCAGAAAAAGGAAGAACGCTTGTTTCCATTGTGGGTAGGTCGGACATCTTATTAAGGATTGCCCGAAGAAGCAAGGACAAGGCCAAGGGGCAGGATCTTCTAAGGGCAAGTGCATGATCTCGTGGCTAGTGCACCAGATAGAGGTAGGAAAGTTTCCATGGATGGTTTGATTTCTCTTTCCATTCATTATGTTAGAACTCTTTTTTTATTTTGGCGCTTCACATTCTTTTATATCTAACTCTGTGGTTGAGTCTATGCACCTTAGTACTTTTATGGTTTCAGATTTCGTAGTTGTCTCAAACCCCATTAGTGGTACGACTCATTTGTCTATGATTAGTTGGGGTTTGAGAATATTTTTGTTAGGCGTCGAGTTTGAGTGCGACGCATATCTTGTTTCACGGGCTATGGTTTGATTCTAGGGATAGGTTGCCTAGCCATGTATGGTGTCATTCTAGATTGTGAGAGGAGAGTCGTTAGACTTTTGGCTTGCCATGGGAGGACCCTCGAGATTTCTTGTGACCCTAAGGGGTCTGTCATGCTTAGCTTCCTAAAGTCGCTTGATGCATCTATCGATGATCTACGATCTGTACCAGTAGTCCGTGAGTAACCTGATGTTTTTGAGGAGGTTTTGGGCTTACCTCCAAGGCGCGAGATTGATTTCCGTATATACTTGGTGGATAATGAAAAGCTAGTTGCATTGCTTGTGCACCATAAGGCTCTAAGAGAAAGGAGGGAGCTCAGCAAGCAAGTAGGGGAGCTACTTGAGAAGGGATTTATTAGGCGAAGCATATCTGAATGAGGTGCATTAGTAGTATTCGCAACTAAGGCGGATGGTTCGCTTATGTGTGGATTATAGGGAGTTGAATAAACTCACTAAGAAGAATGTACACCCACTTCTGAGGATAGATATCTGTTTGACCAGCTTGTTGGTGCATCTATTTCTTCTCAGTTAGACTTAGACATGTGGTCTTATCAGTTGAAGGTGGCCGAGGAAAGTATAGACAAGACTGCCTTTAGAACTCCGGATGATTTCTTCGAGTGGCTCGTTATGCCTTTTGGGTAGACTAATGCATCCGCCTATTGTGTTGGTCTGATGAGTAGGGTGTTCCGCGAGTTTCTAAATAAGTTCGTCGTGGTCTTTGTTGATGACATCTTGATTTTCTCGAAGAGCGAGGACGAACATGCCCGACATTTGAGGGAGGCTTTGAAAACTCTCCGAGCGCATCAGCTAAAGGTAAAATTCTCCAAATGTCATTTTTGGAGAAAGGAAGTGAGATTTCTAGAGCATGTGGTCTCTAAGAATGCGATGGCAGTAGATCCCGCGAAAGTTATTACAGTTCAGGAGGGAAAGGTAGTATGTTACGATGATAGACATCTGAGAGTTCACGAGAATAACTAACCTACTCATGTTTTGGAATTGGCTGTTGTAGTATCCGTGCTTAAGACTTGGCAGCAGTATATGCTTAGAGAGAGGTTCGAGTTATACACGGACCATAAGTTGCACTAGTATCCATTGTCGCAGAAGGATCTCAAATTGAGACATCAGAGGTAGGCTTCTACTCAGACCTGAGATGATTAGAGAAGCTTCAGAAAATATTGATCTTATCCACTGACGCATGAAAACATCTCAGAATAGGCAGAAGTCCTACGTAGATAAGAGAAGGACTGATATTGAGTTTGAGGTGGGAGATGTGGTTTTCATTAAGGTATCACCATTAAGGAATGTGGTTCGCTTTGGATCTATAGTGAAATTGGCACCAAGATTTGTAGGGCCATTTACCATAATAGAAAGGATTGGCCAAATGGCTTATAGGGTAAACCTACCAGAGTAATTAACGGATGTTCATTTGCAAAAAAAATTGCATGATACAGCAAAAGTAGTTGAGCCGAGTATGCTTGAGGAAGTAGAGGAATGGAAGGCAACAATTAAACGAGTTCCTACCCGTATTATTGGATCCTAGGTTAGCAAGCTATGCAACCAAGAGGTCAAATTGATGAAAGTTCAGTGGGAAGATGACCACGAGGATACAACTTAGGAGACTGAAGACAAGATTTGCTCTTCGCACCCTTTTCTTTTCAAGGGAATGTTCTTAACTTCTCTTGCAAAGCTTTTATTCATGCTTGTTTCTATCATTTGAGTATCTTTTCGATTGACAACCTTTAGGTAGGAATCCCACAGATGTAAACATGTGTTTGGGACATATTATGTTTGATGGATGCAAGTGGTTGCTAGTGGTTGCTCATAGATGCATATACACACACATTAGGCACTAGGTCGGCTCAATCACTCCTATACTTCATATGGATGGTAGTGCATTTTTCTTCTTTTGATGGATAAAAGTGGGTGTACCATTATATGGATGTTGCATTTGGATGAATGATTGCACACACACATAGAACTTACATGTTGTAATAGGATTATTTGCATACATGTTGGATTCATGGCATTGACATACTGTGCATTAAGGAGGTCGACTGAATCAGTTGACCGCTTGATCTTTCACATTAGTATAGGGACATATACACACACCTTTGCATATGTTCATATAAGCATTAGAAATCTTTTAAGGAAAATGGATGCCTGTGATTGGTAAATGAGTAGATGGATGTGGATGTTAGGATATACATTCTTCTTAACTTGGAGATTTTGTGGATGAAATCCCTTAAGTATGGGAGAATGTAACACCGCATAATTTTATAACACATTAAAATAATAAATTAAGAAATACTTAATTAAATATTAGGAATTAAGTAAAACAAACTGCGCCATTGCGTTCGTCTTGGAATTTTGTTTAAGATAGACTCCGAGTTTGTGTGAAATGGACATCGTATGAAGAAGTTATTAAGCATAGAAGTTTGTATACGGGCAAGAGAATTATATATATACAAAAAAATCAAATATTCAAAAAAAAATCAAAACAGCGAAGCGGAAACCCCTGAACCAGAACCGACCGAATTTGGGGGTCGACCCACCACTCAGGGTTCGACCCAGGCTCTTTGGGGTCGACACCCAAAGGGGGGTCGACTTCCATACGGATCTGGGCAAATTCCCAATTCTGAACGCGTACTGAATTCTTGGCTTGGTTCGTTGGCATTAGTCTATAAATAAGACCCCATTTCTCTTACTTCTCCACACCTAAAACAATGGAGAACTAGATGCTGCCTTTGCCCAGATTAAATCAAATCTTTTCTTCTTCAACAATCAACTAGAGTTATTCAAGTTTAGAGATCTGTGATTCAGCATCTACAATCCCTCTTCTATTTCTTAGATCTAATGACAGTGAGTCTATGTTAATTTTAGATCTAAGTATTTAAAAGGTAATCTTGACATGACAATAACTTGGATCTAAGCCTGTGACTATCTGAATCATAACAGATCTGTTATAACCTATGTATTTAAGTTATTCTAACATGACTATGATCTAGATATAAGCCTATACCTATTTATCATTTTAGAACTGCCAATGTTAGTTGATCTAATTCATTACTTAGATCTCATCATGCCTGTTTATGATGTACCTATTATGTAGAATCAATTCTACTATCACATGTTCATCAGATCTGTTCCTATACGCCTATCCTGTCATTATGCCCAACTTTGTCACTGTATGTTTATTAGTTACTATGCCTATTTCTCCCATTATATGTCAATCTTGTTATTATGATCATTCATGTCCTCTTCCCTTCTTCTTTTTTGTTTTATTTTTACATAGCCAGGCTATCTTCGAGCACAAACATGCCGCTAAAATATACGAACACGTAAAATTGGGAACGAGGGGGGAAACGTTAAAATTTGGGCATAACTTGTATTGGGAAATTTGGGCATAAATTGAATGTAATACATGAATGTAGATTTAGGGCATAAACCACAATTGTGATTAAAACCTTAATTTGTGGCATATGGTTCATTATTAACATAACTTGGGAAAGGGGCATGAAAACCTATATTGACATAGGAATAATTGGTTAAAAATTGAAATGCCTAGAATTACAGTAATTAGAAACCATAACCGCGCTTAGACCGAGGTTAGATTACACTTGTTGTGGAAGTCTTCCCGAAACCAATCGGCATATACAGCGACACAAGTGGTGAATCTAATGTGAGGGGTCTAAGTGCACAAATACTTGATGTGCTAAGACACGAGGTTATGCCCGATTTGTGGAAGAAGTCTACCCGGAACCGCCCGACATATCTAGCATCCACAAGTTGTAGGCTTAGTATGGGAGGTCTAGTACATTATAACCATAAATGAATATGGTAATAAACTTGAATACTTAACCTAGTTGAATCCATAAGGAATATATATGTTAACTTGAGTAGGGGTTAGGTAAACTTGTTGGAAACAATGGGAGGGTTAAGCATATCTTGGTTTGGTGGGGTTATGCAATCTTTTACTCTGGTATGGCATAACCTGTGGAAAACCTAGTGGAGATGCAAGCGTAAGGGAAAGCTTGTATCATCTTGTGTGTGGGACCCATTTTAGTCGGTAACCTATATATAGGTATCAAACGAGTACTCCGAACTAGGTCGGAGTCGGGGCACGCTTACTGGGCTGATTGTAAGAGATCCAAACGAAGAAGTGGTGTGGGCAGCGCGTTCCAACGGGGGTTATGTGCGTGCATGGGTCCAACAGAGGAGGTTTAGACGCCGTGACATCAGTAGATATGGTTGTGCACATCCTGAAAACGAAGGGTTGCCAGTTTAGGAAGTGATACATCCTACTATGGGGCCTTCACAGGGTATCTACATAGTAGGGAGCTGATCGATTGAGGTAGTAATTAGGGTACATCTAAACTCTGGTATGTTTAGGAGCCCGTTATTATCCTTAGGGGTAACCCCAGTATGTTGGGTTGCCTGTTGATGGTATGGGGTTAAACCTCTCACTAGAAGTACGCCTAAGTCTACCATCTTATAGTTGTTGGGATCATCTCATTTTTGTTATACTAGTATTGGTGCAAAGAAATAGAAAGTACTAGAGAAGCGCAACACATTCTATCATGTTTATCTTGTTTACCTTGTCATACCTGCCTTTTCACGATGTTATCTCTCTTATCTACTCTATATGCTTGTCATGACACTTTTAATTATTTATATACTAAAAGTATCTAGACTCGCCAGACTTTACGTCTGACCCATTTTGTTTCCTCTTCTTTCTCTTTCGTCCCCCCTCCCAGTTCTCGTGGTGGGAATACTCAAGCTTGATCAGGATTCTGCTTTCATCCTGCTTGGAGTTGCTTAGATGTATTGTTTGATTTCATGTCTCTCTACTATGGCTATGTTTTGGGGATTATGCTTCTTTTGTTATTGTACTCTAATGTTTTAAGTACAAGACAGAAATTTTAATGATGTACTGGGTTTTATGCATTTCAAACATATGATGTAATCATGTTTTGAACTATGATGTTTTCTGCTTAATAAAATTTTAAATTCCGCTGCTATTTTATATCTGTCCTGTAATGTTTTTGCTTTTGTTTAACTATGACACTTCACAAAACTTAATGCATTCTCTTAATGACTAACATTAACGGACGTGGGGTGTCACAGTATAAGAGCACTCAGACCAAGTGCTCAAATAACTCAGCTCTTGCCCCACGGAAGACACGGGGGCATGAATATGAGCTGATCTTGAAATCCTCACTGACACTGGAGGCGATGATATGTCATTACTAATCAATCCCGAATAGACCACTGACCGGGCATTCTATTCAAGATTGATTGGGGGCATATACATACACATCACACCCCTTAGCTAAGTACAATATGATTTATTGTTTATTACTTAGTTTGGTAATACTTTGATTGTGAGCATGTTGAATTGAAACCCTTAGCTAATTGTGATGTGATTCATTTACAACCTAGTTTGATAATTCCTTGGTTATGAGTACATCGTATTGGAAACGATAATAAACTTGCATATATGTGACATTGTAGAAATACTAGTTTATTTATAGAATGCAGGTTTATACAAGACAATAGAACAAAAACGTGAGGGTTACACTTGAAACAACCAGAACAGGCTAGTGGAAAGTACAATATTGAGTTAAAGATTCACTTAGACTTGAAAGTAACCTTGGATTATTGGACTCGCTAAACTTCTGCTCCTCCTCTTTCTCCGTCTCCGTAAGGATGCGTTTCTTCCTCTTGGTTTTCTCAGATGAGGAAACTTCTAGGTCAGCGATGGACCGGAAAGTCATATCTGTTGAGATTGATCCAGAGCACTTAGCACAAACCCTTGCACTAGGAGGAGGAATCATTTGGATGGGTTCAACCGAGATAGGCACTTCCAAAGCTTCATCTTTAAGAGTTGTTCGTTCCTTACTTTTAACTGTGCAAGGGTTAGCTCCTCGGTCTCGACGGATGCTCGAGTGCACAAACATCATCCTCCCCTTCACCTTCCTTGCCATTAAAGTCCTTTAAGGCTGCAATCATATCTCCTTCCTTTGGAACATCATCACCAGTAGGTGGTGCAGGCTTGTTAGTAGCTTCAACCTTCAGATCCACAACAACATCATCGGGTTTTGTACTTAAAGTAGGGAGAGCAATGTTTATTAGCTCGGGAGAAACAACAAGCCTCTCAATCAGAAGCCTTATAGAATGACGACAAACCAGAATAGTTTTGACAAACTATGGAGAAAATGTGGAAATACCTTCAGCTGATGGGTCTCCAGGAGTGGCAGGAGCCATAGCTTCGACTATAGGGAAGAGGAATGAATGTGTGGCGGGTCCTAGATGTTTGGGATCATATTCCTTTGTCTCCCCGGCCTCAGGAACTACATAGTAGGATCTAGAACCACCTTCGATGCCACCTTTACCCTTGACTTGGCATTTGGTAGCCTTCATAGCCTCATTTAATAGTCTTCTCCCCTATGCTTGACACTCCAGCTCTTCGCCCCTTAAGAATGTCCCATCAACTCCTCTTCATCCATGGTCTCCACCTTCAGTCTGCACTTCTTTTCATCAATAAGCTCATCCCATGAATCAACTAAGGTTGTGGGATAGTTCTATACCTAAGATATGTCATGAGTTTGAAGAAACTATGCAAATAAAGATATTAAGAGATGTCCAAAATCGTCCAAATCTTCTTGAGCCTCGATGAGCTATGCCTTATAACTAGAAAAAAATTTGAGGGCGATGCTCACCTTCTATTCAGTTGTTTTTTCCCTTTCCTCAGCCTCTGCCAGCTTAGCTTTCAGATTGGCAACCTCCTTGTCATGCTCAGTCTTCTCGTGCTTAAGAAGAGAGCATGATAGTTTTAGTTTAGTAGTCTCAACCGTGATGCCCTCACATTGCTTCTTAAAAGTTGTACTTTCTTTACTATTAGTATCGAGCTCATCATGAATGGGTTGTTGTAACTCATTATATAGTTTTTTATATTTTTCGACATCACGCTCTGCAAGTTTAAGCTTATCCCATGCGTCTTCACACTCGTTTTCCAAGAATTTAACGCGCGACGTATAACACTCCCGTATTTGTTTCTAGTTATCTAGGTCCGTTTGCAGTTCCTTAATAATTTTAGATAGCTTTCCAGCGTACTTGCATATTTATTGGTATTGACCATCCATGAAATATATTCGAGCTTTGATGCTATCAGAGCAGTTGGCGGGGATCGGTTCAAGATTGGGCACGAAATGCATATTTCCGAAGTGATATTCAGGGAATTGCTCCTTCAAGACTTTTATTCATTCAGCAGTGGAAGTGTCAAGCACCACAGGTTTCGATGTGCATATGTTGATGGATTTACGTTTGGTAGGAACAACAACTGCGCCGTCCTTATCCTTATCCCTGGACTTATCTTTGGGTTTACAGTGTTTCTTTGGTGGTTTATCTTGAGAATACAACTGTTTTGGAAGGACCGAAGCTTTGGGAACCTGGTTATCCCCTTCACAATGGTTTTGGTGACTTTTAAGCGGAATATGAGCGAGCCAGGGAGTGGGAGCATGAGGATCGATGATATTGTGATTGATAATGTTTCCTATCGTCCTTGTCGCTGTCATCTCGATAATTATACGCAACATTGGAAAAAGACCTAGGGAAACTTTAACGGAGTTTACTGGTGTCATCCCTTCGGTGAGACATCGTCCCTGCAAAATAACACAAGTCAATGTTAGACCTAGAAAATAGTATAACACACAGGTATTGTGATGTGCAATGTCAATGCGATGTGTGCCCTAAATATTCCCCCAATGGACTATAGCCCGGAGTTTGGCTTATAGATGTTGTCTTCCCGATCTAAGTAGGTGTGACTTCCTCTTCAAAAGGAGGAAAGAAAGTACCAGAACTGATGTCCTTGAAAGAATATATTGCATCAGGTAAGGGAGACCAACCAAGCCTTTATATATACACTCCTCTTGGCGAGAACCATGAGTTGGTGACTTAGCAGGAGATGGGGTCTTGGAAGAAGGCTGTCTCTCAGAAGCAGACGTATCTTTTTGAGAAATACCCTAAGACCACTTTTCGGTGGGATTTTTCCAGAATCTCCTCATTGAATACTTTTATGGGAGAAGGGTTCTTAGGTAATTCCCAACACCTTTTTTAGGAATACTTTCATTTCCCCCCAGTTGAGGTTTTTGACTTGGACTCATAAGACCTCTACTCTCCGAGCCCTCTCTGACCTCAGATGTTATTTTTGTTTGCCCCTCGACCAAGGTCACGTCTCCAGCCCCCTCTACAGGAGGAACTTGAACTAGGGGCACGCATGCAGGAGCTTGGCCTCCACTAAGTCCTATATTATGTTGCGGACTAAGTAGATGATGCCGATGAAGAAACTCGCCCACTAAACACTTTCTAATGCTTAATAAATCTGAGTTAGCTTTCAGTTAAGTGTTCATGCGATTTGGGTATACTTGGTCTTGCGGTTTCATCGGATTTGGAACTAAAAATAAGAAAGAAAGGTCAGTGAATTTGTAGGTAAAGTTGGAACAAGAAAACCAGGGTTTGAAGCCACCACTTGGCACATCCATATTGGTGCCGAATATAGAACCAATTGGGCCTTATATCGCCCACATTGCTGAACCCATCAACGATGATCTTTCTTTTGGGAACTGATTCAAAATAGAGAAAAGAAGGAGTCTCGACTTTTTTATGATTAAAATGATAAAAGAAGATTACATCCTCGAAAGTGGGCTCTACACCTAGAACCTTTGTGTATACTATGTACAGTATATAAAAATATGAGTAGGCTGTCGAATGGAGTTGCATAGGAGCTATCCTTAATCGTCTTAGAAAATCGACGATGAATGGAGGAAACAAAGGAGTGGGCCCGACTGATCACATTAGTCGGCTTATCGCCATGTATCCTTCTGGAGGATTATGGGGTTTGTCTAAGATACTCGCGACAACTATGATCTCTTCCCAAGATTTCTATGCCTCAAGCACAACCATCTAAGTCTGGGCTCGTCAGTCGTAGATATGTTTGTTGACGGAAATTCTACCGGTTTAGAAAATCGTCGAACAAATTGAAATAAAATGACCACAAGCGCATGACGTACACTTGTAGTATGTCGTCAGTCGTAGATATGTTTATCGATAGAAATTCTACCATTTTAGAAAATCGTCGAACAAACTGAAATAAAATGACCACAAGCGCATGACGTACACTTGTAGTACGTGACGAATATGGGTCAATCGTAGATATGTTTGTCGACAGAAATTCTACCGGTTTAGAAAATCATTGAACAAATTGAAATAAAATGACCACAAGCGCACAACGTACACTTATAGTACGCGACGAACATGGGTCAATCCACGGAGAAAGAAATAATTTTAGATTCTACTCAACCAAATTAGAACAATGCTAAGAGAAATAATAGCTACAACTACAACTAAACTAGCAAACTAAGATTGATAAAAACTATGGGATTCAAATATCAATTTAGAAGCAAATCCACTTTCTAGATCATATAGTTCAATAAGTTATGAAATTATTATCTCTCTGTTTTGATCATAAGTGTGAGTAGTTGATGTGTTTATCCTAAGCATGACATATTTGTGTTATTAATTAGCACAATATAAGCCATCAAAATTTAACACAACCATCAACCCACTTGTTTAACTCTCATGAAAATGACAAAAAGATGAAAATCAAATATATTTTTAGCATGACCTATTAGCTATTGCTTAAAAATATAGGCCATCAAATTTCAATTTAAACAGTCACTTCTTTGACATAATCATATTTTCATTAAGCACTAAAAAGAGAACAAAATTCAAATTATGTTGAAGCTACATAATTAGAGAGCTTCATTACCCCTAAGTTGAAGGGACTTAGCTTCCAATATATGTATTCATGCCAATAAATGTAGATTTCAACATAAACAAGAACAAAGAGAAAAATGAATGTAAATATAATCTACTTGCATAAAATTAAAGAGATTTACACTACAACAAGAAGTAAAAAGCATGTAAATAAAAGAGAACTAATTAGAATTGCATTAAAAAGAAGTTACATAAGAGAAAATGGCTAAGTATCCATTAAAGAGAACAGAAAGCTTTGATCCTCCAAACTAAACTAACTAAAAGAGAGGATATTTGTATGAGCATATGTGGGGTATTATACATGATTATACAAACCTAACCCTCATCCATTTTGTTGGGGACTATCAAAATACCCCCTTCATGAAGCTTCCATTTGTCTTTAGCCTCTAATTAATCATGTAGAATGAATGAAGCTTTTTTGTTTCATCCAATTACTCAATACATTCGCTTCTAATTGTTCCATTAAAGAAAGAGTGATAATGGGTAGGGTCCTCCACTACGTTGTGTGTGAATTAATTCCATCTCCATTCCTTTGTATCCACTTTGTGCATGCATATATCCATGTAAACTTCATGTGCATACTTCATTCTTTCTCCTAAAATCCTACAAGACACATGAAAATGAACAAGTAAATTTTTTCAAAGATAAATACATTCACAAATGACCGTTTTTCCTCAATATGAAGATGAATGCATGATAATTTGAGAATTTTTTTTTTTGGTTAAAACATGTAAAAATAGCCCACTTAATATTATTTATTTAACTACAACAAGAATAAATGTGTGAATATAAATGTGCATATTTACGTGCACATCAAGATAACCATGAGTCCTTAGGTTGCTGCAGAATGATCGCACCGTCAAATATATCGGGAGATCGAGTATCCCCTACTCTTCCTAGTTCATCAGCCTTAGATATTCCTTCGCCGAATGATTCTACATCCTCGTGGATATCGACTTCAAATTATGTATCGGTACTATTTGAGTAAGAATGCGATGGAAGAATATTGGGATTAGTTTACGATTCAGGATCTTTTCCTTTCTATGGATTTTGGATATCTTCTAGCAATCTCTATTGTTCTATCCAAGAAATGTCGAAGATTAAAGTAAAGTAACATGAACCCTCCTGTGTGCGTGCTAGTGTATGTAGTGAAAATACGATAAGTAATGTAAAGGAAAGAAGTAGTAAAAGCATGTGGTTGCTTGTTACGTGTTAAAATGTTGAAGAAGTTAATGGCCTTGTGTATAGAATTTCCAAGTAAGTATGCATTGCTTTTTAAGGTACGAATCCCGAAGGGCTCAATCCTAACTATTCACGAGTTTGTGGGATATGTTAGTTTTAGTCGAGTTATACATATGTATACACGATAGATTGCGATCATTATAGTCCTCTTATTCGCTTAATTTGATATATGCAGAAGTATGTGGGAATTGTATTAATTGCATTAGGACCGGGTCAAAACCCTAGGGTCGAATACCCTGGGTCGAATTAGCTCTGAGTCGAAATAACTCGATCCGACCCCAAAATGCCTATGACATTCACAACTAGTCAAACTCTTTGCTCCATCTATTCAATCTAAACCCGATCATTTTCTCTCACTTCCTCCTTCGCAATTTCAAACTACACCATCTAATCTTTTCTTCTATAATTTGCCAAAGAATGGAACAAGCCCACGAATCAAAAACTTCAGCATCGCCAACTGGCCCAAAGCACGGCAATCGCCATCGATGGTGAATCCGACACCGCTGATGATGGCGGTGACGATTGAAATCGAAGCCCCGACACTGCGACAAGTTCGAAGGGGGTTAGCGCAATTTTAAGGACCAAATTAATCCGAAAACTTGAATTAGAACAAGAATTCAATGATAGAAACCTACGTATGTGTTGGATTTAAGAAATCAATCGGGTTTTGAAGGATTAGGATTCGTGAGCTTGAATTGGTTTAACTGTGGAAAACAAGGTAAGAGGAAGAGAAGAAAGTGATTAAAATTATATACTACCCAAAGTGACTGTTCGTGTCCCCAGAAAAAACAGGCTGACCATGGTATCTAGCCAAGAATGATAGGCGCAAGAAGCCATTCATGTTGATATCCCGCGGCTCCAACTGTTTTGAACCGAAACATAGTGTGCCATCCGATCCAACCAAAAGAATTTTGATAGATTGAAAAGTCAAAACAAAACAAAGGGTTCTCTCAGTAACAACTCTGCATACATGGAAGTATATTGTGTTCGTATGAAATTTAGATAAATGTAGATAATTGTTCGGAACAACTTGTATGCGTGACTATATATGGGTTCGATGGAATGATACGATGAATGTGGTTAACTTCAGCTTTCTGATTCAGCGAAGGTTAAAAGATTTACCTGTAAACTTGTCTGAATTCCAGCTAAAGATCCTAAATTGCCAGGTGCAACAGAGACGGGTGTGAGCGTAATCTCCTATTTATACGTGGTGCACATGAGTCAAGAGTTACGACTTCACGAAAAAACACAAATATTAAGGGTTGTCTATTCGAGAACAGATGATTACTGGGTCTGAAGCATGCCTCATCTACGATATGACGTACTTTAGGGGGCAAAATGTTAGCATGCTTTGAGACAAGGTCGTCCAACAATCGAACAATCACGACTGTATGCATAGAAAAACCAAGAATCATGTCTATTTAATAGTTGGGTATCGGATCAGAAACATGATAAGGACAATAGTTCTCTACCTGCAGGTCGAACAGATGAAAGGGGGGTTTGGGTCGTAGCTTTGGGTCGAACAGTTTCAAATCGACCCGACCATCGCCTTGAACTCCTGAGGAGCTGCAACGTAGTATTACGACCACGATCCCCTGAAACGATGGGGGACCTTCCATGTGGCCCTGACCCGCGGGCCTCGATCCACAATCCACGCGAACCTGTTACCGCCCATGACCTACAAAACCGGAACTGTTGCCACATGTATAACTGTTCTCGCTTGAATTCATGGATCCGACCCTACATAGAGGGGACTTGGCAGAAGAAAAAGGATCTTTTGATACTTGAATCTTTCAAGGCACATATTGTTGTTGCCATTAACATTCGACCCTCACACTGTTTAACCATTTTTGAGTAACATTCAACATTCGTAAGAAGAAATTAGTTGTATCTCGAGTGTTTGAGAGATCTCAATTGTTGTACTGATTATAAGAATTATAAAGTGCATGTAGGCTCGTTAACGTCGAACCACTATAAATTTCATGTGCTTGCTTGCCTTTCCTCATTTTTAATTTATATTTCTTCATTAATCTCTACTAAATCTAGTCTGTTGGGTGTTAGTGCCATTTTTTGGTCTAACACCTCTAAAGATGGCATATGTGGCATGTTTAATAGTAGAGTAGGCCTGATCAAAACTCCTACTCTTAGGGACAAGGTTATATTGCAGAATGTGTATAACCACTCTAATTAAAGGGCGTAAATGCCCAGTATCCTGAACCTGCTACTATGGGTATATAAACATTTATCCTAGGTCAGTGTCAACCGCCAACTGGACCTAGACCAACTCCAGGTCGTACCCTATAATGCCTAACATAGCCTCTAATTGGGTCTTTGTAAATGCTACCTTAACACCCTTGATCTTCGACTCAAAGGCTAAATCATAACCAATAGTACCCATTTGTAAGTTAGCACATCAAAAAGACATACTAACTTGGGGTATTTCCTACACTGAAACGTTAGGTGGCTCAAAATATGATGCAGTTTGACGTCTAGAAAAAGCTACATTGATAATATGTCGTGAAAATAAAAAACTTGACTGCTCTTCCTTGAAGAATCTGATGGGTAGTCGAATCTGCACAATCTTGGAGTATCTTTATGTTATTATGATACCAAGCAATCTCTTGTGGTGTCAATTGGGAAAAAAGGGTAACCAATGGTTTCCATGGAGGCATGGCAAAAAAACATTCAGATCAGTGAAAAAAGGCTATGGATTCGGATAAACCTCTCAACACGCTTTGATTTGAAACTATTTTCAAGTGAAACATATGAATTTTGGAGTGTTGGTAGTGTTGGAGAATGGAGTTTTGATGACAGCAACCTTATTTCAATATTAGTTGATTATAAAATATATACTAACACTTCTATCTATAATATATATATACGTACACATATGCAGGATTTATATATAGGAATTATTACTAAAGACAGTACAGTTTAAAGATATTAGAGATTCAAAATTCAGAGAAATTTCAAGACTCATGAACATCCAAGATTTCAAGAGTTCAAGACTAATATGGTTATAGAGTCTAGATTATGTAAGACTCTAAATAGGACTCCAGGTTCAAATTCAAATTCTGTTTTTCAAATTCTATCTTCAAATTTCAAATTCTATCTTCAATCCTCTCTATTTTATTTTCTATCTTTTCTATTTTCTTTCTTACTTTACTTTTGTTTTCAAACTCAAGTTTTATAAGTTTTATATATTTATACTTTATATAGTTTTAAAGTTTATAATTTTATAAATATGTTTATATGGTTAATATTTATGTTTTCACATGATTTCCTACTTTATAATATTAATTTATAACACTATATTTTAGTTCAAGAACTTCCAGAATTATATTTATATCAAAACACTTTTTTCAAATTTGAAAGGAAGTGTCTTTTCACTATTTATGACAGTTCTGGAGCATTGCAACCTTTCACACACTATAATAAGGGCTTGATTTCGGATTTTTAATAACTCCTTCTTCTCCACTTTCACTCTCTTTCATTACACTATTATTTCTTATCATTTTTATAATTCCTACGCATATACTCTGCCTAATTCAATTCTGTTTTCACTAGTCTTCTTCTCTCTACACTATATACTCATTACTCTCTGAATCAAGTGATATTGAAGAGTTATAGGTCTATTGTAATTATTTGGGAAGTATTTTGGAATCGGTGTTTTCCTTGTAGCCGTGAAATCAAGGAATAAAATCAATGTTTTCCTTATTGCCGTGAAATCAAGGAATGGGAGCGGTGTTAACCTTGTAGCCGTGAAATCAGGGGGTGTAAATGGATATTGATATAGTAATAAAACTCTGCGCAATCCAGCGTTGTGCGGGACTGGACGTAGGAGCAATCTGAACTAGTATAAAATCCAGTGTGTTCTTTCCTTTTTTGCATTTTTATTTCTGTTTAATTTGTGTTTGTGTTTGATTCTATATCTATGATTGTTTCTGTGGTATTTGATTCATATAGTTTATCACATAAGTTTTAGATTATGTTTAAATTCTCAAAAAACACTATTCACCCCCCTCTAGTGTTTGTTTTGCCTTAACGATCCCCTCCGCCATCCCTAACAACTGGTATCAGAGTAAGGACTTTTAAAAAGTTCATAATCTGATTTTTGAAAATTTTAGATGGAAAAAATTTATTTAAATTTGTGCCTTGCATCAGTATTAGATAAGTCTGCATTCGATATTATTGAAAAATCAAGTTGCTATAATTTGATTTTTTTTGAAATTTAAAATTTTGAAATTTGAAGTTTTTTAAATTTTGAAATTTTTGATATATGGTTATGTTACAAAATCATCATGGTATTATTGTAGTTAGTTATTTTGAAAAGTCATTTGAATATTTGAAAAGGCACTTGAATTATTTGAAAAGTTACTTAATTATTTGAAAAGTTGTGTTGTTTTATAGGAAAAGATGTGTTATATGGCTATTGGATATTCAAATTCTGAAAAGATGGGTGACGTGGTTGTTGGTAATTCAAATTCCAAAATGATGGCTACTGAAAATTCAAATTTTGAAAAGAAATCAAAATGAGTAGAAGCGTAATGACAGTTGGTGAAGAGACATCAAGAATAAATAGCTATATATAATGTAAATTAGCAAAGAAATGGGTACCAGATCAATTTACAACTTTGGATTTTCATCTATAACTCATCTTCATATTGTACTTCTCTTTGGTTGCTTCGTAATGCCAGTATCATGTGAATCTGTCAAGAATTGATCAAGTAATGATCAAATGAAGTTTTGGTGAATAAATAGAGAAGGAAACCAAAATTGTCCATGGTTATCTTCAAACTGCATCTACATTTTAGATTAATTTGTCCCAAATACTTTTCCAGATTGTATTTCTCGTTCTTGCGGTCGTTTTGTGGGTAGATCATTGAATTCCGATCAAAATTGAGTGAGATATGACTATTTAAAGTTGGCTATGCAAAATTGAAAAACTATTACGGAACTTTATGCATATCTCTTTCTGTTTCGACTTTTTGCACCCCAATACCATCCAAATTCATCCCCAAACTATTATAAGATTGTAGTCCTTGAATTCCTCTTCGATTTGCCGTTGATTTCGTCCTATTCTGTCAAGAAACGAAGAGGTTATGCCCCTTGAAAGTTTGATTGAAACTGAAAAACGAAAAGAAGAAGAAATGTTTAAATTTCATTACTGGTTAATAGGACCTTCATAAGTTTTAGGATAAATAGAAGTACAAGAAATGTTTGGTTTTATGTTTGAATTGATTGATTGTTTGGATTAAATTTCTTTGCTTATATAATAATTTTAAGGATATCATATTAGAGTTATTTCTTAGTCTAGATTAAAGTTTTATTATAGTTTTAAGTGAATTAGAGTACAGGATATGTTTAGTCTTTTATTAGATTAAGGGGGGGTTTTAGAGCTTCTAAGGATTAGTTGAAGGATCAAAAATGTTTTGGTTGGTTTAATTGCTTAGAATTCTTTGTTTGAATTTCTTGTTTTGATTGATTTGCTTGTTTGTTTAAATTGCTTGTTTTGATTGATTTGCTTGTTTTGCTTGATTTGCTTATTTGAATTGATTGGTTTGCTTAGTTTATTATCCTTCTATTTAGTTTATTAGATTAGTGTAGTCATATATATAGGGGGAGTTATAGAAATTTATAGAGAACTAAAAATTAAGGGAGAGTTATAGATTTATGGGAAGTTATATACAGAATTAGGATATTATATAGACATAAATTTAGGGGGAGTATTTTACTTTAGTATAGGAATTATTTAGATAGGATTTAAGGGGATTAGTTTAGAATTTCTTTATGATAATGCCAAAGGGGGAGAAATTATAAAATATAGACATAGTTTTTAGGATTCGTATAGATAGGAGGAGTATTTGAAAGATCATCAACAGGTATAAACATGTATGATATTTTATAAACTAAGGTTGTCATCATCAAAAAAGGGGAGGTTGTTGGAGAATGGAGTTTTGATGACAACAATTTCAATATTAATTCATTATAAAATATATACTAACACTTCTATCTAGAATATATATAATGTTAACACGCATTTTTGTCAAAGCTGTCACACTTTAAGTATTTGCTAAGCAACGCGCTCAAGCGTCAAAAAACATGAAGTAGCAGGGTCGAAGTCGCGTCGCAAACGCAAGGAGACCCTAAGCCAACATCAAGTGGCCTCTGTCGGGCCCAATGAACTCTTAGTCGAGCCGTGCTCCGAGCCGAAGGCGAGCCGTCAAGCCGGTCCGGGCGCAGCACCGGTGGGGGTCCGGGGCCCCGCAGTCCCAGCGGCGATCGACCTAGCCAGTTAGGTTGAAATTGTAGGCACCGCCCGATTCATCCGATTTTCTCTGTGCCGGAAGCTCAGATTCCTTCACTTCGGACCAGCAAAACCACGGATTCCCTCACTTCGCATTCAGGAATTTCGACTCCATCTGCAGCATGATTTTTGTCTCACACTCTACCAATTTCGAACCCCTTCAAGGTGCTCGAAATTTCATACCCCCTGGTGGGGTCGAAATTTCGAACCCCCTGATGGGGTCAAAATTTCGAACCCCTCTTGGTGGGGTTGAAATTTCGAACCCCTGGTGGGGTCGGAATTTCGAACACCCCTCGTGGGGTCGAAATTTCAAACCCGCTTGGTGGGTTCGAAATTTCGAACCCCCCTTGTGGGTTCAAAATTTCTAACCCCCTAGTGAGGTCAAAATTTCGAACATGCCTGGGAGGGGTGCGAATTTTCTGCATATGGCTTGGTTTGGGGTGCGAAATTTTCTCTTGTGGGTCCCGCTGCTCACCTACTCCCACCTAACCTCCGTCCTATAAATACCCTAAGCCTTGGCCTTCATTTGGATCCTTCTCCCTTGGAATTTTTGGACCTTAAGAGCTCTAAACACTCATTAATGGCTTCCAACACCTCCACCATGGCCATGTGAAATGAGATGGATAATTAAGACATGGCATGCATGTTTTCCTTCAACACTTGAATATTAACAAGGATTGTTATGCTACCTTTGACCTTCATGGGCATGAACACTAAGCTTGGATATTGTTGACTAAGTCAACACTTCTCAACGAAGAAGAGGAAGGGCAATTTAGTCAAAGTGTAGAACAAGCATATATTTTGCTATTCCATTGTAACATTTTGAACTTAGTTGTTGTCCGAACTTGTACAACCTTGTAATGAACCAATGATATGATGAATGAGAATTATAAAGTGGATGTAGGTGTTAGTGCCGAACCACTATAAAAGTTGTGTCTCCCCGCATTTACATTATTTACTGCTAATTTGGATAATTGTTCACACGCACACATTTGGGTGTTGGCGTGCGACAATTTTGCCTGTCAACATATATATACACACACACATATACACATGCACGATTTATATACGTGAATTATTACTGAAGAGTATATAGTTTACAGATATTAGAGAATCTGAATTCAGAGATATTTCAAGACTCATGAGTATTCAATAGTTCAAGACTAATATAGTTATAGAGTCTATATTATGTAAGACTTTAAATAGCACTCCAGATTCAAATTCAAATTTTATTTTCCAAATTCTGTCTTCAAATTTCAAATTCTACCTTCAGTCCTCTCTACTTTATTTTCTATCTTTTCTATTTTTCTTTCTTACTTTATTTTTGTTTTCAAACTCAAGTTTTATATATTTATATATTTATACTTTATATAGTTTTAAACTTTATAATTTTATAAATATGTTTATATAGTTTATATTTATGTTTTCATATGATTTCCTACTTTATAATATTAATTTATAACACTATATTTTAATTTTTAAGAATTTCCAAAATTATATTTATATCAAAACACTTGAAAAATGCTCAAAAATTAATTCCGTACTAAGTACATGTCGACATATAGAAAACACCATGTCACCATATAACTGTCATTTTTTCAAATTTGAAAGGAAGTGTGTTTTCACTATTTGTGACGATTCTAGAGCATTGCAACCTTTCACACAATATAAAAAGGGATTGATTTCGAATTTTTAATCACTCCTTCTTCTCCACTTTCACTCTCTTTCATTACACTACTATTTCTTATCATTTTTATAATTCTTATGCATATACTCTACCGAATTCATTTTTGTTTTCACTAATCTTCTTCTCTCTACACTCTCTACTCATTACTCTCTGAATCATGTTCTATTGAAGTGTTATAGGGCTATTGTAATTGTTTGGGAAGTATACAAGAATCGTTGTTTTCCTTGTAGCCGTCAAAATCAAGGAACGAAATCAATGTTTTCCTTGTTGCCATGAAATCAAAGAACGAGAGCGGGGTTAACCTTGTAGCCATGAAATCAAGGGGTGTAATTGGACATTGATATTGTAATAAAACTCTGCGCAATCTAGGGTTATGCGGGACTGGACGTAGGAGCAATCCAAACTAGTATAAAATCCAGTTTGTTCTTTCCTTTTTTATTTTTATTTCTGTTTAATTTGTGTCTATGTTTGATTTTGTATCTGTTATTGTTTCTGTGTTGTTTGATTCGTATATTTATCACATAGTTTTTAGATTTTGTTTAAATTCTCAAAAACACTATTCGCCCCCTCCCCTAATGTTTGTTTTTCCTTAATGGTCCTTTCCGCAATCCCTGATAGGTGGATGTCCAAAGTGGCGACTTTAAATGAGTATTTGGTTGCTCAAGCTCTCGGATGGGGGAAAATAACGGGAGGCTTCATCGCTTTTAGACATGTGAAACGCACAGGTTAGGTCGAACCCCTCTTTGTCTGGGTCGATCCATGGGTGTACGCATCAGAATCTTGGCGTGACACGACCCAGAAGACCTTTTGTGTGCGTGCTTTCGCCCATTCCGCCTAACCATCCAACCATACTACAATTCTGCCTCGGCAAAGTCGTTGTCATGACATTGATGGAATTTTTAAAATTTTCTCTACCATCAATGTGATGATCGCCCACTATCTTCTGCACAGTACTAAGGAAAAGGTGTGTTATATGACGTGCCAGACCGATACAAAACGATCAACATGGTAGGATAATTCGAAAATAGAACCGGTCGCATAACTCACAGGGCATGGATAATGTATTAAAATAAAACATGCAGTAGGAAATAGTAATGAAGCACCACTCAATAGAGAATCAAATTTCCATAAAACCATAGAATTTGGGTAAAATATTTCTCGATACAAGAATCTCTAGATACGATATGCCTGATATGAGATATTTTAGTTCTGATCTTAGTATTTTTGTATTTTCATTTTTGCTTGGGTCAGTCTGAGTTTCCGAGCTATCGAAGACCTTATTATTCATATGAAGATGGAGCTTGGCAGATGTATTTATTAGTATTATTCCGCTGCATTTATTGATATGTTTATGATAGTTGACTCTAATAATTGTTGTAAAGTATAAATCAAACATATGTTTTAACACCTTTATGAACTGTTATTTATTTATTATATTTTGTCCTTCCATTGCAATATTATGTGATTGTTTTCCTTCATTTTCTTATATTACCCCCAATAACTAATTTTATTTCATATTTCTTTAGGTCGACATGTGTGCATTATTGTCGGCTTGAATGGTCAAAAATGCAGGTCGTTACATTTGGTATCAGAGCTTTGCTTTAGTGACAACGTTGGCCCTTTTTGGGTTAACTCGTTAGAGATAGGGTAGTAATACCCTAGAATGAGTTTGAGTGTATATGAGAGAGCGTACTTATAATTATGATATAAAAAAATGGTTTTATACTGTGTTAACTTGTTCTTTAATGTATTGATGGATTCTAGTTGACACTTGGGATGCCAAGGCATTGATAGGGATTTCTAAACACTCGAATAAAACTAATCGACACAATATTGTTTTGGATTATATTTTATATATAGAGTATTGTATTGAAAAAATATTAATTTTAATCTGTTGGTTGTTAAGAAGTGATAATGTTAAATTATCATCGTTTATTGTTCAACTATTTAATAACTCTAACTACTGACTATTCAATGATAATGGGTTATGAAGTCTTGTAATTATGATTGATAATAATATATAATTGGAAATAAAGAGTGAATTAAAAGCTGGAATTGAGAATTTAAATTCGGGTACTTTTGAAGAATCATTTGCAAATATTTGAAAAAATATTAGTATTATACATAGGTATGTTTGAATAGAAATTATTTCCATATGACTTTGAAAGAAGTAAGTGCATGCCAAGCTTTATGAAAATGAATAAAACTTAAGTCGTGACTATAAATGATGTATACCTAGCTTTGTTATGAAATTGAATTCCATTTAGTAAAGTAAATAAATTAAACAAATGAAATAAA
Source organism: Allium sativum (assembly GCA_030737875.1). Taxonomy (NCBI): domain Eukaryota; kingdom Viridiplantae; phylum Streptophyta; class Magnoliopsida; order Asparagales; family Amaryllidaceae; genus Allium; species Allium sativum. The sequence continues at coordinate 789,552,010 of CM060920.1, read as the reverse complement.
CTAGTTAAATGAGTTTATTGTCATAATAAATGTTGTAATCTTAATTTATGTATTATGAAGTGTAAAAGGGATATCTAAAGTAATTGGAAAATGAAGTTATACTATTGTAAAAATGAATATAAATGGAAAGATAAGAAACTTAAGTGTAAATTTATTTCACTAATGAATATTGATGTGCAAAACAGAATCAAGTTATATAAATAAAATGGAAAATGGAATGGAAGTGAGTGAAAAAGAGAAATGGTTTAGAAATAAACTAATGGAATAAGTAAAATGAAATGGAAATTGTGATAAGACGGAAATGAACTTAGATTGTGATATAATCAACGCTAAATTTAAATAGGTAGATTAGTATGATACTCTATTACATTATAAAGCATGGTAAAACTTACCAAAAGGTTTAAGAAGTTAAAATGTTAATATGAATAAGTAATAGAATATCATATTAATCAATGAAACATAAGTAATGAAATATGGACTTCGATTTAAGTTGGATTGGAGTTAAATAGAAAATAAAACAAAATACAACTTAAGTGAAATAAATAAGAACTATGAAACAAAAATCAATTTAAGTAGTCCGCAGCAATAGCCCAGCTGTTAAGGCCTTACACCATGGTAGAAGTGGTGGGGTTCGAAACCCGGAATGGTATTCTAAGAGCGTACCATGTGCAAACGCTAAGATCAACCACTTATGTGGTGCTCGCAGACTAGGCTAGGTGCACTAGGAAAGGTTTTACAACTCCGGTCGGTTTCCCTCCTGAACAAATTCAAAAAAAAAAGTCAACTTAAATATGTAGAATGGAATTGATTTTAAATTAAAATTTTATATGAAGTTGAGTTATAATCAACTTAAATGTAAGTAATGAAGTCAGATGAAATAGAGGTTGATAAAATATGGAACTGAACTAAAATTGTAAAGCAAAATTTGGAATATTATGAATTAACTGTATATGAATGCATTATAGCTAAATAAGTGTATATAATCTTAATAATGTTAAAATGAATCAATTTGGAAGTAAATGAATTTAAGAAAGTTAACTAATGGTTTAATAGAATGAATGTTAATAAATAAGGAAAATCAATTGAATGTTGATAGAAATTAAGATATAATAAACTAAAATATTGATATTTGAAACTGTGAATCATATACAAATGTAATGAACCAAATGAAATGGTACAAATGATATGCTGACATTGTAAAACATGTAATTGTTCTTTTGTTGGATATGATTGTTTGAATGTTTGTTTGTTTCTTTGGTTGTATTTAATTGTTGTAGACATAGTGATTTATTTCTTTTATTGTATGTTCTTATTTTGTTGTTGAGTATATTAGTAGGTATTGATGGCATGTGCTTGCCTCTAGAGCCGCTCATGTATAAATATTGTTTTTGCTTGCTTAAAAATAAGTTATACTGTTAATAATGCTAATGAATGGTACGTATGTCGGGTTACGTAACGACCCGGAAAATTCAACGCTCGAATTTTCGACAATAATACATAACTTTGTATTACTTGCCAAAAATTCAAGTATCAAATCCCAAATGTTAATAGAAAGAAGTTAGACGGTGAGAGAAGAAAGAAAGAAATATTAGAATAGAAGAATAAGAAGATCAAAATCTCACAGCGGAATAGACAAAATATAATATATCAAAAACTCTTTATACAAAAAGAAATGTATATACATATTATAGCATCAGAGTATACATTCAGATTTATAAATCACACGGCGGAAATAAACCAGTACCAATAAATATATGGAATACGTCTCGACTTCAACACCTTCTCTAGAACTCCAAGCAAAACCTAACCTGAAAATATACTCGGTCTGACCCGAGCACATTTGAAGCAAAGCAAAATTCACCCGGATCAGTCTAGAATACTTTCATTGATAAATTCATAACACAAACAAGTTGTTTAACTTTAAAAATCCTTTTGAAAGAAAGGATAATAGTAAGACCAGCACACACATAAACACGGACGGTTTTTACCTTACTATAACCCAAAACAATTTTAATATATCAAAATCTTGTGATATTATAATAGTGTCTATCAAATCACAAATAAATAACCATCTAGCAGAACGCTTGCATCTCATGCTCTATATATTCATTATTTAATCAAAAAACGCAAGGCGCTTATTGCGGAATGGATTTCAACTATGACAAGGTATGAAACCACCTTCCGGTCAGTGTACTCTAAAGGGTATACACTGGGGTTCAACAAGAACGTCTGTAACCCGGCCCACGCATGACCGACCACTCACTTAGCTTGAGCGTATCGAATATATTGTCACCCATTACGGTTCTAAGGACCCATCGTACATCCGCGGAGATACAAAAAAATAAAAGAAGAACAAATATGAATTTTCTCTAGATCAGTAACAATATACTCTGCTTGGGAATGACCCACCTAGCCATGTTGCCTGCCCGATTTTTGTCATTTCCCGGTTGATGAGGCTTGAGGTCACGTTTAACTTTTTAGAACGTATGGCCATCATTCACTTTGAATACCACATCGTCAGATCCGTCAAATCACTAATTGACGTCCACAAAAATACCCTAGCGGTTAAGCTAAGAGAAGTGCCCCCCTCCGCCGCCAACATGGTACGTTTGTAAAAATCAACATACGTGAGTTTTCAGGAAATACTTTGTCAGACATTCGTCCATACAAGTCGTCCAGGAACAGGATGAACCGAAGGCACCCTCTTACCGCATCCTTATATAGGAATCACCCAAGGATCAATAGCGAGTAGTCCTTGCAATCCGTAAATTACAATTACGACAGAACCACAGTGTATCTCTTTTGTGAGAGCTACCCAGAGATTATAAGTAGTCCTTCCGTTTCATGAAGATCTACGGTTTTTAATGCTCCATCTTTATTTCTGCAAGTTCGTTTCGTACGCAACGTTGGATCGAAGTAGTTTTGGGTCTAGTTCCCATCTGGTCTCTTCGAAACAACACGTCAAAAAGGTCCAATAATATATTCATTGATAGTAGGGTTTTTATCAATCAATGCACACAATAGCATTGTCAAATATATTGGCAGCTCAAACTCTAGAGCCATTCATTTAAAACTTTTCCTCGATCTTTAAACCATTTCATTGATTAATCGATTCCATTTCCTTATTTGGAGCAAGTGTATTTCAGATCATATCATTTCCATTTTCCAGAAAACGACGTTATATATTCAGCCAACTTATAAACTTATATGTATTTCCAACTTTGGCCGAATAGATGTGTAATGATACAATTGTTTGTTTAAGATCCCAGTAGTTCAGTTTTAATTCAAATCTTGCCAATAATGTTTCAGTATTCCTTCTTACGGAAATGATAAACAAAATTCAAACTTCCCTTACCATTACAAACTAATACAATTCCTCGATAATAGTGAAGCCGTTCAAGTTGGGGTATTTTAATTACCTCTCAGACCTTGATCGACAACATTCTTATCTCGGGATAGATAGTTGTTCGTAATGTAAAAATCCCTATAAATTAAACTATCAACCAAAAATCCTATTTACTCTTTATAATATGGTTTTAAAAATCATATTCTTACTATTATAACCATTTTTACTAAATTTGTATTTTAAATCATTCTGTTTATAACTTGGATCAAACTTTTTATTCAAAACTAGGAAACATCATATCATAAAACTAAGATTTTGGAATTTTATAACCAAAATCCATTTACCCATTTCCTTACACAAAACCATTTAATATCATTATTATATCTAAATTCAGATATTTCATTAACAAATTCTTCAACCATCTTCTTTACCCGAATCCGATAAGTATTCCTTCGTATTATTGGAAAACCTCTATCTCGATTCTTTTTCTCAATTCAAATCTTAAATAAATATTTATTTCGTATTATCCCACTCACAAAAATCCATTTTATAACTTTGTTTATAACTTCGGATTTAAAAACTAAAAATCCATTTAATGCTTCCTTTACCAAATTTATTTAAGGTCCCTTCCTTTTTCTTTTCGACATATTCTCTTTCTAATCGAGTTATTTTACTCAACTTAATTAAGTAAACATCTCTTTAGAACTAATGCTTTAGTTTGATATCTTTTTATAAACCATTTCCAAGACATTTGGATTCTTATAATAAAATCTCATTCGCAAAACCTTTACGAATATTCGATTTAATCCCATTACCACAAGATCATTATCTTAAATGAATTTCATTTAATAATTAATTACTTTAATTATCATTAATTAGCTAATAATTACTTTCACTATTTTCTGAAGTAAAAACGGTTTTCTTCTCCATTAACTAGAATAGATTAATTAATCACTTAGGTAAACAATAACTAGTCATATTAGTTAAACAATCATTTTTGGCATCATTAAATAAAAAGATAATTAATATTTAAGAAATCTTATTAATTATTTAATAACCTTTTTCCGTTAAATTAATTGGAAATTAATTAATCCAATAATCAATTTCAAACAAGACCATTGACTTAGTCAGCTTCGAACCATCAATTAATTTGTTTAAGTAATTCCATTAAACTCTTCCTCGTAGATTAATAATTAATTTAACTAAATTGTTTTCTTATAAACAATTATTCCAATTGATTATCATGTGGATTAATTACGGCTAAATTTACTTATAAAACCTTATTTAAACGTTAAACTCTTATGATAAAAATCATTTTATAATACTTACAAAACCAATTTATAATTATCGATTTATTTTCAAAACTCCATTTTATAAATTATAATAGACAAATCTCACTTCAGTTACAAAAATAAATTTTAATAACTTAACTGCGTCAATTCACCTGATGGCAGATCAACGACTAAATAACATGTGTGTTTTCAGTTCATTTGCTGCCAATTCCTCAATCTATACCATATATTGATAAAAAAAATACAATGATGTTGAATTTTAATTCAACATCAACATCCAAACTGGTTTTCAGTGTCATTTGGGTTCAATCAGTGCATATACAAATAATATAAAAATAAACAACACGTATAATATTTGAGGAATCCAGTTGAATTTCTCCGATCTGTTCTTCCCTGCATAACAGCATTTAATAATATCTGAAATAAATACTCTAATCTAAATCAACCAATTCGACATAAATAATGTCGACAACAATAAACAACCAATAATCAACCAACAACCAATCACCCAATTTTATATTAACAAGGGTAAGTTATGATTATATGAATTTAATCACATCACAATATTTCAGAAAGCGTGAGAATTAACTCACCTTTATTTATGGTTGCCGGTTCAGCGTGGTTTCGTTTATTTTAAACAACGTTTAAAATTAAACAAAATTCTGAATAGCTCCAATCCATTCCGATCCTACCCAGCAGTGTAGTATTCTTTCAACGCGATTACAACAAGTCCAATTTCGTGTGACTCTGATAATGGTTGAACGAATTAAGATTTTAATTTAAATAATATAACTAAACTAACATAACCTTATAACTTAATTAATTAAAAATTAGTACTGATTACTTTTATAAACAGATATGAGGTTCGATACCTTATAACTTGATTACTCAGATTAAGCCAATACCCTTCGTTTTCTGGCAAGCTACTGTCTTCTCCTTTCTATTTTATTCCAATTCGCTATTTTTGATCCCAATCAACCTGATGGCAAGCTCTCCCATCTCGCAGCAGTACTAGTGCGTTATTTTTTTTTCTACACTTGCAACACTGCTCGGCCCCTTTCCCGCTTCAGCACCACCGCTTGATCTTCCATCGCCGACACATTTCTGGTCATCCCCACAGCTTCCGGTCGCCTCGCCTCCGGTCCCTCAACTCCACACACTCCTCTGCATCACCTAGGTCCGACAAGACCCCTTACGAGTCGGTCGTGCTAAGCAAATCCCAGTAACCAGATTCAAAGCGCAGAGTGAGTGATGAGGATGATTGCGCGGGTTTACTGGTTCAAGAAAATTTTGATTTGGTTTTATATAATTTCCAACAGCATGGTATAGGAGAGTTTCATTTAATAAGAAACGAAGGAGAAAGTGCGCCAGTATGAGTGTGTGTGTATATATATATATATACACGAAAATGCTAATATACCCGACTAATTGTTTTGTCAGATTCTGCGACACAGACATTAAAAGCAGAGGGCCCACCATGAATTACAACTTTACCCCTATTGATACACCATCAATTACCCTTTTACCCCTGCTAAATTCAAAGTTTCCGCAGTGCCACATTTTTTGACTAAAAGTTTCACCAGGGTACGGGTATTGTATTTGTAGCATTACTCATATATATGAGAAAGTCTAAAAGAACACAAAATATAGACATAAAATTAAACTCACTATATATATATATATATATATATATATATATATATATATATATATGAGGAGCGATCGGGGGCACCCCTGTTTGTGAGCACCCCTGCCGGTTCGTGAGTTACGGCGGTCCAAATCGAACGAGAATTTGTAAATGTTCAATCCACATATATTTAAGGACCTATCCAAAATTTGAGCTCGTTTCGGCATCCGTAGCATATTCAAAATCTTAGCTCAATTATTCACCGTTCAGACATTTATTCAAACCGTTAAATTTAAACATCAAATATATTATTATACGAATGTCGGAACGAGCTCAAATTTTGGATAGATCCTTAAATATATGTGGATTGAACATCTATAATTCTCGTTCAATTTGGATCGTCGTAGCTCACTAACCGGCAGGGGTGCTAAAGGGGTGCTCACAAACAGGGGTGCCCCCGATCGCTCCTCTCTCTCTCTCTCTCTCTCTCTCTCTATATATATATATATATATATATATATATATATGAGGGGGGTTATATGGCACTCCAAATTCTTAGCACCCCTTTTGCACTCATAGGAGAGTCACTCATTTATAGTTAAATAAGTTGGTGGGGGGAGAGAGAATTAGTGGAAGGAGAGAGAAATGAGAATGTGTGGCGGAAATCAAAGGGCTAAAGAGGTGTTGCACTATTGAACGCTCCTATATATATATATATATATATATATATATATATATATATATATATATATATATATATATATATATATATATATATATATATATATATATATATATATATGGCAAGCGTTCCGTTGCACCCCAAGAATTGACCACCCCAAAACCCCCTGATTTCCACCTCTCACTTATATTAAAGAAAGTGAGTGGGAAGTGAGAGAGTCAGTGGAAGGAGCGAGAAAGGGAGTTAGTGGGAATGAGTGGTGGAAAAGTGGGAGGCCAAAGGGGTGCTCACTATTTGGGGTGCCATTTAATCCACCTATATATATATATATATATATATATATATATATATATATATATATGAGAGCACCCCAAACAGTTCAGCACCCCAAAAGCCTCTCAACCACAACCAAGTATTTCACATTTTCTCTCATTCCACTTATTCTCTCACTTCCCACTCACATTCTTCAATATAAATGAATGGTTATGTTTCGGGTGCAAATGGGGGCTGAAACTCAGGGAGCTACATGATCCTATCCCATATATATATATATATATATATATATATATATATATATATATATATATATATATATATATATATATATATATGTATATGTATATGTGAGAAGGAGAGGTAAAAATGTTGCTTTAAAGTGTGAATGGGTCGAAATAGTCTCAACGGAAAAGTTTGACCAAAAGCTAAAAATAAATGCGATGAGTAGATATTGCCAGGTTAATAAGCTAAGTTTTCATTTGAAAATTTCTTCTACGATTGGTGTGAGGTTTGATGTGCTGATAGTATAGAAATGACATGCTGACATTTTCAATAGGAGACAGCTGAGATTCGTTTCAGATGTTCCCTTTTTTCCTGTTTCGCCGACTTGCATATGGTTTACTGAAATTACGCACATGGTTATGCTAATTCCGAGCAGAAGAAGATACGACATGAACATGTGAGGACGATCAGATGGACAGAGATTTTCTTTTTCTTTTTGATATAATGTCAAAACACAGCCGTACTTGTTGAATAACGTAGCGATATGCACGAGATTTGTTTCAAAGTTTTCATATGGTTTAGGAAATGAACACACATGCCCCTTCACTGTTTTTGACGCAATGAGACAGAAGATATTTTTAATACTGGAGTATTTTATTTCTTCGTATGCTTGCTGAGTTGTATCGTGGCTCGCTTCAGAAGAACATTTGCCTGTCACTTAGTCAGGCGCAGTACCAATGCCTAGTCGAGATTTGAAATAAGAACAAAGTCCTTGTCGAGATTACGAAATGACTTATTAGGTTTGAGGCCGAGATTTTTGACTATTTGATCGAAGTAACATGCCAAAGATTTTTAAAGTGACCAGATAAGTCTTCTTTCAAGGAAAAAGATTTTGCACCATTATTTTCTGACCAGACTTCGTATTGGTGAACACTGGTATTGTCAAAAATTTTACTAGTGATTTTTACTACAACCATATGCCCAGATATTATACAGTATCGGACTGGTTTTGAATAGGAACGAAGCTGCTGAGATATTTCGGGTTATATCCCAAATGCCAAACGTTTTCAATCTGATCTATCACGAAGGGCCACCGTATTTTCTATCCAAGATATAACGGACCTGTGAAGATATGAAAAAGGATTTTGCGAAGATATATAAAGATTTTTGAACCGATGTTTTGAATATATCGAAGTTACGAACTTCCATTATAATCCAACCGCATATATAACTATTCGTAAATCATTTTGATTCATTTTTAGGTTAAAACGATATTCGATTTATTACGAACCCTTTTATTAAATAAAACGTTATAATTTATAAAACGAATTGCATAGCGATTATTTAAAAAATTTATTTGGACATAACTATCAATCTACGCTATGAAATCTTGATTTTTTTTCCTTTCATTAGAAAAATATTGTCCAATAGATTCAGACGTTTCTTGTTTCGAAGAAAACAGAATTATTTTGGATCCTGTATAAGCAATTAGAGTTCAAAACTCAATACTACGAACTACTGCACCATTTCGAGCTTAATTTATAATTCATAATTAATTATACATTCAAAATTCGTTAAATAAATAAATAAATAAATATTTATATTTTCAAATCAACATTTAAAACCAAATTAAATGTTTAAACAAAACAGTTAAAATCTGGGCCATTACAGGTTATATATATATGTGTGTGTGTGGGGGGGGGGGGGGGTTTGGATTTACTCTTGTGTAAGTACTGCTCATTTTTTAGTAAACGTAAATGGGTCCCGTGTTGAATTTTTTGAAAGTAGACAAGGAATTCGACGAGGGGATCCAATATCTGCTTATATTTTCATAATAGTTATGAAGTTACTTACACGTACGCTTGATGATCTTGTAGTAAAGAATAGGTATAAGTTACACCCCAAATGCAAAAATCCTAGAATTACGTCTCTTATGTTCGCAAATGACCTTATAATTTTCTATAAGCCTGATCTTGATACTCTACTTAACATAATGAGCGCGCTTAAAAAAATTTAACTAGTCTAAAAATCAACACTGATAAATCGAAATTCATGGTTGATGGTGTATCTCATTTGCACATCAATCAAATTCAACTTTTAACTAGTTTAAGGTGTAGTAATGAAACTATTTCATATTTGGGCTTCCTCTTGCGACTTCGCGTATCACAATTAATCAATGTTTGCCTTTGTATAATAAAATTACTACCAAGCTTGACTCTGGTCAGTTGGGACTCTCAGTCAAGCCGGCAGGCTAACTCTTGTTAAGGCTGTTGTCATTTCAATGCAAGTATACTGGGCTAGGACTTTTGTTTTGCGTCAAAAGCTAATTTTCATGATTCGAATTGCATTTATGAGATTTCTTTGGAAAGGGAACATTCATATGAAGTATCTTGCACTTATTTCTTTTTCTACGCTTAAAAAAACAACTTGCAAAGGGGGCTTGGGCATTGTGAATATTTGTAAGTGGAATATTGCTACCATTGGTAAACAAACAAATGATATCTTAACTAAGAAAAACATTTTATGGGTTGATTGGTCTTGCTGTCATGCACTTAAAGACAATAGTTTATGGACGCTGATTGTGAAAAATAACTTAAGCTAGACTTGGAGGTGTATTGTGAAACAAAGACATCAGTTTTTACCTTATTACAAATATGGTGCTAAATGTTTTGATTTTATTAAGTTTTGGCATGATCCATGGTCGGATTATGGGATTGTACTAGCGGGCAGCCTCTCTTATTCCGAAATAATCCAATCTGGAGTTAGTCACAACAATCGAGTATCCAGTGTTATCTACGGCAATCAGGTAGTGCTGCCTAACAAATCGAATCAGAACATTGCTGCTCTTTGGTCCAGCATTCGCAACAGCCATCTTAGCGCGAATCTTGATCATGGACACTGGAAGCTGCATGGTATACAAGATGAGCAATTTTCTATCAAATCAATGTATAATGAACTTCAAGGTGCCTCAGTTATGGTTAATTGTAGCTAGTAAAGAATTATTTGGCGAAGGGATATCTTCGCGTCTGAAAACTTGACTTTGTAGAAGGCTTTCCACCATGCTTTGATGGCCAAAGACATACTGATCTTGCGTGGAACGCAAGTGGAACAAAGATTCTGCATGTGTAATGATCAACCGGAAGTCACATATTCTTCCAATGTAATGCTCTACTGTCGATTCTCCTTCAAACATTGGTTAAAAGTGGTTGCACTGTTGGTGCTATGCCTTTTGATTGGGAAGAAATGAGGAAAAAATGCAAACGTAAAGGAGATAAAGCCAGAATTTTCAGTTTTATTTTGAAGAAATATGTTCATAAGATTTGGAAAGAAAGGAACAGCCATAGATTCCAACCGGATCGTGCTTTGAACCTTTCACAAGTAGCTCAGCAACTTTGGCATGACATTCATGGAGGAATTAAATACTTGAAGTTTGTTTTTGATCCGAGTATTTTGAGTTTCTAATTTTCTGAATTGAATGTATATATGTGTTTGTTTAGCTTCTTTAAGCATTGATGCACCATGTTACTTTGTGCTCTTTTTTCTTAGTTTTTCCTCTTTGTATTTGTCTTGGTGTATTAATTAAGTGGTAGGGGACCACTCAACCCGTCGGCCTTGCCATATATATATATATATATATATATATATATATATATATATATATATTATTGACGTATATTCTTTCCCCGTTGTTTGGGATGCCTCGTCACTGAGATTAGATATATATATTTGTGGTTATATATATTGTTGTTTTTTTGGACCTGACCGTAAAGAGCAATCTGTCGAAACTTTTGTAAATTTAGAACTTAGAAAATTTTATGGAAATTTTATTTTCAGACTTATATAAAACTATTTGTATTAGTTAATATTCTAAGATGAAATTATATGGTTAAAAACATAAATTGGCAATTTTCTACTTTGCCTTTTTGAGTTTAAAAAGTTTTGAGTGAGGGAGAGTGTAATATCCCATATTTTTCTACTATTTAAATTATTGGATTTAATATGATTTTTTAATATTTTATTGTTATAAATAAAATTTTATGATTGAGTTATGCAATTTTTACAATGGAAAATTTAATGAATTTCAACTAGTTATAACATTAATAATTTTCTTTGATAATAAATAAAACTATGAATTGTTTACATTGATAAATATTTGAAGCTGATATTGAATATTGAAATATTTGATTGAAATTCAGTTATTTAATGCATAATTGAAATTCAAATTTAATCTGGTAAATATAAAATTTGGATTTTAGTAAGTGAAATGTGATTTATGGTGTAAATATGAAATTCTATTTTGATTTGAATAAATTTTTCAAACTTTTGAATTGAATTTAAAAGTGAACAAATGAAAAACGAATATAATATGTATTAACGAACCAGTTAAAATTGCCAATTTTTTGTAACATCCCGTAATTTTAAAAGAACGGTATAATGATAAACTAAAGAGTACTTAATTAAATATTGGGAATTAAGTAAAACGGACTACGCCATTGCATTTGTCTCAAAATTCTGCTTAAGATAGACTCCAAGTTTGCGTAAACAGGACATCGTATGAAGAAGATATTAAGGTTTAAAGTTTGTATACGCATAAGAAATATATGTATAAATAAACCAGTCGAGGAAATCAAAATCAGAGAGTGAAAGAGGAAGGGAAATCGGCCCGTTAGGGGTCGACCCCATGCCTCATGGGTGTCGACCCCAAACCAGATCTGGGGTAGATCCATTTCTGTGAACATGGACTCGTTTGTTGACCAGATTCTTTGATATTAGGCTATAAATAGGACCACATTTCTATTGTTTTATTCATCAAAAACAATGGAGACAATGAGGTGCTGCCCCAACTTAGATTCAATTAGCCTATTCTTCCGCAACAACAACTTATACGTATACAAGAATCTCTACTACAATATCAACCGCGATTTCTCTGTTCTTTAAATCCAGTCACAATGAGTTCATGTTATTTTTAGATATAAACATTTAATAGCAATCTTGACATGTTTATAAGTTTGGATATAAACCTGTGCCTGTTAATAACTTGAATCATAACTAAACAGATCTGTCACTACTTGTACAACTAATCTACTGTTTAGTTCTCATATGCCCATTCATAATATGCCTATTCTGTTATTATGCTTAATCATTCCACCATATGCCTATTCCGTTAGTATGCTTATTTCTATCATCATATGTCTGTTTTGATTTTATGCCTATTTCTGTTCTCTCCTCCTCTTTCCCTTTTTTATTTTTATAGCTAGGCTACCTTCGAGCCTAGGCATATCGCTGAAATATGCGAACACATGAAATTGGGAATGGTTGGGAATGATAATTTGGGGCATAACCTGTATTGTAAAAAACATGATTGGGACTTGGGGGCATAATCTATACGTTGATCTAAAACCTTAATTTGGGACATAACTTGTATCGTGAATCGGACTGAGATTTGGGGCACGAAAAACTTGTAATGAACATGAACCATTGTTTAAGAATGAACATGCATAAATTTACAGAAAATAGAAACTGTAACCACACTTAGACACGAGTTTAGATTACACTTGTGGTAGAAGTCTTCCCGGAACCGCCCGGCAAATCTAACATCCACAAGTGGTTAATATAACGTGAGGGCTCGAGTGCGTAAATGTACATGTAACAGTACTAAGACACGAGGTTAGGTCTAACTTGTGGTAGAAGTCTTCCTGGAACCACCTGACATATCTAGCATCCACAAGTGGTCGACCTAATGTGAGAGGTTTGTTGCATTAACATGCATGAATGAAAGATGATAATAACTTGTTAACCTATAATACTTAACCTGTTTAAATCTTTGGGGATTACACGAACTTGTCAAATTAAGTAGGGGTTAAGTAAACTTGCTTGAATCAGTGGGGGATTAAGTAAACTTGTTTGAATCAGTGGGGGGTTATATGAACTCGACAAACTTAACCTGTTTCATATGTTGAGATTATGCAACCTTGTTAAACTGCTAGGCATAACCTGTAACACCCCGTAATTTTATAACATTAAAATTCACAAATTAAAGTATACTTAATTTTTAGAAAAGAATTAAGTGAAATGGGTTGCGCAGAGAAATATATATATATATATATATTGATATACATATATATATATATAAATTAAATAAATAAATATGTGAAAAAGTTCAAAACAGCGAATTGGGAGGGGAAATAACCGAACCGGCCCATTTTTGAGGTCGACCCAAGCCCCGCTGGGTCGACTAGGGGTTAATCCAGGGTGTTTGGCTGTCAACCCATTGGCCGATTCAATCAAATGCATATTTTGCATTTGATTGGTTCTCATGGTTCAAGGTTAATCTAATGGTCCTAAATAACTTCCTACACCTATAAATACATCCTAATGCTAACCCTAAACCTAATTAAAATAGAATAGTTACCGTCATACCGTCGCCATGGAAATCAATGGAGCCGCCGCCAACTTAGAAAGAAGAAAAACAAATTCAATTCTAATTCTCTCAACCCTAAAGCAAAGCAAAACTCTCTCTTTTCTTCTCTAAATTGTGAGTATGATAGTCTTAACAAGATTATTATCATTTTAATTGGGTTAAGTCATGAATGGATTATGAGTAGATGATGTGAATTGTCATATATGTTGTTGTAAACCTTATGCTATCATGTATGTTATTAACCCTATGTTATGTGATAATGATATCCTATATGTTGTAAATCATGCTATGATGATGTTATGTATGTTGAAAGTTTCTATGCTAAGTTGTGATGAATCATACATGTTAAAAAGGCCATGATGTTACCATCTATGCTAGTTAGTTCATATTAATTAAATCATCATGTTTGGGTTATGTTGATCTATATGACAAGTCACATATGCAAGTTAGATTGATTAGAAAAGTTATGAACATATACCAAGACATCTATTATGACATCTAGAATTATGCTATGACATATGTGATATCCTATGCTAGTTCACACCACCATTATGTTGCCTAAAAACCCCATATGCAAGTTTATGTATAGATTTGGGCTATAATCATATCATATAAACTGAGACATTTAACAAGTTGACACCTTTTGATCCTTAACATGTGTAGTTTATGCAAGTTTCACCCCTATTATGATTAGATTTATTTTAATTGTCTATATGTTTTGATAATTTATCTTTGTGCTAGGTGTTAGACTATACAAGTCTAGCCTATATTATGCGTTGAATAAGCGAACGTATAAACGTGGGGTAGGGGTAACATTAAGGATTTAATATTAAAAAGTTGGGGTGCAATTGATATGATTTTGCATGCCATAAGTGAATGGCCATAACTGAGTCAATTATGGACATCATTAAAAGTTGACTTAATTAATAATTTGAATAGGGAATTATTAAAACTGGGGTAAAAGATTTTAAGTGTTAATCAATGCTTAGGACACGAGGTTGGACTCGTTTGTGACGTAAACCTGCCCGGACCCGCCCGACAAATCCAGTGGTCACAAATGTCAGCCCAATGTGAGAGGTCCTAGGCCTAAACTAAAGCATAACGGTTGTAAAGACACGAGGTTAGACTCTTTTATGGTGTAAGACTGCCCGGACCCGCCCGGCAAATCCAGCTGCCATAAATGCCAGTCTAATGTGAGAGGTCTTTATGAGGTTATGGCCTGAATGAATTAAGAAATACTTAACCAGATAAACATGTAAGGTGGGACATGGGGGTTAAGTAGGTTCCTTGGGTGGCATGAGGAATCTAGGTGGTGCCCTTAGTGGCATGTGAAATACGATTAGTAAGACTTAACTAAACACACATGTAAATAAACATGACTAAGAGGGTTAAGTGGGATATACTAGTGACAAACTTAGGTGGGTAGCTTGTGGGGGCCCATTTCGACCAGTATCCCAAAAGTATCTTTGTGGGCTCGACCCAAGTCGAGGACGGTACACGCATGTTGGGTTCGATTGTAAGAGGCCAAAACGGGGAGCGGTGGCAACGCAAGTCCAACGGGTTTCATATGCGTGTGTGGACCCGGGCTGGTAGGTAAGACGTTGTTGCATCATGTAGGTATAAGCCGTGCATTCTCAAGTTGTATCGGGTTGCCACTTTAGGGGAGTGATACACCCCACTGTGGGGCCAGCACGGGTATCTACGAGTAGGGAGCCGATCAAAAGTTGGTAGTGGGGTACACCTAGTGGAGATAGGGGCAGACGACACCTATGTAGTCAGCTAGGGGTACGTAAGGCTATTTATAAAGTTTCTGTGTGAAGCAAGTGGGATCAAACAATAGGGTGACTGGTGTGGTGCAGTGTAGTAATGTGCGGTGCAGTGTAGTAATCATTTGTTAGTAATTAGGTGTGCCTTTACCGTTATCTTTAACGTTATCTTAAACGCTATCTTTATCTTCCTAAGAGTTCATAGACATTTACTTGTCTTCCAGCTTATGCCTTAGTCTAGTTATTTTGATAATAATATTGTTAGAATTATCATACTCGTCAGACTTTATGTTTGACCCCCTCTATTTCTATCCTTTTTCCCCCTCCAGGTCCTCAGGTTGGGCCCAGCTCTAGTGGAGTTTGATTGAATTGCTTCATCTCTCTTTGGAAAGCTTGGACCGTTGAAGTAAATTCCAGCTTGTTATCTTTTTAATGGCTATTTATGTAATGGGATTATGTATTTTGTTTTTATGAAGATGGATATTGTACTTGGTTATGATCTATGGTTTTATGATGTAACAAACATGTTTAATTTCCGCTGCAATAAAATGAAGTTTTAGATTTCCAAGTACTATTTATTATCTGTCTTGTTGTAATTTTTCTGTTCTATATTCACTTATAACCTCCATGGAAGTTAATGCATTCCCTTTGTGAGTGACATTAATGGACGTGGGGTGTTACACGTGGTATCAGAGCTTAAGGTTACCAGAACAGATAAAAATACTTTAGAAAAATAGTTATTTTTGGAAGAAGTGTTTTCAAAAACATGTTTTAATGCGAAATTTAAAGAGAACAGTTTTTAAGAAAAACATAATCCCCAATAGCCACATATCTTTATCTTTCGAATTCTCCATTCTGATTCTTTCCTTTTTTCGTTTCAGCATGGTTGAAGATCTTAACCTACCTGACGGTGTAACGATACCAGGATGGTATAGGAGGTTATTAGAGGCTAGGGCTGCTGCA
The DNA here is from genome assembly GCA_030737875.1 of Allium sativum. Lineage (NCBI taxonomy): Eukaryota > Viridiplantae > Streptophyta > Magnoliopsida > Asparagales > Amaryllidaceae > Allium > Allium sativum. The sequence continues at coordinate 789,535,415 of CM060920.1, read as the reverse complement.
GGTCCAGCCAATGTTCCTCCACCACCAGTTGCACCCGTTCCTCCTCCTCCTCCTCGCGTAGATACTTTCGCAAAGACGTGCAAGGAATTCAAGGCAATGGGTGGAAAACCATTTCAAGGGTCAGAAACGTTTATGGAAGCTAGAGATTGGCTTAAGGAGGTGGAAGAATTGCTAGAAATCTTTGAAGTAGAAGAAGGGAGGAGAGTTCGTTTAGCAACTTGGTTGATGAAGGGAGAGGCCTCGTTTTGGTGGGAGGTCACTAATGGGGAGCGTCATGTTGACTCTTGGGCGGATTTCAGACGTAGGTTCGAGGCGAAGTTTCTCTCAAGGGCGGAAGAAAATCTATATATGGAAAGGTTCTTGACATTGAAGCAAGGAAGCTCATCAGTGAAAGAATATGTCAATAAATTTAATCAGTTAGCAAGGTTTGGCTTGGACTTAGTAAACACGCCGGAGAAGAAGGCTCTAAGGTTCGTGAATGGCTTGAATGAACCATTGCAAGGGTTGGCTATGACCCACATCCCGATGGGGGCCACCTTTGAGAAGTTAGTAGAAATGGCGCTCATGCATGAGGAGAAAAGCGCTAAAGCTGATAAGGCACCCGAGAAGAAGGGGGATCAGAAGAAACCACAACAGCAAAACAAGAAGGGTGGTAAAGACAATAATGGCAAGGGAAAGAAGAAATGTTTTAACTGTGGGATACCAGGCCATCTGTAACAGCCCGCATTTTACGTATCGGAAGATCGTAAAATATTTTTATTTTATTCCCTGAGGGTTGGATCATTCTCATCTTTTGATATGTTGCTTATGGGGATGTGTGACATGTCCATAATTTTTACCGATTTTGTTTGTGACCATTTTGCCCCTGTCAGTCTTGTACTGGGCATAACTTTTGACTCAGGTCGAATCAGAGGGTGAGACCTGTGCCATTGGAAAGGAATTGATGATTCCCTTTCCGTAGAGTGGTTACATTAAGGATTTGGTTCAGCGGTTTGGGAGAAATCGCTGTTTTAAGGTTTTTCAGTTGGCTGTTCAGATTTTGTAAGGCTAATGGGCTGATTTGGAGAAGGCCCATTAGAGGGTGGGTGGAGACTATAAATAGGGGGTAAGGGGTATGGAGAAAGGTTGTCATTTTCCATTCTCTTATGGGGAGGCTTTGATCTCCTTCTTCCTCTAACATCTTTCCACCATTAAAATTCCAAAATCCAAGGAGGGAAATCGAAGATCTACACCATAAGAGGCTAGATCTACATCGTCTCAAGGGCGAATTCATCGGATTGAAGAATTTGATTCGAAGTGTTCGCTGTCCGGATTGCGTTTTCATTGCTTTTGCTTAGATTTGGATAATTGGTGAGTGATTTACATCTCTCATTCGGATTCATGCAAGTATATGGGTTTTAGGATGTTAATTTCATCATTTCCATGTTATTTTCCTTAGATCCACACCATGCTAAGTCCATTTTATATGTGAATCACCTTAGGATCTGATCTAGATAATTTAAATGGTTAATTTTATGATTTTTCTCAAGATTATGCAAGTTAGATCCGTTTTTATGTTCATATGATTCACTTATCATGTTTTGGGAAATTTATGTGTTTTGATGGAAATTGTTAGATTGATGATATTGTTGGTTGCATAACATGTTTGTGATTGCGTTTGGACGAATCGGATAAGCTGGTTTCGTCGGATTCGTCATTTGGCGAAGTTTTGGTCGAAATCGGAGTCGAATTGGAGATGTGCAGGTTTCTGGTCGTCCAGGAGTTGGTCGGGTCGGTCTGGAATGAGGTGGTCGGTCATAGTATGGCTTGGGAAGCAAGTCAGGGAGCTGGTCGGTTTAAGCTGGTCGGTCCAGAAGGAGCAGAAGTGTTTCTGGTCGGTCCAGAAGGAGCAGAAGTGTTTCTGGTCGGTTTCAGATGGTGGCATTCTGGTCGGTTTCAGATGGTGGCATTCTGGTCGGTTTCAGATGGTGGCATTCTGGTCGGTTTCAGATGGTGGCATTCTGGTTGGTTTTTACTGGAAGCAAATCCTGGTCGCTCTGAAGGAACTGGTCGGTCAGGTGGAGCAAAATCTGGTCGGTCTTGACGGGGTCGATCCAAAGCTGGTCGGTCCCAAGGAGGTCGAGTCGATCCAAAGCTGCAAGGAGGTCGAGTCGATCCAAAGCTGCATGGAGGCGGGTCGTTCTGGAGCAGGGATGGTCGGTTTTTGGCGGGTGGTTCTAGAGCAAGGCTGGTCATTCTGGAGCAAGGTTCTGGTCGGTTTTGGCAGGGTCGTTTTCTGAAAAAGTACATTTTCGGGTACGACTCGGGTACGAACCAAAAAGGTCTGGAAAAAAAAATTTCCCGAACCCTAGCCGCAGCGCAGTGATGTGTTTTGGTTCGGTGATGGCGTGACTTCGAGGTGATTCAAGTAGGAAGACTCGAAGTGATGAATGTGTTCGTTGATCAAGGTGGAACAACGAATGCGGAGACAACTCAAAGGTCGTGAGTTGGTGGATAATGGCTGCTCGAGAAGGTTGCTTGAGCTATGAAACATCGTCAAGGTTGGACGATTAGAGATGCGAAGGCCGAGAAGTCATCGTTGTCGTAAGTTCTAGCAGGCTCAAAGCAAGGGTATGATGGGTATCGTTGAAAGGCCCAAAAGACCGGTTGTTGGTCGAGTACCCTGGGTCTTTCTGGTTGGGGAAAGGCCTAGTGTCAAGGTTGGACATTGCCAAGGTTGGGCATATGGAGTTCATGCTAGAACTGGGGTTATCATTAGCCCTTGACATATGGCAAGGTTGGCCGTCATACGATAATGATGGTTTCGAAGCAGGATTGGCGGTGATAGCCAGAGTCGGTTATGGATGATTGTTTGTTCTGTTTGTACTATCTCACATAGATTATCCAAAGTCGAGGGAGATGTTCTTTGAGTGCTTAAGTGATATTGGTTTAGGCCTCTGGCGAGGGTACTTGAGGAATGTTAAACTCGATTAGGGTTGTCTGTGTGAGACTTATATAATCTGGATGTTATGTGTGTTCTCTATGATTGAATGGGTGTTCTGGTTTCTATGGATGAATGGTTGAAATGCTTGGTGTAAAGGCTATCACTGTCCGATGTGGGGAAGATAAGGTTGAGTTCTTCTCTGGTGATGTGGGTAGATAAGTTGTTCATTTACCCATTCTCATATGCTTTCTTGTTGAAGTTTGTTAGCTGTATTATCGCTCACTAAGACTATTGTCTGACTCAAGGTTTTATGTCTCCTCTTATTACCTTGGGCTGTTCATCCGGTTGTGGATGGGCAGACTAAGAAGCAGGTTACAGGTAATGGAGCTTAGTGATACGAGGAAGCTGAGCGATGACGAGCAGGAGGCTAGCGTACCAGTTTTATTCTATCTAGTATTTCTGTTTCCGCTGTTTGAGTTGCTTGAGAGTTGTAGTGAGGCCTTATGTACAAACTTGGATATCAGTTGGATAATCTTTCTGGATGTTGAAAGAGTTTCAAAAGTTTGCTATATGATACCTCATTACTATCACCTGTTGTATATGTTCTAATATATTTTATCCTTGTGCTGTGAGTTCTACGACAGGTTTCGATGTGTTCACTTACTATGATGATCGTCCATAGCAGCCTGGCACGCCTTTCAGCGCATTATTCCTCTTGTTTAGTGCGGGGGTTATGGGCGGTCGTCACACCATCTCAGCAAGGATTGCCGAAAGAAAAACAATACAGGCTGTTTTCATTGTGGCGATGCGGGACATTTAGTGAAGGACTGCCCAAAGAAAGGGCAGAGGGCAGGAGCTACCTCGGGAGGACAGGTGCAGGCTCTTATGGCACTAGGGCAGGCAAGGGGACAAGTTCAGGCTCTCGCGGTCCCACCGCTGCAAGAAGGAGGTAGAACCATTTCCGTTGAAAGCTTAGTATTTCTATTTGATCATCCTGTCCGTACCTTATTCGATTCGGGCGCATCACATTTGTTTATCTCTACATCATTAGTTGAATCACTGCACTTAAACACCAGTTTAGTAGAGGATCCCTTAGTTGTTTCAAATCCAATAGGGGGCTCAGCTTATTTGTCCATGATGTGTTTGGATTTGAAAATTTCCATACTTAGCGTTGAATTTAGATGTGATGCTTATGTGTTGGGCTTCAAGGGCTATGGGCTAATTTTAGGAATGGATTGGTTATCCAGAAATGGGGTCGTTCTTGATTGTGAAAGGAGAGTAGTTAGGCTCGTGACTCGCCTTGGCAACACTCTCGAAATCTTTTGTAATCCCATAAATTCGGTTATGCTAAGTTATCTAGAATCGCTTGACGTGTCTGAGGAAAATCTACGATCTGTTAGAGTGGTCCGAGAATATTCGAATGTGTTTGAGGAGGTGAAGGGCTTGCCTCCGAAGCGGGAGATAGATTTTCGAATATATCTTGTGGATAATGCGAAACCAGTATTTTTGCCAGTACGCCACATGGCTCCACGTGAAAGGAGGGAACTCGGTAAGCAAGTGAAGGAGTTGCTTGAGAAGGGGTTCATAAGACGAAGTATATTGGAGTGGGGGTGCTCCAGTAGTATTTGCCACGAAGGCGGATGGGTCCCTTAGACTTTGTGTGGACTATAGAGAACTTAATAAACTTACTAAGAAGAACAGACACCCACTGCCGAGGATTGACGATCTCTTCGATCAGTTAGTTGGCGCCTCAGTGTTTTCGCAGTTGGACTTAGCCACTGGGTTCCATCAGTTGAGAGTGGCTGAGGATAGCATATACAAGACTGCCTTTAGGACTCCGGACGGTTTCTATGAATGGCTAGTGATGCCCTTCGGTTTGACAAACGCCGCAGCATATTTTGTTGATTTGATGAGTAGGGTGTTTAGGGAGTACCTTAACAAATTCGTGGTAGTCTTTGTAGATGACATCTTGATCTTTTCTAAGGATGAAGAAGAGCATGCCCTACATCTTAGGGAAGTGTTGGAGACCCTACGAGCGCATAGCCTTAAAGCTAAATTTTCTAAGTGTCACTTCTGGAGGAAGGAAGTACGGTTCTTGGGGCACGTGGTTCCCAAAGAAGGGATAGCCGTGGATCCCGCGAAGGTGTTGGCCATCCAAGATTGGAAGGTTCCTAAAAATGCTACCGAAGTGAGAAGTTTCTTGGGGTTGGCTGGCTACTATAGGAAGTTTATCAAAGACTTCGCAAAGATATCAGCTCCATTGACACGCTTGACGAAGAAGAACCTAGTTTTCACATGGGACGTAGATTGTGATGATGCGTTCCAACGTTTGAAGAGAGCTTTGACTTCAGCCCCAGTCTTAGTATTGCTAGACGGGAGTAAGCCATTTACCGTTTATACTGATGCTTTTGGGACAGGACTAGGCGCAGTCTTAATGCAAGAGGGTAGGGTAATAGCCTATGGTGGAAGGCAGTTGAGAGCGCATGAGAAAAATTATCCTACACATGACCTAGAATTGGCCGCTATTGTTTTCGCGCTTAAGTCTTGGCGTCATTATCTTCTTAGCGAGAAATTCGAACTATTCACTGACCACAAATCTTTAAAATACCTATTCTCTCAAAAGGACTTGAACTTAAGGCAGCAAAGGTGGATGGAGTTCTTAGCGTCCTACGACTTTGAGATAGCATATACCCCTGGCAAGGGTAACGTGGTGGCCGATGCCTTAAGTAGAAAAAGATTATCCTTAAGTCCTTTGTTTGTTGAGCGGCGAAGTTTAGAGTTCATCTCGATGTTTGACTTTAGACCTTCCGTTGACTTCGTACCCAGTTTGCTAGCATCCTTGGAGGTCAGACCTACGCTTTTGGGATGGATTGGCGAGGCACAGCGAGACGACCCGCAGTTGGTTGAGTTAGTAGAAAAACTCAAAGGAGGGGAGTCATCAAGCCATCTCTGTAGGTATACCCTAGACGATAAGGGTTGGTTACGTAGGGACGGTAGACTTTGTATACCAAAAGACGATGACCTAAGGAAGACTATTCTTTATGAAGCACATCGTTCGAAGATGACCCTTCATCCCGGCGGGGACAAGATGTACAAAGACATGAAAAGAGTTTACTTTTGGGCCGGCATGAAGAAAGACGTGGCCGAGTATGTCGCTAGATGCTTGGTGTGCCAACAAGTAAAAGCGGAGCAAAAGAATCCCGGTGGGTTGCTTCACCCATTGGAGGTTCCACTATGGAAATGGGAAAGCATCTCGATGGATTTTGTGGATGGATTACCGCGATCGAGGAAGGGTAATACGGGAATTTGGGTTATAGTAGATAGACTTACTAAGAGCGCCCATTTTATTCCCGTGAAGAGTAAGAGGACTGCTCCATGGTTAGCTTCTGTATACGTTCGAGAGATAGTTCATTTGCACGGTGTTCCTTCTAGCATAGTGAGCGACCGCGATCCTATTTTCACTAGCGAATTTCGGAGAAGCTTACAAGAGGCGGTAGGGACTCAGTTATGTTTGGGCACCACATATCATCCTCAGACAGATGGCCAGACCGAGAGGGTGAATCGCATTCTAGAGGATCTGTTGAGGCTATGTATCCTAGACTTTGGGGGTACGTGGGAAGAGCATCTTCCATTGGTGGAGTTCGCATATAATAGCAGCTTTTAGTCCAGCATTGGTATGGCACCATTCGAAGCTCTTTATGGACGACCTTGTCGTTCACCTACATGTTGGTGGGAATCTATGGATAAGATCTTACTTGGGCCCGATATGATTAGGGAGACTTCGGAGAAGATCGACTTGATTCGAAGGAGGATGAAAGCAGCACAGGATAGGCATAAATCTTATGCGGATAAGAGGAGGAAAGATCTCGAGTTTGAAGTTGGGGACATGGTCTTTGTCAAAGTGTCTCCATTACGGAACGTTTTTCGCTTTGGGTCCGTTGGGAAATTAGCACCAAGGTTTGTAGGGCCGTTTCCTATTAAGGAGAAAATTGGATAGATGGCGTATAGAGTGGAGTTGCCCGAGAGACTTAGTGGTGTACACGACGTATTCCATGTGTCACATTTGAGGAAGTGCTTGCACGAGACCGCGGAAGTGGTAGAGCCGAGCTTTCTTAGAGAGATGGAGATAGAGCGTGATGCGACAATTCGACGAGCTCCTACGCGCATTCTTGGGTCGGAGATCAAGAGGTTGAGGAATCGAGAGGTCAGACTAGTCAAAGTGCAATGGGGAGATGATGAGAGCAACGCTACTTGAGAGACAGAAGAGAAGATGCATTCACGATACCCTTTTCTTTTTGAGGGTATGTCTTTTAATTTCTCCTTTATCGCTTAGCTTGTACTTATCTTATCTTTAGTATATCCTCTTGCTAGTATCTTTGACCTTTAGTTAGGATAATCCTATGGTTGAAACATGTGTTTGAGACATGTTATGTATGGTGGATGCCAAGTGGATGCAAGTGTTTGCTAGTGGTTGCTCGTGGATGCATATACACACACTATTAGGCACCAGATCGGCTCAGTCACTTCATATTGCATATTACATATATATGGATGTATTTAGTAAAATGGATGTATAATGGTTGTATTATCATATAGTTGCTGCATTCGGGTGGATGGTTGTGCACGCATATAGAATTAATATGTATCATTAGGAATCTTTTGCATACATATTGGACGCATGGCACTATCATGAATTGCACTAAGGAGGTCGAATGAATCAGTATACCGCCTAATTTTGCATTAGATATGGACATATACACACACTGTGCATATAAACATTAAAGCATTAGAAGTTTTTTAAGGACAATGGATGCTGGTGTTTGATGGTTGAGTAGATGGACGATTAGATGGTAGGATATACATTCTTCTTGACTTGGAGATTTCGGGGATGAAATCCTTTAAGGAGGGGAGAATGTAACACCCCGTAATTTTATAACATTCACAAATTAAAGTATACTTAATTTTTAGAAAAGAATTAAGTGAAATGGGTTGCGCAGAGAAATATATATATATATATATATATATATTGATATATATATATATATATATATTAAAAATTAAATAAATAAATATGCGAAAAAGTTCAAAACATCGAATTGGGAGGGGAAATAACCGAACCGGCCCTTTTTGAGGTCGACTCGAGCTCTGCTGGGTCAACTAGGGGTTAATCCAGGGTGTTTGGCTGTTAACCCGTGGGCCGATTCGCTCAAATGCAGATTTTGCATTTGATTGGTTCTCATGGTTCAGGGTTAATCTAATGGTCCTAAATAACTTCCTACACCTATAAATACATCCTAATGCTAACCCTAAACCTAATTAAAATAGAATAGTTACCATCATACCGTCGCCATGGAAATCAATGGAGCTGCCGCCAACTAAGAAAGAAGAAAAGAAAATTCAATTCTAATTCTCTCAACCCTAAAGCAAAGCAAAACTCTCTCTTTTCTTCTCTAAATTGTGAGTATGATAGTCTTAACAAGATTATTATCATTTTAATTGGGTTAAGTCATGAATGGATTATGAGTAGATGATGTGAATTGTCATATATGTTGTTGTAAACCTTATGCTATCATGTATGTTATTAACCCTATGTTATGTGATAATGATATCCTATATGTTGTAAATCATGCTATGATGATGTTATGTATGTTGAAAGTTTCTATGCTAAGTTGTGATAAATCATACATGTTAAAAAGGCTATGATGTTACCATCTATGCTAGTTAGTTCATATTAATTAAATCATCATGTTTGGGTTATGTTGATCTATATGACAAGTCACATATGCAAGTTAGATTGATTAGAAAAGTTATGAACATATACCAAGGCATCTATTATGACATCTAGAATTATGCTATGACATATGTGATATCCTATGCTAGTTCACACCATCATTATGTTGCCTAAAAACCCCATGCAGGTTTATGTATAGATTTGGACTATGATCATATCATATAAATTGAGACATTTAACAAGTTGACGCCTTTTGATCCTTAACATGTGTAGTTTATGCAAGTTTCACCCCTATTATGATTAGATTTATTTTAATTGTCTATATGTTGTGATAATTTATCTTTGTGCTAGGTGTTAGACTATACAAGTCTAGCCTATATTATGCGTTGAATAAGCGAACGTATAAACGTGGGGTAGGGGTAATATTGAGGATTTAATATTAAAAAGTTGGGGTGCAATTGATATGATTTTGCATGCCATAAGTGGATGGCCATAATTGAGTCAATTATGGACATCATTAAAAGTTGACTTAATTAATAATTTGAATAGGGAATTATTAAAACTGGGGTAAAAGATTTTAAGTGTTAATCAATGCTTAGGACACGAGGTTGGACTCGTTTGTGACGTAAACCTGCCCGGACCCGCCCGGCAAATCCAGTGGTCACAAATGTCAGCCCAATGTGAGAGGTCCTAGGCCTAAACTAAAGCATAACGGTTGTAAAGACACGAGGTTAGACTCTTTTATGGTGTAAGACTGCCCGGACCTGCCCGACAAATCCAGCTGCCATAAATGCCAGTCTAATGTGAGAGGTCTTTATGAGGTTATGGCCTGAATGAATTAAGAAATACTTAACCAGATAAACATGTAAGGTGGGACATGGGGGTTAAGTAGGTGCCTTGGGTGGCATGAGGAATCTAGGGGGTGCCCTTAGTGGCATGTGAAATACGATTAGTAAGACTTAACCAAACACACATGTAAATGAACATGACTAAGAGGGTTAAGTGGGATATACTAGTGACAAGCTTAGGTGGGTAGCTTGTGGGGGCCCATTTCGACCAGTATCCCAAAAGTATCTTTGTGGGCTCGACCCAAGTCGAGGACGGGACACGCATGCTGGGTTCGACTGTAAGAGGCCAAAACGGGGAGCGGTGGCAACGCAAGTCCAACGGGTTTCATATGCGTGTGTGGACCCGGGCTGGTAGGTAAGACGTTGTAGCATCGTGTAGGTATAAGCCGTGCATTCTCAAGTTGTATCGGGTTGCCACTTTAGGGGAGTGATACACCCCACTATGGAGCCAGCACGGGTATCTACGAGTAGGGAGCCGATCGAAAGTGGGTAGTGGGGTACACCTAGTGGAGATAGGGGCAGACGGCACCTATGTAGTCAGCTAGGGGTACGTAAGGCTATTTATAAAGTTTCTGTGTGAAGCAAGTGGGATCAAACAGTAGGGTGACTGGTGTGGTGCAGTGTAGTAATGTGCGGTGCAGTGTAGTAATCATTCGTTAGTAATTAGGTGTGCCTTTACCGTTATCTTTAACGTTATCTTAAACGCTATCTTTATCTTCCTAAGAGTTCATAGACATTTACTTGTCTTCCAGCTTATGCCTTAGTCTAGTTATTTTGATAATGGTATTGTTAGAATTATCATACTCGCCAGACTTTATTTCTGACCCCCTCTATTTCTATCCTTTTCCCCCCTCCAGGTCCTCAGGTTGGGCCCAGCTCTAGTGGAGTTTGATTGAATTGCTTCATCTTTCTTTGGAAAGCTTGGACCGTTGAAGTAAAGTCCAGCTTGTTATCTTTTTAATGGCTATTTATGTAATGGGATTATGCATTTTGTTTTTATGAAGATGGATATTGTACTTGGTTATGATCTATGGTTTTATGATGTAACAAACATGTTTAATTTCCGCTGCAATAAAATGAAGTTTTAGATTTCCAAGTACTATTTATTATCTGTCTTGTTGTAATTTTTCTGTTCTATATTCACTTATAACCTCCATGGAAGTTAATGCATTCCCTTTGTGAGTGACATTAATGGACGTGGGGTGTTACATAACCTGTCAAAAATCCTAGTATTGGGGATGCAAGCATAAGGGGGTGACTTGTATCATCTATTGTGTGGACCCGTATCAGTCAGTAACCTATCTTGGTATCAAAAGTGGAACCCCGAACTAGGTAGGGGTCAGGGCACGCTTACTGGATTGATTGTAATAGGTCACTTGAGTGGGGGTGTTGACAGTGCATTCCGATAGACTCATGTGCCTGCATGAATCCGCTTAACTTGGGATGATAAGACGTTATGACATCCGTAGATATGGCTGTGCATCTTGAAAATAACAGGGTTACCACTTTAGGAAGTGATACATCTTACTGTGGGGGCCAGCACAGGGTATCTACGGGATAGGGAGTAGACTGATTGGGATGGTAATTAGGGCACATCCAGTCTTGCTTGTTTAGGATCCCATTATTATCATTGGAGTCAACACTTGTCATTTCTGTTGGGCTACCTGTTATTATTGTTGGAGGTAAAACATGCCACTAGAAGTACACCTAAGTTTACCATCTTGTTCTTGTTGAGACCATTCTATTCTTGTTATACTAGTATTGGTATAGAGAAAAGTACCCGAGAAACACAATAAATTTTGTTCTATTTATCTTGCTCAGTCAGTTATACATGTCTTATGATGTTGTTATCTCTCTCATCCAGTTTATATGTATGTCATGATGCTTTTACTTATTTATATGCTAAAAGTAATGGGACTCGCCAGACTTTATGTCTGACCTGTTTTGTTTCCTTTTCCCTCTATTCCTCCCCCCGCCAAGGTTCTCAGGGTGGGAGTACTCAGTCTTGATTAGGATTCTCTCTTTTATTACTGCTTGGAGCTTCTTAGATGTACCGCTTTGATTACCTGTCTACTCTGATATGGCTCTTTTTGGGGACTATGCTTTTATATTACCGTACTTTGATGATTTTAGTACAAGGCAGATACTTTAATTTGATGTAACTGGTTTTCTATATTTCAGACTTATGTTGTAACTGAATTTGTATCACGATGTTTTTTATTTGGAAAATAAAGTTCTAAGTTCTGCTGTTATTTTATATATGTCTTGTGATATTTCTATTTCTGTTTACCTATAACGCTTCACGAAACTTAATGCATTCTGTTAAAGAGTGACATTAACGGACATAGGGTGTCACATTTTCAAACAATCTCGGATCTCGACGAAACCGGTTTCATTGAGTCTAGAATATTGAAATTTAGCAATAATTCAAATTTAGTCGCAATCAAAGCTTTTAGGTACGGGTACGAAACGATATAAAAAAAAATAGTTGAACGTAATAACAAAATATCTTGATTTTTTTTTTTGCTACAAATACATCTCATACTAAACTCTAAACCTAATTCTCTCTGGCACATTTCTAACTCAAACAACAAAAGTTCACGTCACACCTTTATTCTTCCAAAGAGTAAAAAAAGACCACATCTCTTTCAAATACCAAAACAATTCAAATAAAAATCCTAAAATCGTAAAACTTGTTTTGTTGAGTTTCTTGAACCAAGATCTTCATTTACATTCGCTTGTTGAAGTGTGCAGCCTCATATTTGCAATTTTCGACATTTTTACTGTGAAGAAATAATATTAAGGTTGGTAACTCAGATTTACATAGAGGTTTAGTCACAAATTGGTGATTGTATTTGGGTTTTGGGCATGAACTAGCGTCAAGTGAAATTTTTTTATGAGGTTCGAATATAAAATATGTTGCAACCTATACATGAGGAGGGAGATGGTGCATGTAACACCCCATATTTTTCTATGAATATTAATAGACGAATTAAAAGAATACTTAATTTTAAAAGTGAGAATTAACTAAAACAGAATATACCACTGCGTTCGTATCAAAATTCTGGTTAAGATGGACCCGAAGTTTGCATTAAACGGATAATTTTTGAGAAAGTTATGGACCTTAGAAGTTTGTATACATATAAGAGAAATATATGTGTATATATATATAAATTAGTAAAATAAAAATCAACCTAAAATCCAGGAAAAAAATTCAAAACAGCGAAAGCGGGAAGGCAAAACGCCAAACCGACCTATTTTATGGGTCGGCCTGAGGCCCGTAGGGTCGACCCCAGGGTCAACTCAGGGTGTTTGGAATCGACCCCGTCGGCCTAGAATGATCTGTGACAACATTTTGTGTTTTAGGGCTTATTTATCGCACTGTGGTTGGTTGGGTGACATGTCTCTTTGTTTTAGATGGCTCTGATGACTCCTATGCTAATCTAAAGGCCATGGGTTGCCTAACACATCTATAAATACATATCCAAACTTAAACCCTAATTCTATTATTCACTCTCATGGCGCCTCCATGCCACCAAACTCTTGTCCAAACCTAGCCGCCACTAAAACCTAAATTAAATCAAAAAGTTCTTCATCAACTTAGTGGATTAATCAATATCAAGTTAGAGTTCTTCAATAACAACAAGCGATTCAATTATCTTTTCTAATCCAAATGTTGTAAGTTCAGTTATTTTTAGATTTGAACACCTAAATCTAGTCTTGACATGTAATAAGGTGAAATTGAGACTATGCCTGATTCTAAGTTGTTTTTTTGCTTCTATACTTATTCTCATGATGCTATTATCATCAATTTATCTTGTGGTACATTAGTTTTTCATGTTCATGATGGTGTTCTTATGAAGTCTTTGCCTTCCTGCCTGTGATGATATTTTCATGCCTATTTTCTCTTTGTTCTTATTTTATGCAACCTCTATCTCCCCCTATTTATTTCCTTTTATCGAACCTAGGTTAACTTCGAACCTAGGCTGAAATCGCAAAATACGAACGTTTGGAATACGGGGAATATTGGGTATTGCATATTTGGGTGAGTTTATGGGCATAACATGTTTGGTGGAATTATTGGGCATATTTTGTGATGGATATAGGGTATAATTATTATAATTGCAAGTTTGGGTAAATTGGCATGTAAATCAATATTTGGGCATATGTAAACTAGAATGTAAATTAATAATTGGGCATATGATAATTGGCATGTAAAAATTGGAATTTGGACATAATTAGCAAGTATATAATTCAATTAAATCTAATGGTCGCCTAAGACACGATGTTAGATTTGAGTTGTGATGTAAGGCTGCCCGGAACCGCCCAGCACATACAGCAACTGCAACGACAACAATCTAATGTGAGAGGTCAAAGGCGAAGATTAGATGAGTAATCATGCCTAATACAAGGTTAGAATGAGTTTGTGGTGTAAGACTGCCCGGAACCGCCCGGCACATCCAGCAACCGCAAACAACAAGTCTAATGTGATAGGTTAGCGCATTGAATGCTTGAACCCGAGGTAGGAATGGGTTTGCGTGTAAGACTGCCTGAAACCGCCCAGCACAATCCAGCTACCGCAAATAAGTCCAATGTGAGAGGTTGATGCATTAATAATTAATTAATGCTAAACAAACATGTTAAGTATGGTAGGGTTCGGTTAACATGCAACACTTAACCAATATGACATGACAAGTGGGTGGGTTAAGAAACTCGACTGGATTAATGACACTTAACCAATATAACATGATGAATGGGTGGGTTAAGTAAACTTGACTTGATTGATTGATGACACTTAACCAATATGGGGGGTATACAGATAGACCCTAGGAAAACCCTAGTAGTGGGACCCTTTTCAGTAGTAACCCATATTAGGTATCAACGGGACCCTGAGCTAGGCAGGGTAGGGCACGATTACTGGGCTGATTATATGCGGTCAAAATAGCGGCAGATGGTACGGCAGTGCAGGTTCCAACGGATTACAAGCGTGCACATAATTCTGGCATGGGAAAATTTAGACACTGAGTACCAAGTAGGTATAAAGCTGTGCACTCTAGAACTGTATCGGGTTGCCACCCTAGGAAATGATACACCCTATGGTGGGACCGGCACATGTATCTATAAGTAGGGGCGGGGTTGATACAAACACATGCGGAACGTTATGAGTAGGAGCCGATCAATTAAGATATGTACGGTGGGGACAGGTAAACTGTCAATATGAGGTGGGACCCTCATCATGAGATATGTACCTATAAAACTATCATGTGGGAAATGGGGATAACTTATCTTGTTTTGTAACAAATGGCATTAGTTGAACACTAGTTAGGTGGTGCAGAGAAATTAGGAATCAGTACGATACCTTATCATGTTCTAGTCGTATCTTATGCTTATCCCGTTATCTTGCGATGCTTATTATCATGGTTATGTCTTGTATCCAGTTTATTCATGCATGATACGTTTACCTATTTACATGTTGAAAGTCACTGGACTTACCAGGCTTTATGTCTGACTTTTTTTTTTGTTTCTCCTTCTTTCTTTCGTTCCCTCCCCCCCCCCCCCACCCCAGGTCCACAGGGAGGGACTACCACCGCTTAGTTCAAATTCTTTTCAAGCTCGAAGATTGTGATGTATTGCTTTGGACTCTTTGCTTTACTGCTATGGATGGATACTACTTAATTGGGGAATAATGTTATGTTATTTTGTATTATGCTTCTTTTGAGAAACAAGACAGATATTTGATGTAATGGGTTTTGATGTTTTGGTGTTGATGTTTGAAACAACCCTTATGAAAGTTTATCCTATTACGCTACTATGGAATAAAAGTTCTAATTATTTTCCACTGCTTAAATTTGTCTGTTTTGTAATTTATTGTTTAATACTCTTATGACCCCCACTAAAGTTAATGCATTCTCTTTGTGAGTGACCTTAATGGAGGTGGGGTGTTACAGTGCATTTTTCTTGGTGAGGTCGAGTTCAATGAGATGGTGATGGAGTGGGAGAGATCGTGAAGAGAAGTTATATGGATTCGTCCGTTCATTTTTTCTATAAGAGAATAAGGAGATGTGGAGGAGAGAAGTGGACGGGTTTCAGGACATGGATGGGTTCGGCCTTTTTCTTGTTGTAACGTTAAAGAAGTAAGAGTGGGAAGGAGACGAATAGGTGTCGTGTCATATATCATTATTGTTATATTTCAATTTAAATTCAAATTCTTATATATTGTAACGCGTATAACTTTCTCATACAAACTCAAATTGATGCATGGTTTGTTCCATTGGATTCACATTAAAATTTCAAACAATATGGGGTTGGTTTGTTTGGAATTGAAGACAGTTAAATTTTGGGACTATGTTTGGATTTCAAAAGCATTCGAAATCAAATGTGAGTGATTAAATCCGCTCACACTTAACAAAAAATTTGATTGTTAGTTAGATAAAAATCATATTATGGTATGATTGTATTGATGGATCTTTTATAGTTTAAAGTATGTTGTCATGTTGATTTTACATCAATAGAATAATTTAATTTAACTATTAATTTAAATTATACAATCAGGTTAAATTTGAAATTTAATTACTAGTTTAAACCTGACACTTGATGACTAGTAAACTTATTTTATATTGAACTATTTGGACAGACTGATTTTTATGGAAGCCTTGAATTTTTCATGTTTGATATATCGATGTTTAATTGTGTGATTCATCCTATTATTCATCTTATTTATGCATGACTGTTTTTTGTGTCGATTAGTCCCAAACATTTACCCTAGATGTTACGGGCATCAAATAAACCCGAGATTAATCTTTGAAATGAATTAACAACAAAGGTTGAAATGATAAATACCTATGACCCCTGATTTGGATTGAAATGGTATATATCCATTCCTGAAATACCAAAATTAAAATATTACTTAGCCATATGATAGAAAATTATATACGGACACCGATTGGTTAAACAAAAATTTGTTTAAAACTTTAAAGTTTGAAACAATGTTTTAAAGACAAAATAAATGATGTTTATAAATTGATTTCCTTTAAATTTGAAGTTTCGAACTTAAAATTTAAAGGAATTTATTTAATGTTATGAACTGAAGCTAAAATTTGAAATTTTATATGAATTGAATCTATTGAAATTGAATTGTTTTAAAATTTAAATTATATATCCATCTTTGAAATATGCTTTAGATTAACCTAATTTAAAGTGACGTTTGAATTGGGAACTCGAGATTGTTATAAATTGAAAGAATTCAAAATGAGAATTCAAATGGAAACTTGAAATATGTGAATTGAATTGTCTGAATTGAATCAAAATTCAAATGGAAGTGGATTCGAACTAAAATTTAAATTTTAGTCGATTTGATTTGAAATTTGAATGTACCTCAAGTTTATTGAAAAGTGGGAAGAAACAATTCTTATCAAATTAGTTACTTTAATCCATTATATAAATTTTTTTGCTAAATAATTATTCTACTTTATTAACTTGCATAAATTGTTTAAATTGGAATTGTTTCAAGATTCAAAGTTTGGTTTTATTTAAGGATTTAATATGAAAGCATATTCTGTCTTAGATACGAAATGATTTTAAAGGAAATCCGATATTGTAATATGAAGCATGAACCCCTTTGAAATGTAAATAACCAATCGTTGTGAAAAATGTAAACGTTTGGTTATTAGAGGGACCAGGATCAGATATTGTCGTACTTTCTGCCAATACCGAAAACCATTTTAACAACTGTGTATGTGGCGGAGAATCCAGAATGAAGTAGGTTGGTTTGGCGAATGCTATTAGAATGAAGTAAGAGAACTATAGTGGAAAGCCTTGACCTTCGGGTCATAATTAAAATGACAAAAACATGAGTTATACCATGACTAAGTGAGGTTAGCTACACCTATCGACAATGCTTTTTTCCTTTATTACTATAGTTCCTCAGTTGATTTGATTTGATTTGATGCACATTTTTGATTTGGGAGTGTTATCCTGAGGTGGGCGGTAGTTGCAGCTATGCGTTACCACCAGTCTAGACGTGCAACTAGTAGATTTCCCCCCTGAGTATTTAACTTGGGTGTCTTATCATATTAGCCTAATCGAGCCTCATAAGACTTTGATTTGTACTGTACCTATGAAGTGCCCTTTGATAGCCACTAGTTTACGGTGGACTTTACGTATTCATATAGATTAAGGTACTGTAAACAGTGTAAGGATAATAATGCTAATCCCTCTTACACTATTCTCAGTAGTACATTTCCTGTAGACACTTTTATAATAACATATTATATTATGTAGTATCATGTTTAATGGATCCTTAGGAGATGAAAATTCTTGTAACATCTCTTAAGTTACTGCACTCACCAACAAATTGGATAGGAGGTGTGAATTACCGCAAGCATCTCTAATCCTGTGACACTCGTATTATTACATGATTTTGATTTGACTGATATGAGAATATTTTAGCTCCGATCCGAGTATTTTTTTTCTTTTCGTTTGTTCTCGGGCCAGCCCGAGTATTCCAGTTATCGAAGACATCATTATTGAAAATGAAGATGAAGCCCGACAGACGTACTTATTAGTATTATTCCGCTGCATTTATTGTTATGTTTGTGAAAGTTAACTCTGATAATTGTTGTAAAGTATATGTTATAACAATTTCATGAACAGTTGTTTATTTATTTACTATATTTTGTCCTTATGCTGCAAGATTCTGTGATTGTTTTCCTTCTTTTTCTTATTTTACTCCAATAACTATCCACATTCTAGGTTTGTTTGGGTTGACATGTATGGATTATTGTCGGCTTGAACGGCCAAAAATGTAGGTCGTTACACAATGATTTTTCAAAAAATACTCATGTTTTCAGAAACTATCTTCAAGATGATTTCAAAAATAATCATCAAATCCCTTTACAAAATGTTTTCAAATATTCTTTGTCTTCAAATAGTCCTTTAAAAGATTTTTCAAAAAGAATTTTTTACTAATTATACTTTGAAATACTTAGACATTTAGTATTCTATTTTGATTTCACTACTTAAAAAAACTGATTTTATAATACTTACTTTAATACTTGTACTTTGATTTTCACTTTTATACTTTTTATATAATTAGTTTTATAAATAAATATATTTTATACATATATTTATATTATATTTTAGATTATGATTTTTCTTATGACTTTTACTAAATTAAACTTATGATTTTGATTTTAAATTTCATAATTACGATTTAATACTGTTTTGTTTTAAAATTATATTCTAATGTTCCTATATTTGATTAAATATAGTTTAATTTACTTTTAGTCACATTATTTTAAAATATTTTAATAAATTATCTTAGGTATTACTATGCTTAAAGTATACATTTATTATGCTTAGATATGTTTACAAAGATTAAAATATTATATATATATATATATATATATATATATATATATGTTTAGATTATCAAAACAATTTCAAAATAAACAAATTTTTCATTTTCACTCGAACATGTCGACATAAGGTCTCCAGATATGGCAAACCAAAAAATTTCAAAATTAAAATATGAAAGGAAGTGTCTTTTCGTGATATGTTTTTTTTTTCTAACAGCCATATGTCTTCCCATCTTTAGTAACCCTTCTTTCAGAAATGTGATTAACTAACTTCTTCCATATTTCTTCACTCCTCTCTTGAAATTTTAATTTATGTAACCATATTCGATCAATTTATCAATTGAATTAGGTTATTTCTTTTCTAATTTGATTCTATGTCAAACCCTCTTCATTTCTACCAAGATTATAGTGGAACCAAGAATAATAGGAACATCTGTAACCAATATCGAAAGATCCAAGTCCGTAACCATTGTACAAACAACTCAAAAACAATTACGAGTCTTACTAGGTAACCTTGAATCTAGTTGGATTTGAATGTATATGTCTAAAGCAATTGGGAGTAAGTTATTTGCCCAGAAATCAAGTTAGTGAGGATATGTGGCCTGCAAATCAAATTGACATGCCCGAAACTCGGTATTTCGATGTGTATCTTCTTATGGCTTTGAAATCAGAGAGTGTAATTAATTTGTTGATATTAATAAAAACCGTATGAAGTGCAAAATTGGATGTAGGATAACTTCAAACCAATATAAAAATTCCTTGTGCGTTCTCCCCTTTACTTCCTTTTATTTTTATTGCATTTTTACTTACTAATTTGATTTTGTGATCATTCTGTACATATACTCATAATTATAATTGAAGAGATTTCTAAAAGGTTTGCAAATTTATGAAAGCACTATTCATCCTCTTCTGGTGTCAATCTAACCTTAAGATCCTTAATCCACATCACTTGTAGTATTATCTCATCCAATCTCCGCCAGTTATAACAACCCTAGCTACTTGTGTTCGGTTAATACCACCATGTTTCCATACGTTGTAACATCGGCAGTGATCGAAGACATGCACGGTATTGTTATTATCTTTATTAATAATTCTCTTGGAAACACATTTTTGGTCCGACCGTGAAGTACCAAAATTACCCTCTTTGTATTCAAATTTTAAATGCGCAATCAACGTGCGCGTTAATAATTCTACTAACATTATTTTTTACGTTTGTTTCTATACTCATTTTAATTAAATCTTCTGCCATTTTTAACGCACAATTTATTTCAATTTCAAACGTGTACCATCAATATGCGCATATCCAATTTAAAATAGAACGTTGCTTAATTAGCATAATCAAACTCCCTTTTATTTCTTAAATTCATACTATTTATGATGCACATTATTTCTCTAACTTGTACCTATGCATTTTCATTTTCATTTTATCAACATGTATATTTACGTCAACCTTCAAAAATTTGATATTATTCTCATCAATTCTGTTTTATTATCTTCCTTTTTTAGTATACTGAAATTATCCTCTCCGTATTTATTTCTTTTTTTTATAAATCTTTACTATTTATTCTTTCTGTTTTTTGATGCGCATTCAAATTTTAAATGCATAATCAATGTGCACATTAATAATTCTATTAACATTATTTTTTACGTTTGTTACTATACTCATTTTAATTAAATCTTCTGCCATTTTTAACATATAATTTATTTCAATTTCAAATGTGTACTATATCTTAGCCTTGCATGTAGGAATGCGCTTGGGTTAAAATACCTTTTTTTTCTAGATATTTCCAATGCATCAGTATAAATACGCATGTCCCTTATCAATTGTTACTTCATTTTATTTTATCATTCACTAAAAGCTTATTTGGTTGCTTCATTCTGAGGCAATAAGGTATGAGATATGTTTTTCCTTTTCTTTTGTAATATGATTTCTAAATGATACAATTTGTTACACATTTACATAATTAACACCGACTTTACCATTGTTATATTTAATACATGCATTTGCATTATTAGTAACTTGCAAGTCACAACATTATAGAACTCACGTATGATTACTTTACATTAATTTACGTGTGCAACAAGCCCACCAATGTGTAACTACAACAAAAACATAAAACGTTGAAGGAAGATGATCTATTTTCATATCATTCCCGGGGAAGGAAAAAAAACTTCTGTCAGGCTGTCAGACAGTAATATCTATATTTAAAAAACATCCATTTTTTACTAACCAATATTCAACTTTTAATAACACCAAAAAGTATTTAAGAAAACATAGGTACTAACCTTCTGTAAATTAATATAAATGTTACTATTTTGTTTTAACTTAGATATGTGAAATGAATTGAATAATGGTGATGTATGCAGGTCTTTAAAGGCTAATGATATTCTAAAGAGAGTATATGGAAGTGTTGTGCTTGGTAAATGGAGAAAGTGGGAAACTTTATTGGGTAGAATACTGATACATAAGCACAAGCTTGGCTAACATTCTCTGCCATATACAGACATAGATCTCTATGTTAATATTGTATGCTCATGCATAACAAATGTGTCGTTTTCTCTTCTTTTGTTTAGGTGGATCACTCTATAGTGGAGAGCTTTACATAAGAAGGAAGGAAATACGTCACATGCATGTGTATCCAACAAGGAAAATAAATAATGCTTTTTGAATCTTCTTGATTAGCAATGCAACTAATTCAGATCTATAGGTTAGTAGTCTGAATATTTAACAGATGAATTTTACAACTTTGCTTCCATACCGAAAATGGAAATCATAAAATGTATTCAGATTTAGCACAGTTGCACCTTCTGTAATTTAGTTTATACAAAACAATATTTATCACATGCAATTAACCGCTCTACATATGTTTGCTCTTTCTTAACTTTCTGGGCATTTTTCTTAATATTAAGACAAAACGGTGGAATAGCATTAAGAAGAAATACTTCCGAATTTATTTATATTTTCTTTTAACTCTTTTTATATTTTTAAGTTCTATATAATATTTGTAAAATACACAAAATTTGACAAAAAGCGCATGCCGTCATCACGCGTGGAGCGCGTGCGATCACCACGCGCGGAGCGCGTGCTGTCACCATGCGCGGAGCACGTGCCGTGACGCTCGTAACCAATAATCGTTTAAGAGGAAGTGCTATTGGCGGCAACCCCTACTAACACTGGTCATCAACTACAATGTTATCATCATCATCATAGCACTTCTCAATCCATCATGGCTAGTTATAATAACACTATTGCGTTGGTCCAGTTACTGCCGCTATGGCTTTCAATCGTATGTTTTTTCACCACCTAATACAACAATAATGTTTTCTAATGATGGATGCCATCCCATTTTGAAAAATTAGTATTTCATATCTTGACATATTGGTATATTAGTTAATTAGTTTCTTTGCTTTATTTTACTATTTTTTGTAAACAACTTGGTCTTTCTTGCATTTCAATAAACAAGTAATAATCATATAACATTATGTGTAAGATCGTTATTTTTATAAATGTCATTTATTAATACCTAATTTTAACATGCATGTGCATTGCATACATACATACATACATACATACATACATATATATATATATATATATATATACATACATACAGAATGGCAGCACTCTTCGTTTCAATCATTCGATTTTTTCTCAATTTCATCTTCTTATATGAACACAATAAACTCAACAATCATTGGAGTCTAAACAATAATGACAAACTATGAAAATATGCATGCGTGTCTATATTTAGCCTAATAAATATGTCAAGAATGCTCATCGTTTGAACTCCTATACTTTGTGCAACATACATCACTATGTTTTTTTTAATGACAACTGCTAGTTAAAAACTCTGTTGTGCAATTTGAAGTTATACCAAACACTAAGGTGACATTTGGTTTAAACTAGTTTTGAGTTTCAAATGTTAATTAAAAATATGATAGGCGTGGAGGGACGACGAATATGTTGGAAGGAAGAAGAGGGAGAACCATGATAGGAATGAAGCAGTGATTGAATGATGAATTGTATCGCGTGCTTCTCTTATATGCTAAAACGTGGAAAATAAATAAATTTTATTTATCATTTTATATGTCAACAATTTTTTTTTAAATTGTTGTTTTTTATAATATACATGTGTCGTACGCATTTTTGTGTATACGAAAACTAAAAACTAAATAGATTAAATCAAACACTACCTAACGGTTTGAAAATTGTGCATGTGATTGTCCATGACCAATACATGAAGTTAGATCAGTAGCCATATTACAGTGCTAAAGCTTGGTTTTAAGATTTGAGAGCGATAAAAGTGCATAGTTTTTAGCTTAAGGTGGTAGAACATATTTTACAAACGAAATTTCGATAACTAAACACATATGTTGGATTAGAATAAACAAGTGTGTTGGGCAGGTTATAATCATCGGGTCTGATACTTTTTTAAGTGAAAAGTAGGGCTGTAAATGTTGTACGAATGTCCAATGTCCGTTCGTGTCCATTACCGAAATACGTCCGTCCGAGTCCGTTTGATTTTCATTTAGAACACAAGTTGACAACAAAATTTTCTTGAGAAAAAAGTCGCGTCCAGTCCGTGCTCGTTCGAATTTCTTGTAATTCGATATATAATTGAGAGAAAATTTAATAATAAGTAATAAAATTTGATATAAATATGCATATCCGACCGGATCTGTTCGTATTCGTGTCTGAAAAACGCTTGTTTGTGACCGACCTATCGCATTTACGATATGAGCTTAAAAAAAATGTACGAGAAAATTTTCATGCGGTCCATATCAGATCCGGTTTTATATAGAATAGAAATTGAACAACTTTCATCCGATACGGTCCGACTGATTTAACCCCCTATGACAAGTAATTAATGAGTCGCCGAACAAATTTACCTAAACGAGCAACCAATGATCGTTAATAAACCCAACCCTACAAGTATGCAAAAACTAGAGTGATACTGCAATTATAGTACCAAGGAAGAGTTTTAAATGTATCCACCCAAACAATTCCGAAATCAAATCTCCTGTACCCAAAATTCTATTTCCCCAGCCAATCAGGACCCCCTGATTTTCATCTTTTTGCAATTAAGCTATTTTTCTTATTGACTTAATTGCAAAAAGTGAAAATTAGGATGTCCTAATTGGTTGGATACAAGGGAATACGAGATTTTGAGTACAGAGGATTTGCTCTCGACAATTCCAACACTTACCATATTTTATGTTGCATGAAAGAACAACATTAGAAATCCTTATTTCTAGTCGGATCACTAAAGGCATGGAAGGACAACTCCAAAGAACAATTAATGCCCACTTGGAAGAACAAACAATTTTGTCTGAAAATTTTATGAAACAACGTAACAAAATGTAAAACATTTTTTGTGTGTGTGTGTTTTCTCTAGAGCAGCCCTATATACATATTCATAGACATATAAACAAATATTTGTCTTGTTAATAGTCTGAATAGAAAACCAATGTTTTAATCTGATCGAAAAGCTCTAAAAACACCTTTACATGCAAACAACAGGTCATGAGGTGAAGTCTCTAAAAGCAAAAATTAACATCTATTTCCGAATGATAACTTTAGAACGTAAATACATTAAAATTTTGAAACTTTGATCTCATTAATATATATATATACCTTTTACTTTTTAGTTTTTAGTTTATTTTTATCAAAATTGTGCAGAAATTTGTAAGAGTTTTTTATGTGCAATATGCCTTAATTTATCTTTTTTAGATGTGTTTGTCAAATTAGTTGTCTTATGACAGAATATATACACATCTACCTATGCACTGTTTTTTTCAAACCGTATATGATACATGCGGAACACCTGAATATCAATGTCATACATCAAGAATTCTTCAAATTGACCAGAAAGTTCAAAATGTTGAACAGTAAAATTTTGTGTGGTTTACAGCAAATACGGTCTGTTATGTGTGAAACCAATAAGGAAAATTCTATTCTCACCCCATTAATTTTTTTTCTCACCCCGTAAGTTTAAAAAACAAACAAACACCCCACATTTTTCCTTTGTCACCCCACTATCTTCCACTCTTACCTTTGTTCAGAAAATTAAACACGCTGTAAACAGCATCTTCCTCCTCAGCAGTCCTCACCGTAAAGTGATTAATTTGCATGGAACCAAGGTATAACGCTATTTGCACAACTGGTTAGCATACATACCTCGTTCCCTGTTCTGAAGCATATGAAGGTTGTCCAATTGCAATGACCCTGAAACGATGTTATCATTAAACTATAGGGAATTATGAGCGTGGGTTCTTCAAGTACCATGTTATTTTGCATCGAAGTTTCTAACGTATTATTGTTTGGCTTATAGGCGGTAACTAGGAAAATGGTATTTTGAAAAGAACCACGTTACTGTAAGAATAGAATGTAAATTTAAAATTTACTCATCCTTGACATGTGTTCGTCCACTTAACCGAAGCCATTCTTTCTGCTTCCCTTTAAAGTACCATGCTATGCTATATGGGGTAAAGTTGTCATTTAAATTTAAAATATTTTAATGGGGTGGGAAAGGAAATTAATGGGGTGGGAATAGAATTTGCCAACCAATAATTTCATATTTGTTATATGGACCACATAATGAGAATTATACAATTTATGTGCGTCTTATGTTTGTTCCTACGTGACCATTACACCATTTGTCATGTGGACCAAGTGGGAGAATGTAAGAAATTATATACTTTTCATTATACGGTCCATATATGAAATTATTGATTTCATAAGCATAAGATGGCAATAAATAAATATCCTTATTCAATATAAGCATTGGGACCCCTGGAGTAACTTATTTTGTTGGTGGTTCATGTTGATGAAATTGGAAGCAGTATTGTGAGGAAGTGGGTGGCTATTAAAAATAATTTTCTGGAGACTCGTGCTTAGGATTCTCAAACAAGTAACTGGAACTGTCAGCTATTTGGTAAGATAAATTTGTACTCTTTTTCTTATTGCTCTGTAAGAGCATCCCAACAGGGGGGGTTGCTCGTGGTCAATTCGAGGGGGTGGACACGAGCAACCCCCCCAACGCGGCCAAGGGTTAAAACCCTCGGTCGGTGTTGGGGAAACCGGTGATTATTCACCGGTTTACCCTCCACCGGTTAAGGGTTTTAACCCTTAACCGCGTGTCGGGTCCCCCTCCCCTATTTGTTTGCACCCGTATTGATTTGCTCTCAAACCCTTCGCAGCCGCCACTCCTTCCTTCCTTCATCCTCCGCCGAAAGCTCCAGTCCTCTAAAAAAAACAATGAGAAGATTGGGTAAACCTATTTTTGGTTCTGGAAGTCGTAATGCCTCCAACAACAATGCATAAGCGGAGAATGAACCGGTTGAAGACTCTAGTCCTTCCAACGCTCGTCGTTCAAAATCCGTTTGGAGAAGACGGGTTGCTAACGCCGGTGTTTATGCTGCATTGGATCCACACATCGATGTTAATTTGTCTGCAGAGAAAAAGTTGGCTGATTTTCGCGAACTGCCTGAAGGGGAAAGACACCTTACCGATAACTTGAAGTCGTATTTTAAGGTATAACTTCTTAAACTGGTTAGTGTACTAGTCAGTATTTGATCAAGAAGTGTGTCGTACAGACATTAGTTATTTTTTTGTATGTTTTAGGCTCGTACTGATCGTACACGAGGATCGTGGGTTAGTATCATCCGTTTGTATACGACGATTCGTGCGTATGACACAGACAGAATTATTGCAGGATATCTTAGAAGTATTGGTTTTGGAGATTTCTTGAGTACGTAATTTTGATGAGCCCACTTACATATTACGTATGTTAGAAAATGAAATATATTTTCTTGATTTTAATATTTTTAATTTGCATCCTTAGGTATTGAAAACCTGTACAATAATGATGTTCAATTATGTGGTGCTTTAGTCATGTGTTGGTGGAAAACGACACATACATTTCACTTTAGTTTTGGAGAGATGGGTATTACGCCACTGGATTTTACCATGCTTACTGGCATACCAATTGGTCAGGGTGCCACTTTACCATATGATGAGCTATATCAACAGTATGATTTATTGGCTAGTATATTTCCACATTTGAACTTACGAGGGGGAGGCTTAACAAACAATCATCATATCAGAACCTCTTTCATGAAGCAAGCCGTAATGGACTTAGTGGAACGTCAGCCTGCAGATCACCACTTAGAGATTCTTAGATTGTTTGTATTATATATAATGGGTAATTTATTCTTCACAAATTCATCAAATACATTGCCATGTGGATATGTAGCTGTTGTTGCGGGCATGTCGTTCGACAGTACTCCTATTTCATATGACTGGGGTACGCCAAATTTAGCTCATTTGTATAGGGGTTTGGACCAGCAGTGCACTATTAGGACTCGTGGGTCGTCGATTACAGGTTTTTGGGAGGTTCTGCAGTATTGGTATTTTGAGTACTTTCATAACATGACATTTCCGATATTGGATCCTACACTATCACTTTTCTACCCTCGTGCGAAAGCTTGGTCGCCCGATAACCGGCGGGTTGTACCAGGAGGTGATTGCCGTCATGTATTTGCAGTGGCTCGTACTCAGATAGAGATGAGGACAACACGAGAGTTAGTTCTGTGGCGTCCTTTTGTCGATCCCCCGTTCTTGCTAGGCCCAGCACAACAGCACGCTTTATTTCTGTCTGGTAGACGATTTCCTCTGGTATCGTCCCCACCTGGTTTAGGATGTTACTGGTACTTGGGGGAGCGTTGTTGGCGACAGTTACGCGATGTCGACGTTGTTCCCGATGATCCCCACCCTGATACATGTCATTTACGGGTCTATTCCAGTGCTGATTTACAGCAGTATGCCGGTGACTGGTGGCCAGCTGGTAGATTTATCATTACCGGTAGAGATTACATTAATTTTTGGGGATCTTTTTATGAGCCTACTAATATGGCAACGTTTGTACATGCTGCCGGAGTTGATTTTGTTTGTCCTTCCGCCTACACTCCTTTTGGTGATCCATGTGTTTTACGCGATATGTCTCAGAGTACCCTTACTATGTATAGGCCTCCTCAGCCCCCTCAGCCTCCTCGTCATCAGCCTCCTTAGCCCCCTCAGCCTCCTCGTCAACACCCTCCTCAGCCACCTTACTCGACTACGCCGACGAGTTATGGTTGGACCGTGGGCATTCCTGGGACATCTGGTCCAGACACGTGTGTTGATATTTCACGGCCTACTGTCACACAGTTTCCAGATCCCGCTGTTCTTCCCTACGAGGAACTATATCGTATGCATGTTGGTCTTCGAGATACAATGTATAGAGAGCATAAGCGCGCAGTTGATGAGTTGACGGCTCGCATTACCGAGCCAACTGCTGCGGATGACGAGCGATATCATCCTGTACAACGAGTAGATGACGATGATGACGATGACCATGGCTATAGTGGAGAAGCAACACCTCTTGCGGATGATTCGTGGATATTTGGTGATATACCTTAGATTCAGTTTACGTGATATGTTAGTATTGCTATATGTACTCGTACGTTATCCTTTAGTGTGTTGTAGTAGTAATTTTATGTAGTATGTGCGATCTTGTTGTTATCTTATTTGTTAGAGTGTGATGGTTGTATTGTAGTTGTATGTGTGTAAAAAGCATCTAGTTTGGGTTTAGTGGTTGTATTGTATTGTTATCTTCATGTCTCTTTCTGTTGTACCTGGTAACTTATCTTGTTATTAAGATTACTCGTATTGTTTATTTTTAATAATAACACAAATAGATCAAACAATAAACTTAAGGATAGAACACCGATACATTCAACAATAAGCGTAAAGATACAAAATCTTGTAAAGATACAACAAGAAACGGTAGTAGATTCAGTACGCAAACACATTAATTGTTACGCTCATTCAAAGCGGTTCGAAGTCGCCTATTCTCTTGCTCTAACTCGTTGGCGTAAGAAATTGCCCTTTGAGGGAAACACTCGTCTATCTACTCAAAATAATTGCATCCGTTAGGCCATAGCGAGCATAAATGGATCCTGCGACCAATATTCTCTCCATATGCTCGGACTACCACCTCTACTGCGTAACCACAGTGGCAACAAATGGGATAGGAGTTAACTTCCTGCTCATTAGGAGCCTGGTTAACTGAAACTCGTCTTACCTCTTGATGACCTACATCTGGTGCAGTCGTAGTACGAGGGACTGTAGACGCTTGTAAGCGTTCTTCAGTTACAGTTTGGACTACTTGATGACCTACCTCTGGAACAGGTGCAACTGGTGTACGAATCGTCATGCGGGTGAACTCCGGGTAGACTTGACGCAATTCCTCATAATGCCGCTCTTGGTACTCAATATTCCAATCAATATCTGTTCTTGGACTTGAAAGAGGACGCTCTGGAAAGTTTTGATCATAGTTCGAATCCATTGACGATGGCCATGACCATGAAGACATTTTTTTATTTTGATGAAAATTTTGGTTCCAGCTAACTACAACGTAGTAACCGTATATATTTATAGGGCCAACATATGGAGTAAACATGAAATGTTGCAATTCCTAATACAGACTTGTCTACTATGGGAATCCGTTTACCATTCAACGTTTTAGGGTTAAATTTGTAAACTTTATCGTTTTAAATTCCAATACTGACTGGTCCATTCGCTGGACAAACGTGATAAAGTGACAGAAAGGTGAAAGTGATACAACCAAACTTTGTAATAAAGTGACATAAAGATAAAGTAACACCAAATTCCAAGTAGAAGGAATCCACCCTATCCACAGAACACTATACACTGTACACTATACACTACACATCAAAGCATATGTCGGCAGTGATATAATTATTGATGTAACTGGACACTATAGGCTTTGAAGATCTATTTACATGGCCCAGTTGTATGCTGTATTAACTCATAAGTAAATTACCACACAATCACAATTTGAGATATGAACAACTGGGTAAACGAAGACCAGGTTTCCATTACTCAACGACCTGGCCCAGTTATATGTCGGAATTTCTGTTCGTGTGTTTAGTTGTCTTAGTTTCTATGACTGTGGTTTGGTCGTACACTTCTAAGTTGTTGTTGTTGTAGAAGTTTGTCTGAATGTTGTTCTAGTTTGTAAAACTGTTGTTGTTGTACGCTTGTAAGATTCATTGTTGTTGTGCGTTTAATTTGTTGTCCCTATGTTCAGTTGTAGTAGAAGGCAACCGTTGATTGTAAAAATAAATGCCAAAATTTATTGTGATGTTAACTGTTAGCTGCATTAAGAAGTCCTTTCCCACATAAATGACAACAGTATACGAAATTACTATTCACTGCCTACAGTTCTTGTGATGTGAGTAGTCCACCTTGTTGAACAGTTGCTATAGGCGGTACATTATCCTTATAAGTAATGCATACTTGATAATCCTTCCTATTCCTTTTATATCTTCAAGCATCACCGTTCCAGACTGAAGTGAGAACTCTATTTCCTTCTTTGTTGAAAGGTAATATTCGTTATCAGCAATACTTCATACTTCTAGTTAATCCAGTTATTTTACTGATGCATAGGTTACATGGACGATTCCGAAATAAGTGATGAACATATGGGAGGGATTTTTGATGAGTACGAAAGAAACCTACTCAACGATAGTGGAGTTGGAGTAGTTCAAGATACACAAATCGAAGAGGTGCCTGGACCGAATCAACATCGAGCGATTACAGCTCCACGTCCATCTCCACTAAATCAACGACCAAGTGATAGTGTTCAAACAACGAATTCTGCAACTCGAGAATTTTCTTCCAAGGATTTGCTTGCCCTTGTAAAAGTCAAAATTGACATTGAAAAAAGAGATGAGCTACTAATGCAAGGTGGAGGGGGTTTAACATATGAAGAAAGATGGACACTGATCACGCGGCTGTACAACAACCATCGTTCCCGGCCGACTAGACGAACATCAGTTGAACTCCAAATAGGTAATCGTCGTTTTGCAGACGCTTGTGATCGGTACACAAAGATTATCGAAACTGTTGAATACGAAAACATTTTTAAAACAAACCCAGCAACATATGATTCTCGTTACCTTTTCGTGTACGGTGAGGAATTCGTTGGCTACAAAGCGTATAAACTCACCAACAGTTGGTTGACTCGCTATGAAACGGAGTAGTCTTATGGTATTATGATTTTAATGTTGTTTGAATGTATGTTTAATTTGATGTGTGTACGTAGAATCTGGATTTATATGTAATCCTTGTTATGTCAACGTGATATTTAACTATTTTGCATTTCTATTTAACTAATTTGCATTTCTATTTATATGTAATCCTTGTTATGTCAAATTCCAATAAAGACTGGTCTAAGCTGTGGAGAAACGTGATAAAGTGACATAAAAGAGATGTGAATCCACACTATACACTATACACCCACTATGACAGTGAAACAACATAACTTTGCAGTACAGTGACTTAAAGATAAAGTAACGCCATCATTTATGCTATAGGAATCCACACCATACACTATACACTGGCATATAAAACAAATCAATGTTTCGTCTCCTAGTTAACATTTTTACTTTATCCACCATCCTTCGTAGTCCCCCTACCTTCAACACTTCTTCTTCACCCGTGACTTGTTCAAACATAAACATATTAGCCAAAATTCCTACACTTTTAACAACTTAATTATGTCATGTGCTGGGACCCGGGGTTTGCTTTATAATAACTGTAATGTTGTTCTTCCAACTCATCCAATTATCATTGTTTAGAAATCATCATTCACACCATGAATGATTTAAAGCGATTATGGTGCTTCACAAATTCCTCATCATCTTCGTCTTCTGGTTCAGATGAAGTCGAAGAACAGTACAACAAACAATGGCTAACGTACCAACGAGAAACTTTAAACGCGATGCAACGTGATATAGCAGAGAGCTCCAAATCAACCCAAGGAGGCAGCCAAGTGGGTAGAAGAGATATACGCTACGGACGTGACTATCCAGGGGGGCACAATCAGTTGATGAAGGACTACTTTGTGCCAAACCCAGTATATGGCGATGTTTACTTTCGTTGTAGATTTCGTATGTCGTGGACAGTGTTCGATAGAGTCCTCAACAAGGTTTCTGAGTCCAATGTATTTTTTACTCACCGAAGAAATGCTATCAAAGAACTAGGAATTTCACCTCTACAAAAAGTAACAGCGGCACTGCGTATGATTTCATATGGAAGTTCAGCTGATTCGTTAGATGATAAGTTACGAATTAGTGAATCAACGACAATTCTATGCTTGAAAGAGTTCTGCAAAACAGTTGTTCATGTATTCGGTGAAGAGTATCTACAATCCCCCACTGCATGCGACGTCGAACGATTGTTGAAAATGGGAGATCAAAGTGGTTTCCCGGGTATGCTGGGCAGCTTAGATTGTATGCATTGGATGTGGAAAAACTGTCCAGTTGCACTACAAGGCCAATACAGAGGCCACACAAAAAAGGCAACGTTGGTGTTAGAAGCGGTCGCTTCTTTCGATTTGTACATATGGCACACATTTTTTGGTGTTCCTGGATCATTAAACGATATTAACGTTCTTCGTCAATCATACTTGTTTAATGATTTGTACAACGATCTGTCACCGCCGTGCAACTATAAAATTGGTGATACAGACCATTCAGTGGGTTATTATTTGGTTGATGGTATATACCCGAAATGGAAGACACTGGTGCAGGCATTTAAAAAGCCGAACAATGCCAAAGAGGCGAAATTTACGCAACAACAAGAGAGTCTGAGAAAGGACGTAGAACGAGCATTTGGAGTTCTACAGGGACGGTTTCATATTTTAAGAAATGAGGTGTACTATCATGAACAAGCAGTTATATCAGATATCATGTGCTGTTGTATTATACTACATAATATGATAGTTGAAGAAGAAAGGGGAGGATTTGAACCACAACTTAAAAACTACCCGGATATAGCAGTGGCGTTTAGAAGTAAGTCGTACAAGGACCCGAATACTTTTGCCGAGTACTTGCAGCGTATCCAGGACATTAGAGATCCCCAAGCACATCTACAATTAAGGGACGAATTAGTCGAACACTATTGGGAGCATGCCGGCAATCATTAGGAAGTGGTGAACTCTATCTGGATGTTTAAGTTAAATTACGTTCGTTGTTTAGTTATATGTTTTTCTTAATGCTTTAATGTACCTTTGCTTGCTACAGTGATGAAATATTACATTAATGTTCTAGTGTTACAAGTTCATGCTTGCAAGATTGCTAGTGACAATTAAAAAAGGAAATTCACACACATTTAATAATCTTTTACTCCTACAACATTGGTGCTTAGTAATTAAAAACTACATAACGACATAGTAACAAACAACTACAAGGAAACGATCAAAACATAAATACGTCCTATCCCATGCATCTTCTGCGGCACGCTTCTAGTTCTTGCTCCAGTAACAATCGTTGCATCGGATTTAATGTATCCATATTGACAGTCATTAGTGCCCTATCATCAATTCGTTCGAGGCGAGCTAATTCACGCTCCCTAACATCCAGGTCACGCTTTCTTGATATTTGAAGTTCTTCGTGTCTACGCTGCTTCTCCTTGGATCTCTCATCTCTCTTAGCTTCCCTCGCTTCCGCCAAAAGTCGGTTTGATTCTTCTGAAGCTACCATTTGATTGTGTATTTGTTCGTAGTATGAACTGTAATCTGGAACGGTTTTTTCTTACCTTTGTATTTACCAGGAGGCCTACCACCAGAACTTGTAGAAAAATGGTTGTTTTCTTGAGGATCTGGACTTCCCGGGCTTGATTCCGCCATTGGCCTTCTTGGCATAAATCGCGCTGCAGAATGTTCTTGGCGTATAGTGCTCCATTTTTCCTCTCTAGATAAGATGGCGTAGCAATTATGCAAATTGAATGGTTGATTTTTGTGCTCTGCCATATAAACTTCATTCGCACTCTTTAGCTGTATGTGTTGACGAAACGTAAGGTGGTAATATTATATAGTAAAACATATTAACCATTATTTAAGTAATCAAGATTTACCAAGTCCGTCCCGTTGACACCGCTTTGCTGTCTACTTAGTAGTCTAGCCATAATCTGATTCCAACTTTGACAGTTAGCGTTGATTCTCTTCCACGACTGTTTCAAAGAGTCGACTGTTCTCGATGGGTTTTCGGGACTACAGCTGTTAAACAGTCTTGAAACATAACTCCAAAATGAATTATCGGACTGACTAGTCCCTTTAAGATTGTCTTTGGAGCACTCCACCCAACAAAACGCTAGTTCTGCTTGTTCTTCTGGAAACCATTTCACTATTTTGTTTGATCTTCTCATTGGTTTGTTGGGAAAAACATCTGGATTTTCAGTATCATCGACTTCTGTTTCTTCATTTAAGCCACTTTTATCTCCAAACATACAATTCAAATTTCTTGACAGATTTGGAGAAGTTTCAGGCGGGACTAACAGTTGTTGGCTGCTTGGAGAAGCGTAGTGATGCTCACTACAGTTTTGCTGAAAATACGCGTTTTGACTGGATCCAGAATTTTGAGTACAATGATAATGATTGGAGTTTTGCTGGGATTGATAGAAATTCGGGTCCTGTTTCGGATAATTAGAGTTCGGAATATTCGGGAAGTTACCATAACTGGATTGTTGATTCTGCTGGAACGACGGATGGATAGGAAACTGGTTGTTGTCGGATTGATTAGGGTGTTGCTTCTGTGCAGAATTGGAGACACCCTTCTTTTCTTTACCAATGTTTGACATTGCAAATAAGTTGAACAGAAATTGAATAGAGAATAGAGGTGTGTTTTGATGTAGAAATGTTGTGTGTTATATAATGTACAAAGATATGCTGTACGTATAGATTAAAATCAAACGGTAACATAAAACAACGGTCAAAAAACAACGGTCAAAAAACAACGGTAACATAATAAACAACGGCCAAGTTTTTTTAAAAAAATAATAATAATTAAACCGGCATCATACAAGCCTGCTATGGGGGGGGAAATAAATTAATTCCCCCCCCCCACCCCCCCATGGCCGGCTTCATACATGCCGGCCATGCCATAACCGGCTTGGCCCAAGCCGGCTGCGGCCGGTTGCTGGAGCAACCATTTGGTTGCTCCAGCAACCTCCAGGGTTGCCAAAGCAACCCTGGCCCCCCCTTCATCCCACGTTGGGGATCGGTTTTTTTTCAACCGACCCCGCGTTGGGGATGCTCTAAAGGCTTGAAAAGTTGTCCGCTTTGACATTTTTTCTGATTTTTTTTCATGGATTTTTTGATGCTAAATTTTTATATACCTTCGTCATATGATAAAGTTGAATGAAACTTGCATTGTTTCAAAATATCTTTATGATGTTTTCAAGACATATGGTAGATATTTTGGAGTGAATCTCATCTATATTCAGTCAAAAAGTTGATTCACGAGATCTCAGAGTATCTTTAATTATACAATTTCAAGCACTTAAACTGAAAATAAAAGACTCAAATACCCTTATTTGATACTGTAGTTTTGCATTATCTCAAACCACCGAATTCTGGTGCATTCTTTTTCTTCCCTTTTCTTCAACTATTTGTTCTTTCAATCATACATTCCAAAAGGAAATAAACTGAAGTTTTTAATATGTCCGGTTAGCTATGTTGTGCTTTCCTTAGAACCGTCTAAATGTTACGTTCGTAGGTTAGATGTTATTACCATATCTGGTACAACATACCGGGACAAAGTTTTTATTATTAATTGAAAGGTCTTGATCACTACATATAGAAAATATAAAAATAAAATTTTAACTTGAATCTTCATGAAAATACAGACATTTCTTTTTGTTACATAATTCTTACTGACTGCATTTGCTAAATCTGACACTTATATTGATTTTAGAACTAATGGTGGGTGTTAACATGGTGATCTTTAGATATGACAATATTTTTTTGGCCTGTTATAAAACTAATTTGTTTTATTTTTGTGTTAGCGGAACATGCTATATGTAATATCTAATTATTTCCTGTATACTTCCATTTTGTTTGTTGCATTTCACTCAGGCAACGTACTGTTACACCAGTGTTCAGCAAGTTAAATAGATATTTTGTTATAATTTTAATTTTCTACTTAAATAGGAAAGGAGAAACCATACTATTAGGTTTCAGCCACATGTCTCTCATTAACATACTATTAAAAAAAAAACATTTCCTTGTATAATTAACATTATGTTACATCTTTTACTAATACTCATTACATTTCAGTGTATAATTTTGAGAATATGCATTTGTCCAATCGAAATACTAAATATTTAAAACATGCATGAAATTTGACTTCGTTCAAACTATTGTTATATGACCTAAAAGATTCATTGTTTAACTACATATTCTTCATTCTTTTAACCTTACATTATGATTCATTACGGAAAAATAATTGTTTGAACACATGCTGCCTCGATATCAATGCAAATATGTTCCTTTGTAACATACCTGACTCTGACCTTTAAAATATCAACTCTGTGTCTTCTATAAAAAATTTCAGTATAATCCAAAATAACTTAGTTATTTGTAAAAATATTCCATTCATATGCTCAATCCTACCCTCAAATTATTTTGTGCTGCAAGCAACTGTTCAGACAGCTATAATAAAAAAATGCTGAAAATAATCCACCATTGGCTTGCTAAGCTTGAAGTTTTCACCATACATACGAAATGGTCATTCGCATGACAGAATTAACTCGACACTTTTCACCCTGAGCATGTGTATTATACATAACATATAATGATAGCTATTTTGATTTAATGTGTACAAGCACTGAAAATGGCCAAATTCAATGCCACCAACTCCTATAGATTTTTGTTTTGCTTTGCTTAATTTGGATAATGTTTGGAGAAATGAGGTTTTTCTTCTCATGAGAGGAAACAATTAGTAGATTTCTTAGCATAACAGCATCCATCTCTTCTCTAAATTATTTATTCCCCTTTTATTTGTCACAAAAATAACGTTTCTTGCTTAAAATTTACATTTAGTTTTAAGGGTCTGTTTCTTTCATTTGAGAAAAGAGTGGTGGTATGCTGGTAGCCAATTATAATACCACGTTCTCATCTATTTATCTTAAACACTAATGTCATTTGTTCATCGTCCAGCTTACCCTGAACGTCGATTTTTCTTTCTTTGGTCTATCTTGACAATACAAGTTAGGTTACTTCGCTCTAATCAAGGATCTCGACTTCAGGTAAGTATACATTTTTGCCTATTTACTTAACACTTAATAGCTTTCTCTGTACATTAATTACTTTTTATTCCTGCTTAATTATTTTAATACTTAGTTGCATTTGATTTTTTTTTGTTTTATTGCATTAATTTCGACTCTTGTTGCGGACTTTCTTTACCTACAAGATGAAGGAAGGAACTTCGCTAAAGGCGCACTTAAATGTTTTTGATGATTTTCTAATGAAGATGAAGGCGGTAGATTTGAAGATTGAGGAGGAGTAGAAGGCGATGATATTATTATATTCATTGCCTGAGCGTTATACTGGGTTCTCAAACAGTTTGATCTATGGCTGGGATACATTGACACTAAATGATGTCAAGACGAGTCTTCTTAGTGAGGAATTTCGAGATCAAATGAAGGAGCCGAGTGATGGTAGTAGTGGTGCTGGTAATGGTCGAGGTTTATTTGTGGAGAAAGAAAAGTCAGAGAAGAAAGGAAACCGGGAGCGTTCTAAGTCTAAGAAGCCCGGTGGAAGAGGAAAGTCAAAGGAAAGAAATGATAAGTGCAAGAACCTGGTCACTGGAAGAATGATTGTCCAGACAAGGGGAAGAAGGAAGTAGCATCTTCATCAGTTGCGGTGGAGAGAGATGTTAGTGAGGGAGACGTAGATGTTTTGTCCGCAGTAGCATCAGATGTTTCGGGCAGCGATTGGGTGCTTGATTCGGGGGCTTCATATCACATGACGCCTAATAGGAATTGTTTTTCTTTTTTATGTTGAATGAAAGGAAAATCAATTGTTATGGGAAATGGTGCAGTTTGCAAGTCTAAGGGCATTGGATCCGTATAATTCGGATGTTTGACGGAGTGGTTCGTACTCTCACTAATGTGCGCTATGTTCCGAGACTACGGAAGTTACTTATCTCTTTGAGACAGTTGGATTCTTTAGGTTGTAAGATCACCATTGAGAGTGAGCCTGAGAGTTTCGAAGGGTGCACTTGTGGTTATGAAGGTTGCTAAAACTCATGGTATCTATTTGCTTCAAGGAGTGACCGTGGAAGGCGAAACTTGTGTCAGTATTGATAGTTCTCGTGGCTTAGATGCTACACGGTTGTGGCATTTGAGATTGAGTCATGTCTTGGAGAAGAGTTTAGATATTCTTTGTCGAAGAATGATGATTGATGGTGAGAGTTTCAGCAAGTTGGAGTTTTGCGAGGAATGTGTCATGGGGAAGCAAACTAAAGTATCATTCGGTGAAGGAAAACATGATTCAAGAGGGATTCTTGAGTATGTGCACACGGATGTTTGGGGACCAGCGCTTGTAGCTTCTTTGTGAGGAGCAAGATATTATATTTCTTTCATTGATGATTTTTCTCGAAAGGTTTGGGTGTATGTAATGAAGGCCAAGTCGGAGGCATTTGCAAGATTCAAAGAATGGAAGGCTCTTTTTGAGAATGAGAGTGGAAAGACTTTGAAGGTTCCTAGGTCTGATAATGACGGCGAATACGTTTCCGGAGAATTTCTGAATTTTTGCAAGCATCATGGTATTCGGAGGCATTTTACTACACCGGGAGATCCGCAATCTAATGGGGTGGCGGAGAGAATGAACTGGCCTCTACTAGAGAAAGCTCGATGCTTGAGATTGACATCGGGTTTGTCTAAGGGAATTTGGGTCGAAGCTTTGTCAACCTCGGTGCATATTATTAACCGGATTCCGTGATCGGCTATTGATAACAAAATTCCGG
This sequence comes from Allium sativum, assembly GCA_030737875.1. NCBI lineage: Eukaryota > Viridiplantae > Streptophyta > Magnoliopsida > Asparagales > Amaryllidaceae > Allium > Allium sativum. The sequence continues at coordinate 789,496,682 of CM060920.1, read as the reverse complement.
AGGAAGTGTGGAAGGCAAAGAGCATTGACTTGAGTTATCTTCGTGTATTTGGCAGTCCTGTTTATGTGCATGATCCGGGGAATGATATGCTCTCACCTAGAGCTTTCAAAGGGATTTTTCTCGGTTATATGGATGGTGTCAAAGATTATCGAATTTGGAATCCGGAAACAAAGAAGGCTATGGCTTCTCGTCATGTTACTTTTGATGAGTCGGCTATGTACAAGGAGAACGAAGGCTCATCAGATGTTCTGGATTTGGTTCATGGTGAATCAAAAGAGAAGGAAGTTATTCCCACTTTCAGGCCTAGAGAGAGTAGAGTTGTTGGAGGTACTTGCGGGATGAATGCGGTTGATGTTACATCACATAGTCCACATGATTTCTCTAGTAGTGTTGGTGATGTGCACGAGCCTAGAGAAGATTCAATTCAAGGTGGAGCCGAAAGAAGACCGGGCGATGGTATTGCTACTCGGGTTGGTCGTCGTGCTATAAGGCCACCCGAAAGATATTGTGATTGGAACTATCTTAGCTTTTGTGAGAATTTGGACTATGCTCTTCATGTAGTCCAAGATGAGCCGATGAACCTTGATGACGTCATGGATTCGAGTGATAGCTCGAAGTGAATTTGCGCCATGGAGGAAGAGATGCAATCGTTGATGAAGAACTAGACTTGGGAGGTGGTTCTACTTACTCAAAGAAACCATGCTATTGGGTGCAAATGGATATATAAGGTGAATGACGATGGAAGATACAAAGCTAGGCTAGTGGCTAAGAGGTTTGTACAGAGGAAAGGAAAGGAGTATGATGAGATTTTCGCACCGGTTGTGAGGCATACTTCTATTTGGATATTACTTGCATTAGTTGCTATTCACGACTTGGAGTTGGAGCAACTAGATGTGAAAACCGCCTTTTTGCATGAAAACTTGGATGAAGACATCTACATGAAGCAACCAGAAGGGTTTGTTGTAGAAGGTAAGTCAGAACTAGTTTGCAAGTTGAAGAAATCACTATATGGTTTGAAGCAATCACCCAGGCAATGGTACAAGAGATTTGATCATTTCATGCTTGAAAGTGGCTTCCATCGAAGCATCAAGGATGCTTGCGTTTACTTCAAGAGGTTAGGAAATGATTGTTGGGTGTATTTACTCTTGTATGTGGACGATATGCACATTGCTTCTAAGGACAAGGCAGAAATCAACAAGTTGAAAGAAAAATTAAAGGCTGAGTTCGAAATGAAAGATTTTGGAGAAGCAAGGAAAATCTTGGGCATGAAAATTGAAAGAGGTCGAAAGCGTTTTGAGTTGAGATTGACTCAAAATGAGTACATTAAGAAGGTGCTTTGCCAGTTTAGCATGGAGAATGTAAAGACGTTAAATACACCTTTACCTTTGCATATAAAGCTTTCGAGTAAGGGATCACCTATCGAGGAGAAAGACAATGCTTATATGGCAAAGGTGTCATATGCTAGTGCGGTTGGAAGTTTGATGTATGCCATAGTGTGTACAAGACCCGATATTGCAAATGCCGTCAGGGTGGTTAGTCGGTATATGACTAATCCGGAGAAATCGCATTGGGAAGCCGTGAAGGTTATATTGAGATACTTCAAAGGCACATCATCTTATGGTCTTGTTTTTTGTGGTAGTGATGGATTGAGTTGCAAGTTAGTTGGTTATTGTGACTCGGACTACGCCGGTGATAGGGATCGGAGGAAATCAACTTCCGGGTATGTCTTCACACTTGGTGGTACGACCATTATTTGGAGATCGAGATTGCAAACCGTAGTTGCTTTATCCACTACGGAGGCGGAGTTGATAGCCGCTGTGGAAGCGGCAAAGGAGGCACTCTATTTAAAGCGACTATTGTGTGACTTGGGTTTCGAACATGAGAGTATCGATGTTCGATGTGATAGCCAAAGCGCTATACATTTGGCAGAGAATTTAGCATTTAGCTCACGAACGAAGCATATTGAAGTGAGAGAGTCATTTCTAGTAGCCATGGATGAAGACAAGCAAGTATGCCTTCGGAAAGTGCACACAAAGGATAACGCGGCAGACATGTTCACTAAAGCATTGCCGATTGGAAAGTTCAAGCATTGCTCGAACTTAATTCGCTTGGAAAGATGCTAGATGCCACGTGGTGGCACAATTGAAAGAGAAACTTGGATGTAGAAGAGTATCAGTGAGATGTTGGTGTTCTATCTTTATGGTAAGTACTCGTTTTCACTTCCGAGTACATTGTCTTTGGGTGAGACTGATTTAGGAGTTGGATGTTTCAATACTTCATTGATGAGTGGGGCTATGCCTGAACTCGTTAGTGAAGTGCAATGGGCGGTGGCTACGCCGGAGTTCATTAGGGAAACATTCAAGCTTTCTTGATTGAAGATAGAAGGAAATGCTTGGGTGCATTGGAGTTTGTGATGTAGATGGATATAGTATCGAGGTGAAGTGTTGAAGTATGCGATACTATGTGTTAGATTGAGGAGGATATTTCGAATATTTAGGATCTGGAGAATATTTTCAGATCTGGAGAATATTTAGGATCTACAAGATATTTTGGATCTGGAGGAAATTTTGGGAATTTCCTTGTATTTCCCTATGTCTATATAAGCTAATCGAATCCAAAAGGAGTAGGGACAACAAAATTAAGTGATTAGATCAAGGTTTATTCTTATTAGGGTTTAGGCAATTCTAATCTTCTTCAATTCCTTTCTCCACAAAATCAAAATTTTCTAGTAAATTTGATCATTGTAATCAATCTCTTGTACTCTTCTATTGATATTAATAAAGGTTTCTCTCTCAAAGTGGACGTACACTGACAAGACGTCGGTGAAGCCACTATAAATCCCTGTGTGATTTGGTTTCTTGTTATTGCTCTATTATTTTCATTGTTTGGTGATTGTGATTGGCTTGGATAAGATTGAGATTGTTCGACTGATTGTTTTTGCACTATTACCACGATCTCATTTTCCGCGGCGTTGAGGATTTTTGGTTTAAGCAGTCTTGAATCAAAATTTCTCCACAACATAGGGCAATTACGAGGATGCTTCTGCAAGCGAGTTTAAACAACGTTTACAATTTCTGAAGACAACATGTAACCCTATGATTTTTAGTTTAATAATTTTCCCCTTTATTACTTTTGGATAATAAGTGTGGAACATCTTAAAGATAGGTCAACAAAGTCAATATTTGTTTTCAAATTGAATTAGTTAAGTGCAAATCCATCTGACATTACTTCACTGAGCTGCAAAAGGAAAGGTCTATTTATTTATTTATTTATTTATTTTTATTTGTTTTCAAATTGAATTTGTTTTATTTATTCATTTTTGTTTGGTAATATGATCAGTCTTTTGCTTCTAAATGGCAGTTATGAAGGTTTGTAATAAATAATAAATTTGTTTTAAATGGGGGTTAACCTAATGCGATATACACCAACTTTTGGCATTTAAATACCTATTGAATACTTGGTAGAATATACAACTTCAGTTTTATGAAAACAACATTAGTCCTTTTAATATTCACACGGTTAAGTAACATATTTTTTAAGGTTATACAACACTGGGGAAATAAACAAATCATGGTTTTGTAATACAAAATTTAACGAGGTGCTGTCATTTTTTTTCCCCTATGGCGATTATATGTTAGGTACACATGCACACTTTTTTGGATGTAGATTATCTATGTTTTGTTAAATTCTATAACTGCTCTATGACTTTTTTGGTGGATAAAGTGTGTGGATATGCATCAGGTTGCCATATCGAATTTTTTATTTAGATATCCTTTTATACATCTATATTCTATGTTTATTGACCAATTTTCATATTTTCTTACTGTTAACCTTTTTGAAGAATATCTTACCCATTTCTATTTTTTGATTATGCTTCACATTTGGCTACCTAGCTTTGTATGTAATCTTTGGTTTGGTTTTTTAATTCAAGTTTATTTTCATTTATATGGAATGTATTTAGAAAATACATTAGACCACGTATAACATTATAACATTCTCTTTACAATTCGTTATGGGCTAAGCCCAAAGCCCAAGCAAGTCTTTTATTTTTTGTTTGGTCCAATTGCTCTGTTTTCTGTTTTGTATAAAGAGCTGTCGTCTGTTGCACTGTAAATAACAATTTATATTACAGAAATAATGAAATCTCTCTGTCAGTTTATAAAATCTCATTTGGTATCAGAGCATTTCTGCTAACTGCATCAAGATCCTGATAATTCAAATTGTGCCTCTATTAAATCTATCAAAAGATAGATCACCCATCAGAGTAGTATCATCATTTGGGTACCCCTTATCTGAGATTTGAGTCAATCTCATCATTTAAGGGTTGAGGCTGTGATTGAAGAAAAACAGTGCCTCGCCATCAAGTGGCTGCAACAGTTTTCAACATCACTAGCTTAGCGGCAAATCATTTCAAAAATCTCCAATTCGATCAAAAGGTCTGATAAAAACACTCAACTGATAGCAAAAGCCTTCCAAGAAAATTAATCAGTAAAGAAATTAAAGCAAAACATCAAGAAATCATCACCTTGGTATTTTCTGGTTGCTCTTGCGATCAATTAAAGGATTCAATCAGACTTTTCAATTCAAGAATCAGAGTTTCTTGAAATACTTACCTCCTTTTCTCACAAATTGTAATTCATCTTCTGTTATTTGTGAGTCATGGCTGGAACTGATCCACCACCAACATTACCTAGATCGTCAACAAGATCAAATCAAACCAGTTGCGAAAGAACTGAAGATTTCATCAAGGCTATTACAAAGCCACAGAGCAATATAATCTCTATACAACTGGATGAATCGAACTATCTTCTGTGGAAACTGCAAGTTGAAACAGCTGCAAAAGGTTATGGTCTAGAAGATTATCTTTATGGTACAAAAACGATACCAGCAAAATTCAATAGAGACAAGGATAACAATCTTGTAGTTAATCAAGAATTCACTACATATCAAAGGCAAGATAATCTTGTAAGTGCATGGTTAATGTCAACAGTGGGGCCATCTCTTATGCCACAACTGATTGGAATCAAAAATGCTCATGATATATGGACTGCTCTAGAGAGATCATTTACTAGTCAATCATCTGCCAGAGTTTTGCACTACAAAAAGCAATTACAATCTATAAAGAAGGGCAATTCTAGCATGAATGATTATCTAATGAAGGTAAAGAATCTATGTGACCAACTGGCATGTACAGGCAATAGTATTGAAGAAAGAGAACAGGTACTATATATAGTTGGAGGACTTGAAGATGAATATGAGTCTATAATTGCATTCATCACATCAATTGAACCCACACCATCACTACAAAGTGTGTATTCTATGCTTTTAGCCCATGAAGGCAGATTCTTAGGAAAGAAAGATCAAGAAACATATGCCTCGGTCAACTATACTACAACTGGTAAAGAGAAGAATCAACTAACCAATAATACCAGAGGTCAAAATTCTTACCAGAAAGGAGGTCAATTAGGCAGAGGACGTGGAAGATCTGGCAGATGGAATTCCAATAACAGACCAAAGTGCCAAATTTGTTATAAAATTGGTCACACAGCCAACAGATGTTATTTCAGATTCAATAACAATTTCAATGTCAATCAACAGAGCAGTAATAATAACAGAAATAACAATCCAATTGTCAATATGGTCAACAGTCAAGGTGACAGCAAAAACAGTCAAGACTCTACCTCTAATGTGGCTGCAATTGATGATATACAAGATGATGCATGGTATCCAGATTCAGGGGCAACTCATCATGTCACTAACAGCTTAAGCAACTTGAATCTTGGCAATCGTGAATACAAAGGTAAAAAATCTTTGATTATGGGTAATGGTAATTCTATAATCATTTCACACACTGGTAATGCTAGTATTAAGGGAGTCAAACAACTTTATCTAAATAATCTGTTGTGTGCTCCACACATAAGGAAAAACTTAATCAGTGTGTCACAATGTGCCAAAGATAATCAAGTATCATTTGAATTTTACCCTAAGTACTGTATAGTTAGGGACATGCTGACAAAAAATATCTTATTGCAGGGTAGGGAACAAAATGGACTGTACAAGTTTGGTTCTGGAAATTCAAGGAAAAATGATTTAGAAAATAATTTCTGTAATATTTCAGAACCTAATCTCAATAGTGACTGTTTGACTTTTGAAATGTGGCATTATAAACTTGGCCACCCAAGTCCTAAAATTGTTCAAAAAATTCTTAATGATGATGGTATTTCTGTTGATATTCCAACCAATTTTATATGTACTTACTGCCAAATGGGTAAAAGTCACAAATTGCCATTCCCAAATTCTGAAACAAAGTACTTAAATCCATTAGAATTAATTGTTGTTGATCTTTGGGGCCCAGCACCAATTGATATTGACTATGGTTATAAGTTTTACATTTCATTTATTGATGCATGTTCAAGATATGTGTGGATATATTTCTTGAAGTCAAAGTCTGATACTTATAGTGCTGTCATGAAATTCATAGCTAATGCTGAAAATCAATTAGGTCATAATGTGAAAATTATTCAAACTGATGGTGGCAAAGAATTTCAACCACTGAAAGAGTATTTTAATAAAAAGGGCATTACACACAGATTAACATGTCCTTACACATCTGAACAGAATGGTTTAATAGAAAGAAAGCACAGACATATTGTTGAAACTGGGCTAACACTTCTTGCTCAAGCATCATTACCATTGAAATTTTGGCCTGATGCTTTTGCAACTGCTGACTATTTGATAAACAGGCTACCAACCAAAGTACTAGATATAAAATGTCTTATAGAAATTTTAACTCAAATAAAACCAAGTTACAGTGATTTAAATACTTTTGGGTGTTTGTGCTTTCCCTATATCAGACCATTCAATAGACACAAACTTGATTATAGATCTACTCCCTGTACATTTTTAGGATATACTAACAATCATAAGGGATTCAAATGTATAGATAGTAATGGAAAAATTTACATATCCAGACATGTTATATTTGATGAAACAAAATTTCCATTCAAAAATCTTGTTCACAAACCCACTAGTAAGGTCTGTAACCCTAGGTGTTCTATTCCAAATATTCCTGAACAAGTGAGTGATATTATTTATGTGCCAAAATCTAATAACAACATGACACACACACACAAACTCTAAGTTCATCACAGCACACACAAGTAGGTACTGAAGCAGGTGTTCAGAATGAAACTTCTACAAGTGGAAATGATACTGAATCACATGAAGAAGGTATCAGTAATAGTGATACTGATAGCTCAACCAATAATCAGACAGAGATGAGAAGTGAAGAAACTCAGGTGCAAAATCAACATCACATGGTGACAAGGGCAAAAAGTGGTATATTCAAACCAAAAACTTTTTCTGTTGAGTTTAATGACAAAGAACCCTCCACTTATTATGAAGCTATATTAAATGATAAGTGGAGGTCAGCTATGAAAGAAGAATTAAATGCCTTGATTAAAAAGAAAACTTGGTGTTTAGTTCCAACACCCAAAAATAAAAATATTATTGGGTGTAGATGGATCTATAGAATAAAGAGACAACCTGATGGTACAGTTTCAAAATACAAAGCTAGGTTAGTTGCAAAGGGGTATTTACAACAGTGTGGTATTGATTTCAAAGAGACATTTTCACCTGTTGTGAAACCTACTTCAATCAGAATAATTCTAACCATAGCTTTGTACAAAAACTGGACCATCAAGCAATTAGATGTAAATAATGCTTTTTTGAATGGTGATTTACAGGAAGAAGTATACATGGAATTACCACCAGGCTTAGAAGAAAAATCTGGAAAAGGAATGGTATGCAAACTAAACAAGGCAATCTATGGGTTAAAACAAGCACCCAGGGTCTGGTTCAATAAATTAAAAACAACTTTGTCTAAGCTTGGCTACACATCCACAAAATCAGACAACTCACTATTTACAAAGTTCACAACCACCACTGTTACATATGTCCTAGTTTATGTGGATGATTTCATAATCACTGGCAACAACAAATCTGAAATTGAAAACATCACAAGCCAATTAAATAGTGAATTCTCTATCAAAGATCTTGGAGAGCTATCATATCTTCTGGGAATAGAAGTGTGTAGAACTGAAAGCAATGAGTTACAACTAAATCAAAGGAAATTTATTGCTGATATTTTATCAAAGGCAAATATGGACAAGGCTAATTCTCTACAACTCCTATGGTAACCAATCTACATTTAAGCAAGGAAATAAGAGAACCTATATTTGTAATGAAAGACAGTACAGAAGTATTATTGGAGCTCTTCAATATGTCACTATAACTAGACCTGACATATCATACAGTGTCAATAAGGCTAGTCAGTTTATGCAACAACCTCTAAGTGATCATTAGAAGGCAGTAAAAAGAATTCTTAGATATTTGAAAGGTACAATCAATCAGGGATTGGTTCTAAAGTCAAGCAATAATCTACACATCAATGCCTATTCAGATGCAGACTGGGCAAATGACTATGGTGACAGAAAGCCAACTAGTGGTTATTGTATATTTTTAGGAAAGAATCCTATATCATGGTGTGCAAAAAAACAAAATACAGTTTCCAGATCAAGCACTGAAACTGAATATCGTAGTGTTGCAAGTACAACTGCAGAAATTATCTGGATTCAATCTTTATTAAGTGAACTAAGGGTTTCAAACAATTCAAAAGTTACTGTGTGGTGTGATAACATGAGTGTTGTAGCTTTGACTGAAAATCCAGTTTTACACTCAAGAGCAAAGCACTTGGAACTTGACATATATTTCGTCAGAGAGTTAGTTCAAAAAGGAAAATTAGAAGTAAATCACGTACCTTCTACTTACCAGATTGCTGATATTCTAACAAAACCGCTCTCAAGAATCAGATTTGAAGCTCTGAAAGAAAAGCTAAGCATATCTGAAATTGTGACTTCAAAGCACAGCAAAACTTCAGATCTGACTTTTAACAAAGGAATTGAAACTTCCTCCAGCAAACTTGGTGTAGTAGCAAGCAATTGTCTTAATTCTCAGACAAAGTGTGAAAGAAATCGAGGAACCGAAGCTCGCAAAACTCACATCAACAGCGAAAGTCAGTTTAGCTCAACAAGACCCAAATTCATCATCTCAGAACCGCAACGAAAGAGAAAAGCCACGACATAAAGAGAAACAGTGCAAATAGAGGATTTAATGAAGAATTTTTCAGAGAGCACGGTGGTTTTTTGCATCGTGGCGGCGACCATTTTTGATCTCAAACCCTAGTCTGGAGAATAGGGTTTGCGGGAGGGGGAGGGGGTATGGAATGTATTTAGAAAATACATTAGACCCCGTATAACATTATAACATTCTCTTTACAATTCGTTGTGGGCTAAGCCCAAAGCCCAAGCGAGTCTTTTATTTTCTGTTTGGTCCAATTGCTCTGTTTTCTGTTTTGTATAAAGAGCTGTCGTCTGTTGCACTGTAAATAACAATTTATATTACAGAAATAATGAAATCTCTCTGTCAGTTTATAAAATCTCATTATTTATAATACATCATGTTCTCATTTTGATCTGAAAAATTCGTAAACAAAGAATGCTACTACAAATAACTGAAATTTCAAATATATACAACAATCATATTTATTTGATATATCTAAATTGTTCCCTAATATGTAGTGTAATACTATTTCACTAACATATTACCTATTTTAATGGAGGATTTCCAGATTTCTTATTGAGTATTCTTTTGCCAATTATGTGTTTGTATAAATTTGTATGATGATGAATAAAGTGACATGTTTGTTAATACCATTTATCTTCGTTCTTTTTTGAAGTTTGTCAGGGTGAGCATGTAAGCTTTTATGGTTAAAAGACTGCCATACAAAGACGTTAATTGATCTTAACATTAAAGAGAAGAAAAGTTGAACGTTGGCATATTATGATTCATTACTGCTGGTGTGCAACGGCGTTGTTTTGCCCCATCAAACCACTCCTATCAAACAATAAATTTTGAAAATGTATCAATATACCTAAGGAATGACACATCTTGACTCATAAAAGGATGTAAAAATTTAGTCAATGGTGGATATAAAGGATCACCCGTACACCAGCTACATAGCTTTATATGCTTGGGTGTTTAATTTTTTACTTGGAAAGTACATCATGTGCTAAGTATCATCTTGATATAAATTTTAAATGGGTCAAGTGTAAATTTCGTTATCAACTGCTCGCTACCCTTTTGTTGTTCAGCTAATGATTAAATTTGATGTGCCTGTTTTTAAAAACAAACCATAATAACTGTAAACTTAACTTATTTGTTTGGCTCTCTCCTAGCTCTCATTCAACTAATAGTCTACATGAAGAAACAGGCATGATTATGCAACAGTCCTTTAAAACAAGCGTGTACAGGTGGACAATTTAATACTCTGTCCAACGGAAGAAGTGGTGTAAGGACTATGACCGATTAAATCTTCACTCTGGATTTTGTTTTAATTTCAATTACTGTAACTACAATAAAGATATATAATTTACGTGCGGTTGTATTCTGTGATTTTATTTTTATTTTTTTTCATGTTGGAAGTTCGTATGCTAAGGAATTATGTGGCTCATTGGGTTATGTGTTTGGGCTACCCAAGAAGGAGTCAAAATCTGTTCCTAATAATATACATTGTCAGCTACTAAATTTATTCCTAAATGGTTATATTATTTTTATTTGTTAGTTCCATATAAATTTTAAGCCAAGTGGTCACTGAGATTCGTGTATTTGCTCATGGTTCTTCCAGCTTTTGCATTTTTCAAGCTTTTTCTAAATGAATCATTGCGCTAGCATTTGGTTTTTTATGGTCATGTATGAATCACCGGTATCTTCCTATAGATTGATTTCTTTTCCTCACTTTGAATCGATTCTCAAATATGTCAACGTAACTGATATTATTTTGCATTTCATTGAATTTGAAATGATTTTTTTTGTTTGGTTTGTAATCGTTATTTTGATTCTCATATATGCCAATTTATTATCAGCTTTTTAACTTATTCATATTGTCGCTCTACGATCTGACCACTCAATCTATGATTCCCCGTTATTCAAAGAGTGATCATGAATGCTGCTATTTCTCTTCACCCTGGATCAATAATTACGAATTTTCTTAGCTATCACAGCATTGTGGATGCTCTTTCTCGAACTCTTGGGAGATTGGTCCTGAAAAATGCTGAGCAGGGAGCTGCAACAACATTCTATTTAGCGCTGCATCCTCAAGTTCAAGGCGTGACAGGAAAAAAATTCTGCGACAGCAATATTTAGGAGCCAAGCACCAAAGTAAAAGATGCAAATTTGGCAAAGGAGTTATGGGCTGGATTATTACGGTGCTGCTCATCTTATGTGTTTGCAACTGTGCATCAATATATACATACATTGATCAATAATATGGTGCAAGCTTTAGACGTGTTTTGAAATGTTGGAGGAAATATTTCATTTAGAAGAACAGTAATAAAAAGTTGTATCTGTCTGAATATTATGATAAAAATGTTTTGATTGTATTGAATAAAAATAATATTGATTTATAATACTATTAGTATGGACCAATAATCAAGTCCAGAGTTAATGGATGCTTTTGGCTCTGAAGATATTTAAGGTTGTGCTTTCTTTTATGTTTTTACTTTATGATCTATACAATCAATCTAACGGAAACCTACAGTTGGTAAAATCTTTGATTTACTATGTGGTGCACTGATTGTGATCAAAATAAGGACAACCATTTATGACATTTCTACTAAAAAGGGAAACTTAACTGCTTCTAAGATCATGATGTTGCATGTGGACTGCCCAAAAACGCCATTTTAAATAAAACAAGATGATATCAGCAATGAAACACCATCTGCTAATGCGATAACAAGATATCCGCAGCGATAAAGGATAAAAAAAATTGTTACAGATGAGGGCATTGAAAAAGAAGCCAATTTGCAGGAGAAAAAAAAAAAAAAACCACAAGCGGAGAAGACGACATAATAAAACAAAGGTCATTCTACTTAACGAATCAGATGATTGCGACAACGGTGATTCTGAAGCCGTTGAATTCAAAATCGGTCGTAAGAGGAAGAATAACACATGAATTCAACCATAGTGCTTGCACAAATTCACCTTTCTTTACCATGTTCCCCCCCTCTACGTCACATCTTTCTATTTTATCCACTTTGTATTGTGACTCTGTTATCTTCTTATGTTATCTCTCTTCTGTGCATATATACTATCTTCTTCATTTGTGATTATTGTACGGTTTTATGTCAAATGGTTCTTCTGTTTATTCTCTTTATCTACTTCTATTTACTATCTATTACGTCAACTATCTACAGATGAAAAATGGTTTTTTTGTTTTTACATTCCTTCAAAGCTTACATTTACACTCTCTCTACAAGTATACATTGTATATTTTGTTTACCTGGTATATTCTAATCATTCATTCATATTAATAAAACTTACACTTAAAACATGGTTCATGAGTGAATCCAAAGCATTATTGAGTGACGATTCTCAACCATTTTGGAGTAACATTTTGTAATGAGATTAGTTTTTTATTGTAAGATCAAATAATTTAAGTTCCTTCTGTTTTGTCTACTTGCATTCGTAATATGGCTAATTAAGCACACTGCAATAACACAACCCAAAAAATTTAAACGCACAAGCACTTCACATATTTACATACACTCATCCGCACAAAATGTATTGCATTTCTGATCTTCATATTTAAAGCTTGAACATATGACCCTATAGACGAGAAATATCGTATAATAAATAAATAAATTTTTACCTCTTTTCAAAATAGACAGCATGTATATTCTTTTTTTTCTTCTTCTTGCGCGTTTGGTGATTGACTACTGACTTATTATTCACTGACACAACAATTTCCATCACATAACCAGCGATCAAATACTATTTTATCTTTGTTGTGACAAATTCATTATGCCAATACCACATTGCTTTTCTTTGCTTACACCACCAACTCTTACCTATCATAATTATTACACGTGTCAATTCCTTTTATGTTAACCTGTACACACCAACAACACCACAATCCAACTCCAAGCTGCTTCTCCTTCACACCAAATCTTCCTTACCTGTCCGTGTGCGAAGCACAAGTTCCAAACTAGTTGTTTAGGTTATCGAAAAGACATCAAAAACTAAAGTGCTTCTAAAGGAGAGAAGGCAAATTCTAGATCTATAACTTGCCAAATCTAACTTTTTTTTTTTTCATGATGTCTATTGGTATGTATTTATTTATTTTGTAACTAAGAGTAGGATGAAAAATCCTTTATGTTTACACTTTAAGAAATTACATAGTCATATTTCATGGGAGCAAAGGAAGCTATGGTACAAGAACTTCCAAACAGTTCTGCTCATAATCTCAACTAAGTTATTAATAATATCATTGCATCAGGTTCTGAAACGAAGTCCGACCAATTGATTCCTTATGGTGGAGTACATGCTTTAGAAGAACCAGCCTGTACACAGTCAAATAGTTTCGATCATTACATAAAAGAAACGACGAATGATCAACAAAATAAAAACTAATTGTTTAGCAAAATCATATCGCTCAAAACGGAAGTAAACTATAAGCAACATAGCTAACAAAATCTCAGTCCTAGATACTAGCGATATAACCAAACGTTTAATCCTGATCTGATGCTGTATATAAATCCGAAAATGTATATAAACCATTGATACGTTTATGGTGGATGACTAAGAAATATTAACGTTCAAAGGAATTATGTAAAATCTTACGCTGCAAGCATGAACATCATCACATCCACATAATAATCTCCCATTACACATGTCAGTCGCTCTAAACGAACCCCCTCCGGTGCTCCTCTGCAAAACAAACCATACTCTATCATCATATTCATATAAATAATTGCCTGTGTTAATGTTTATACAAGAAAAGAACAGAAAAAAATATCACCTTGTAAAAGTCTACTGCCACAAAATTAGCCCATCGTTTGTTCGAAGCACCATAACAAGTATGAAGCATGTCGAGCAGTGGTTGCGAATTATGCTTACAGGCCATTGCTTTTATGGGTATAGTAGGAAAATAATTCACTAAAACCAGATAATTCCCATTGGCATTAAGAGGCGGAGATTCATTGCGACGGGTGCACACTCCTTTTTTCATTCCGCCATCCCCATCTACACATTTAGTTGTGAATTAACTGTTAACCTTTTTTTTTTTCTCTTTTCTAATCTAAGATTTAAGATATGCAGAAAGTATAACTTGCTGCTAAATTTTAGTGCAAAATGATATAGTATTACAAAAATATTAATTTATTGCATATTATAAATTCAACAACTCGTACTCTGAAATTGACAACATATTTTTATTTACTTTGTTCATCTTATTTTGTTTCACTTTCCCATAAGTGGTTGATCGGTCCGAAGACATTAATTAATCGTGTTTAAAGATTAGAGTTCGTTATGTTTTTACCATGATGAGAAACATCTTAGTTTATATTCAGGATCATAGTTGCATATTTTCCGATATGGGACTATTATTTTCATCAGGTTATGCAAGAATTACCATATTCACTTTTTTTTTTAGTTTAAGGTGAGTTCCGTGTTCAACTGCCAAAGCTCCATGAGCTAGCCCAGTCCGAACTGAATCTAGCCCAGTCCGAACTTTGACTTTTAACCATCACGGTTCGACTAATGTTTCAGAGTTCAAAACTACGGATGAGTATTATGGAGTAAGTTCTTAATCCGAATGTTGAAGTGACTTTGTTAAATGTGTAGTTGGGTGCAACTGAATACTTAAATGGTCCACCCTAAACAAAATAAAAGATATTTATATACTTACATTGGTTTTCAAGCATGTAGTTCCACTGATATGCAATTCCTTCAGTTGCTTCTTTAGATTTCATAGATGTGAATACAACAAGGCGCTGGTTTTTGGCAACCATGTCACTTACAAGTGGCCAGTCTTTTCCGTTTTTGGGCATTCTACTAATTGGAAACCAGTACTTGGACAAGCCTGATTCACGAAAGGCCTTTGTCAAACCCTTTGGCGCATGAACGTAGTCTTCTAATATAATAGTTACTATTTCTGAAGGATTTGCTGCCAGAAATGCCTGTATTTCCTTAAATGTGTTTATAGCTGGTGTCTGTTTTTTACAGGTAAGTGGTTAGGTTCCATTTACATACATTCATACCTATGTGTGTAGGTACTATATACACGACTTACAAATGCAGTTACATCATAGCATTTCCCTCCCTTTGAATGGCACAACCATACATCGTTACGGAAGTCATAAGTGTCTAACATCAATGCTCTTACTCCATTCTGTGGTTTCAAGTTTAATTATTTATCAAACATAAAGAGAACATATTATACGACTCTAACTTACATTTAACTGGCTTGTAACAGAATCCTCTTGATTGGTGAAAGTAAGGCGTAGTTTCTCTGCATCGGGATGCAAAGTACTTCCCGCGATTGCAAATGAATTATGTGTTGTCAGGTAGGCGTACTTGTTGTAAGGCAATGAATTGTTCTGGAAAATGATAACAAGATCAGATATATCTTTATACAGTAGTGCTACAGGGCCCGAAGGTAACCCTGACATTTTGTGCGGATCTGAAAATGAAGGGATGTAATTGAACGAACTTTCACGCAATTCATGGGCATATGCAAAATTCAAGGGTCTGGATTATTTTCGCACACAATGACAAATTGATTTTCGGGCCTAATAGCATTTCTGATCTTTATATTTGTACCAACTTAATCTTAGAGTTAGGAAAATTACCGTTAGTTTAAAGAGGTTAGTTGCAGTGGATCTTACACATTTGGAACCTGAAAACGATGCCGAACATGAAGAACAGATTGATCCAGCCTCGCAATTGGAACATTTATCAGCAAGCTAAAATCAAGGTCAATATATTATCATTAGAATTAGTTAGTCATAAACAAATGCATGCATAAATGCAAAACAAAGATGACTTATTTGTTACCGGGTAGTCTCCATCAGAACCAGCAGTTGTATAACAAAGAAATGCTAGTGAAACAGTTAAAATTGTCAGTTTAAGAAGTCCCATTCTTCTGAAAAATAGAGAATGGTACTAACAGGAAAAGAAATTGCTGTTTAAAAATGCGAATCTCTCTATAGCTATGCGGGTATATATATACAAATAATAAGTTAATTTGCTAATTAATTGCCATATTAGATTAAATATCAAAATCTTGTCCATGATCCTGATCATGATAAGCAAATCTGCTAAATAATAGTAAAACAGAAGAATTTGAAGTTCTCTTATTAATCGTATGAATTTTCTCTTTTCTCCTTAATGCTATTTGGATATTTTGTTTTTCAATTAGTTTATCTCTACACTTATTTACTAATTAATCATATGAGTTTTCTTTCTTTTCCTTAAGTGTCCTGCTACTCGCACCCCACTGTTCACTTTCGGCCACCAACTTCGTTCAACCGTTCATGGCCGAACAACATACTCACAAAAATGAACTGTGCGGCGGCCTTTCATGGCCGAATTGTGTGAAGGGCTTTCAGTGGTTTGCCGCCGAACAAAAATGTGCTTCGGCCAGAAGTGGAAAGTGGAGTGTGAATAGCATGACACTTTCCTTAATTATCTCGGGATATTTTGTTTTCTAATTAGTTTATTACTTTACACTTATTTAATAATTCTTTTTCATCATTTACTCTTTCCATCGTTTACATTTTGACATAACCATTATAAGATTTATATAATTATTTGCATATTGTTGGCCAATTTTTGGTAAAACAATCACAAGTCAAGATTATGGTTAGTGACACACTCAAATCTCGAGAACGTCGTCGGAAAACACAAAGCGATTTGGTCGAAATTGCGGCTTGTTCAGAAAAGTTTGGAAATATCGTCGATCTGCGAAATCATTGATAACAAATTTGGAAAATCCGACATGGTAAAATTACGTGATCGACTCGGTCCGATCACTCAAATTTCTTGAGCGTTTGGTCCGATCACGTGGCAAAATATTTGAATTCTAGTAAATTCTGGTTTTGCGCACTCAAAAACAGCTGATCGGTATGGCATGATCTCTTAAAATAGCCTGCGCACCTCAAATTTTCAAGATTTGGCATTTGGCAAATTCATGGATTTGCCATGTTAGAATCTGGTGATCAACACGGTAAAAGCTTGGATTTCCACATGCGCGCGCTTTCCTCGACGAACTTCGGATTTGGCTTGGCTTCAGAAGGATTTCGCATCCCCCGAATTCGCATCTGATCGGGATACGAAATTTCCTTGATTGCATTACTTTTTCGCCTCAGATCCCCGTATTCGCATTACAGGTATGCGATATGAAAATTTGGTATCGGGGCAAGGGCAATTGCGAGATTTGGCAAAGCTAAAATGGCTGATCACACTAGGTCGGATGCGAAACTCCTTGGTGCGCATCGATGGATTAGGATGCAAAATCTGGCAGAACACTTGGGATGCAAAATGTTGGTATTTGCCAGGGCGATTTAGCAGGTTGGTTTTGATATGTGGATCACACGATTTTGGCTGATCCGCACATGTCGATCAGGATCTTCTGGGATGTGAAAATACACCACTTTGGGATGTGATTTTTTAATGCAGCTTGGTTTTTTTGCAATCTTTTCGGGATGCGAATTTCGCATCCCCTCGGGATATGAAGTTCGGCCAGATGTCTCCAAACCTAACATATAAATGCTCCTTTGTTTGATATTCTAAGGGGTTGGCATTTTTGGACTTTGCCTATACTTGGACATACGGGATTGGAGCTCTCAAACACCATTAACGGCTGCCATCATCATCTTCATGGCTTTTGGACACCCTTGGACTTATAGACACTACATAAACTTGTAGACACTACATAAACGTTTGTCTACAACTTTTTGGCATCCACGTGGACTCTTGGACATCTTTTGCAGACACATGCATACTCTTAGACATTGAAGCTATTTCTTGGACACTGTTGCACATTTTGGCTCAACGAAGAAGATGTAAGGCATTTTGATCAAATTTATAAATTAACAAGCTATTTGTTATTCAATTGTACAACTTTATATACGAAAATTGTCCGAACTTGTACAAGAATTGTAATCGACAAATATATGGTGAATGATTACTATACAGTGAATGCAGGCGTTAATGCCAAACCACTATAAAAATTGTGCGTCCCTTTACACTTCTCGCGTTTTGGATATTCGGATTATAAGTTTATAACTAAACTTACACTTAGGGGTTGGTGTGCGTAAGTAATCAATTTCTCACATCAACACTTTGGCGCGTCAAAAAGGGGGGCACAGCTTCGGCTTCCGCCTTGGTTTTGATTTTTAGTTTTGGTTTCTGATTTCCACTATGACTTTGGATGTCGTATTTGAATCTGGTTTTCGACCTTAGTTCCATTTTTCGACTTTAAATTTGTCTGCTTGCTTT
The DNA here is from genome assembly GCA_030737875.1 of Allium sativum. Lineage (NCBI taxonomy): Eukaryota > Viridiplantae > Streptophyta > Magnoliopsida > Asparagales > Amaryllidaceae > Allium > Allium sativum. The sequence goes on along the minus strand of CM060920.1, from coordinate 789,478,286 downwards.
TCATCATGGTTAAGCACAAGAAGCTCAGCGCTATTGTTGAAGCTTAAGGCGTTGGAGGTGATGGAAGTCAAGCACTTTCTTCGAGTGGCAATCCCTTGAACTACATTACTCGAGAGGATGTGGATGAAACCGTTAAAGGTTTGACTACGGATTTGAACGCTCGACCTGAGCGACAAGAGGAAGCGATGACTACTTTTCTTGCTCGGATTGAGGCTAGAAGTGCCAGAAGGCCGACATGAAAGGAAGATATTATCGGGAAAATTACTAGTGTTTCGCAAGTAGCGACTTGGGACTTTGGGGCAACCCTACAAACTAATTAGCAGGGCGACGTCGATCCTCGGACTGGTTTTGTTCCTACTACACTCTGGGGGGGGGGGGGGGGGGGCTAATCCTGACATTGCTCCAGCCCATGACGCTTTGGTTGGTCAAGTCACGGGCTCTGTCATTGGTAATGTGGCTCAAGCGCCTTTGCACGTAGCTTTGGATGGTAGCGCTCCCATTGTTCCGTGAGTAAGGATTATGCTCGATGTGGCTCCTCAGGTTGGGATTCAATCGGATGTTCTTCTTGAAATTCAACTGGTTGCTAACATGGACTTAAAACACTGGGGGGGCACCAACGTCGCTTTGGATAACTTGAACCAATTTTGCACTTTTGGTAATGGATCTCAAATCGCTGATAATATTTGTCGATTTACTCGAGGCGGTGCCTCTTCTTCTTATTTGGATTATGTTACCCGCATTCTGTTCTCTTTGGATATCAGGAATTCTCGTAACCCAGCGGACTTAAAACCACCAGTGTTGGAAGCTTATGATGGTCGGAAGGATCTGACTACTCACTTGATACGGTACATTCGACATATAAGAGTTCTCTCTGCTTTGGAGAGTGTCATAGCAAAGTGTTTTTTGCTTTACTTGACATACACTGCCGCCATGTGGTTCAGGCAGTCGAAAACAGATACTATTCAATCCTGGAATGCTTTAGTTAACAAGTTCGCCAAGCATTTCAGAGTTCACATCACTTATCCAAAAAGCGTTATGACTCTAACAGCAATAAAGCAGAAGTTAGGTGGTACCTTGCGTAAGTTCTTAAAAAGGTTTAATGCGGCAGTGGCTTGAACGACAGACCTAATCCGTTCATAGTCCTGATGGTCGCAGTCTCTAGTGTTCTAGATAAGTCTAATTTCAAGATCTCATTGCACCGGGACCCGTCGAGGGATCTCGGTGAGTTCTACTTTGAAGTGGAAAGGTTTCTTTATGAAGAGCATGCAAGGACTGATAAAAGGGTTTTCAAGGCTAATGTGGTTAAGGGCGAGACACCGTCCAACTCTGGTAAAGTTAAGGGTTCTGGTGCAAGTAAACCTCCGTTGGGGAATGATCGAAACATGGCTTAGAAGCAACCAAATTTCATGACTTATTTGGAACTTACTCACATCTTCGAGAAGATTTACTTGGAGGTTCATCCCACTACGCCTTTCAGAAACTCTTCAAGGGAGTCGACACAAAGAGAAAAGGTTACTGGTCAGGATTGCTTGTTTCATGGTCTCAACGGTCATAATACAAACTATTGCTGAGATTTCAGAGATATGGTTGGAGAGCGTCTCAGATGCGGTAAGCTGGCACAGTTTGTTCAGACTCAAATTGTGGTTCCAGGACAGGTGCAACCCCCTCATGCTACTCAGGGTAGGGTCGGGCCTAACAATCGCTCCGGCGGCGTAATTATCATTTATTCTTATCTGAGTTCTGGTTTCTTGGATTCGGGCATCCCGGACATCAGTATCTATTGGCTCTTTGTTTTGCTTAGTTTTCCAGATTTTGGTCTTGGCTTTTTTGTTATCTTGATTTTGGCTCTTGCTGGTTCTTTGGTTTTTTGGTTTTGGTCTTCTTCGGCTTGTTGGATTTGTTGCTTTTGCTTCTGATAGTTTGCTTCCTATGGTTTCTATCTTTTGGATGGCAATCTTCTCACTTATGGCTTTCCTACTTTTGGTTTTTCGGCTTTTTGGTTTTTTTTGCTTCTCTGGCCTATGGTTTGGTTCTGGTTTCTCATGAATTTGATTATTCAGGCCCCGACCCATGGTTTCGGCTTTGTAGGCTCTGGCCCTTTGGAAGTATCTCTTTGGCTTTGTTGTTGTAGATGGTTGAGTGGACCTACCCATGTATGGGAGCTGTTATAATCCCTACACGTTTTCTTTGCTCGATAATACACCATCACTCCTTGATTGTTAATCAAATGGATCTATTCTGGATTTTCTTGTTCGTCTTGCCTTGACAAGGCCACCTAGAACACTTTGGTTTTTCTTGCTCGTCTTGCCTCGGCAAGGCTGCCTTGAACACTTTGGCTTTTCTTAGTCACCTAGCTTCGGTAAGGCCACCTTGAACTTTTATGGCTATTCTTGGTCGTATTGCTCTAGCAAGGTCGCCTTGAGATATTTCTGGTTTTGGAGCTGAAATGGATAAATTTGCTTATCCATGTATGTGAATACGCATCCCTGGGCATGCCCTTCGCAAACGATAAGCCAATCATTCTCCTTTGCGAAAAATTTGGAATAAAAAACGGATAAGTCTGCATATCCATGTACGGGAACATACATCCCTAAGTATGCTCTTTATAGATGATAAACTGTTAAGTTTTCCTTTTACTTTTACCAAAAACTCTGAAGTTCTATAATTTTGATATAAATTAATTTGTTCATCAGGACGCCGGCTGCAGGTTAAGGAACTTTAAAACTGGATTGGGAACATTAAGGAATTCGATCCACGGTTTCTGAATATTCTTGGTCTTCTTTCCTCGGCAAGGCCGCTTTAAACTCTTTTGGCTATGCTTGGTTGTCTTGCTTTGGCAAGGTCGTCTTGAACTCTTCTGGCTGTTCTTGGTCGTCTTGCTTTGACAAGGTTGTCTCGAACTCATCTAGTTATGTGCCTATCTGATTATTGGTTATTTTAGATTTATGGATTTCAGGTTTCCCAATTTCCCGGCTATGGTTATTCTGGTCACTTAGGTTATTCTGGATGTTGGGCCTCCTAGTCCTTTGGTTATTCTGGCTACTTCGGTTATTTTGGTAATTTCTCAAGAAATGGTCCGGAGCGATTGTTGGCTTTCATTGGATTTTAGGCTTCTGTTTTATGTTTAGTACGATCTGATGCGATCGTGGATTTCTAGTTAATATGATCTGGCGTGATCATGACTCTTCATTTTTCTGATTATTGGATTTCCCTTCGGACTTCTCTCGGCTTTGGTTTATGGATTTATGGATTTCTGGTTCACTCGCATAACACATCTTCCTTCAATCAAGAAAATTATGTTTTAGGTGCAAAGTATTGACTAGCTTTTTGGTAAAGCTGTCACATGTCAATATTATAGTTAATGATGTGCTCAAGTCTCAAAAACGTCGTCATAAAGCACAAAGCAGTTTGGTCGAGGTCGCAATGTGTTCGAAAAGGTTGGAAACTTCGTCGATTCCTGAAATCGTCGATAATAAAACTGAGAAATCCAGTATAGTAAAAATACGTGACCGACTCGGTCCAATCAGTCAAAATCCTTGAGCGCTTCAGTCCAACCATGTGGAAAAACTCGTCATGGCAAAATATTAGTATTCTTGTAAATTCTGGTTTTGCGCACTCAAAAACAGATGATCGTCATGATACGATCACATAAAATAGCTTGTGCGACCCAAGTCAATAAGATCTAGCATTTGGCAAATTCATGGATTTGGCACGTAGGAAATTGGTGATCAACAAGGTAAAAGCTTGGATTTCCACGTGTGCTTGCTTGACTCGGCAAGCTCTGGATTTGGCTTGGCTTTATAAGGATTTCGCATCTTCCAAATTTGCATCAGATCTGGATGCGAAATTTCCTTGATTGCATCACGTTTTTGCCTCTGATCCCCGTGTTCTCATCACACGGATGCGATACGAAAATTTGGGATCGGGGCAAGGGAAGATGTGAGATTTGGCAATGCGAAAATGGCTGATCACACTGGGTCGGATGTGAAAACTCCCGGGTGTGGATCGATGGATCGGGATGCGAAATATGGCACAACACTTGGGATGCAAAATGTTAGTATTTGCCAAGTGATTTGGCAAGTTGGTTTTGACGTGCAAATCACACGATTTTGGCTGATCCGCACATGTTGATTAGGCTATCATAGGATGTGAAAATACAACACTTCGGGATGCGATTTTTTGAATGCAGCTTGGTTTTTTCGCTATCTTTTCGAGATGCGAATTTTGCATCCAATCAGGGTATGAAATTCGGGCTAATGCCTCCAAACCTCACCTATAAATACTCTCTTACTTGGCATTCTAAGGGATTGACATTTTTGCATAATTCATATACTTGGACATACGGGATTGGAGCTCTCAATAACCATTAATGGTTGTTGTTATCATCTTCAGGATTTCAGACATCTTTTGGACTTTTAGACACTACATAAACGTTTGTCTACAACATTTTGGCATTCACTTGGACTCTTAGACATCTTTTGGACATACATGCAAACTCTTGGACATTGTTGCACAGTTTGGGTCAACGAAGAAGAAGAAGAAGGGAATTTTGATCAAAGTTATGAATTAACAAGCTATTTGTTATTCAATTGTACAACTTTATATATGAAAATTGTCAGAACTTGTATAAGCATTGTAATCGACAAATATATGATGAATAATTATTATAAAGTGGACGTAGGTATTAGTGCCGAACCACTATAAAAATTGTGTGTTTCTTTACATTTTTCTTGGTTTGAATATTCATATTATAAGTTTATTGCTAAATTAACACTTGGGGGTCGGCCCATGTCAACACATATAACTTAATGGTTACCTCATAATATTTTATACTTTGGTCTGCATATTTGAATTAATTGTGTAAATCAGAGTAGTTTGAATAAATATAGTTAAATAATATTTCCTTTTACAAAATTAAGTTTTTTCCCCTCCAAACACCCACACTTCAACCAAAATATATTCGTTATAGTCTCTCTTAATCTTTTACTAACATTTTTACACTTAATACCATATTTTATAATAGGAAACTATTATCAATGACAGAGTCAAAGGCTTTTTTAGCCGTAAGGACGACTCACTAAAACATAGTCAAATGCAATGGCTCTTTAGCATCGGCGGCCGTGGTTATCCGTTGCAAGCCGTTGCAATTTACCCTGTTGCTAATTGGAAAAGAAAAGGGAACAGCGAGGGATCCGTCACTAATTTAACAATGGCTTGCAACGACTAAATATCCACGTGGCAGCCAATGTGGCATTTGTTTCCCCAGATGCATGTCACTAGCCGTTGCAACACTAGATCAAAATGTCATTGCCAGCCATTACAGAATTGGATCAAATAGCAAGTCGTCGCAAATCTGGGTTATATTTCTTGTCCCGACCAGCAACTTCATTCCTTCCAACTACGCCAACGGATAATCATTACAAATATTACCATTCCATCATTCTTCACAAATAATATCGTTTCATCATTCCACCATATAATCAAATAATCAGTATCCGCACAACCATATCATCAATTAACACATACCCCATAATTACACCAAACAAAATACTAGTATTTACCAAACCAAATAACTACATAAGTCATAATATCCATGAAATCCACCAAACCAAATCGGCCCATATAGCGTTTTTGACATAGGGTGGGATACTGTCCCAATGAGGCCAACAATCTGACATCCGACCCTTATATGCTTGCTTCGATACCTGTAGAATAAAGTCAGAATGCTCCACCTAGAACCTCCTGTATAAATGTTGATGTAGATATTTAATATATTTTAAATAATATAATTGAAATAAATTTGATACTTATCCAACACTCTTTGGAACTATCTCCGCAACTCGGCGTAAATCTTGCTCTAATCTGCTGGGACCTGCTCCAAGAGCAGAGGACTGAGAAGGACAAGGATGAGATGTACTCTTACGTCTTCTATCCGACATATCTGCTACAAACATATATATCATATCTTGTAATGCATAAAAAGAATAATTATCACATAAGTATAACATAATCATTAATTAAGTGATAATCATACAATATATCATATCACAATCATACCTTGCACATTATCATCACATAATCATACATGAAAAGAATAATGCATAATTCAGAATAATACATAACATATATATAGTCATCATTATTATTACATAGCTCAAAATAGTACAAAACATAGTCATTATTCTTAATACATAACTCAAACTAATAAACCATATAACAAACGATGCGATCTATGATCAGGCTTCCTCATTTTCTGATTCAAACTCGGTCTCGTACTATGTATTGTTTTTTTCGGTCTTACAAATGTATCTACTAAAACATTCACTTCATTGTTCAACGACCCAACATCAATGTCATCGATTATTATTATTTTAACATTTAGCTTAAGATCCACTTAATACGCTGCTTCATATAGAATAATATTTCCATCAAACGTAATTCTTTCCTTTATTTATAAAACAACCAACTAATCATCATTTTAAGTTTAATTTCATTAAGCATGTTTGTCCATTTATTTATAACTACATATATAATTATATTTACATCTAAACCACATTTGTTTATTATGATTCCTTGTGATGGTACAATCTATCATGTTTATGCAAATATGTTACCGTCTATTTTCTTTCATATCCCATGTCACATTCATCTACAAATCTTATCCATTTTGTCTATTTTTGTTCCAAATTCCATTTTGTTACGGTTCTTTGCTGCATGTTCATTATTTGTAAATTTAGTTAGAATTTATTAATCCTCTGTTGCACCATTTCATTTAAACTATATTTTTCCAACGTACACAAAATAAAAGGATTATAATTAGTCGCACAAATCAAACCCATAAATTAGGCGCATAACTCGGTCACCCAAATCAGTCGTGTAAATTAGGTGCATAAATTTATTGCCTAAATCAATCACACAAATCAGCCGTATATGTGCTAATATTTACATATTCAGTTGCTTTTTGCACATCCAAAAATAAACATAAAACTGTAAAATCAGACGCAAAAATAGGGAAAGAAGACTGATAATATATCTTACAATATTTAAATATGAACTAAATAGAAACTATAAGAAAAGGACTGAAAAGCTATAGAAATAACTTATAGCAAGAAATTTACAAAAAGATACTAACTTATAGAAAGTAAACAAACCTACAAGAAAAACGTAAAGAAAGCCTAAGGAAAAACTACAGTACTCTACAACTCTTCTAGTGCCTATCTATCTATTCTATTATATTATATGAAAGCTCAATCCTTATTCGAAGATCTTTCAGATCCAGATTGTCAAAAAAATCAGACACTGCCATCTGTGCACATCTAAAATCCAACGGCTTCCCTCCTATTTACCTTATCGACCCCATCTTCTCCCCACTGTAACGCTAACTCAGTTTCACCCAAATTAGTTTCTTTCCCCTTCCGCGAAACGCTAAATATATAGTTGTCTCCTCAACATCGCCCTCCAGCTCAACCCTGCTTCCTTAGCCGTAGATTCCGTTCGACCCCTTTTCCCTCTGCACCAGCGTTGGACTCTATTTCCTTTGAATAAGACGGGGAGCTGCAAGGCCTTTCAACTCTGCAACCGTCAAGCGATTAGGGTTCTGATGTCGGTATGTGTTTCATTCTTTTCTGCCTCTTCCGATTTTATGCTTCTCATTCGCCTACGGGACAGATCAACAATTAGGTTCTGCTTATTTTTTCCCCTTCTCCTTTAAATTGCATATTCTTGCTGTTATATAGATGTGCTTTTTGTTACTTTCCTGTTTTTGTTTAAACTGCCTCGATTTTCTGATCGTTAATTTCACATTTTCCGTCTTCTTTTGCTTTCTGTACAGCCCTGGATCTCTCTGTGTAATAAACATACTGAACTTCGCCATCACTTTGCGCAGGCATAGATGGTGAGAGAACAACTTTGGTTACTTCCCCACTAGGTGGAGCTTCAGTCACATTTTTGGGGTCAGTCTGTGAGGGATTCCTCTACAATCAGTCAAATAATGTTTGAATGGTTGGCTTCAATTTTCTCACCATTTCCTCAATATAGTGATACCATTTCTTTTTGTTTGCTCTTCTAGAATTTTAACTTTGTTTTTTATTTTGTATATACTGAACAAAAAGCTATTAGTTTACACTGCATACACATTGACATTGTTATATCCACTTATTTCTATTATATCCCGTATAGGTACACACATAAGATACAAATTTAATTTAAAAGTATCAAACACACACCACTATAGTGCTCTGGTATTTCACGGTTCTTCTTTCATCTTTGCGCTGCACTATCTTTATTATATTGATTGTGTTGTCTTTTAACACTGGATTACTTACATGCACAAATCATAATACTTTCGTGCATAAGCTATTTTTTATGTTAAATAAACAGAAGTTTTTATAAATATAATATATCCAACTTCTTATAAAAGATTCAATGCAATTTGAATATAGTGACATTCATGTTTTTGCAAATAAACTTTAACATGTATTAGTTGAAATATACTATCGGTTTGATTTGAATACATTCATTTCTTCTACGAAACACTCCACTGAACCATATGTGTATAGAAGATAAACACAATTAATTACATGTAGGTACTCCTTACCAAATATGCTTATGTGATCCGATTAAGTTTATTTATTTATCATTTTTGCACTCATGTCAAACTCCAACTAAATTTATATTCGACTGGAAAAAATAGATAAACATATAACATAATGTTTTTAGGCTACTTAGTACTAGATGGGAATGATAATGCACTAAGAAGATAATAGATTAAAACTATCACATTGCTCGGATTTAAGCATATGTGAAATTTTAGGACTCTCAAATGCATTGTTTTTTCATTATTTATTTTGCTAAACTAATATTGCATATACATGTTTTGAATTATGCTTTTGCGATGTTCTTTGGTTGCAGACAACTTAATCACTTTAGGATATTTCAATATCATCGAAATTACTTTTGATGGTTTCATTAAGTTTTGCATTATATAATAATATGTTCTTATTCCAATCAACATTTCAATGATGTGTTTCTTTATAAATAAATTCAGTTATGATTTCCCATAGTAACCTTGGCATCAAAATAATTAGTTGATATTCTGATGCATTTATTTGATAATTTATAATTACCTGGCAACAAACCCAATTACTAGCAGTCTAATCATATTGATGCTACATAAAGAAAGCGTGATACAAACATTAACTCAAGATCCAGACATCTTAGTGAAGAAAATTATATATGATGCAAAATAGACAATAAAGCTACTTCATTATTACTATCCATTTAAATTAATTTTCATATGTCCAAGTCAAAAATCGAAATTTGTTTTGATTGTTATTTATAACCCACAACTTACTTGATAAGGGATGACATATTATATGTATTTAGTATATTCCTTTTCTAAATATTATTTACTCTAAATATCGAGGTCCATGTTATTGTTCATGTATTAAGTTCTTCCTTTTATTTTTTATTATTACTCATTGCCTGATATATGCAGGCATTCGATGTGTATATAGTAACTATGACAAAATTGATGTGTCAATTTGAACAATTTGTTATTCATACTTTGTAAGAACGTTGGCTAAATTATATAATGTAGTGATCTAAATAAAATATTATTGGCTAAAAATAAAGCATAGGCTAAATTCAAACTAAAATTCTTGGCTACTATCTGTTCCGCCTTCCACATCATGACTCCTCGCTGACGTGTCTTCTCCTCCCACTTTAAATCATCCAATCTTCCTAATGTACAACTTAAGTCACAATGACCACATGATGTTAAAAAGATGCCTGCGTTCACAAACTTGCCATTGACCAGCTGTTTTGATTGCTAATTGTCACAGTTGAAAGTTTGTTATCGATAGTTTTTTCCTTGCTAGGGATTTCAGGATTGAAACTAAATCTTTTTCTTGAAATTTTAAGATGAATTTTTGAATGAAATTAATTAGAAAAAATAGACTAAGGTTTATAGGGAGCATTATGCCAAATTAGACGGAAATATTTTATACTTGACAAGCTAATTCTGCTATAGAATGAAATTGAAACTCTTTGTTAAAAATACATATTTATATTATATTCAACTTTTTACTTTGGTCGAAAGAATGTAAAGCGATAAGCTTCCTCCCTAACTTATATATAAAAAGTCCAAGTTCTACCATATGGTAGGTATATATTATTACCCATGACAAGATATATGCGGACTTTCAACGTGTATATAATTACTATGATAAATTGATGTGCCAATTTGAATAATTTGTTATCCATACTTTGTAAGAACATGGGATAAATTATATAATGTGATTGTCTAAATTAAAAATTATTGGCTAAAAATAAAGCATGGGCTAAATTCAATTTGAAAGCTACTATGCTGTTTAGACTGACCGCCCTCTTCAAACATTATTCTTTCCATACTACTTATTTATTTTATGTCAAATCACGTGCATATATACTATAATTCGTCGCTACATCTATTTTGCCTTCCACCTCATGACTCCTTGCAGATGAGTCTTCTCCTCTTACTTTGAGTTATCCAATCTTCCTACTGTACAACCTAAATCAGGATGACCACATGACGTTAATAACATATTTGTGTTCACAAACTAGCCTACGATCAGTTATCTAATTGTCTCAGTTGAAATTTTGTTATCGGTAAAATTTTCCTTGCTAGGAGTTCAGGGGTGAAACCGAATTTTAATTGGAAATTTAATATGAATTTTTTATTTAAATTAATTATAAAAAAATAGACTGAGATCTATAGGGAGCATCAACATTATGACCAAATTAGATGGAAATTTTTTATGCCTGACAAGCTAATTCTGCTATAGAATGAAATTGAAACTCTTACTTAAAAATAGATAATTATAGTGTAGTGAAGTTTTACTTTGGTCAAAAAAATGTAAAGTGATGAGCTTCCTGCCTAACTTATAAATAAAAGCTCCAACTTCTATCATATGGTAGGTATATGTAGGTAAGGAATAGCAGAATTAACTTTTACCACCCATGATGTTCTACTAGTATTTGCATGATGTTATTCATTTACATGTTATCTATCAATGCCAATGAGATGTAATATTATATTTATCAGTACTGGAATATTACTATTTTATGTAAATAAAGTGCTAAAAGTAAATATTATAACATTAATGAATTGATAAATTAATTTGATGATGCCCTTGGTACTTCATACATGATAAGGATATGTTAACATCTTTTTTAAATCACAAGATTAACTATGATGTCATTTTTTGTATCACAACTATTTGGTAGAATCATCGACTACTGTGAAGTTTAGCACTATAATTTTTTTGATGAAATTAGCTGATTTCCTTCACTATTTGCATCCCTGATATAGAATTCGAACATATTAGACAATCATTATATATGAAAAAAATTTGCTTTTGATTTCATTTGTGAAGCTCCCAATATACTGGAAGCAATGCACATTTTGACTAAACCAAATTTCCTCAGAATTAACCATTTTAGATTAGAACATTGATGTTTGACTATACTATGTTTTTATTACATGTACCAATTCAAGTCACTAGTAGTTTCCTCTTAAAATGTATTGATTTATTATCAAAAATGCTCAATTATGTGTTATAATTTTCTACAGCGTTGGAATTAGATAATTGAACTGGATATGTAAGCAATAATACTAATTTTTTTGCAGCAAATTCAGGAGTGGACTTGAAAATACATAGCATGAATATATTGTTTACAAGCACACGAGCTAAACAGGACCATATGTATACCATCGCAATCAGTATGCTAACTGTTAATTCAACACATTTAAGGCTATATCATGTATAATATATTTCTTCCCAAAAAATGCTAGCATTGATTTACCAGCTGATAGACAATATGAGAATGCGGGTACTGTGATCAAAATTTTGTTCAAATCACAGGAGGATACATATGAGAAGTTATTAATATGTTGAGTACAAACTAAAAAAAGTGATTGATATGACAAGTATGGGAATATTTTTTTTTCATTACTCTCTGTATAAACAATTCGCTTTGAAATTGATTGCAATTGTTACAAATATGTGTATTGTGCAACTAGCAGTTATTATAATGTCCTTAATTTCTGTTAATTTTCGAGTAGACCTCTATAATTGAAAATTAGTGGATTTATAAATTGTACTTCAGTCTATGAAATGTTTTTACGTAACTAATCTATCTTTTTTCCTTGCAACATTTGGACTATAGTTGAACGTATTTTAACAGTCTGGGACCATAGTACCACATTTTTAGGATGACATCATTATGATAGCCAAGAACCTTGAATTATAATAATCTACACTATATAGTAAAAAGTGAATTTTTTTAATGTAATTAGTTCCTAGAGTATGTATATTTTCTTAATATTTACTGACGGCGGTAGAAATTTTTGAATAGTATTAAAACTTAATATTTATTTGACTAAATATTCAATGTATTTTTTCATCTAAAACAGCATCTGCATCTCCTGAATCACTATACGTTTTCATGTCTGTAGGCTTTGCGAAAATTTGGTTGATACCAGTAAAATTTTACTACCAACAATCAAATCTACCTCATTGCACATTAAAGCTGCATATTTGTAAAATATTCAATCTCATCTTCTCACTTTTTTTATTTCATTTCTCCAAATTTTAACCCTTCCTATGCTAAATAGAAATTACACCTCTAAGTTCATCAGTATATCAATTTAATATACATGGTTTTGCACGATGCTCTTTCTTCCCATTTATGGCCTTATTACGTTCAAGCAATAAATTACGCTATACTGTTTTATTTTTCCCTGGATGTATACCATATGTTTTGAGTCATTAGATGTTTCAACGTCTATTATTTACAACTCATCCTAACTTTAAATAAATACCTTTAATCTCACGGCAGTTAAGAATAAATTATTTAAATTCTTCTTGGAGAACCTTGAACTATAGTAATCTACACTATATAGTAAAAGGTGAAAACTACGTTGATGTAATTAGTTCCTACAATATGTTCAAATTTTTAAATATTTACTGATAGCAGGTAGAATTTTTTAAACAATTTTACAATTAAATATTTAGTTGACTAATATTTCAATGTATTTTTTTGTCTAAAATATAGTAGGTGTGGTTCCTAAATTAATATATGTTTCCATGTCTGTGGGTTTGAGAAACATTTAACTAATATCACTAAAATTTTACTAACAATTATCAAGTTTACCTCATTTCACACTAAAGCTGCATATTTGTCAAATTTTCAGTCTCATCTTCTTATTTATTTATTTATTTATTTTTATTTGACAACTTCGCCAAAGTTTAACCCTTACTATGCTAAATAGAAATCACACCTCCAAGTTCTGTAACATCCGCGATTTTCGACCGTTCAAATCGACAATGATCCTTAATGTTGACATAAACAGATCAAAAATACGGATAGTTATTGGGATTAAAATAAGAAAAAGAAGAACGAAGGAAACAAATACAGAATCTCACAGCGGAAGGACAAAATATAAAAACAAATAACAGTTCATGAAGCTGTTAAAAACATACATTTGATTATATTTACACAATTTATCAGAGTAAATTAACATACAACATACCAATATATGCAGCGGAATAATAATTTTGATACGTCTGTTAAGCTCCATCTTCATCTTCATAATGGAATCTTCAAAGCAAGGGAATCTTCGCTAACTGTAACTCGGTCTGAACCGAGCGTATTGCAACAAAAAAAACACAACAAACACTCGGATCAAAACTAAATCATTCTCATATTAGTTAAATCAAATTTCATGTAATAATATGAATGCAATAACTTAAGAGATGATACGGGAATTCCCATGTGACGACCCCAAAACCCCGCACCACGGTTTTAAGGATAATCATTGGAATATAACAAATTAATCATCATTAGCAGAGTACAGATAATAGCATAAACAAGAAAATAGAATAATTTACACAAATATGACAGCGGAATCATATATATATATATCACCACACCAGAGAGCACAGTGCATGATACTACTTAGTGCATAACAGTACATAATCAGTCTACATCGCCTGTGGAGGAATCATACATAGAGAATACATAAACTAAACATCAGTCTACATCGCCAGTGGCGGAATCATAATACACATACAACAATGGCGGAAAAGTCACAATCATCACAATGTAGTCAAGCCTCACCATTAGCCCAAAAGTGCACCTCTACTGCGGTGCCAAGCCAAAATATGTCAGCTACCTATAACTAGGCTGCCCATGTGAAAATGAGGGCACTCGAGTTTGCAAGGTGAAATAAACTACGAGTCAGGCATGGGACTGGTATGATAAATCTACTTAACTTATCAAACAACAATAAGAAGGCAAATCAAAGGACCACGCCACTTTCGCGGAATGAGTTTACTCCAATGAATGCTAGTGCATGAAATAAAGTAAATGATTAAATCATCGCAATGCTTTTTATAAAAATGAAGCCATTATAAGACTCAGGTCCCATCACACAAAGCAACGCAAGCCGGAGGATAGAGTTTTACCTTATAATGGCCAAAAATGCTTCAAACATATAAAACAAAAGTGTTTGATATTATTACTAGTGCATATATGTTTCAAAAGCAGATTCAATCATAAATATCAATCATAGACGACATGGGTACCATATATCATGTCGCCATACTAGTAATACAATCACATTCGCAATTTCGTATTGGAAATTGGATTCCATCATGAGTCGAGGCAAGGGGCAAGCTCCTCTCTGTTCGAGACACTCTAGCAAATGTCCCAGGACCGCACACAGCAATCCCTGGTTCTTCAGGGCCGGTCCTCTCTTACTTTTGAGGATTGGCAATTCCTAAACACACGTTTCCCGGTCCTTACAGACCTATAATCGAGGCACCTCACATTCCAACAACCACACAGGTGAAAAGTAGATATAAATGTCAGGGCTGGTAGGTCACTGACACCACCATAACTAGAAAGAAACGTCGTGCTCTCCCTGTAGTCACTATCCCGTTTTTGACTCATACCAAGGTGTGAGGCTCGCGAATCCATGTATACACAAAGCTGCATCAAACAGACCATGCTTTGATCATCAACCACAAGACTTGGCTTTGCAACAGAAGCCTTGATCATATGCCACTTAGGCATGCCACACAGGCAATTCACTCCATGCGACTGATTTCTATCGATATATAACCTCTGAGGTCGTACGTCTCAGAGAAGGGCGTTAAACAAGAGAATAAATTCTCCGCCGCCAAACAAATATATATTTAACAGAGATCAATCAGCACAGAACAAAATCCAATGTTAGACACACAGTCCATTTACAAGTTCCTTCTGGGTTTGAACGAAGCTGGAGGCGCCAACTTCCTCGCATATCCGCACAATCAACAATACGTCCGGACGGCTACTACTTCAGCTCCTTCAAGGTAGCTACTCCAATCACGAGCATCAGTAGCGCCCATCCATCCAATGTGAAGATCGCCGGTCTTGAACCGTCTTCATCTCTTCGACTTCTCACCGTCGATCGATTATTTGAAATGAGAATTAACTCGGCCTTTTCAAATAATCCACGTATATTTAGATTTTCAAATCAATTCTTCACATGGTTAAATTACTCAACATCCACGTTCCAGTTCCTTAGTATAATTTTCATGTTAAATACATTCAACTATCACATATCAAGCAAACACAGCAAAATAGGTTTATTTCCACTCTATATCGTTTATAATATTTTATAATGATATATCGCCATTTTTATTTATTTAAAATCGGCCATATTTAATTAAACGACGTTTCAGTTCGTGCCTAGGCACTGGCGCTGTTTTTCACTAAATTTGTTTTACACATATCTGAAAATCTAACCGTTGGATCTTCACAAATTTTATTTCATTAGAAAGATCTTTTCAAAACGAATCCAACGGTTTCTGTTTTGGGAAAATCCGACGGTAGGATTTCCCACACTAGTCATTTGAAGTTACGATTTCAAAATATGAACTGCAGGGTCGTTATTCGATTCAATTTAATTATATTTATATTTATATATAAATATAATCGATTCTGACGCTGTTTTTCTTTAGATTTGAATTAAACATTCCAGAGAATCCAACCGTCGGATCTTTACTAAGTTGGTGACGTTGGAAAGATATTTCCAAGGCGGACCCAACGGTTGCGGTTTCAGAAAAATCCGATGGTCGGATTTCCCGCACTAGTCGTTTGAAATCACGGTTTCAAAAATGCGAACTGCACGGCCACAATTCGTTTTAATTATATATATATATATATATATATATATATTGTTCATTCGACGATTCCAATATCGTTTTCACTTCAAATATTTCACTAACGCCTTTAAATTTTGGAAAATTTCGCCATAAGCTCCTTTGTACGGGAGGGGTTGGGAAAATTCCCAAATAGCCACACGGGCGTCTCATCTCAAAAAGAAAAAGAAAAAGCCAAGCGGCTAGCCAATAGACTCATAAAATCATCACCCAAGCATAACAGTAAACATGTACCTATTTGTCGGGCAACCAATTTTATTCCTCTTCTCTTGCTTCTTTGCTATAACCTGTTCTATAAATATGCATGTACATATGTGCAATTCTTATCACTTATCGTTTTCCATTCAACTTCATATTTGATTCAATTTGGTTTAAAGTCACCATTCATTCTAATGTTGCATGCATAAGCAAAAATCATATCATTAGCTAATTAATGAATATTTCAACTCATGCATATTTATTTGAACAAGTGGTTATTTTTAACACTTCACATTTCAAAAATGATATTTTTGGCGAACTAAAATATATTTCAACACATGGCTATTTCATTTAGTTCCTATACGTGTCA
Organism: Allium sativum; assembly: GCA_030737875.1. Classification (NCBI taxonomy): domain Eukaryota; kingdom Viridiplantae; phylum Streptophyta; class Magnoliopsida; order Asparagales; family Amaryllidaceae; genus Allium; species Allium sativum. Next base: position 789,461,468 of record CM060920.1, on the reverse strand, counting down.
AAAATAATATTTATAGTAAACAAATATTTATTTCAACACTCGTATATTTTTAGCGAATCACATACATGATAAAAATGGTATTTTTATCATCTAAAATATTTATTCAACACATGAATTTTTTTAACACTTCATAATTTCAATAAAAATGTAATTTTTATCGTTCGATCTTTTTATTCAACACATGAACCCTTTCAACACACGCACTTCTCAACACATGAGCATTTCCACATATGGATATTTTATCTAGTTTGTTCATATAAGAAATATGAAATTTTTATTGTTGAAACAATTTATTTATAACGCGAATATTTTACATACTTCATATATATTATAAAAATGTGATTTTTATTGTTTAAACACTTTATTCATTCAACACATGAATTTAATTTTCACACATTACATCTCAACACATGAGCACTTACACATATAGATATAGTTTCAACACATGAAAATAATTTCAACATATGAAAATAATTCTAACACATAAATATTATTCAAAATTTTGGCAGCATAACGGCAGGGTAGTTAAAACCGGCACCGTCCCGAGTACGGCTCTCCTCGCTCTACCTTAAAACCTCGCATTTTTTGACAATGGTGATTTCATGCATCTAGTTCGCACACAGGCGACATGTTTTATTTTCATTTCCACAGTTATTTCAAATTTGTTTCAATCACCAATTGGTATTTTTCAACCACAACCAAACAATATCAGCCACAAACAATTCTATCAACCATTCGCATTATTCACTAAATTTTTCACACCAATTCGCAAACAATAAATATCGTCCATGATTTGTGCACGAGGGGAGTGTGTGTGTGTGTGTATATATATATATATATATAATTTCTATATTTCACTTGCATTTCAACACACATATCATTTATACAATGCATATATAATTCATACTTCGCTCATATAGCTTACACAACGCATGTACATGAGGTATACGACACGTGTATAATTTATATTTCGCTTATACAATTTATACATGACATTTCCATTCACACATTTCAGTTAGAAATCTCACATTGGTTGTCGAGGTGCCTAAAATCCTAGCGAGCTCAGAAAAATCCGCGGTCTCTTCTAGGTAGTAGAGAGTCTCCTTGCGGTCACGATATTTCCAGTTTCATCGAATTTCGTCAACACACGACAAAGATATGATTTTTCAAAGTTTTCAACACTTAAAAGTGTTATTTTCAATTCAAATATAATAAAGCCAATACCTTTCACGATTGTTCAAAACTAGGTTTTCAGTTTTCGCGAAAACCGAGGCTCAATACGACGATCGGAGGGTACAACGTGGAAGAGGGAGGAGAGGGCTTCAGGCGCGTAGCTGTTGGAGGCAACTTGGTGGGGCCCAGTGCTCGCGGCGGCGGCTGGAAGGTCATGACTTTGGAGGTGGAAATCTCGCAGTAGGAGCAACGATAGGAGGAGTTCTTTATATGGATTTGAAGAGGGGAAGGAGAACTACAAAAAGTTGAACTGGGGGTGGGGCTGATTCGGACTATGGCAATCGGAAATCGCCAGGGAAGGGAGGGGCTGCTTCCGTCGTCGATGTCGGGGGGGGGGGGGGGGGGTTTCTTAGATATTTTATTTATTTATTATGAATGGAGAAGTTTGATTGGTCGAAGGTTTTATTAAATTTTAAAATAGAGTTTCTCCACACAGACATCAATTCAAACCCAACGACTGTCGCCCCTAGCTAAATACCCCCATCCCGGACATAATGGGATCTGTTTCGTAGGCCAATTCGACTATTATAGTCAGTTATTTTTTTCAAATTAAAGTATAAAACATTTTATATTCAATTTGAATGTACATTTCAGTTTTCCAAGGCCACAAACTGACTCGAAAAATTCCAAAAAAATAAATCTTGCTATGTTTTGACGCTGCGGTCCCAACAAAACTAGTTTCGTCGAATTCTGAGATCGTTTGAATAATGACCATTTTCTGGTCGATCCAATTTAACAGAAATTGACCAAACACATTTTCTTTTGCCACGCTCACATACTAGCTTCAAAAATTATGAAATTTGAAACCTAGCAATAGTTTGACATCCCGGATCCAACAAAAGTGGTTTCTTCGAATTCCGAGGTCGTTTGCAAAATATCTATTTCCAAGGGCTATATATTCTCTATAGCGACCTTTCTGAAAATTCATTTGGCCATAACTTTTGATTCCCGCAATGAAACTTCGATTTCTCAGATTCGTTAGAAAGATATTCATAAACAGATTTAAATATTTTTTGTTTCACTAAAATCCGTTATATTTTGCACCCGGTGCAGTCAGTCAAAGTTGGAGTTTAAATTTTCAAACTGCCCCACTATTTCTAATTCACTATTTTATTGAAATATTCTATTTCAATTTTTCAAATTCCTTTGAAATAACAAATTTAAATTTTTTAAATTGGCACGTATTTTCCGGGTTGTTACAATCTCCCCCACTTAAACTTTTCGTCCCCGAAAAAGAAACAACAGCAAAGTAGGAAACAAAAATGTAAATGCAAAGTATTGTAAAGGTACCTTGCACCGGAGTTAGTCAGAGATGTCCACTCTGCATTTGGGGTAAGCTTTCTTAATGCTCTCCTCAGTCTCCCAAGTACAGTCTCTAGGATCACTACTCCACTGCATTTTAACTAAATGGACCTTCTTGCTCCTTTGCTCTTTCATTTCTTTGCCAACAATCTTTAATGGCTCTCTTCTGACTGCTAATTCTGGAGTGATTTCCAAGTCCTGTTGCGCTGCTTCTTCTACAACAAGATCCGGATCATTCACATGTCTTCTAAGTTGAGATACGTGAAATACATCATGCACTCCAGGCAACCAATCGGGTAATTGAACCCTATATGCAAGAGTTCCAATTCGTTCTAGTATAGGAAAGGGACCAATAAATCTGGGTGCTAACTTCCCAGTTTTACCGAATCGGATCACTCCTCTCATCGGAGAAACTTTCAAATAAACATGATCACCAACAGCAAATGTCAAATCTCTTCTTCTAGAGTCCGCATAACTTTTCTGTCGGCTTTGTGCGGTTTTCAATCGCTTCTTGATGAAATCGACTTTATCAAATGCTTCTCTAATCATATTGGGTCCCAACACAAGTCTGTTGCCAGGTTCTACCCAACATGCTGGAGATCTGCAGGGTCTACTGCATAATGCTTCAAATGGCAACATTCCCAAACTTGCTTGATAGCTATTGTTATATGAGAATTCTGCCAAATGTAAGTGATCTTCCCATGACCCACAAAAATTAATAATACAAGCCCGTAGTAAATCTTCTAGAATTCTATTCACACGCTCAATTTGGCCATCTTTCTGAGGGTGATAAGCGGTGCTCATATTCAGTTTCATTCCCAATTCTGTCTGGAATGCCTCCCAGAATTTGCTAGCAAATATTGGGTCTCTATCACTGACTATACTGATGGGAATTCCATGCAGCTTAACAATTTCTTTGAAATATATCTGTGCTAGACTTTGAGCGGTTCTATTGGATCTGACAGGTATGAAATGGGCAGTCTTCGTGATGCGATCTACGATTACCGAAATATTGTCATTACCTTTCTTGGTTCGGGGCAAACCATCTATGAAATCCATGGAAATCTGTTCCCATTTCCAACCTGGAACTTCCAATGTTTGTAACAATCCGGCTAGCTTTTGTTGGTCGCTCTTGACTAATTGACAAGTAGGGCATCTGCTAACATATAAAGAAATGTCCCTCTTCATCGCCTTCCACCAAAAAGTGCGTTTGATATCGTTGTACATTCTACTTACTCCAGGATGAATGCAAAGTTTGGATTTATGGCATTCATGGAGCACCTCTCTTTTAAGCTCTGGGATGTTGGGAACACATATTCTCCCTTTCAGCCACAGAACTTTTTCTTTATCTTCCTGAAAGCTTGAGGGCTCGCCCTTCTATATTCTCCCTCTGATCCTTTGAATGAAGTGATCGTTTTTCTGGAGAGCAGATATTTTATCAATCAATCCTGGCATAATTATAAGATTGGCAATGATTGCGGTTTTTCTACTAAGCGCATCCGCTACAACATTAGCCTTTCCTGGCGTATACAAAATATCTAGATCATACGCTACAAGAAATTCTAGCCAATGTTGTTGCCTCAAGTTCAGATCTTTCGGGGTTAGTAAATACTTCAATGATTGATGATCTGTATACAGTTCGAATTTCTCACCCAATAAGTAATGCCTCCAGATTTTCAAAGCAAAAACGATAGCTAGCAACTCAAGATCATGAGTCACATAATTCTTCTCATGCGGTTTTAGCTGGCGGCTTGCATAAGTGACTACTTGGCCTCTTTGCATTAACACTGCACCAAGACCTCTAATAGAAGCATCTGTCCAAACCATCAAATCCTGATTGCCATCGATAATGGTTAACACTGGTGCGGTTGTCAATTTCGACTTCAATGCCTGGAAAGCTTCCTCATAGTCGGAAGTCCACTTAAATTTCTCGTGCTTCTTCGTAAGCTTTGTTAATGGACCGGATATCTTCGAGAAATCCTTAACGAACTTTCGATAATAACTAGCCAACCCCATAAAACTTCTGACCTTTGTGGGTGTGGTAGGCTGTTTCCAGTCTTGAATTGCTGTAATTTTGCTCGGATCTACAGAAATCCCTTCCTTTGACACGACATGGCCAAGGAACTTCACTTCTTCTTGCCAGAAGACACATTTAGAGAATTTGGCCTTGAAGACGTTCTTTTTCAGAATCTCCAATACTTGTTCTAAGTGTTTTTCATGCTTGGGTTTTGATTTGGAGTAGATTAAAATATCATCGATGAATACGAGGACAAATTTATTCAAAACTCCCTTGAACACTCTATTCATTAGATCAATGAAGTATGCTGGAGCATTGCATAAGCCGAACGACATTACTAACCATTCATAAAATATGTCTGGACCTCTGAAAGCTGTCAAAGGAACACACTCTTCGGCAATTCTCAATTGATGAAAACCCGTAGCTAGGTCCATTCGGGAAAATACTCTCGCCCCATTTAATTGGTCTAGCAGATCATCGATGCGGGGTAATGGGATTTGTTTTTGAGCGTCTGTTTGTTGAGGTCTCGGTAATCAACACACAATCGAAGAGTACCGTCTAACTTTGGGACAAACACTATAGCTGCACCCCAACTAGAAAAGCTAGGTCTGATCAGACCCTTCCATAGTAGTTGACGAGTTTGATCGCCTAATTCTTCTTTTTCCTTTGGATTCATTCTTCCTATTGGATGTACCACTGGTCTAGCATTGGGAATTAGATCGATTCTGAAGTCTATTTCTCTTTGCGGAGGTAAGTTTTCGACTTCTTCAAACACATCCGCATAGTTTCTAACAACATGAATCTTTTCTAAGGAAGTGGGGATAACTTCTAACGCAGACCAAAATTCCTTTCTATCTGGATTCGAACCATGACATGGTACAGTAATATATCCAAGCTTCGTTCGAATTTTTACTATCCTTTCAGCACACTTTACTTCAGCTTCGTACTTCGTTAACCAATCAAGCCCGAGAATGATGTTGAACTCAGGAAAGTCCATGGTAATCAAATCAAAAGAAAACTTGTAGGAAAAATAAGAGACTGGCACTCAATATGAACTGAGAATGAGAGATCCTCCTATCGGATTATGTACTTCAACCGATTCTTTAAGCTTTCTTTGTTTTAACTTTAATTTGTGAACTGTGTTACTAGCAATAAAACTACGTGATGCACCCGTGTCAAACAATACAGAAACAGGAATATTTTTAATTGTAAGGGTACCTTCCAAAACATCGGGTTTACCTGCTCCATCGGAAGCAGTCGGCAGGTTCGTCCCGTCATATACGTGAGCAACCTCGGCCTTCTTAAGCAAAGGACAGTCTTTCACAAGATGATCTGCCCTGCGGCAGTTAAAGCATGAGCGAGTGTTTTGAGAGCCCTGGCTTGAACCTTGAGAGTCGGTCTTCTTCCTTTTCGGGGCGGTGCAAAAATTTGAGTAGTGCCCCACCTTGCCACAATTGTAGCAGCTTCCCTTTGGCGGCCTGCTAGTCTGCTGATTCGAGGACGCCGCATTGCTTGATTCCGGCTAGTTTGTAGCGGACTTGCGCTTATTCCCGACCTGGCTTTTAGCACGATCCTGGTCCAGGTGCCTTTGATCCAGGTCCTCATAGTTGCACGCCATCTCCACTAATTAATTAAACGCCAGCTTGATGTGGGCCACTGCCCTGTCTTGATACTTTCGCTTCAGCCCGAGGATGAACCTCTTATTCTTAGACTTTGCGGTGGCAACGAGCTCTGGAGCATAGCGGGATAATTGTGTAAACTTGTTCAGATGATCTTGCACCGAGAGATCCCCCTGCTGGAGGTTTGCGAAGTCGTCGTGCATGCGCTCAAGGGCTTGCTCTGGGACATACTTCTCTTTGAATAATTCTTTGAACTCGTCCCAGGTCCTACCAGCATTTCTGTTTGTTGCAGTAAGAGCTTCCCACCATAATTCGGCTTCCTCTTATAGAAGCCAAGCACCCATGAAAGCTTTGTCTTGATCACCCAGCATTAGGCCTCCTAGTATCTTCTCGAATGTTTTCAGCCATGCTAGGGCCTCAATTACAGTGCCCGTTCCAAAGAAGGTTTTGCCTCCTAAGTTCTTGTACCTTTTAGCCACGAGGTCGAGCTCGAATTGTTGAGCGGCCGGGGGTTGTATTAAGGGTCCATCTTCAGCTGGGACTTCTCCTCGTCCTCTGCCACGGCTAGCTCGGCCTCCTCTACCAGCGGCTGCTCGGGTAGCCATTGTTTAAGTTCTGTATAAGCAAGAAAAGAGTCAGCCTACAGAAATGATCATTTTATCATATGGTAAAGCAGAAGAACTTAAGAAAAGACAACGATGTACTGATCAAATTATTTTTGCTATTATGCTTAGCTCATTCTAGGACATTACTAGTCCTTTCTCTAATGAGCTACTCGCCTTAGAATACTACTGATTCTATTCTGACGAAGTGTTTAATGTGTTAAATTCCAGAACTAAGGTTAATCAAAGCTCTGATACCAGCTGTGACTACCCCAAAACCCCGCACCATGGTGTTAGGGATAATCATTGGAATATAACACATTAATCATCATTAGCAGAGTACAGATAATAACATAAATAAGAAAATAGAATAATTTACACAAATATGACAGCGGAATCATATATATATATATATATATATATATGTCACCACATCAGAGAGCACAGTGCAGGATACTACTTAGTGCATAACAGTACTCAGTCTACATCGCCTGTGGCGGAATCATACATAGAGAATACATAAACTAAACATCAGTCTACATCGCCAGTGGCGGAATCATAATACATATACAATAATGGCGGAAAAGTCACAATCATCACAATGTAGTCAAGCCTCGCCATTAGCCCAAAAGTGCACCTCTACTGCGGTGCCAAGCCAAAATATGTCAGCTACCTGTAACTAGGCTGCCCGTGTGAAAATGAGGGCACCCGAGTTTGCAAGGTGAAACAAACTACGAGTCAGTCATGAGACTGGTATGAGAAATCTACTTAACTTATCAAACAACAATAAGAAGGCAAATCAAAGGACCACACCACTTTCGCGGAACGGGTTTACTCCAATGAGTGCTAGTGCATGATATAAAGTAAATGATTAAATCATCGCAATGCTTTTTATAAAAATGAAGCCATTATAAGACTCAGGTCCCATCACACAATGTAACGCAAGCCGGAGGATAGAGTTTTACCTTATAATGGCCAAAAATGCTTCATACGTATAAAAAAAAGTTTTTGATATTATTACTAGTGCATTTATGTTTCAAAAGCAGATTCAATCATAAATATCAATCATAGACGGCATGAGTACCATATATCATGTCGTCATACTAGTAATACAATCACATTCGCAATTTCGTATTGGAAATTGGATTCCATCATGAGTCGAGGCAAGGGGCAAGCTCCTCTCCATTCGAGACATTCTAGCAAATGTCCCAGAACCGCACACAGCAATCCCTGGATCTTCAGGGTCGGTCCTCTCTTACTTTTGAGGATTGCCAATTCCTGAACACACGTTTCCCGGTCCTTACAGACCTATAATCGAGGCACCTCGCATTCCAGCAACCACATAGGTGAAAAGTAGATATAAATGTCAGGGCTGGTAGGTCACTGACACCACCATAGCTAGAAAGAAACGTCGTGCTCTCCCTGTAGTCATTATCCCGTTTTTGACTCATACCAAGGTGTGAGGCTCGCGAATCAAAGTTATACACAAAGTTGCGTCACACAGACCATGCTTTGATCATCAACCACAAGACTTTGCTTTGCAACAGAAGCCTTGATCATATGCCACTTAGGCGTGCCACACAGGCAATTCACTCCATGCAACTGATTTCTATCGATATATAACCTCTGAGCTCGTACGTCTCAGAGAAGGGCGTTAAGCGAGAGAATAAATTCTCCGCCGCCAAACAGATATATATTTAACAGAGATCAATCAACACAGAACAAAATCCAATATCTGACACTTCAGCTCCTTCAAGGTAGCAACTCCAATCATGAGCATCAGTAGCGCCCATCCATCCAATATGAAGATCGCCAGTCTTGAACCATCTTCATCTCTTCGACTTCTCACCGTCGATCGATTATTTGAAATGAGAATTAACTCGGTCTTTTCAAATAATCCACGTATATTTAGATTTTCAAATCAATTCTTCACATGGTTAAATTACTCAACATCCACGTTCCAGTTCCTTAGTATAATTTTCATATTAAATACATTCAACTATCACATATCAAGCAAACACAGCAAAATTGGCTTATTTCCACTCTATATCGTTTATAATATTTTATAACGATATATCGCCATTTTTATTTATTTAAAAACGGCCATATTTAATTAAACGACGTTTCAGGTCGTGCCTAGGCACTGGCGCTATTTTTCACTAAATTTGTTTTACACATATCTGAAAATCTAACCGTTGGATCTTCACAAATTTTATTTCATTAGAAAGATCTTTTCAAAACGAATCCAACGGTTTCTATTTTGGGAAAATCCGACGGTAGGATTTCCCACACTAGTCGTTTGAAGTTACGATTTCAAAATACGAACTGCAATGTCGTTATTCGATTTAATTTAATTGTATTTATATTTATATACAAATATAATTGATTCTGACGTTGTTTTTCTTCAGATTTGAAATAAATATTCCAGAGAATCCAACCGTCGGATCTTTACTAAATTGGTGCCGTTGGAAAAATATTTCCAAGGCGGACCCAACGGTTGCGGTTTCGGGAAAATCCGATGGTCGGATTTCCCGCACTAGTCGTTTGAAATCACGGTTTCAAAAATGCGAACTGTACGGCTACAATTCGTTTTAATTATATATATATAGTTCATTCGATGATTCCAATATCGTATTCACTTCAAATATTTCACTAACGCCTTTAAATTTTGGAAAATTTCGCCATAACCTCCTTTGTACGGGAGGGGCTGGGAAAATTCCCAAATAGCCACACGGGCGTCTCATCTCAAAAAGAAAAAGAAAAAGCCAAGCGACTAGCCAATAGGCTCATAAAATCATCACCCAAGCAAAACAGTAAACATGTACCTATTTGTCGGGCAACCAATTTTATTCCTCTTCTCTAGCCTTTTTGCTATAACCTGTTCAATAAATATGCATGTACATATGTGCAATTCTTATCACTTATCGTTTTCCATTCAACTTCATATTTGATTCAATTTGGTTTAAAGTCACCATTCATTCTAATGTTGCATGCATAATCAAAAATCATATCATTAGCTAATTAATGAATATTTCAACTCATGCGTATTTATTTGAACAAGTGGTTATTTTTAACACTTCACATTTCAAAAATGATATTTTTTGCGAACTAAAATATATTTCCACACATGACTATTTCATTTAGTTTCTATACGTGTTAAAAATAATATTCATAGTAAACAAATATTTATTTCAACACTCGTATATTTTTACCGAATCACATACATGATAAAAATGGTATTTTTATCATCTAAAATATTTATTCAACACATGATTTTTTTTTAACACTTCGTAATTTCAATAAAAATGTAATTTTTATCGTTCGATCTTTTTATTCAACACATGAACCCTTTCAACACACGCACTTCTCAACACATGAGCATTTCCACACATGGATATTTTATATAGTTTGTCCATATAAGAAAGATGAAATTTTTATTGTTGAAACAATTTATTTATAACGCGAATATTTTACATAATTCATATTTATTGTAAAAATGTGATTTTTATTTTTTAAACACTTTATTCATTCAACACATGAATTTAATTTTCACACATTACATCTCAACACATGAGCACTTCCACACATGGATATAGTTTCGACACATGAAAATAATTTCAACATATGAAAATAATTCTAACACATGAACATTATTCAAAATTTTGGCAGTATAACGGCAGGGTGGTTAAAACCGGCACCGTTCCGAGTACGGCTCCTTGCTCTACCTTAAAACCTCGCATTTTTTGACAATGGGGATTTCATGCATCTAGCTCGCACGCAGGCGACATGTTTTATTTTCATTTCCACCGTTATTTCAAATTTGTTTCAATCACCAATTGGTATTTTTCAACCACAACCAAACAATATCAACCACAAACAATTCTATCAACCATTCGCATTATTCACCAAAATTTTCATACCAATTCACAAACAATAAATATCATCCATGGTTTGTGGACGAGGGAAGTATGTATATATATATATATATATTATTTCTATATTTCACTTGCATTTCAACACACATATCATTTATACAATGCATGTATAATTCATACTTCGCTCATATAGCTTACACAACGCATGTACATGAGGTATACGACACGTGTATAATTTATATTTCGCTTATATAATTTATACATGACATTTCCATTCACACATTTTAGTTAGAAATCTCACATTGGTTGTCGAGGTGCTAAAAATCCTAGCGTGCTCAGAAAAATCCGCGGTCTCTTCTAAGTAGTAGAGAGCCTCCTTGTGGGCATGATATTTCCTGTTTCATCGAATTTCGTCAACACCTGACAAAGATATGATTTTTCAAAGTTTGCAACACTTAAAAGTGTTATTTTCAATTCAAATATAATAAAGCCGATACCTTTAACGATTTTTCAAAACTAGGTTTTCAGTTTTCGCGAAAATCGAGGCTCGATACGACGATCGGAGGGTACAACGTGGAAGAGGGAGGAGAGGGCTTTAGGCGCGTGGCGGTTGGAGGCAACTCGGTGGGGCCTAGTGCTTACGGCGGGGCTAGAAGGTCGGGGCTTTGGAGGAGGAAATCTCGCAGTAGGAGCAACGATAGGGGGGAGTTCTTTATATGGATTTGAAGAGGAGAAGGAGAACTACAAAAAGTCGAACTGGGGTTGGGGCTGATTCAGGCTGTGGCGATCGGAAATCGCCAGGGAAGGGAGGGGCTGCTTCCATCGTCGATGTCGAGGGGGGCGGGTTTTCTGAGATAATTTTTTTATTTATTATAAATGGGGAAGTTTGATTGGTCGAAAGTTTTATTAAATTTTAAAATAGCGTTTCTCCACACAGACATCAATTCAAACCCAACGACTTGTCGCCCCTAGCTAAATACCCCCATCCCGGACACAATGGGATATGTTTCGTAGGCCAATTCGACTGTTACAGTCAGTTATTTTTCAAATTAAAGTATAAAACATTTTATATTCAATTTGAACGTACATTTCAATTTGCCAGGGCCACAAACTGATTCGAAAAATAAATCTAGCTATGTTTTGACGCTGCGGTCCCAACAAAACTAGTTTCGTCGAATTCTGAGATCGTTTGAAAAATGGCCATTTTCTGGTCGATCCAATTTAACAGAAATTGACCAAACACATTTTCTTTTGCCATGCTCACATGCTAGCTTCAAAAATTACGAAATTTGAAACCTAGCAATAGTTTGACATCCCGGATCCAACAAAAGTGGTTTCGTCGAATTCCGAGGTCATTTGCAAAATATCTATTTTCATGGGCTATATATTCTCTATAGCGACCTTTCTGAAAATTCATTTGGCCATAACTTTTGATTCCCGTAATGAAACTTTGATTTTTAGATTCGTTAGAAAGATGTTCATAAACAGATTTAAATATTTTTGGTTTCACTAAAATCCGTTTTATTTTGCATCCGGTGTAGTCAGTCAAAGTTTGAATTTAAAATTTCAAACTGCCCCACTATTTCTAATTCACTATTTTATTGAAATATTCTATTTCAATTGTTCAAATTCCTTTGAAATAACCAATTTAAATTTTTTAAATTGGCTCGTATTTTCCGGGTTGTTACATTCCATCTCCTAAGGGTCCGTCAAACTAATATCATATAATATAATACACTATTATAATAGTGTCTACGGTTAAATATAACATATTAAGATAGCGTAAGCGGGATTACATTTTTACCCTTACACCGTTTATAATACCGTAGTCTATACAGATACCGTAAAGTCCACAGTACGCAGTGGCTATCAGAGGGCGCTCCATAAGTACGATACAAATAAAAATCGTAGGGGGCTCAATCAGGATAATATGACAAGTCACACGAGGAATGCCCAGAGTAGGAATATACTTGTTGCATGCCCGGACTGGTGGTAACACATAGCCGCAACTACCGCCACTTTGAACAAAGCTCCGAAATCACAAATGCACATCAAATCAATCAAACCGAGGGACTATAGTAATAAAGGAAGAAGAGTTGCCGATGGAGGCAGCTAACCCCACTTGGTCACGGTATAGCCCTGTTTTAGTCATTTTAATTATGCCCCGAAGGTTAAGGATATTCATCATCGTTCTCTTTCTTCAAATCCAGTAATCGCCTCCAAATCCATCGAACACCATTTCTGGAACTCCACCGCGTACACAGTTGTTAAAGTGGTTTTCGGTATTGGCAGAGAGTATGACAATATCTGATCCCGGTCTCTTTAACAACCAATCGTTTACATTTTTCACATCGGTCAGTTCTTTTACATTTCAAAGAGGTTCGTACTTCATACCAAAATATCAGAGTTTCAAAATCATTCAATATTCAAGATATAATTTTATTCATACTAAAATCTCCATTTAAACCAGTTAAAATTTTGAAACAATTCCAACTTTAATAATTTGAATATTAAAATAATTAACAATATATTTAAAATAGTTTAGATATATAATTGAAATAGTTTGAAAATAAATAGTTTGTAATTTAAAATAGAATTTATCAAGTTTATTAAAATATATAGTTAAAACATTAAGTAATTTATAATATAAATAGTTAATTTTAAAATGATATATTTAAAATAATTTATAAAATAAAATAGTAATAAAGCAAAATAGTTTATAAAGAAAAATAATAATTATTAAAATAGTTTATAAAATGATTTGAAATACTATAGCTGGAATTAGAATCGTTTCTCTAACATTTTCAATTAAACCTGAAGTCAAATTTCGACTTCAATTCAACCAACCCAATTTTCAATAATTCCATTGATTAAACTTCCAATTTACATTCATTTCAATTCGATCAAATTAATTCAACTAGTTACATTCCAAATCAGATTCTCATTTTCAATGATTTCAAATTATGGCAAATATCGGGTTCCCAGTTAGTATATAATTCAAATCAATGTTGACTCATAATAAAATTCAAAGGTAGGTGAAACCATTCAATTTCAATAAATTTGATTTACATTATATTTCACTTTTTATTTAGCTTCAGTTACAATACAAATTTATTTCCCTTTTTTTATATATATTCAAAATTTATGGTTCTAGTTCAAAAAAATAAATTATTAAACATCGCTTATATTGTCTTTAAAACAATATTTCAAAATTCATGGTTAAAACAAATTTTATTTAACCAACCGGTTTCCGTATATAATTTTCTATCCTATGGCCAAGTGATACTTAAATTTTAATTTTAGTACTTTGGGAAAGGATATATATCATTTCAATCCAAATCAGGATCACAGGTATTTATCATTTCAACCTACGTTCTTAATTCATTTTAATGATTAATCCCGGGTTTATTCGATACCCTTAACATCTGGGGTAATGATTGGGATTAATCAGCACAAACAAATGGTCATATAATAATAAATGTGAATAACAGGTAAATTCACACAATTAACATCAATATGTCAAACATATCAAATTCAAGTCATTCATCATATCAATACATACAAACAGTCCAATATCATATAAACTTACAATTTTTCAGATGTCAGGTTTTAAACAACAATTAAATGTCGAATTTTTACTTAATTGTAAACTTATATTTAACAGTCAAAATTAACTACACTATCGAAGCAAATAAATGTAAATATGCAAATTTATACCGTCAAACATCAATCCATACAATCATATCATGATATAATATCAATTTAACTAATATTAGAATACTTTAGTTACGCATGAGTGGGTTTAATCACTCACCTTGGCTTTAAACGAGATTGAAATCCAATTTTTAGCCCAAAATTCAACGGTCTCAGAATCAGTCCAAATCAGTGCCATCGTGAAGAGCACGACGATACGAATCCAACACAATATATTTCATCCGATTCCGACCTCGTAGCAGAAAGTTATTTTTAGAAGTTCAAATTAAAATAAAATAAATAAAACCTCACCAATACAATTTTAACACGTCAGCTTTACTTTCCATGTCATCCCTTCTTCTTCTCCATTATCTAAAACTACTCACGACGACTCCAGTAATCCATTTTCGTGATTTTCTAATCACAATTTCTACCTCATTCCTACAAGATTTGAACATCCGTCGATTGCTGCGAACTCCTCATTGCATGCTCTCCGCATCTATGTCCTTCACCTATATCTCGAATGAAACATGAAAAATGCATCTGTTGTCTTCTCCATTTGAGCATTGCATAGGATGCGAAACTTTTATGTCCAGAAATCCTCCAAACTCTGTCCATCTTCCCCTCTTGCCTACACGAACTCCGCACACATCCTGTTTTGCCTTCGACGTCACCAGCAATCATTGTGTTTGCAAACCCATCTTCGGCTATGAAAATTCGATCCCCGGTTCTTATGCCGCACCCAAAACTAAGGCCATGGATGTGGAGATCTCGTTGATATGAGATCAACGAACCCATATGTTTTCGATTTCATGGAGTCATATATTTTATATTATTGTTTGAAGATTGGATCAAAGGCGACCATTGAAATATCATTTTAAAGATGCTGCATCATGTTTACAGGGAATTAAGAGAAAAGATAATTTATGGGCAAATTTTAGTGTTAATTAAGTTGTAAAAATAAATAAATTCCAAATATGATTAAAATGGTTCTAGTTATAAATTTTATTTACCTAAAACCACAAAATAAATCATTTGCAATTACAATGATTTAAATGCCTTTTATATTTGTAGTTTCCAATTTGAAGAAATTAATTAACATGCTGAATTTCTCATTTCAAATTTATTAGCATCCCATAATCATGTTTTATTAACTATTATACTTGTTAAACTATTAGAAAGAAATTTTAAATCCAATCGAATCCTCTCTTTTCTTAAATTTCCATTTAAATCCATATTAATCGTTTATTTTAGTTTCCAATTTTATTATTAACAAATTCAAATGAAATTATCTTTCCAATTACAAATCAACTACAATTTATTTGTCTCCATGAATAAAATAAATGTTAGTTAAAATTCTATATATAATTATCGTCTTAATAATATCATCTAACATAGTCACATAAATTTCACACTGATATAAAATAGATAAAGAAATGAAACATAATGAATGTTATTCTAAAGTAATTTTAATTATATCTATAAATCTATAGCTTTCAAAAAAAATACTATAATTACTTACCAACTTTAATTTAATCAAAATAAAATAAAATTTTAATTAGAAACTCAAATTTTACTAACATTAAATTCCAATTTTTATTATCAACAAAATTCAATTTAGATTTCAGTTTTTTTTTTAAATTAACTAAAACTGTTTCATTTAAATATCTCAATATTAAGTTTCAGCTTTAAATCTTAACAATACAAACCAAAACCAAATTTCATTTACAATCGATGTAAAATATTATTGTCAAAATAAGTTGGGTTTCAATAACAAATCAATTTAATTAATTTTACACCATTAGATTCCATAATTAATCATTAAATTTAAATTACATATTTATTGACTCAATTTAATACAAATAAATTTCAATTCTCAATAGTTAAAAACATACCAAATTATAGCAATATTTACAATCAAAGGAGCTTATTGCATTTATAA
Organism: Allium sativum; assembly: GCA_030737875.1. NCBI lineage: Eukaryota > Viridiplantae > Streptophyta > Magnoliopsida > Asparagales > Amaryllidaceae > Allium > Allium sativum. Next base: position 789,445,185 of record CM060920.1, on the reverse strand, counting down.
CAAGTTGAGTTTCATTATATACCCAAAATGGTTTATATTCTTTATATTCACAAATCTAGATTTTTCAATATATGAATGGAGTTTCAAAATTAGTTTATCCATTTCATATATGGTTACTTCAATATTGGTTTCAAATTCAATATAAATAAATTACCAAAAATAAATTATTATTGAATATAATTATTGAGATTCATTGTTAACAAGTCAAATCAAGTTAATATATTAACAATATACGACATAAATCATTATTTTTTAATAATTAAAACAATTTTTAAAAGAAATCACATTAAATTTAATAATTCAAATCGTCGCAAATCTCGGGATGTTACACTCTCCCGCACTTAAAACTTTTCGTCCTTAAAAAGGCGTAGTATGAAGGTTGTCAATTTATATATACGTTTTGCCATATAATTTTTTTAACTAGATTTTATTAATATTTTATTTTCAAATCAAGAATTTCCGTACCACGATTTTTCTGAAAATTTGAATTACACATATCTTAAAATCTACAAGTCGAAATCTAATTTTTTTCTCTTTCATTAGAAAACTAATTCAAACATATCCCAAGGATTCTTGTTTTAAAGAATTCCGATTTTATTTGGATCCTATACATTTATTTAAACTTCAATTCGGAAAATTACAAACTGCAGTTTCGTGACAAGCTCGTTTTTAATTAAATTAAATTTATTCGTTCAAACTTAGTTAAGTTTATAAATTATAAGCCTATTGACTTATATTTTCGCAAAACCAAACATTAATATCAATATATTTGGTTTATTACTAAATAATTCTCTTAATCAATTTTTCATTTGATTCGGTTAATTCATATTACTAACCATAACATAACATAACTAAGTGTACATCGTTTATTACATAACTTAAGTTCTATTTATTTTTAACCTATCAAAGTTTCCACTTCATTATCCATTCTTATACTTGTGCATTTTTTTATTGTTTATTCTTATAACATTTAACTTTTTAATTAATTGGTAAGTTATTCATGCTACAAAACAGAATTAATTATTACACAAATTTCAATCGTTACCATTTATTTCATTTTATTATCCAAATCTTAAGAACTTTATTTTCATTATAACTCTCTTAATATTTAGAAGTTCCAATTCATTACTTATTCAAGATTTAAGTTTCGGGCCTTTTTTTCAATTTTTTTTCATTTACAAAAAACCATACTATAAAAAGGGATTTAAATAAAGTTCAATTTCATAAAACAAAATACAAAATATTAAATGTCTCCCTACTTGGCTCTTGAAAATAAACATCGATGATGCGTGCACTCATCACCGAAATCATTTTCAAAGAAAAGAGGGTATACACTTATTATTATTTTTTTCCAATAATTCATTTAAAACAATTTCTATATGAAACACTTTTAAAATATAAATATATTATTTCAAACCATTTGCAAATGAACATTACAAAATCACCCAAAATCAAATTCTCAAATTCATATTTTACTTCTTATTTCATTATCAATAAATTTTCAATATTTGATTTTCTTAAACCATTCAATAATCAATGGTTCTAATTATTAATCAATCGAATGATAAATGATGCAAATTTAATATTATCATCAACAAAATCAAAATTCATACATTTTCAAATAATTATATATATATATATAATATAATTCAAAACAATATTATGTCGATAAGCTCTGTTCGAGTGTTTGGAAATCCCTATCGATTCCATGGGGCCCTAAGTACCGACCAGAATTCAAAAATACTCAACAGAACAAATCAACACCATACAAAATCATTTTTATATCAAAATACTAGTACGCTTTCTCATATACACTCAAACTCATTCTAGAGCATTACTACTCCATCTCTAATGAGTTAATCCCAAATAGAGCCAATGTTTTCGCTAAACCAAAGCTATGATAGCAAATGTAACATCCGCGATTTTCGACCGTTCAAATCGACAATGATCCTTAATGTCGACATAAACAGATCAAAATACAGATAGTTATTGGGCTTAAAATAAGAGAAAGAAGAAAGAAGGAAACAAATACAGAATCTCGCAACGGAAGGACAAAATATAATAATTAAATAATAGTTCATGAAGCTGTTAAAAACATACATTTGATTATATTTACATAATTTATCAGAGTAAATTAACATACAACATACCAATATATGCAGCGAAATAATAATTTTAATACGTCTGTTGAGCTCCATCTTCATCTTCATAACGGAATCTTCAAAGCAAGGGAATCTTCGCTAACTGTAACTCGGTCTGACCCGAGCGTATTGCAACAAAAAAAAACACAACAAACACACGAATCAGACCTAAATCATTCTCATATTAGTTAAATCAAATTTCATGTAATAATATGAATGCAATAACTTAAGAGATGATATGGGAATTCCCATCTCCTAAGGGTCCGTCAAAATAATATCATATAATATAATACGCTATTATAATAGTGTCTACGGTTAAATATAACATATTAAAATAGCGTAAGCGGGATTACATTTTTACCCTTGCACCGTTTATAATACCATAGTCTATACAGATGCCGTAAAGTCCACAGTACGTAGTGGCTATCAGAGGGCACTCCATAAGTACGGTACAAATCAAAATCGTAGGGGGATCGATCAGGATAATATGACAAGGCACACGAGGAATGCCCAGAGTAGGAATATACTAGTTGCATGCCCGGACTGGTGGTAACGCATAGCCGCAACTACCGCTCACTTCGAATAACACTCCGAAAACACAGATGCACATCAAATCAATCAAACCGAGGGACTATAGTAATAAAGGAAGAAGTTTTGCCGATGGAGGTAGCTAACCCTACTTGGTCACGGTATAGCCCTGTTTTAGTCATTTTAATTATGACCCGAAGGTCAAGAATATCCATCATCGTTCTCTTTCTTCAAATCCAGTAATCGCCTCCAAATCCATCCAACACCATTTCTGGAACTCCACCGCGTACACAGTTGTTAAAGTGGTTTTCGGTATTGGCAGAAAGTATGACAATATCCGATCCCGGTCTCTTTAACAACCAATCGTTTACATTTTTCACATCGGTCAGTTCTTTTACATTTCAAAGAGGTTCGTACTTCATATCAAAATATCAGCGTTTCAAAATCATTCAATATTTAAGATAGAATTTTATTCATACTAAAATCTCCATTTAAACCAGTTAAAATTTTGAGACAATTCCAACTATAATAATTTGAATATTAAAATAATTAACAGTATATTTAAAATAGTTTGAAAATAAATAGTTTGTAATTTAAAATAAAATTTATCAAATTTATTAAAATATAATAATAATTATTAATATAGTTTATAAAATGATTTGAAATACTATAGTTGGAATTAGAATCGTTTCTCTAACATTTTCAATTAAACCTGAAGTCAAATTCCGACTTCAATTCAACCAACTCAATTTTCAATAATTCCATCGATTAAACTTCTAATTTACGTTCATTTCAATTCGATCAAATTAATTCAACTAGTTACATTCCAAATCATATTCTCATTTTCAATGCTTTCAATTTATGGAAAATATCGAGTTCACAATTAGTATATAATTCAAATCGATGTTGATTCATAATAAAATTCAAAGGTAGGTGAAACCATTCAATTTCAATAAATTTGAATTACATTATATTTCACTTTTTATTCAGCTTCAATTACAATACAAGTTTATTTCCCTTTTTTTATATATATATTCAAAATTCAGGGTTCAAGTTCAAAGGAAATAAATTATAAAACATCGCTTATATTGTCTTTAAAACAGTATTTCAAAATTCATGGTTAAAACAAATTTTATTTAACCAACCAGTGTCCGTATATAATTTTCTATCCTATGGCCAAGTGATACTTAAATTTTAATTTTAGTATTTTGGGAAAGGATATATATCATTTCAATCCAAATCAGGGTCATAGGTATTTATCAATTCAACCTACGTTCTTAATTCATTTAAATGATTAATCTCGGGTTTATTCGATGCCCGTAACATCTAGGGTAATGATTGGGATTGATCAGCACAAACAAATGGTCGTATATAAATATAATAACAGGTAAATTCACACAATTAACATCAATATGTCAAACATATCAAATTCATGTCATTCATCACATCAATACATACAAACAGTCCAATATCATATAAACTTACAATTTTTCAGATGTCACGTTTTAAACAGCAATTAAATGTCAAATTGTTACTTAATTGTAAACTTATATTTAACAGTCAAAATTAACTACACTATCGATGCAAATAAATGTAAATATGCAAATTTAAACTGTCAAACATCAATCCATACAATCATATCATGATATAATATCAATTTAACTAATATTATAATACTTTAGTTACGCGTGAGTGGGTTTAATCACTCACCTTGGCTTTAAACGAGATTTGAAATCCAATTTTTGGCCCAAAATTAAACCGTCTCAAAATCAGTCCAAATCAGTGCCATCGTGAAGAGCACGACGATATGAATCCAACACAATTTATTTCGTCCGATTCCGACCTCATAGTAGAAAGTTATACCCATTTAAACATTTAGAAGTTCAAAATAAAATAAAATAAATAAAACCTCACCAATACAATTTTAACACGTCAGCTTAACTTTCCATGTCATCCCTTCTTCTTCTCCCATTATCTAAAACTACTCACGACGACTCTAGTAATCCATTATCGTGATTTTCTAATCACAATTTCTGCCTCATTCCTACAAGATTTGAACATCCGTCGATTGCTACGAACTCCTCATTGCATGCTCTCTGCATCCATGTCCTTCTCCTATATCTCGAATGAAACATGAAAAATACATCCGCTGTCTTCTCCATTCGAGCACTGTATAGGATGCGAAACTTTTATGCCTAGAAATCCTCCAAATTTTGTCCATCTTCCCCTCTTGCCTCCACGAACTCCGCACACATCCCGTTTTGCCGTCGACGTCACCAGCAATCATTGTGTTCGCAAACCCAGCTTCGGCTGTGAAAAGTCAATCCCCGGTTCTTATGCCGCACCCAAAACTAAGGCCATGGATGTGGAGATCTCGTTGATATGAGATCAACGAACCCATTTGTTTTCGATTTCATGGAGTCATATATTTTATATTATTGTTTGAAGATTGGATCAAAGGCGGCCATTGAAATATCATTATAAAGATACAACATCTTGTTTACAGGGAATTGAGAGAAAAGATAATTTATGGGCAAAATTTCAGTAATAATTAAATTGTAAAAATAAATAAATTCCAAATATGATTAAAATGGTTGTAGTTATAAATTTTATTTACCTAAAACCACAAAATAAATCATTTGCAATTACAATAATTTATATGCCTTTTATATTTGTAGTTTCCAATTTAAAAAAATTAATTAACATGCTGAATTTCTCATTTCAAATTTATTAGCTTCCCGCAATCATGTTTTATTAACTATAATACTTGTTAACCTATTAGAAAGAAATTTTAAATCCAATTGAATTCTCTCTTTTCTTAAATTTCCATTTATGTAACGGCAAGGAATTTCGCTCGGTCCGAACCAGTCGCTAAACCGACCCAGACTGTTCGAAACGCCCTATCGTTGAGAACAGGACAAATCAGAACGCATACAGAAGAACGTTTCATTGTATATTACAACAACGCATCAGATTACAAGAATATACAGAGTATAAACGAATAAATATTACACAGAAATATCAGAGATTTAAATTACATTTAAATACATAGCAGCGGAAAATAATACAATACACAACTAGTAGAGATATACGGATACAAAGCTTTCCGGATATCGTTCCAGCTGTAAACCAGGATCCTGTGAATATAAATCTGCAAAACCAAAACTACTAGCTGCCCGTGTCAAAATAAGGGCACCCAGAGTTTAGGTTAAAACAATAAACTCCAGGTCAGTCATGTGACTGGTGTGAGAACTAAAACAGTTATTAATCTTTATTTTAAATCATTAGGTAAATCGAGGGACCACGCCGTATAACACGGAACGGGTTTCCTCCCAAGAATACCAGTGCACAAAACAACAGCGCAATGCTAAATAAAGAAAAATGAAGCTGTTATAAGACCCAGGTCCCATCACACAATGCAACGCAGTCGAGGATAGGGTTTTCCCTTATAACAGCCAAAGTATGCTTGATACATTTAAAACAAATCATTTGATACTAATAAGTGCATAGTGTATAAAACAACTTCAAATCATAAGTATAAATCATAGGCGGCATGAGCGTCCCATGCCACTATGTCGCCACATATAGGTTTACAATCAAAACCGCAAGACGACGTATTGGAATTTGGGTTATCATTTATGGTATGAACCGAGGCTAGGGGCAAGATCCTCACCGATTCGAGACGCTCTAGCCCGTGTCTCAGGATCAGAGCTCGAGTGACCCTCGGAGCGACAGGGCCGGTCCACCGATGTGGATTAAAATTCCTGAACACTGCGTTTCCCCGCCCTTTGGGGCGTAAGCCTGGCCCGTCAGCCGACCAGAAGCATCGGCCGAAACCGATATCACGAGGCGCCTCGCTTTTTAGCAAGTAATAATAAGTAACATCCACATGAGTCAAACTCGTCAGCCAGTTCAAGCACTGACGCCACTCATAACTAGAAAGAAACGCATGCCCTCCCTGAGGTCCGTCTCCCGTTTTTGATTCATACCGGGTGTGATACTCGCGAATCAACGTTACACAAAGCTACGCCACAAAGGCCGTGCTTCGATCATCAACCACAAGACTTTGCTTTTCAACAGAAGCCTTGATCATTTGCCACTTAGGCATGCCACACAGGCAATTCACTCCATGTGATTGATATCCATCAATATATAACCCCTGAGCTCGTACGTCTCAGAGAAGGGCGTTAAGCAAGAGAATAAATTCTCCGCCGCCAAACAGATATATATTTAATAGAGATCAATCACACGGACTAAAATCCAATGTCAGACACACAGTCCATTTACAAGTCCGTTCTGGGTCTGAACGAAACCGGAGGCACCTAGTACCCCGCATATCCATCGATCTCCAAGTACGTCTGGACGATCACTAACTGTTTCCATCTTCTTGGGTGTACAGCCCAATCAAGATCATCAGTTATCACCCAAACGACGTGAAGACTTCCGGTCTTCGACCACCGTCTTCATCTTCGACTTATCGTCGTATCAGTTATTCAGAATGGGATAAACCCGGCCTTTCCGAATAACTCGCGTATATTTTATAAAAGTGTTACACAAACACAACATACGCCTCATTCCAATTCATTAGTCACTAACCGTAAATTAATCGAGAGAATAATTTCCCAAATATTAACCCCGAAGGCCGAAACCAACATCAGATCAATATTCAGAAAACCATTCTGCTTGGCTAAACGACAGTTAGTTTCTAAATTTCACGTTCATAGGGAAAGGTTCCCATTAATTTTTATCAAAGATAAATTCTTGAATTTATGCTTTAACCTACTTTTGAATATCAATTCAAACTAGTCGGGATTAGCGAACCTTACCGAAGTAATCATTTGTTTTAATTTCCCAATCCCAACCTATTCATCCCATGAAGTAAAACTGGTTATACTTCATATCTAACACCACGGTGTTATCGGTAAATTCAATTACCATTTTACGTTCAAATCTAATTAGAGATTTAACTATCGCCTGGAGCAAAACTGGTGATACTCCATTTTCGATCATTTCAATCTAATTAAAGATTCATTAAAACTCCACTTAGTTTTAATCATTATCTGGGTTAAAGAATCAGTGTCATTTAAAAACACGATTCACGATAAACCCAAAATCACATTCCATTAATTATCGGGTTAAAGAACAAGTGTTATTTAAAACACTGTTCACGATAAACCCAAAAATCAATACCAATTCAATTCCAATTAAATATCATTTAATTGGTACACTTCATTAAATCTAAATAAAAAGATTTAATCTTTTCTCAACTGGGTTCAAGAACAGTGTTAGTGAAGACACCATTCACGACAAACCCAAATCACATTCGATATTCAATACAAGGCTCTGAATAGAAAATATACCGGCTTATACTCAATATCGAATTCTACGACTAACAAATGTCGTATTGGAAATAACGATACAAATATATATCTTTCAAATTTCCATAACAACACCTGTAATATCACGAATTCCAACATCGAAATATTCCGAAGACAATTTCGATTCAAATCCACTCCAATGCAATCATTGGAAATTTTGGTTATTTTCAAAACCATTTCAAATTCAATTTATTTATTTAAAAATAAATAGAATTATAATTCTAGTTCAAAACTATTTCATTTCGATAAAAATCTATTTTTATCTTTTCAAATATGGAGTATTTCATCCCAAACTTTCACAAATCATTTCTTATGATTTTACACAAATTATTACTATTTTTAATAATTTTATCAAGGCCCGTACAGTCGATTTCCATTAACGGCCATCGAACTGCACTTACAGCGACCTTTTTCGAATTTGATTTGGACGTATCTCCAAATCCAACCGTTAGATTTCAAATTTCTAACATTCATTAGAAAGCTCTTTTCGATACGAACCCAACGGTTCCGGTTTTAGGAGAATCCGACGGTCGGATCTCCCGTAATGTCCGTTTGAAATAAATGGTCGAAATTCACGAACTGCCGCGGCGCGGCGCGTTCTATTCAGGCCATTATATTATATATATAATATATATAATATATACTTCGTCGATTTCTATTTAAAACGAATTATATAAATAGTTTTGAATTCGTTTCAAAAACAATTTCAACTTCCTTTTCAATTCAAATCAAAATTGAATTCTTCTTTATAAATTCGTTTTAAAATTCATTTCTATTCAATTTAAATTTCAATTCAATTTGAATTCATTTCAATTCACTTTCAATTCAATTCGAATTCGTTTTCAATTCATTTCGAAATCGTTTTCAATTCAATTCATTTCGAAATCGTTTTCAATTCAATTCATTTCGAAATCGTTTTCAATTCAATTCATTTCGAAATCGTTTTCAATTCAATTCATTTCGAAATCGTTTTCAATTCAATTCGTTTCGAAATCGTCGATTTCGAAATCACTTTTCAATATTCATTTTAAAATGAATAAAATCGATAAAAATATCGTTCACGTCAAAATGGCGTCAAACTAATCAACACGGCTTCATAAATTTCTATTTTCAAATATTCTATTTCAAATATTTCTATTTCAAATATTTCCATTTCTAAACTGGAATGAGGCCCAATCAATTACCATATAAAACTAATTATATGGATTTCCATACAACACATGTATATAATTGCAACGATAAATAATCAACCATCAACCAAAGTGCACTACACTGTATAAGCATCAGATATAGATATCCAACGCTTAAAACAGCCTGTCAATCAACCGATCGACATATTTAATCAATCAGGATGAGTGAAATTCAAATTTCATCCCAACACCCGTGTGGGGTTTCAAACAATCAAACAAATATTTTATTCGTGCAGTTGGGCGATGTGTAAAATTTATCGTCCCAATCAATGTCCTTCAAATAGGTGTACATAAACAAACCGTCCGGTTTGTAAATGAATATTTATTTATTCACTTCACTATCTTCATATTCACGTTAAAAATTATATTTTTAACGATAAAACATTTTATTTCAATCTATGAATTTCTATTATTCATTTACACAATAAAATGATATTTTTATTTTCTAACATATTTTAGAAAATTTCGGCGGCATAACGGCACGATACTAGAAACGGGACAAGGCCTAGCCTTATCCTCGGTCTAGTGAAGGCCCACGCCATTCACATATCAATTTTAATCAATTTCCACAAACAACCAAATCAAATCAAATCATATAACTAATCTATGCAACCAAACAAACAAGTCCATGGTCTGTGGACGATTGTGTCGGGTGCTACTATGCACCGTCTGCATCCTAGTATATATATATAACTAGAAATAAAATTGAAAGGTGAGAAATTCTCACATATAGCTATCCTAGCTCCACGGCACTTCATCGATAGAAATCTTCATCGCTATCGCATCTTCGTCATCTTCTTCGCCCGTAGCCACTACATACATAAAAATCGAATTTTTACTTCGCTATTCAATATTTAAAAATCATATTTTTATTTCGAAGGTCAATATATAAAAATCAAATTTTTAGTTCAAAGTTCAATATATAAAAATCCGATTTTTAGTTCAAAGTTCAATATATAAAAATCCTATATTTTTAGTTCAAAGTTCAATATATAAAAATCCTATATTTTTATCGAAGTTCAATATAAAAAAATCCCCTTTTTCTATCGAAGTTCAATATATAAAAATTCTATTTTTCTATCGAAGTTCAATATATAAAAATTCTATTTTTATTTCGAAAACAAATGCAAAATTCCTTTTAAAAACAAAGCTAACTTCATTTTCAAAACCAATGTATGTATTTTATTTTCAGAACAATGTTTATATTTCTATTTTTATATTTTTAAAACAGTGATATTTATATTTTCCTTTTCAAAGCATATGTATATTTTCCTTTTCTTTTAAAAACATATTTTTATATTTAAAACAATTCTTTTTACATTTTTATAAAAAAAACAGGATATTCAAAACAATTCTTTTTATATTTTTAAAAAAACAGGATATTCAAAACAATTCTTTTTATATATAGAAAAAAGAAAAAAGAAAAAAAAAAAACAGAAAGGGAGCTCACTGTAACCACTGCCTGGACGTCGAACAGGTGCTCCCCTCCTAGGGTTTGCATTTGTCGTTGCCTCGCTCGCTTGACCGATGATCGGAGCTTACCCCGTCGCAGCCCTTCAGAAGCTCCTCCATCGCCATTGGATTCACGCAACTCGATGGAGCCTTCTCACCGGAATTGAGCAGAGAACGGCGCCTCTTCCACGCGTGATTCCGACCTCCTCAAGCAGCAATAAATCTTCACCCCGATACTACGTTGAAGCCCCCTTGTAGCTCTCGAATTTTCGCTGAAGGAGTGTTGAATTTTATTATCTGGATCGGGGCAAAATTGAAATGAAGTCGGGAGTGTTTTTCTGCTATTAGATTGAAGAGGACGGCGGTTTTTATGTTGACCTCCTGATGAAGAAACTTAGGGGTTTGACTTAGATGAAGGGCCTTATATTAAATTTAAATAATATTTAATCCAAAATCTTCACAAAAGTGAATTTAGTAACTGAACTCCAAATTAAACTAAACGAATGTCGCCCCTAGCTAATTGCCCCCATTCCGAACACAATGGGATATGTATCGTTAGCCAATTTTATCGTTTCGATCAGTTTTGATTTAAATTAAAATATAATACAATGTATATTGAATTTGAACGCACATTTCAATTCACCGGGGCCACATACTAACTCTAAAAATTCAATAAAAATATTTTCTAGCTTCGTATTAACGATACGGTCCTAACAAAACTAGTTTCGTCGAATTCCGAGACCGTTGGAAAAATGGCCATTTTCCAGTCGATTAAAATCAACTGAAACTGGTCAAACGCGTTTTCCTTCGCCACGCTCACATATTGATTTGAAAAATTATGAAATTTGAAATCTAGCAATAACTTTACATCACGGACCCAACAAAACTGGTTTCGTCGAAATCCGAGGTCATTTGCAAAATGTCCATTTTTAAGGGCCTGAATTCCATAGCGACTATTCAGAATTTTCAACTGGACTTATCTTTTGATTCCCGATATGAAATCTTAATTTTTCGGATTCGTTGGAAAGATATTATCGATTAGATCCCATTATTTTTGGTTTCACTAAAATCCGGATTGTTTTGCACCCGGTACATCCAATTGGAATTTGAAATCGAATTATCGAACTACCGCGCCATTTTCAATTCTATTTATAATTATATATTAATATTTATATTCTAACGACGACGTATATATAATATATACGTTCGAATTATATTCAAATTAAATTTCTCGTCGATATTATTTAAAATAATCTATTTTAAATATCAAAATTCGCTATAATTGCCAAAATAAAAATTTTAAACTGGCCCAGAATTTTACGGGTTGTTACAATCTCCCCCACTTAAAACTTTTCGTCCCCGAAAAGGAACAAAGTCGAAAGTGGTTTGATTATTCAACTCTACGCTCGATCTGGCTTCCATTCTCCAACCCTTTGGTTTCTGAGAATTTTCAAAATTTCAAAAATTTGGCTAACACCCTAAATTTTTGAAAAATTTCGCCATAACCTCCCCTGCACCGGGAGCATCGGGGAATTTCAAATAGCTTCCCCGGTACTTCAGATCTCAAAAAGAAAAAGAAAAAGCCAAGCGGCTAGCCAATAGGCTCACAAAATCGTCATCATCCAAACAAAACAGTAAATTATGTAGTAAACATGTACCTATTTGTCGGGCAAACAAATTTTATTCTCTGCTCTAGCCTTCTTGCTATGACCTGTTCAATGATATACATGTATATGCAAGCAGATGCGACCAATTTTCAATACAGTTCAATATTCGGTTCAATTAGGCTAAATGGCTAAAAATTAGCAAACAAATAAACAAACAACACAAACATCAATCAATTAGTGAATTTAACGTTTCAAATTCATACTTTTGATATATAGTCAAAAATCAGATTTTTGATGCCAAATCACAACAATAGGCCCTATCTAATTTTGGTTCTCACACCAGTCAATAGGAAATATATAGATATCACACCTTCGTTACTCGAACATGAATACTAATGACGACTAGTCAATCATCAGAATCATCTTCGGGCCACTAGAGTATGATTCTATATCTATCCAGTATATTAAAATTTCGAATACACGCGGATCAGACGTATACGCAAAATTTATATATATTGGACTGTCCAACTCAATATAAATAAATAATCAAATACGAATAATTGATTTAAATTTTCAAAACAAAAATTGTTTTCATTTTCAAAAATATACTCTTCACACTCGTTCTAGGATACTGCTGATCCTATCTCTAACGAGTCATTCCCATTGGATATTACTAATCCAATATCCGATGAATTCTTTCGTATGGTTCTAATGTGCCTTGTTCTCTAAGCTTTGTAAACCAAAGCTCTGATACCAACTGTAACGGCAAGGAATTTCGCTCGGTCCGAACCGGTCGCTAAACCGACCCAGACCGTTCGAAACGCCCTATCGTTGAGAACAGGACAAATCAGAACGCATACAGAAGAACGTTTCATTGTATATTACAACAACGCATCAGATTACAAGAATATACAGAGTATAAACGAATAAATATTACACAGAAATATCAGAGATTTAAATTACATTTAAATACATAGCAGCGGAAAATAATACAATACACAACTAGAAGAGATATACGGATACAAAGCTTTCCGGATATCGTTCCAGCTGTAAACCAGGATCCTGTGAATATAAATCTGCAAAACCAAAACTACTAGCTGCCCATGTCAAAATAAGGGCACCCAGAGTTTAGGTTAAAACAATAAACTCCAGGTCAGTCATGTGACTGGTGTGAGAACTAAAACAGTTATTAATCTTTATTTTAAATCATTAGGTAAATCGAGGGACCACGCCGTATAACACGGAACGGGTTTCCTCCCAAGAATACCAGTGCACAAAACAACAGCGCAATGCTAAATAAAGAAAAATGAAGCTGTTATAAGACCCAGGTCCCATCACACAATGCAACGCAGTCGAGGATAGGGTTTTCCCTTATAACAGCCAAAGTATGCTTAATACGTTTAAAACAAATCATTTGATACTAATAAGTGCATAGTGTATAAAACAACTTCAAATCATAAGTATAAATCATAGGCGGCATGAGCGTCCCATGCCACTATGTCGCCACATATAGGTTTACAATCAAAACCGCAAGACGACGTATTGGAATTTGGGTTATCATTTATGGTATGAACCGAGGCTAGGGGCAAGATCCTCACCGATTCGAGACGCTCTAGCCCGTGTCTCAGGATCAGAGCTCGAGTGACCCTCGGAGCGACAGGGCCGGTCCACCGATGTGGATTAAAATTCCTGAACACTGCGTTTCCCCGCCCTTTGGGGCGTAAGCCTGGCCCGTCAGCCGACCAGAAGCATCGGCCGAAACCGATATCACGAGGCGCCTCGCTTTTCAGCAAGTAATAATAAGTAACATCCACATGAGTCAAACTCGTCAGCCAGTTCAAGCACTGACGCCACTCATAACTAGAAAGAAACGCATGCCCTCCCTGAGGTCCGTCTCCCGTTTTTGATTCATACCGGGTGTGATACTCGCGAATCAACGTTACACAAAGTTACGCCACAAAGGCCGTGCTTCGATCATCAACCACAAGACTTTGCTTTTCAACAGAAGCCTTGATCATTTGCCACTTAGGCATGCCACACAGGCAATTCACTCCATGCGATTGATATCCATCAATATATAACCCCTGAGCTCGTACGTCTCAGAGAAGGGCGTTAAGCAAGAGAATAAATTCTCCGCCGCCAAACAGATATATATTTAATAGAGATCAATCACACGGACTAAAATCCAATGTCAGACACACAGTCCATTTACAAGTCCGTTCTGGGTCTGAACGAAACCGGAGGCACCTAGTACCCCGCATATCCATCGATCTCCAAGTACGTCTGGACGATCACTAACTGTTTCCATCTTCTTGGGTGTACAGCCCAATCAAGATCATCAGTTATCACCCAAACGACGTGAAGACTTCCGGTCTTCGACCACCGTCTTCATCTTCGACTTATCGTCGTATCAGTTATTCAGAATGGGATAAACCCGGCCTTTCCGAATAACTCGCGTATATTTTATAAAATTGTTACACAAACACAACATACGCCTCATTCCAATTCATTAGTCACTAACCGTAAATTAATCGAGAGAATAATTTCCCAAATATTAACCCCGAAGGCCGAAACCAACATCAGATCAATATTCAGAAAACCATTCTGCTTGGCTAAACGACAGTTAGTTTCTAAATTTCACGTTCATAGGGAAAGGTTCCCATTAATTTTTATCAAAGATAAATTCTTGAATTTATGCTTTAATCTACTTTTGAATATCAATTCAAACTAGTCGGGATTAGCGAACCTTACCGAAGTAATCATTTGTTTTAATTTCCCAATCCCAACCTATTCATCCCATGAAGTAAAACTGGTTATACTTCATATCTAACACCACGGTGTTATCGGTAAATTCAATTACCATTTTACGTTCAAATCTAATTAGAGATTTAACTATCGCCTGGAGCAAAACTGGTGATACTCCATTTTCGATCATTTCAATCTAATTAAAGATTCATTAAAACTCCACTTAGTTTTAATCATTATCTGGGTTAAAGAATCAGTGTCATTTAAAAACACGATTCACGATAAACCCAAAATCACATTCCATTAATTATCGGGTTAAAGAACAAGTGTTATTTAAAACACTGTTCACGATAAACCCAAAAATCAATACCAATTCAATTCCAATTAAATATCATTTAATTGGTACACTTCATTAAATCTAAATAAAAAGATTTAATCTTTTCTCAACTGGGTTCAAGAACAGTGTTAGTGAAGACACCATTCACGACAAACCCAAATCACATTCGATATTCAATACAAGGCTCTGAATAGAAAATATACCGGCTTATACTCAATATCGAATTCTACGACTAACAAATGTCGTATTGGAAATAACGATACAAATATATATCTTTCAAATTTCCATAACAACACCTGTAATATCACGAATTCCAACATCGAAATATTCCGAAGACAATTTCGATTCAAATCCACTCCAATGCAATCATTGGAAATTTTGGTTATTTTCAAAACCATTTCAAATTCAATTTATTTATTTAAAAATAAATAGAATTATAATTCTAGTTCAAAACTATTTCATTTCGATAAAAATCTATTTTTATCTTTTCAAATATGGAGTATTTCATCCCAAACTTTCACAAATCATTTCTTATGATTTTACACAAATTATTACTATTTTTAATAATTTTATCAAGGCCCGTACAGTCGATTTCCATTAACGGCCATCGAACTGCACTTACAGCGACCTTTTTCGAATTTGATTTGGACGTATCTCCAAATCCAACCGTTAGATTTCAAATTTCTAACATTCATTAGAAAGCTCTTTTCGATACGAACCCAACGGTTCCGGTTTTAGGAGAATCCGACGGTCGGATCTCCCGTAATGTCCGTTTGAAATAAATGGTCGAAATTCACGAACTGCCGCGGCGCGGCGCGTTCTATTCAGGCCATTATATTATATATATAATATATATAATATATACTTCGTCGATTTCTATTTAAAACGAATTATATAAATAGTTTTGAATTCGTTTCAAAAACAATTTCAACTTCCTTTTCAATTCAAATCAAAATTGAATTCTTCTTTATAAATTCGTTTTAAAATTCATTTCTATTCAATTTAAATTTCAATTCAATTTGAATTCATTTCAATTCACTTTCAATTCAATTCGAATTCGTTTTCAATTCATTTCGAAATCGTTTTCAATTCAATTCATTTCGAAATCGTTTTCAATTCAATTCATTTCGAAATCGTTTTCAATTCAATTCATTTCGAAATCGTTTTCAATTCAATTCATTTCGAAATCGTTTTCAATTCAATTCGTTTCGAAATCGTCGATTTCGAAATCACTTTTCAATATTCATTTTAAAATGAATAAAATCGATAAAAATATCGTTCACGTCAAAATGCCGTCAAACTAATCAACACGGCTTCATAAATTTCTATTTTCAAATATTCTATTTCAAATATTTCTATTTCAAATATTTCCATTTCTAAACTGGAATGAGGCCCAATCAATTACCATATAAAACTAATTATATGGATTTCCATACAACACATGTATATAATTGCAACGATAAATAATCAACCATCAACCAAAGTGCACTACACTGTATAAGCATCAGATATAGATATCCAACGCTTAAAACAGCCTGTCAATCAACCGATCGACATATTTAATCAATCAGGATGAGTGAAATTCAAATTTCATCCCAACACCCGTGTGGGGTTTCAAACAATCAAACAAATATTTTATTCGTGCAGTTGGGCGATGTGTAAAATTTATCGTCCCAATCAATGTCCTTCAAATAGGTGTACATAAACAAACCGTCCGGTTTGTAAATGAATATTTATTTATTCACTTCACTATCTTCATATTCACGTTAAAAATTATATTTTTAACGATAAAACATTTTATTTCAATCTATGAATTTCTATTATTCATTTACACAATAAAATGATATTTTTATTTTCTAACATATTTTAGAAAATTTCGGCGGCATAACGGCACGATACTAGAAACGGGACAAGGCCTAGCCTTATCCCCGGTCTAGTGAAGGCCCACGCCATTCACATATCAATTTTAATCAATTTCCACAAACAACCAAATCAAATCAAATCATATAACTAATCTATGCAACCAAACAAACAAGTCCATGGTCTGTGGACGATTGTGTCGGGTGCTCCTAAGCACCGTCTGCATCCTAGTATATATATATAACTAGAAATAAAATTGAAAGGTGAGAAATTCTCACATATAGCTATCCTAGCTCCACGGCACTTCATCGATAGAAATCTTCATCGCTATCGCATCTTCGTCATCTTCTTCGCCCGTAGCCACTACATACATAAAAATCGAATTTTTACTTCGCTATTCAATATTTAAAAATCATATTTTTATTTCGAAGGTCAATATATAAAAATCAAATTTTTAGTTCAAAGTTCAATATATAAAAATCCAATTTTTAGTTCAAAGTTCAATATATAAAAATCCTATATTTTTAGTTCAAAGTTCAATATATAAAAATCCTATATTTTTATCGAAGTTCAATATAAAAAAATCCCCTTTTTCTATCGAAGTTCAATATATAAAAATTCTATTTTTCTATCGAAGTTCAATATATAAAAATTCTATTTTTCTATCGAAGTTCAATATATAAAAATTCTATTTTTATTTCGAAAACAAATGCAAAATTCCTTTTAAAAACAAAGCTAACTTCATTTTCAAAACCAATGTATGTATTTTATTTTCAGAACAATGTTTATATTTCTATTTTTATATTTTTAAAACAGTGATATTTATATTTTCCTTTTCAAAGCATATGTATATTTTCCTTTTCTTTTAAAAACATATTTTTATATTTAAAACAATTCTTTTTACATTTTTTTTAAAAAAACAGGATATTCAAAACAATTCTTTTTATATTTTTAAAAAAACAGGATATTCAAAACAATTCTTTTTATATATAGAAAAAAGAAAAAAGAAAAAAAAAAACAGAAAGGGAGCTCACTGTAACCACTGCCTGGACGTCGAACAGGTGCTCCCCTCCTAGGGTTTGCATTTGTCGTTGCCTCGCTCGCTTGACCGATGATCGGAGCTTACCCCGTCGCAGCCCTTCAGAAGCTCCTCCATCGCCATTGGATTCACGCAACTCGATGGAGCCTTCTCACCGGAATTGAGCAGAGAACGGCGCCTCTTCCACGCGTGATTCCGACCTCCTCAAGCAGCAATAAATCTTCACCCCGATACTACGTTGAAGCCCCCTTGTAGCTCTCGAATTTTCGCTGAAGGAGTGTTGAATTTTATTATCTGGATCGGGGCAAAATTGAAATGAAGTCGGGAGTGTTTTTCTGCTATTAGATTGAAGAGGACGGCGGTTTTTATGTTGACCTCCTGATGAAGAAACTTAGGGGTTTGACTTAGATGAAGGGCCTTATATTAAATTTAAATAATATTTAATCCAAAATCTTCACAAAAGTGAATTTAGTAACTGAACTCCAAATTAAACTAAACGAATGTCGCCCCTAGCTAATTGCCCCCATTCCGAACACAATGGGATATGTATCGTTAGCCAATTTTATCGTTTCGATCAGTTTTGATTTAAATTAAAATATAATACAATGTATATTGAATTTGAACGCACATTTCAATTCACCGGGGCCACATACTAACTCTAAAAATTCAATAAAAATATTTTCTAGCTTCGTATTAACGATACGGTCCTAACAAAACTAGTTTCGTCGAATTCTGAGACCGTTGGAAAAATGGCCATTTTCCAGTCGATTAAAATCAACTGAAACTGGTCAAACGCGTTTTCCTTCGCCACGCTCACATATTGATTTGAAAAATTATGAAATTTGAAATCTAGCAATAACTTTACATCACGGACCCAACAAAACTGGTTTCGTCGAAATCCGAGGTCATTTGCAAAATGTCCATTTTTAAGGGCCTGAATTCCATAGCGACTATTCAGAATTTTCAACTGGACTTATCTTTTGATTCCCGATATGAAATCTTAATTTTTCGGATTCGTTGGAAAGATATTATCGATTAGATCCCATTATTTTTGGTTTCACTAAAATCCGGATTGTTTTGCACCCGGTACATCCAATTGGAATTTGAAATCGAATTATCGAACTACCGCGCCATTTTCAATTCTATTTATAATTATATATTAATATTTATATTCTAACGACGACGTATATATAATATATACGTTCGAATTATATTCAAATTAAATTTCTCGTCGATATTATTTAAAATAATCTATTTTAAATATCAAAATTCGCTATAATTGCCAAAATAAAAATTTTAAACTGGCCCAGAATTTTACGGGTTGTTACAATTTAAATCCATATTAATCGTTTATTTTAGTTTCCAATTTTATTATTAACAAATTCAAAGTAAATTATCTTTCCAATTACAAATCAACTACAAGTTATTTATTTCCATGAATAAAATAAATGTTAGTTAAAATTCTATATATAATTATCATCTTAATTAATATCATCTAACATTTAATCACATAAATTTCACACTGATATAATTAGATAAAAAAATGAAAAATAATGGTTGTTATTCTAAAGTAATTTTAATTATATCCATAAATCTATAGCTTTCAAAAAAATAATACTATAATTACTTATCAACTTTAATTTAATCAAAATGAAATAAAATTTTAATTAGTAAATCAAATTTTACTAACATTAAATTCCAATTTTTATTATCAACAAAATTCAATTTAGACTTCAGTTTTTTTAAATTAACTAAAACTGTTTCATTTAAATATCTCAATATTAAGTTTCAGCTTTAAATCTTAACAATGCAAACCAAAACCAAATTTCATTTACAACCGATGTAATTGTCAAAATAAGTTGGGTTTCAATAACAATTCAATTTAATTAAGTTTGCACCATTAGATTCCATAATTAATCACTAAATTTGAATTACGTATTTATTGACTCAATTTAATACAAATAAATTTCAATTCTCAATAGTTGAAAACATACCAAATTATAGCAATATTTACAATCAAAGGAGATTGTTGCATTTATAACAAGTTGAGATTCATTATATACCCAAAATGGTTTATATTCTTTATATTCACAAATCTAGATTTTTCAATATATGAATGGAGTTTCAAAATTAGTTTATCCATTTCATATACGGTTACTGCAATATTAGTTTCAAATTCAATATAAGTAAATTACCAAACATAAATTATTATTGAAAATAATTATTGAGATTCATTGTTAACAAGTCAAATCAAGTTAATATCTTAATAATATACGACATAAATCATTATTTTTTAATAATTAAAACAATTGTTAAAAGAAATCACATTAAATTTAATAATTCAAATCGTCACAAATCTCGGGATGTTATAAGTTCATTATTATATTACCTGTGTAGTTAACAGGTTACAACCCATGTTTATTTTTCCTACACAGTTCGCACGATCCATTCACTTTTCCCTCTATTCGTGGATCGGTATAGATATTTCGTTACTTTAACTTCAGATTCACTTCATCTGTAAAGTTTTTTTCCCTTAAACATAGTGCCACCATGTTTATCTTCTCTTGTTTGTACCTGATGTATTCAATTGTGTTAATTATAACTAAATAATTTTTTTCCCTTCACTCTGTTTTTTATACCATTTCCACCTTCTATGCTGCTAACATGATTATTTCTTTTATTCGACATATGGTGCCAAAATTTATAGTTTTTTCAGAAAAAATGAAGAAATTGTTGCTTGGACCTACACTTACTTTTAGATAAATCGATAAAAGATCTTTTATAAATTATAATTTACGACACTATTATCTTCTATGTTTTGTGTAGGTACAGACTTGAAAAAAAAAATACTTCTTTTGATTCAAAAATTGGGCCTTTTCACCATTTCAATTTTATCAAAAAGGCTTTCTTGGAGAGTATGATCCATCTTATGTTTATAATTTTATCCATATTTCTTTTCTTCCATTTATGTTACTGTAGCATTTTGTTTGTTTTTCTTTTTAGATTTTTCTAAACATCAACAAAAAATTGAATCATTCCAACTTTTTATTGTTTGAGTTGCCATTTTCATGCTTATGGATTTCTTCGGGTATTATACAATATTTTATAACAACTGTTTTTTTGTTCAACTTCATTGTTCATTTTGGTTGCTATCACATTTGTGATAATAATCATTTTTCTAACTATCTATTTCCTGATAGAGTGTATATCGCATGAAATTAGACTAAATTTTTTAATTTGAAGTTGCAGATAAAAAAAATATCATTGATTTTATAATTATTCAGTTGTCGTTAGTACTAATTATATTATACCCTAATGTATTGTGCCCTAGTAGTTTTTTTCCCTGTAATTTCAAAAATCAGATTTTACATAAAATAGTGAATAACATTTCAACATAGCTAACTTCAGCAATAGATTGAACACATCTAGAAAAAAAATCCAATGTATGTTTTACATTCGGCTTTCTTTCAAAGATCCATTCTTTTTATTTCATTGCCTTGCTTTATGGAGTGGCTAAATTCGCAAAGTTTGCTTTAGATGCAATCGAATTTTATAGTATAATTTCACGGTTATACTTAAGACTGTTTTATTTACATGTTTCTTTCTTTAGAACTCACCCTCCCACCCATTTAACCTCAGCTCATGGAATCTTCTATAGCAGTGGTATTAAGAATTTCATCTGTATACTATGTTCTGTGCTTGATTAAATTACACCCTCAATTTATGCTTGATAGTGTATGTTGTCCGCTTATTTGGAACCGTATTCAGGATAAGCCTATTCATAAGCAGATATGTTCATTTTTGCTATATTAACAGAAGTATATAGGCATGACATCAAAATTGTTCACAGAAAATTAAATTTTGTTGTTGTAGTGGAAAAGCATTGCCTGGATGTATCATATAAAGCTAATGGCTGGACTTATGTATGTTTTTTTGCAGCTACATCACAGTGATATACGAACATATAAGTACTTCTGGTATGTCAAAAATTAGAAAAACCAGTGTAACAATTTCCGTATGCATATTATGCTCTTGTTGCTTGAGTTTTTTTTGTTTTCATTCACTGCTATTTTGCCTCCTTTTTATATGTTGAAATTACTTCTAATTTGATTTTACTATACATTAACTGATCTCTTGCTTCCTGATGTTATGTCCTCCAACAGGTTCCTTTTCACGATAAAGAAATGCATCTTTTGGTTTGTTTCTTATGAGATATATAAATCTGTATGATGCAATGGAGCCCCAATTTTTACTATAATCTATGAGAAGGATATAAGTTCAAAATACAATATTTCTCCAACCATTGGCTCATGGCAAAGTCACAGCTCAGACTACTTTCACATATTTTGTTTTTTTATGCCACCTTATTTAGTTTTCATTATTTAGGACAAAATACTATAAATGTAGAGAACTCTAAATTGTTAAATCTTATAGCTCACAAGTACCAAAACCAATCTAAAATGGATGGTCCACTCCATATGTACATTACTATCGTGCAATTTACTCTATTTCTATTTACAGTTTCCATTGAACAATAGTCTTTTCGTGTATATAAGGGTTATGCTGTTGTATAAAGAAGAAGAAAATAAGGTTAAAAGTAACTCACTTGAATATTATTCTTTTAGAATATTATTCTTTTAGAAAGTGAATGCAACATGAATTTGTACGGAATAGAGAAAGAGAATTCAGTCCAAAATTGTACTTATTATGATAATAAGCTATAATTACATTATTTAAATATGTATTTTATTATCAATCCGTGTGCGAAGCATGGGTTCGCACTAGTTTACTCTAAAATACCAAAAATTTAATAATTTTGAAACTCACTAGAAAATGCTTCCCTCGTGGCCCTAGCAAAACCCATCTCCGAAGAATATATATTAAATACATTTATTTATAAAATATCTATTCTCTTAAAGTTTAAATTTAGAACGTGCCATAGCTGATTACTCCTTTTTTTACATTTTGGAGATTGGAATTCTATGTCCAATAGAATATCTCGATCTAAGTATGAAGGTAAGAATAAATACAATAATGGTGAATGGAAAAAAGAGAAAATCCTTTAGTTAGATACGGGGCTTATATAGCCAAGTGGATCAAGGCGGTGGATTGTGAATCCACCACGCGCATGTTCACTTTCCGCTGTTTGCCCATCACATTATTTCAAATTAAAAAAATTCTATAAATAGACTATTCTATTTATATAGATATGGTAGAGGACATATCCAATCTTTCTTGACCTTTTAATTCCTAGTTCTTTAGCATGGAGTAAAGCAGTTTGGTAGCTCACAAGGCTCATAACCTTGAGGTCACGGGTTCACATCCTGTCTCCGCAACAATTTTTTTGATAACGCTTCTTTCTGATATCCGACACCCCTAGTATAACTTACTCTCACTTTCATTTCATAGAAATAAAAAAGAGAACTATAAGAGAATAGCATTTTCTACTGATTTGTCCCCAGGACTAGACCACCCCTATGCTGATTCTGAATTCTCCGTCGCCCTTATTAATATCAAATCGGCATGTCTCCAAAATAGAAGACTAGCCTAGGCAGGGAAGAGATTTGTGTTGTGAAGAATTGTAATAACCCGTAATTTTAAAACATGACATAAGGGATAATTAAAGAATAATTAATTTTTAAAAGAAGAATTAAGTGAAACGGGTTACGCCATTGCGTTCATCTCGGAATTCTGCTTGAGATAGAGTCGAAGTTTGCATAAAACGAATAACATATGAAGGAGTTATGGACGATAGAAGTTGGGCAGAACAATCAGGAAATGGGCCAAAAAAACTGGCGCACTTGTGAATTGTACCAGAAAAAAATTGCACTAGCGCACTTGGGAAGTGCGCCCAGGCCGAGCCAGATCTGCAGAATTCTGGAGAGTTCCATGATGACGTGTCTTTCTGGGATTGGTTGGATGACGTGTTTCTCTAGCCTGGATGGTTCAGATAGTTCCTAATCTAATCTAAAGGTCCTAATTAACCTAATACATCTATAAATAAACACCTAAACCTAACTCTAATCTCATTTTTATCATCCATGGAGCCTCCATGCTACTCTAATCCAAATTAAAACAAGCTTTCTTCTCTATCAAGTCAAGTTAGAAGATCAAATTCTACAACAACGGTTTAGCAAATCAAATTCAGAATTCAGAATTCAAATCTATTCTCTCTCAATTCTCTAAACCTAATGTTGTGAGTTTCTAGATTACTTTTAGGTTTAGATAAATAAGAGTATGCTTTGATAGGAAATGAATTGGATATGTTGTAAATTATGATTCTGTGTTGATATGAAGCTTTATCCTATGTCATGACATGATTTAATTTCCTAGATCTATTATGTGGTGATTCGATTATGATGGTTATATGGATCTTGACTTGTAATCATGTTATGACGGAGGTACATCTATTAATTTATATAATTGTGACATCACTTGGATCTAGACTTTTATGCTAATCACCTTTCATTTGTCATATTGCGATACATTGATATATGTTGTAAACTTGACATATGAATCTACTTTTAATCTAAACATGTTGCCATGATTATGCTAGATCTAGGTAATTGAACACCTAATGTTAGATCTAGATCTCATTATGCTTTCTTAATTAGTAATTGCCACAAGTTATTAATTATGCCCACTTAGTTATGATGTTAACCACATGTCCATTCACTTTGTTACTATGCCAGTTTATGATCATGTTTATGTCACGACATGTTGAAACTATCACCTCGTCATATTCCCTTTTAATTATTATAGCTAGGCTACTTTATAGCCTAGATGCCGCCAAAATACGTATGAATACGTTAGAGAGAAAACAGGGAAAAGGGAATTAAAAATTGTCATGATTTGTCTAATGTTTAATTGGAAATGGGACATGTAAATCAAATGGGGAAACCATAGAAATATATACCTATAATGACATAGGTAGATTTGAATTAATTTGGAATTTTTAGTAATTTACAATTAGGAATCATAAATTGTACTTATGACATGAGGTTAGGTTACATTAGTGGCGGAAGTCTGCCCAGACCCGACCGACATATCCAGCAGCCACTAATGTCGAACCTAATGTGGGAGGTCTAAGTACACAAATACGAATCGGGCTAAGACACGAGTTAGGCCCAACTGTGGAATAAGACTACCCGGACCTTACCTAGAAGATTAAGAAGCTGTGCAATAAGGAAATCAAGTTGCTGTGCAATAAGGAAATCAAGTTGCTAAATGTTCAATGGGGAGATAACCTAGAAGATGCGACTTGTGAACCTGAAGATAAGATTTGTGCTTCGTACCCTTTTCTTTTCGAGGGTATGTTCTTAACTCCTTTTTCCCAAATCTTATCAGTACTTGTTTCTATCAATAGAGTATGTCTTATCCATGGTATTTCCAACCTTTAGATAGGAATCATATGGATGCAAACATGTGTTTGAAACATATTATGTTTGATCGATGCAAGTGTTTATTAGTGGTTGCCTGTGGATGCATATACACACAAATTAGGCACAAAGATCGGCTTAATCACGCTTATAGTGCATATAAATGTGTGTGCATTTTCTTTTATTTTATGGATAAAAATGGATGAACTGGCATATGGATGTCGCATTTGAATGAATGGTTGTGCAATCATATAGAAATGATATGTATCATTAGGATTCTTTTGCATACATAATGGACGCATGACACTATCATGTTTTGCATTAAGGAGGTCGACTGAATCAGTAGACCGCCTGATTTTGCATTAGGATAAGGACATATACACACACTTTTGCATATGTTCATGAAAGCATTAGAAATCTTTTTAAGGACAATGGATGCCCGTGATTGATGGATGAGTAGATGGATGGTAGGACATACATTCCTATCAGCTTCGAGATTTCGTGGACGAAATCCTTTAAGTAGGGGGAATGTTACAACCTATAATTTTAAAACATGACATAAGGGAAAATTAAAGAATAATTAATTTTTAAAAGAAGAATTATGTGAAACGGGTTACGCCATTGCATTCGTCTCAAAATTCTGCTTGAGATAGAGTCCGAGTTTGCATAAAATGGATATCATATGAAGGAGTTATGGACGATAGAAGTTGGGCAGAACAATCAGGAAATGAGCCAGAATAACTGGCGCACTTGTGAAGTGCGCTAGAAAAAAATTGCGCTGGCGCACCTGGGAAGTGCGCTTAGGCCGAGCCAGATTAGCAGAATTCTGGAGAGTTCCATGATGACGTGTCTTTCTGGGATTGGCTGGATGACGTGTTTTTCTGGTCTAGATGGTTCATATGGTTCCTAATCTAATCTAAAGGTCCTAATTCACCTAAAACATCTATAAATAAACACCTAAACCTAACCCTAATCTCATTGTTATCATCCATGGCGCCTCCACGCTACTTTATTCTAAATTAAAACAAGCCTTTCTTCTCCATCAACTCAAATTAGAAGATCAAATTCTACAACAACGGTTTTTCTAATCAAATTCAGAATTCAGACTATTCTCTCTCAATTCTCTAAACCTAACGCTATAAGTTTCTAGATTACTTTTAGGTTTAGATAAATAAAAGCATTCTTTGATAGACAATGAATTGGATATGTTGTAAAGTATGATTCTGTGTTGATATGAAACTTTATCCTATGTCATGACAAGATCTAATTTCCTAGATCTATTATAATTGTGGCGATTCGATTATGATGGTTATATGGATCTTGACTTGTAATCATGTTATGACGGAAGTACATCTATTAATTTAGATAATTGTGACATCATTTGGATCTAGACTTTTATGCTAATCACCTTTCACTTGTCATATTGTGATACATTGATATATGTTGTAAACTTGACATGTGAATCTACCTTTTAATCTAAACATGTTGCCATGACTATGCTAGATCTAGGTAATTGAATACCTAATGTTAGATCTAGATCTCATTATGCTTGCTTAAACATCATAGTAATTGCCATAAGTTACTAATTATTCCCACTTAGTTATGATGTTAACCACATGTCCATTCACTTTGTTACTATGCCAGTTTATGATCATGTTTATGTCACAACATGTTGAAACTATCACCCCGTCATATTCCCTTTTAATTATTATAGCTAGGCTACTTTATAGCCTAGATGCCGCCAAAATACGTACGAATACGTTAGAGAGAAAACGGGGAAAAGGGAATTAAAAATTGGCATGATTTGTGTAATGTTTAATATGAAATGGGACATGTAAATCAAATAGGGAAAACATAGAAATAGTTACCTATAATGACATAGGTAGATTTGAATTAATTTGGAATTTTTTGTAATTTACAATTAGGAATCATAAATTGTACTTATGACATGAGGTTAGGTTACATTAGTGGCGGAAGTCTGCCCAGACCCGACCGGCATATCCAGCAGCCACTAATGTTGAACCTAATGTGGGAGGTCTAAGTACGCAAATACGAATCGGGCTAAGACATGAGTTAGGCCTAACTGTGGAATAAGACTACCCGGACCTGACCGGCATATCCAGCATCCACACGTTTTAGGCCTAATGTGGCAGGTCTAGCCCATTATAACCATAATTGGACGTGGTAAAGAAATGGACTACTTAACCTAATTTAATATGACTATGGACTTAAATTAGGGTTAAGTAAAATTGGATGGGTAGTGGGGGGTTAAATAAGTTAGAGGGGATGGGTAATATATATATATATATATATATATACATACATATATATATATGTAGGCCCTCATACTTAACCCAATAAGGTTATGTAATTAAAGACACCTAGTGGTATACATAACCAGTAGATAGTGTAATAGGGTTATGTAATCAAAGACACCTAAGTGGTATACATAACCGGTAGATGATGTAAGAAAGTTATGTAATTAAAGACACCCTTTAGGGTAAGCATAACTAGTATAGGGCTATGTAATTAAAAATAGCTAAGGGTATACATAGTCAGTAGATAAACCTAGTGGGGATACAACACAAGGAGGAGAGCTTGTATCATATTGAGAGGGGCCCATTTCAGTCAATAACCCGAAGTGGTATCAAGTAAAGACCTCCGTACTAGGCGGAGAAAGGGAACGCTTACTGATTGATTGTAAGAGATCCAAACGAGACGGATGGTGTGGGCGGCGCAAACCGACTGGGGACATGTGCATGCATGGGCTGGGCAAAGGGGACTAAGACGACCATGACACCAGTAGATATAGTTGTGCACACTATGGGTTGCCACTTTAGGAAGTGATACCTCCTACTGTAGGGCCAGCACATGATATCTACAAGGTAGGGAGCCGATCGATTAGGGTGGTGGTTATGGTATACTTGGACGTATGACCTAAGCCTACCAGCTTATAGTGGAAAGGATCATTTCATTTTAGTTATACTAGTAATAATGCAGAGTTATCATTAGTATGGCACGTATGCCTTAACTTGCTTACCTTATCACACCTGCCATTTATGTAGTGATTTCTCTCGCGTCCACTTCATATGCCTATTATGTTGCTTTTAATTATCTACTGGCTAAAAGTAACTAGACTCGCCAGACTTTAGGTCTGACCCTGTTGTTTCTCCTTCTTTCTTCCGTCCCCCCCCCCCAGGTTCTCAGGGAGGAAATAATCATACTTAATCTGGAATCAGATATCATCTTGCTATCAGCTACTTCTGAAGTATGGCTCAAGTTCTTGACTCTACTATGGCTTAACTCTTTTTATTGGGGAAATGATGCTTTTTTATTTACTTATGTGCTCTGATGGTGCAAGACAAAAGTATTTTTATCGTAATGGTTTTTGTGACTTATGAAATTGTAGACCAAGAAGTTATGACTTATGTTTGAAATATAAGTTTAAATTTTCCACTACTACCTTATTTATCTCTGTCTTGTAATTATTTTATGTCTGTTTACCTATAGCGCTTCACGAAACATAATGCATTCCCTTAGTGAGTGACATTAACAGATGTGGGGTGTTTCACTTGGTACCAGAGCTGAAGGTTACCAGATTGGATAAAAGATTTTGAAAATTATTTTCAAAAAGGTTTTAAAAGAAAGCATTTTCATAAGGAAAAGTCTGTTCTAAAAAACATTCCCCAAATTCCATATGTAGTATCCTTTGGTCCTTTATATAAATTTCTTCCTTTTCCCTTTTTCAGCATGTCTGGGGAACAAAACGTCCCTAATACCCCAGAGGGCGTCACTATACCAGGATGGTTATATAGGTATTTGGAAGCCACGACGCCAGCCGAAGGCCAAAGAGATGTTCCTCTCCAAGCTGCACTAGTCATTCCTCCTCCCCCCTCCAATAGCAGATAACTTTGCCAAGATCTGCAAGGACTTCTGTGCTATGGGAGGGAAGCCATTCCATAGGAGCGAGACATTCGTAGAAGCCCAGAACTAGCTTAAGGAGACTGAAGACTTATTCATAATCTTTGAAGTGGAGGACCAAAGAAAAATCCAATTGGCTGCTTGGCTGTTAAAGGATGAAGCCTCATTTTTGTGGTTAGTCACCCAACCTGGACGTCCGGTAGAGACTTGGAAGACTTTAGTTAGAGATTCGAAATAAAATTTCTTTCCCAAGCGGAGCAAAGCATATAGATGGAGAGGTTCTTAGCTCTTAAACAAGGAATTTGACGGTGAAGGAATAGTTGAACAAGTTCAACCAGCAGGAAAGGTTCGGTTTAGAGTTCATGGATACAACACACAAAAGGGCTTTGCGGTTTGCTAAAGTGCTGAATGAGCCTCTGCATGGGCTAGCAATGTCCCATATTCCAATGGGGGCCATGTTTGAAAAGCTTGTTGATATGGCGCTAATGCATGAGGAGGACAAGGGAGAAAAGAAGGAAGTGAAAGTTGAGGGGACATCGCAGAATAAGAAGGTATAGCCCAAGAAGGGGTAGCAACAGCAACAACAGCAAAAATAGAAGAAAGGGGGAAAAGATGTTAAAGGCAAGGATAAGAGAAAATGTCACAATTGTAGAAAGGAGGGCCACCTGATCAAAGATTGCAAGATAAGGAAGGCCAGTTGCTTTAATTATGGAGAGGTCGGTCACTTCTCTATGGAGTGCCCGAGGAAATAGGGATCGCAGGGACAAGGGCAAAGAGCAGGGACTTATGGAGGGCAGGTGCATGCTCTCGCGATCGGTGCTCCTGAAAGAGGTAGAAAAATTTCCTTAGAAAGTATAGTTTCTCTTTCAAACTTTCCAGTTAGAACACTTTTTGATTCTGATGCTTCACACTCGTTTATATCTAGCTCTGTTGTTAAGTCTCTGCATTTAATTACTAGTATGGTAGTAGATCCCGTAGTTGTTTTAAACCCCATTGGTGGTTCGG
Organism: Allium sativum; assembly: GCA_030737875.1. Taxonomy (NCBI): domain Eukaryota; kingdom Viridiplantae; phylum Streptophyta; class Magnoliopsida; order Asparagales; family Amaryllidaceae; genus Allium; species Allium sativum. Next base: position 789,414,603 of record CM060920.1, on the reverse strand, counting down.
CTCATTTGTCGATGATTTGTCGGGGTTTCAAAATATCTGTGTTGGGCATCAAATTTGAATGCGACGCGTATGTGCTCGGTTTTATGGGCTATGGGATGATTCTAGGAATGGATTAGCTTGCCATTCTGGATTGTGAGAAGAGGGTGTTAGACTCCTGACTCATTATGGAAAGACCCTCGAAGTTTCTTGTGACCCTCAAGGGTCTGTTATGCTTAGCTTCCTAGAGTCTCTAGATGCATCCATAGATGATTTGCAAACTATTACAGTGCTTCGAGATTATCTCGATGTTTTTGATGAGGTACGGGGTTTACCTCCATGACGTGAGATCGACTTCCGCATATATTTGGTGGACAATGCAAAGCCAGTTGCATTACAAGTGCGCCACATGGCTCCAAGAGAAAGGAGGGAGCTGAGTAAGCAGGTAGGGGAGCTACTTGAAAAAGGGTTTATCAGACGTAGCATATCTGAGTGGGGTGCTCTAGTAGTATTCACAACTAAAGCGAATGGTTCGCTTCGTTTGTGTGTTGACTATAGAGAGTTAAATAAGCTCACCAAGAAGAATAGGCACCCGCTTCCGAGGATTGATGATTTATTTGACCAGCTTGTTAGTGCCTCGATATTTTCTCAATTGGACTTGGCTACGGGGTTCCATCAGCTGAGGGTGGCTGAAGACAGCATAGATAAGACTTCTTTCAGAACTCCAGACGGTTTCTTTGAATGGCTAGTTATGCCTTTTGGGTTGACAAATGCACCCACCTATATTGTTGACTTGATGAGTAGGGTGTTTCGGGAGTTCCTAAATAAGTTTAGTAAAACCCACGACCTCATTTCTTTCTATCCCAGTTGTCACCGCTGCAAACTTCTTTTCAGTAGACATACTTTTTACTGATCACACAGTCTACACTCTATTTCCTTTCATCAGCTATAACTACTCTTATGAAAAGAAAACTCAAAGCAGCTAGAATACAACATACCTACTTATATTACAACTCATGCCACTATAGCTGTTCCATCTTCTCCTATATGCCTCTACCCATGACTTGCGCTTTCAAAAGAGATAAAACAACACAGCTAATCTACTACCCCTTTTCTCCTGTGTTTTAAAATCATCTACAACCAAGCATACAACTAGTATATATTTTCTGGAAAACCTCTTGTCCTTAATAACTTGGCAACCATGTCATCCTTCCTATAAATACTGTCCACTACTTCATAATTTTCATTCTCTGTGTAAAGCGCCTCCTCCATCTCAACATAATATAACCGATAATATAAAAAAATAGAAATAGTAGAGGAAAAGAACACGCATGAGGGAAGCAATGAAAAGAGGGGTGTTTTGGAACGAAATGGGAAGCGAGAGAAGACACAGTGCGGTGTCTATTGTAGAATTTGGGTTTCCAAAAATATGAAGTGGTTGGGAAAGAGCGGAGTGACTTTCTTTATGTGCAGTCACGGTTTGGAAGGCAGCTGAGTGAGTGGAGGCAGTGGGTGTTTGCAGCATCATGGGTGCCGACGTGAAGGAGAGTGTGTGCATGCATGGTGGTAAGGGGTGCGGTAGTATTATAGTAGCTGGAAACAACAGCAGGCAGTTTTGTGCGTACATGGGAGGGGATAAAAGAAGTGGGGCTTATTTTCTTTGAAGCAGTTGCATTTAAGAGGAGGGTATTATGCGGTTTGGGGTAGTTTTGAATGGAGTGGGCATGTTTTTGAAGTAGCAGTAAGGTTATCACAAAGGATGAAGCAAAGTTGGACTAGTTTTGTTTCAGTAAAGACGTGGGAGCAAACCTTTACGGTATGAATAGAGTAACCGAAATAAAAATATAAAAATAAATATAAACATGTGAAGCGGTGCATGGGGCAGTTTGAAGATGAGCATTTGTTGCGTAGGGTGAAGCTAACAACAGTGCAGTTTACATGAAGAAAGAAGTGTAGTGACAAGATTTGAACAAAGCAACAAAATGAGCGATAAAGGACTTGCGTAACCATGAAGAGAAGCCAATGGTTTCGAGCTGAGTAGCAAGGGAAAGTCTGGAAAAAAGGAAAGATGTGGTGACTGTTTCATGGTGCAGAGGATCGGTATTTTCGGAAAATTGTACATGAAAAGTGAAGAGGGAATATAAGGGGGGAGGGAATACGCTGGAGCAAGAAGGAATGGTTTCGAAATTTATAAAGTTGGAAGGGGAGGCACTGTACAAACTAAGGAAGAATCAAATGAGTTTTGTTTTAGATCGATTTAGTTTTAATATAAAATTGGATCGGGCGGGCCCTGCATATAAAAGAAAAAAACATAGGCTTTTCACCTTTGAACGATATATGAAGGTAAGTTTTTCAATGTGAAGTAGCTTGTTACGATCAATCATAACAAGCAAACTAGGAAACTAGTATGGAATCGAGTATTGAAAACACAAGACAGTTTAATTAAAGTAGGATATAGGATTTAGCGTCGCATTTAAAATAAATATGATGTGCACATAAAAATGCACATTTATATTCACATATCTATTCTTGTTTTTTTAAATAAATGAACATTTTCGGGTATTTTATATAATCAAACCAGGTTTTAAATATTTTCAAAATCATCACTTATTTTGGGAAAAGCGGTCACTTGTGCATGTTTTAATTTGTGAAATCTTTTACTTGTTCCTTATGTTTATCTCTTGTAGGAATTTTGGAGCTAAAAGGATATATACACATGAAGAGATGAGGGAAAGCATGCATTTTCACAAAAGGAGGCAAAGAATTAATTCATTTCATGGATAGTGGAGGCCTACACTTTTCAATTAGCCCATTTGCTCTTAAGCTTCATATTAAAAACTGAGACAAAAGGCCTCATGCATTCTACATGACTCATTAGTGGCTAATGGAAATTAGAAGCTACATGAATGTGCATTTTGGGGATTTCCCAAGGAAGGTGATTAGGGTTTTAGGGTTTTTTGATCATGTATATATATATATATGTATATATATATATATATATATATATATATATATATATATATCCCTTTGTTTCATGTATTTCAGGATCTCCTTTTTAGCAAATAAAAGTGTAATTGATCAAATAAACAAAAATGAGTTCTAAGCCAATTTCTTTTATGTCTCTCTCATTTCTCTTTTAATTTCTATGCTCTACTTTATGTTAGTAGTTTAGATTTTCTTTTCTGCAAGTAGTGTAATTTTCTTTTATGCAATCAGAACAGATTTTCCTTTATATAGTTCTCTATTTTTGTTTTTCGTCAATGTTGAAATCTATTGGTGCTGAAATAATCACACAAATGACGCGCTAAACCCCCTTTAATTTAGGGGTGATGAAGCTCTCTAATCACATAGATTCAACATAGTTTATTTTTCATGCTCTCTATTTGTGCTTATTGAAGAATGGATGTTTAGTGTATTTTGTTAATCATTCTTGGTTTTGATGATCTATGCTCCTAATTAATAGAGGATAGATCATGCTTGATTAAATGATACAACAAAATTTGCCTTTTCATCTATATATGATTTTGGCAAAAAAAGGAAGTGTTAATCAACATTTGATATTCTATATTACTAACTAATAGTAAATAGAGTATTCTTAAAATTGATATTGCTTTCAACTTGTTGTCTTTTTCATGAGAATTGAATAGTGATTTAGATTTGTGCTATAGTTTGATGACTTAAGTTATGCTAATTAATAGCATAAATATGTCATACTTATGATAAACACTATATCTAACCTCACTTATGACCAAACAAATAGAGATTATAACTTCATCATTTTTTTTATGTGATCTAGAGAGTGAAAACACCTCTAAATTGCTCTTAACCAATAGTTGTGTTCTCAACCTAGTCATTAATTTTGTTAAATTTTAGTTAACATATTTTAAAGTTTTGTTTAATTTGATTGAATAGAATTTAAAATTATTCTTTCCTTGTGGATCGACTCGTACTCGCTAGCGTACTACAAGTGCATGCCGTGCGCTTGCAGTTATTATTTATTACACTTCATGATGGTAATCTAATTCATAGAATATTCGTTGTCGAACAAGTTTTTGGCGCCGTTGCCAGGGTAAGAAATTAGTTTTAAGTTTATTCTTAATTTTCTTATTTTGTTCTACTAAAAAAAAAGATTGTGTGTTTGTTTGTTTGTTTTATTTCACTTTTATTTGTTTGTTTGTGTGTGTCATTGTGCCTTATTTTAGTGTTCTTAGTTTTCTTTCCTAATTTTTTGTTGTTGTTCCATTTTGTAGTCAGTTGTGTGTATTGCATTTGTTGTTAGTGTTTGTTTTGTGTGTGTTTTTATTTATTTAAAAAAAAAATCTTGTTTGTTTGATCAATTTATGCGTGGTGTTACTTTTATTTGTTTATTTTTGGTTGTGTTAAATTGTGTTGTTTGTTTTCTCTGTGTGTTTGTAATTGTATTTGTGAATACTTGTTTGTGCTATCTGTCTCTTGCATCTCTCTTCATTAAAAAAATACAGTCATTTATCTTCCAGTTATTAGAAAAAAGAAAAAGAAAATAAACACCTACCTTTTGTTCAACCTCTTTCCCATTTTTTGTGTTTTCATTTTCCTTTATTTCTTTCCCTTTCTCTCTCTCTCATTTATTTCTTTCCTTTTTCTTGTCCTCCCTCTATAATTTTCTTCTTTTCTATGCCTTATTCTATTCACAATCCTTTATAAACCAACCTCCTCTTAACATTCTATTCTCTCTACCGTTTCTTATACCATTTTCTAAACATCATCAAATCCCGTCCATCAATCCATTCTCCAAACCATTCACAACAGCATCCTCCTCCATACATCACCCACTCCATCACAAAATATAGACTACTATTCTACAACTGCCATACCACGTTCACGTCCATCCACCAGAAACCAAAATTACAAACAAGCATCTCATCTCCAAGTTGCTTCACTCATGTCAACTTACACCCTGCATTGCCAATCTCCCTCTCAACTCTCATTGCTGTAACTACATCCAACCTGTCATCCTCATCCTCGCACAAAAAAATCCAAAGATGTGGGATTTATTTTCAAATTAGAAGGGGACGTGATTTTAAGTGGGTTGATTTTGATAAGGCGTGGTAACGATTTATTTTCTTTTTCCTTTCCTATTGATCTGTTTGATCACTAAGAGGGTTGGGGTGTTTACATCGAAGCTTCTAAATTTTGAGACGGTGTGTTAAAGTCTGGAAATTGATTGCGGTGTAGTCTAATTGTTGCGGTAATTGTTTGATACCATTTTGGTTGAGTCATGGTGACTTGGCTCTTTTCTATTTTTACTATTTCTATTATTTGTTAATTGGGCCAAGTTATTTGGTTTGAGCTTTGCACTAAAATCCGAGTGTTGTAGAGATTCTTAGGGCATGTGGTCTCCAAAGAAGGGATGGCTATAGATCCCGTGAAGTTGGTAGCAGTGCAAGATTGGCAAGTTCCTAAAAATGCAACCGAGGTGAGAAGATTTCTTGGGTTGGCAGGTTATTATAGGAAGTTCATTAAGGACTTAGCAAAGATATCAGCCCCACTCACCAGGCTGACGAAGAACAATTTGGAATTCTCATGGGATACAGACTGTGAGATTTCTTTCCAACGACCGAAGAGGGCTCTGACAACAGCCCCAATCTTTACCTTACCTAACGGGAATAAAGTGTTTACCATTTACACTGATGCATGCGGTACAGGGCTTGGTGCGGTCCTAATTCAAGAAGGGAAAGTAGTGTGTTATGGGGGTAGAAAGCTGGGAGTTCATGAAAAGAACTACCCCACCCATGATCTTGAGCTAGCTGCCATAGCATTTGGATTAAAGACATGGCGCCATAATTTACTTGGAGAGTAGTTCGAGTTATACACTAATCATAAATCTCTCAAGTATCTGTTCTCATAGAAGGATCTCAATTTATGGCAACAGCGGTGGATGCAGTTTCTAGCTTCTTATGATTTTGAGATTTCTTATATCCCTGTCAAAGGTAATGTGGTGGAAGATGCACTAAGTAGGCAGAGGGTGGCCCTGAGTCCTCTATTTGTGGAAAGAAAGAACTTGGAGTTCATACCAGCTTTCTTTTTTAGACCCTCCATCGAGATTTTTCCTGATTTGTTTGCATCCTTGGAGATACGACCGACTCTTATGGACCATATAGGAGCTTTGCAACAAAGTAACCCACAGATTCTAGACATCATGGATAAGCTCAGAAGAGGGAAGACTTCTAGTTATCTCAGCAGATATGCCATAGATAAAAAGGGGTGGTTGCGACGAGATGGAAGGCTTTGTGTTCCTCAAACTAGAATCTTGATAAAGGCAGTTCTAGAAGAAGACCACAATTCTAAGATGATCATACTTCCAGGCGGTGACAAGATGTACAGATACATGAAGAGGGTTTTATTTTGGGCTGGGATGAAGAGGGGCATGGCCGAATTTATTGCTCAATGTTTGGTTTGCCAGCAAGTCAAAGCTGAGCAAAAGAAGCCTGGTGGATTACTTCATCCGTTGGAGGTTTCGTAGTCGCAATGGGAGGGCGTCTCTATGAATTTCATAGATGGTTTGCCTAGATTGAAGAAAGGTAATACCAGTATTTGGGTGATAGTGGCCAGACTCATCAAAAGTGCTCACTTTATTACAGTTAAAAGTAAAGGACGATACCAATGTTGGCAGCAATTCGTGTTCGTGAGATAGTTCATCTCCACGGAGTTTCTTCCAGCATTGTGAGCGATCGTGACCCCATCTTTACCAGCAAATTTTGGAGGAACTTGTAAGAAGCATTGGGTACACAGTTGTGTTTGAGCACCGCTTATCATCCTCAAACCGATGGGCAGACGAAGAGGATGAATAGAATTCTAGAAGATCTTTTAAGGCTGTGTATCCTTAACTTCGGAGGGACTTGGGAAGAGCATCTTCCTTTAGTAAAGTTTGCCTATAATAATAGCTATCAGGCTAGTATCGGTATAGAACCCTTCGAAGCATTGTACGGATGACCCTGTAGATCGCCAACTTGTTAGTAGGAATCTACAGAAAGATTATTGCTTGGACCAGATATGGTTAGGGAAACATCCAAAAAGATTAACCTTATTTGATGACGGATGAAGACAACTCAAGACAGGTAGAAGTCCTATGCAGACAAGAGAAGGACTGACATGGAATTTGAAGTAGGAGACCTAGTTTTTATCAAAGTATCACCTATGAAGAATGTGGTTCGCTTCGGATCAGTTGGGAAGTTGGCAACAAGGTTTGTGGAACCTTTTCCCATAACCGAGAGGATTGACCAAATCACCTACAGAGTAAAGCTACCAGAAAATTTATCCGGTGTTCATGATGTTTTCCATGTCTCTCATTTACGTAAGTGGCTACATGACACCGCGGAAGTTGTTAAGCCGAGCATGTCGGAAGAAGTCGAAGTGGAACGGGAGGCGACAGTCAGACGGGTCCCCACCCGTATTCTTGGGTTAGAGATTAAGAAGCTGTGCAATACGGAAATCAAGTTGTTGAAGGTTCAATAGGGAGATAACCTAGAAGATGCGACTTGCGAACCTGAAGATAAGATTTGTGCTTCGTACCCTTTTCTTTTCGAGGGTATGTTCTTAACTCCTTTTTCCCAAATCTTATCATTACTTGTTTCTCTCAATAGAGTATGTCTTATTGGTGGTATTTTCAACCTTTAGATAGGAATCCTATGGATGTAAACATGTGTTTGAAACATATTATGTTTGGTCGATGCAAGTGTTTGTTAGTGGTTGCCTTTGGATGCATATACACACACATTAGGCACTAAGATCGGTTTAATCACGCTTATAGTGCATATAAATGTGTGTGCATTTTATTTTATTTTATGGATAAAAATGGATGAACTGGCATATGGATGTCTCATTTGAACGAATGGTTGTGCACATATATAGAAATGATATGTATCATTAGGATTCTTTTGCATGCATAATGGACGCATGACACTATCATGTTTTGCATTAAGGAGGTCGACTGAATCAGTAGACCGCCTGATTTTGCATTAGGATAAGGACATAAACACACACTGTTGCATATGTTCATGAAAGCATTAGAAATCTTTTTAAGGACAATGGATGCCCGTGATTGATGGATGAGTAGATGGATGATGGATGGTAGGACATACATTCCTTTCAGCTTCGAGATTTCTGGGACGAAATCCTTTAAGTAGGGGGAATGTAACAACCTATAATTATAAAACATGACATAAGGGATAATTAAAGAATAATTAATTTTTAAAAGAAGAATATGTGAAACGGGTTACATCATTGCATTCGTCTCAGAATTCTGCTTGAGATAGAGTCCGAGCTTGCATAAATTGGATATCGTATGAAGGAGTTATGGGCGATAGAAGTCGGGCAAAACAATCAGGAAATGAGCCAGAATAACTGGCGCACTTGTGAAGTGCGCTAGAACAAAATTGCGCTGGCGCACCTGGGAAGTGCGCTTAGGCCAAGCCAGATTAGCAGAATTCTGGAGAGTTCCATGATGACGTGTCTTTCTGGGATTGGCTGGATGACGTGTTTTTCTGGTCTAGATGGTTCATATGGTTCCTAATCTAATCTAAAGGTCCTAATTCACCTAAAACATCTATAAATAAACACCTAAACCTAACCCTAATCTCATTGTTATCATCCATGGCGCCTCCACGCTACTTTAATCTAAATTAAAACAAGCCTTACTTCTCCATCAACTCAAATTAGAAGATCAAATTCTACAACAACGGTTTATCTAATCAAATTCAGAATTCAGACTATTCTCTCTCAATTCTCTATACCTAACGCTATGAGTTTCTAGATTACTTTTAGGTTTAGATAAATAAAAGTATTCTTTGATAGACAATGAATTGGATATGTTGTAAAGTATGATTCTGTGTTGATATGAAACTTTATCCTATGTCATGACAAGATCTAATTTCCTAGATCTAATATAATTGTGGCAATTCGATTATGATGGTTATATGGATCTTGACTTGTAATCATGTTATGACTGAAGTACATCTATTAATCTAGATAATTGTGACATCATTTGGATCTAGACTTTTATGCTAATCACCTTTCACTTGTCATATTGTGACACATTGATATATGTTGTAAACTTGACATGTGAATCTACATTTTAATCTAAACATGTTGCCATGACTATGCTAGATCTAGGTAATTGAACACCTAATGTTAGATCTAGATCTCATTGTGCTTGCTTAAACATCATAGTAATTACCACAAGTTATTAATTATGTCCACTTAGTTATGATGTTAACCACATGTCCATTCACTTTGTTACTATGCCAATTTATGATCATGTTTATGTCACGACATGTTGAAACTGTCACCCTCGCCATATTCCCTTTTAATTATTATAGCTAGGCTACTTTATAGTCTAGATGCTGCCAAAATACGCACGAATACGTTAGAGAGAAAACGGGGAAAAAGGGAATTAAAAATTGGCATGATTTATGTAACGTTTAATAGGAAATGGGACATGTAATTCAAATGGAGAAAACATAGAAATAGTCACCTATAATGACATAGGTAGATTTGAATTAATTTGGAATGTTTAGTAATTTACAATTAGGAATCAGAAATTGTACTTATGACACGAGGTTAGGTTACCTTAGTGGCGAAAGTCTGCCCGAACCCGACCGGCATATCCAGCGGCCATTAATATTGAACCTAATGTGGGTAGTCTAAGTATGCAAATATGAATCGGGATAAGACACGGGGATAGGCCCAATTGTGGAACAAGACTGCCCGGACCCAACCGGCATATCTAGCATCCGCAAGTTGTAGGCCTAATGTGGGAGGTCTTGCCCATTATAACCGTAATTGGACATGATAAAGAAATGGACTACTTAACCTAATTTAATATGATTATGGACTTAAGTTAGGGTTAAGTAAAATTCGATGGGTAGTGGGGGGTTAAGTAAGTTAGAGGGGATGGGTAATATATATATAAATATATATAGGCCTACATAACCAGTAGATAGTGTAAAAGGGTTACGTAATTAAAGACACCTAAGTGGTATACATAGCCGGTAGATGATGTAAGAAAGTTATGTAATTAAAGACACCCTTTAGGGTAAGCATAACTGGTATAGGGCCATGTAATTAAAGACACCTAAGGCTATACATAGTCAGTAGAAAAACATAGTGGGGATACAAGACAAGGGGGAGAGCTTGTATCATATTGAGAGGGACCCATTTCACTTAGTAACCCGAAGTGGTATCAAGTAAAGACCTCCGTACTAGAGGAGAAGAAGCACACTTACAGATTGATTGTAAGAGATCCAAACGATGCAGATGGTGTGGGTGGCACAAATCGACCGGGGACATGTGCGTGCATGGGCCGAGAAGAGGTGGATAAGACGACCGTGACACCAGTAGATATAGTTGTGCACACCATGGGTTGCCATTTTAGGAAGTGATACCTCCTACTATGGGACCAACACAGGATTTCTACAAGGTAGGGAGCCGATCGATTAGGGTAGTGGTTAGGGTATACTTGTACGTATGACCTAAGCCTACCAGCTTATAGTGGAAGGGATCATTTCATTTCAGTTACACTAGTAATAATGCAGAGTTATCATTAGTAGGGCACATGTACCTTAACTTGCTAACCGTGTCACACCTGCCATTTATGTAGTGATTTCTCTCGCGTCCACTTCATATGCCTATCATGTTGCTTTTAATTATCTACTGGCTAAAAGTAACTAGACTCGCCAGACTTTATGTCTGACCCTGTTGTTTCTCCTTCTTTCTTCTGTTTTCCCCTCGGGTTCTCAGGGAGGAAATAATCAGACTTAATTAGGAATCAGATATCATCTTGCTAGGAGCTACTTCTAAAGTATGGCTCAAGTTCTTGACTCTACTATGGCTTAACTCTTTTTATTGGGGAAATGATGCTTTTTATTTACTTATGTACTCTGATGGTTAATGGTTTTTGTGACTTATGAAATTTTGGACCACGGAGTTATGACTTATGTTTGAAATAAAAGTTTAAATTTTCCGCTGCTGCCTTATTTATCTCTATCTTGTAATTATTATGTGTCTGTTTACCGCTTCATGAAACTTAATGCAATCCCTTAGTGAGTGACATTAACGGACATGGGGTATTTCAAGAATGGAGGGAGAGGGGGTTTGAGCTCTATTTATAGGTTAAGCTGAGGTTGCTAGACCATCAAATTTATGGATCAAATCTAGGAAAGCCATAACATCGAACCGAGCTTGTAACGTTAACTTAGATTTGAAAATAGGCCAATAGAGATGTGCTAAGTCAACAAAAATTTAAAATCAAGGTCACTAATTATTCTAGGAAATAAATCTATATTAAACCATACTGATTGGCCTATTTGCCAATGAACACCCAATTAAATCCTAACGTGCATAACTATTCTTTCATGGCATATGAACTTAAAAGACTTCAACACATATAATATTTATTTAGGATTTGAAAAACATGTTAATTAATTTGCAGTTAATCCATAATTTATGTAATTAACGTGCAATTCATTCACAAAGTACGAAATTAATGCATCACAGTAAGAAACAACGTATACCCTAAATATATATACACACACATATACAAACACTCTCACACACATGCATATAAATATACATATATGCTCACACAGACACGTATATATACATAAACACACACACATGTACAATATATATATATATATATATATTTATGCACATACACGTATATGTACATATACGTATACAAACAAGCAAACATACACACGTATATGTATACATATACATATACAAACACACAAACATCATCCATTAACATTGACCGTCTTTAATTTTCTAATGTGATTTATGTAATTATGCAATAGTGTAATGACTCGGTAGGAATTCGACGCTCGAATTCAAACAATAATACATAATCCCGTTTTACTTGCCAAAACTCAAGTATCGAAAACACCAAATAGTTATTAGAAAGGATTTAGAGGGTAAGATAAGAAAGAAATATTAGAATAGAAGAAGAAAAAGAACCAATACAACAAAGGGTCTCACATCGTAGAAGAACAAAATATAATGTAGAAATAAATGTTTATTGATAGCTTGAAATAAAACTTACAATCATCAGAGTACATCAACACATCTGGACAGTTATAACAACCTGTCCTCATATACAACACACAGCGGAATAATAGTTATATAATACCATACGTCTGAACTCTTCCAGCTTGTCTCTTCACAACATCCGATAATCTGAACCTGTAAAACTCGGTATGACCTAATCATTGCAAACACCAGGATCAGTCTAGTGAACCAATGTGAGAAAACTCACTAAGTTTAAAGGTACCATCTAACTTGATTTTAAAGTTAAAATATTTTCGAAATCGTAAGATCAAGTCCACACATAAATAGAGATAGTTTTTACCTTAAGAAATCCAAAACATTTTAAAAATCAATACTTTAATGATATTATAATAGTTTCTAAATCAAGTAAATAACAATCTAGCAGAACGCTTGCATCTCGCACTCTACATATATAGTATACAATCAAAACCGCCGGCTCTTATTGGAGAATGGATTTCCAACTAGCAAGTTATGGGACTACCTTCTGATAGTGTATCTTTAGAGAGGAATACACCAGGGCTCAACAAGAACATCTTGCAATCCAGGCTAAACATTACCGACCATTCACCTCACTTAAATGTTCTAGATATATTGTCAACATATGGTTGCTAGCAATATAACCATTCTAGGGAGATAGAAAAGCGAAATAAGAACAAATAGGAATTTCTTTAGATGTTGATAATATACCTTAATTGGGAGCGACCCACTTAGCCATGCGTTCTACCCATTTTTATACCATTTCCCAGTTGATGAGGCTTGAGGTTTAAATCTTCTTTTTAGAACATCTAGACATCCTTCACATTGAATGTCACATCATCGGATCCATCAAATTACCAATTGGTGTTTACAAAAATACTATGAGTGTCTAAGTAGTAAGAATGAATTCCTCTACCACCAACAAAATATGTTTGTAGAAATCAATGTACGCGATCCTTTGGAAATAACTTTGTTAGATATCCATCCATACCAGTTGTCCTGGGACTAGACAAACCGAAGGCACCCTCCAACTGCATACTAGGAATCACCCTATAGATCAGTCGCGAGTAGTCCTTGCAATCCATAGATTCCAATCACGAAAGGATTACTGTCAAATATCTCCGAGAGCTCACCAGAGATAAGTAGCCCTTCCGCTCACGAGGATCAACGATCTTCAATTGATCCATCTTCAATCATCGTCTTTCATGTATTCTATGGTTCAGAATGGTTTTCGCGTATAGATTCAATCCCGATCTTTTCATACCAACTATCATATTGGTCGAATTTGATAGTCGGTTATTTAACTATCAAATTAACAATCATTCATCCATAAAAATAAAATACTTTCAGTGATTTAATATGCAATATCATTTGGCCTCTTTAATTAACCAATCTTTAGTTAAATATTCCAAACTTCTAATTTGGAAAATATTTCCCTTTTCTCATTTGATATAAGAATATTGAATTATCATTACACTGCTATTTCATTAGACCCTTGTTGTAAATTTGTATGTGAATAAATCTCTCAGTATCAACCAGAAGGCCGAAACCAACATCAAATTGACACCTCAAAAGTTACTCAATTCAACTAACATACAACAAGTTCCAATTTCTCAAAAACCACATCATATTTCCTTTTTAATCATTTTCAAAACGATTATATTCTCTTATAATCTCACTAGTCATTTCCAATTTTATTTAAAATATCATTTCATAAAAATTAACTGAATAACTCGACTTAACCTACATAAATAAATATTACAGATTCCATTTCAAAAACCCTTCATCTTTCATTTACAAAATCATTAACTTTTCATTTATAAATTACTTAACATTTCATTTATAAATACCTTAACCATTCATTTATAAGTTCCTTAACCTTTCATTTAGAGATATCTTTCTAATTGCAAATGCTTTGCAAATAATTTATATTCTTTACTTCACGTATCCTTTAAACCATTTGCTATTATTTAATTCTAATTCGACAAATTCCTTTATTATATAAATCCATTTCACAACTCTTCCCCTATAACTCAATTCATATGTATTTCCATTTATGATTCCTTTTTGCAATCTTGCCTTGAAGTCCCATTTATTTGACATGTATCTCAATTCCAATTTACGACAATACTTATATTCTATTTTCAATTCCATTTATTCTCAAACCTCATTCACTAAAAACCCATTTAATCATATTTCGTATATTTAAAAACAACTTTTGTAAAACTATTCATTTATTATGAAAAATATCTTTTCGTTCCTTTTAAATAAATTCCTATACACTTCCACTTCTATTAATCCATTTCAACATTTAAAATCTTTTAAGATTCCATTTACGCCTCTTAAGCCCTTCTTCATAATCATTTTAACATTCCCATTTAATTTATACCGCTTATCCATTTATTTATTAATATCTTAAAATTTCCTTTAATTTATAATTTAAATAAATATAAAAATGAAAATAAACTTTGACGTTTATTTTTAAAATAAACATTGTGTTTCAAATCCTTGTATAAAAATAACTTTGAAAATGTTCAGGATTGATTTTACATCGATTCCAATCAACGGCACTAAAGAGGTAAATATCTACTAAAGTACCAAACCTGTGAGATATAAACCAATTTCACATCCAAGTGAACACAACAAATCATATTGATAAAAAATTATTAATATTAGCGAGGAATCCTATTAGATTCCTCCAACCTGTCAATCTCTGCATCACAATTTCATATTATTCAACATATATTAAAATATAATAAAATTTAACAACTACTGTGAGGAATCCAGTTGGATCCCTCCAACCTATTATTCCCTGCATCCAAATAGGTTAGCTCAAATGAAATCGTTCAATAAGAATTATCCAATTTTAAACTAATAATTTCTATATCGGTCAATAATAATAATTTAACACAATAATAACAATTCAATCTATTCATTGAAATAAACACGCTTACTTTATAAACGTGACCAACGAGGTAAGTTACCTCAATTTGTTCCAATCGTTAAAATAACGATTTTTTTTAAATTAATCAGGCTTTTAGTTCCATCGGTTCAATCAATCGGAGCGGCTCGGTGCGAAACGGCTTGCTTTTCACCTGGTCCTCTCTTCCAATATAAAATCAATATATAAAATCGAATTGGCATACAAAACATATCCCATTGTGTTCGGAATGGGGTATTTGGTTAGGAACGTCAGTCGTTAAGGTTCCTTTGGAGTTCGAAGCTTTAAACAAGTAATTCACAAATTTAATATTATTAAATATAGTATACATATAAACATTTAAAACCCCAAGTCCCTTTTATTTTCTTCAGCCGACGGGCCTATCTTTTAATGACCGAGAGCTCCCAATTTTTTCCTCCGATAACTCATAATCCACTCAATAAAATTTTAAACTTCCAAAGGCAAAATTGAAGAGCACGTTGAGATCTCTAAACCCAACGGCCACTCTGAAATGGTAACCTATAAAGGCCGATTTTGTGCCCTAACCGCCGGCTGTTTGGAGCAGTTTTCAGGGGCCCACCGGGGTGCGAACTAACCCTAACTCTCAACGAAGGAGGAGAGGTTGAGTGTCCGCGAGGTGATGGAAGTGGGCTTCTGGTGGCATGGAATTGCATGCGATGCAGAGGATTGGTACTTGTTTTTCTCGAACCGATGGCCTAGGGCATGAACGAGTGGGAGAGGAGTTAACGTAAGGGTTAAAGAATTTAATAATGTAACTATATATTAAATTAATTTAATTTTGTAATTAAAGATTTGTAACCCGTAACTTATTCATATGACATCAGACTGTAGCAAACCCAGATCCTTTGGAATCGTCTCAACGATATCTACAAGATCGAACTGGCCAGAACAGAAATGGAGTTAGTTGAGTATTTAGTTTAGTTAAACGCGTAGTTTAATTTGATTAAAACAATTGTTTTATAACAATTTCTCTCTGATCAATGTGAGAACTTTTTCTCACTCAATTATTATATTATATTATTGTATTTATATTTAAATATATATTGATTGCCTGTGTGAGTTTCTAACTTTAAATATTTTATTGATGTAGTTTAATTGCAAATACACCGTTAATAATTAGTTGTTAAGTGATTAAATAAATATTGACTTGTGAAATGATTAAAAAAACGAAACCGAGTAAATTAGTAAATGAAAATATGGTTAATATGTTAATGGCAGCTAATGTGAGAATCTCTCACTCAAATATTTTGTTATGTTTTTTAAAATCATATTTAAAAATATATATTAATTGACTATGTGGATTTTTATCTGTTACATGCGATGTCCCTTGAGTTCAATACATGAACTATTCACTAAGTTATTTATTATTAGAAGCATTGTTTAAATATACGACATTCGTATTTCAAACAATGTAGATGGACATTTTGTGGCGCCGTAAATGGCAATAGATGAACTATTAATTGATATTGCAGTTTATTTATTGATTGACGTACCCATATAAGCGTTAACTATTTAATGCTTATATGATATGCAGCACGATATGTGGAATGAATGTTATCTTGGTTGTTGATAGTTGTTTACAACTATTGTTGGTTGTATATGATGAATGAAATCCCTATAAATTTATTTATATGGATATTGGTTGAATATTATTCTAACCCGGAATAAAACATGAATTGTTTTGTAATATAATATTCAATTAAATTTGAAATTTTGTTTTGATGTCCGATTTTGGATGGACACGAAAATATTGAAATATATGAAGCCGAGTTGAGTAGATATATGCCATTTTAACTCGAACGGACTTCATATTGATTTTATTCATTTTTATAATTAATATCGTAAAGATTTGATTTCAAAATCTAATGTTTTGAAAATATTATTATTTTAAGATTATAATAATATGGGATTTTAATTTAAAATTGAAACGAAAGTGAAGTCAATTTCAAACTAATTTGTAAACACTGTATAAAATACGTTATAATATGGAAATCGATGAAATATATTATATACATTTAAATGGTTTGAATAGAACTTGTCGCGCAGCAAACATTCGCGAATTTCGACCATTTACTTTGAATGGACGTAACGGGAGATCCGACCGTCAGATTCTCCTAAAACCGGAACCATTGGGTTCGTATCGAAAAGATCTTTCAAATGAATATAAGAGGTTTAAATTTGGATAGTTAGATTTTAAAATATATTAAATCACTTTTGGGAAAAGATCATTATGGATGCACTTCGTTGGCCGATATCGGAAATCGACTGTAAGGGCTTAATAAAATAATTAAAAATATAAATAAATTATGTAAAATCATAATAAATGGTTTGGAAAGATTTTGGATTAAATATTCCATATTTGAAAGATATTTTTATCTAAATGAACTAGTTAATAACAAGAGTAGTAATCCAATGATTTTAAGTTAATAAATTTGAATGGATTTGAATGGAAATTCTCTTTGGATATTTCGATACTGGATTTCGTAATTATACGGATATTGTTATGCAAATTTGGACGATATTGCTATCATTATTTCAATACGATATCGGTTGTTTCGGTATTTGATATTGAACATAAGTCGACATGATTTCTGTTTAAAATTTTATATTTGATATCAAATTGGATCTGGGTTCTTGTGAATGGAATCTTAAATAATATTGTTCTTAAGCCCAATTGTAAAAAGGAATATGTATTTTACATAAGATCTAATGAAAATTTCTAGTTTATTTAATTAAATTGGAAATGAATGGAACTTGATTATAAATTATATAGATTCTGTGAAGTTTCCATATTAATGGAAAATGATTTTGGGTTTATCGTGAGCGATGTTTTGAATGACATTTGTTTTTTAATTCAGTTAAAGGCAGGAGTGATTTCTTAAGTTGAGTAATCATCAAATAATGATTTTTGAAGATTAAAACTAAGACAAAGCTTTGATGAATCTTTAATTAGATTGAAATAGGAATGAGATAATTAAATTTATCAAATTTGAGAAGTATTCGAGAATGGTGTATCAACAATTTTATTCCATGTGATAGTTAAATATTTAAATAGATTTGAAACATTAAGGGGTAATTAAATTTACAGATAACACGATGGGTGCTAAATATTGAGTACCACCAGTTTTGCTCCATGGGATGAATAGGTTGGGATTGGGAATAATAAAGTAAATGATTACTTCGGTAAGAACCGGTAATCCCGAATAGTTTATAAACCTTAATTTGATTTAAGTTGTAAAAAGATAAAATAAAATCTTTTGAGATGATATCCAAAGGAGGATTAAACAATAAGTTTAAACAAATTTATCTTTGATAAAATTAATGGGAACCTTTCCCCGTTATTATTATTATTTTATTTAATTGCTTTGGATTTAAATTAATATTATATTGATATTATATAAGCCTTTTAATTAGCTATTTTTCAAATAGCCTCCATTTTCGATGAAATGAACTTTATTGAAATACATATAGCCAATTATTGCTAGATTTTATGTTTGGAACCAATTGGATTTATTTTATCGGTAGGTGAATTTTATACGTGAACCGATAAATAAATTGAAATTAAAATAACGTCGTTGTGCAAATGGGGTCCATTTTCAATGAAACTAATTTCTTTGGGTCCGTAACTCAAGACATAACAGTGTATCCGTTTTCAAGGTATTTGAAGTTGTGTGTAGCGATGCATATATTCAATATGCAACGTTAAATAGCGATAAGATTTTAATAACGAGATGAATATAAAATAATAATATAAAAACTTAATGTCTAAGTAAATCAGGTACACTACTTATCCTATTATGTCTACATGCTTAAACCAAAAGTAATAAAAATTGAAAGTACACACACAACATAAGTAGGTTGTTTTATCTTCTCCTAGGATAGGCTGATCATTTCCATCCTATTTAATTTCTTTCTTCTCCTACATACCCTATGTTGTGCCGAGAAGTGACGCAGCTACCAGGATCCAACTCCACACGAATTGATGAATTCATGAAATAAAAAATAATTTCTTAACTTAATAGATCTCTCAATATCGGAATCTCGCTATCTTCAACATGTTGATCTCGCAAGATTCCATGTTGATGATCTACGATTCTTCGAACGTTGATCACTCGTAAGTGATTCTGTGAATCGGCTTCAAGTTCGTTGATTCGAGCGCACTCGAATATCCGAAGATGAAGAAAGGAGATCACAATAAACTTCCAACTTCAATGGTGGCCCAAAACTCACACGAGCAGAAGTTTATTTCAAAATGTCAACAACCATACAATGACTCACACATCCCATATTTATAGGGACAACTCACACGACCCATGACTTAAGTCGTATACGACATGGCCACACACGCCTTGCACATAAGGCCTAACACGACTCACGACTTAAGATACAATACACCACAAGCTTATGACTCAACATGCAAGTGCCTTGCGACATAATAATGAAGCGGCACAACTTAACTTCAGCGGCTTCACACCTCCTTCTGGCAGCAACGACTTAAAAGAATACAACTTAAGATAAGTCGAGCATGAGTTAACATTGGTGGAAAGTAACGGTCACACAGCTGGATCCAAGAGGGTTATGGTTGGCACAGGTTAGCTGGATCTAGGCTGGAGCCAGGATGTAAACTGTAATGGCTTAAAGCAGAGCATGACTTACGGTTAACGGCTTAGCAGGAAGCGACTTAGGAGTTAAGTCGCTAAGTCGTGAACGACTTAACATAGCGACATGACAGTTTGTTAAGTCGCTTAACTCGGAACATGGATGCTCCTTCCCTCCTTCACTATTTAAGTCGGGTGATGAATTAGCTGAGGTATTGGATGACTTATGAGTGATATATGAATGACTTCTATGATATGCAACATCATCCTCTCCGGGTTGACGAGAATTTGACCCCGAATTCACGCATTCTTCTTCACTGGTCTGCTCCCCTTCATAATATGGAATTAAGTGTTTGATGTTGAAAACGTCAGAAGTATAGACATCATCTGGCTGCCTCAACTGATAACCATTTTCATTGATCTTTTTTACGATTTTTACTGGAACAAGCTTCCTAGCCTTCAACTTATTGTAAGTTCCAACAAGAAAACGATCTTTAGTCAAAACTTTATAAACAAAATCACCTTCTTTAAAGTTAACACTTTTTCATTTCTTATTTGTGGATTGCTTATACTTCTCATTCGTCTTATGTAATCGTTCCTTCACAACTTTGTGGCATTCCTGCAACTCATTCACCAAATCACTAGCACGCTTGATAACCCCTTTCCGCTACGGAACTGTAGCCAAATCTAATGGTCCTTTTGGCACCGTTGAATAGACAAGCTGAAATGGACTGAATCCCATGCTTCGATTAACTACATGATTTTGCGTGAATTCAGCTTGACATAGCTTCGAATCCCAACTTTTCAAGTGATCAATCACAAGACATCTCAACATATTACCCAATGATCTATTCAACACTTCTGTTTGCCCATTTATCTGCGGATGAAAAGCACCACTAAAATTCAACTTCGCTCCAACCATCTTCCTCAAACTCAACCAGAAATGACTTAGAAAAAGAGTATCTCTGTCGGAAATAACGGATTCAAGTAACCCACAAAGACGATAGATTTCCCTGAAGTACAACTAAGTGACATTCATTGCATCTGTCGTCCTCTTACAAGCAATAAAATGAACCATCTTCGAGAAACGATCTACAACTACATATATAGAATCATTTCCTTACGGTGTCATTGGGAATCCCAAAACAAAATCCATACTAACATCCACCCGTGGCTTAGTAGGAACAGGCAACGGCATGTGCAATTCAGCATTAGTGGAAGTTCCCTTCGAAACCTAGCAAATATGATATCTCTACACGAACTTCTCGACCCCTTTCCTCATTGATGGCCAAAAATAAGAATTAGAAATCAACTTCAAAGTACGATCATGAACCACGTGTCCTTCCCCTTGCAATTCCTTAATGATCTTCATCCTCAAACTGCAATCTAGAATACATAATTGACTTCCCTTGAATAGAAAACCATCGACCAACACATATCCATCCATATTTCCCTCCTTAACTCTGTTTAGGATTTCCAAAAAATATGAATCTATAGTCAGCAATTCTGGAAGTGCTTCAAAACCAACCACCTCGACTCGCATAGTTGTAAGCAAATGATTTCTTCGACTCAAAGCATCAACTACATGATTGGTCACTCCAGATTTTTGCTTCACAACAAATGTAAACTATTGCAAATATGCGATCCACGAGGCATGCCTAGCAATAATTTTATCTTGACCTCGTAAATGCTTCAATGCTTCATGGTCCGTATATAGAACAAAGTCCTTGTGAAACAAATAATGTCTCTAATGCTTTACGGCTTGGACAATAGCGTAGTACTCCACATCATACATATTGTGTCTCATCTTTGCTCTAGATAGCTGCTCACTACAATAGGCAATGGGACGACTCTTCTGACTCAACACCACTCCAATTCCAACCTTCGAAACATCTGTATGTATTTCAAATAGCAACTGAAATCCAGTAGCACTAGGACTGGTGCTGACGTCAGATCTTCTCAAAAGAAAATTGAGCTTCCTCCATCCACATAAACTGCTTCCCTTTCATGCAATTAGAAACAAGATCCATCACAATACTAAAGTGTGGAATAAACCTTCAATAGAAGGATGCCAATCCATGAAAACTTCTGACTTCTGTTATGGTCTTAGGTTAAAGCCAATCTCTGATTGCGGCAACTTTATTCTGGTCCACATGTATTCCTTCCTTGGATACAATGTACCCCAAAAACAACACACTTGACGTCATGAACACGCACTCTTTGTTGCAGCATAAAATGGTTCTAGTCGAAGAATCATTAACACTGCTCTCAAGTGTTGTATATGCTCCTCCATTCTAGCACTATATATCAGGATATCATCAAAATAAACCATAACGAACTTCCTACTGTACAGTATGAAAATCTAATTCATCACTCTCATGAAAGAACTTGGTGCATTCGATAGACCAAATGGCATTATCAGCCATTCATACAACCCTCCCGAGTCTTGAAGGTGGTCTTCCATTCATTACCTTGTCTAATCCGAATTCTGTGATAACCAATCTTCAGATCAATCTTCGAAAAGATAACAGATTCACTGATTTGATCTAATAGATCATTCAATCTAGGCATAGGAAATCTGTATCTGACATTGATATTGTTGGGAGCTCTACTATTCATACACATCCTCCACGATCTGTCCTTCTTTGGCACTAACAAAGTAGTTATGTCACAAGGACCGAGACTTTCCCGTACTCGCCCTATTTCAAGCAGCTCTTCAACCTGTCTCCTCATGCTCCTTTGGACTCATTCAGTAATGTGGTCTATGCGGTAATACTGCACCTGACACCAAATCAATCTGATGTTGTATGTCCCTGAGCGGTGGTAACTCCTTAGTAAATTCTCCAGGAAATACATCTTCAAACTCTTTTAGCATGGGCTTGATTTCATTAGGAATTTCAGGATCTCCACTTGATTCAAACCTAATCAACATAAACACTTTAGGACTCTCTTCTACTTCTTCAACATATTCCTTCGAAGATAGAAGACTAGTCGAATTCACCTTCTTCTCTGCTTTGCCTTCGCTTTGTTCATGCCTCTTTGGAAATAATGTGATTTTAGTGCCTTCAAACATGAAACTATAACTGTTGTTTTGAACATCGTGTTGAACAGCTCGATCATACTGCCATGGTCTATTGAAGAGTAGATGACACACATCCATGTTAACCACATCACACCAAATATCATCCTTGTACTTTAATTCAACAGAAAATGTAACATATGCTCTTCTTCCTACTGTCACTTCACCTTCTTTCTTCAACCAAGGAAGCCTGTATGGTTTAGGGTGTTTCTCTGTCTTCAACCCCAAATTCTTGACAGCTTCTTCTGAAATCATATTGTCACAACTCCCAGCATCAATCACAAAACGACAAATTTTCCCCAGAATAGTACATGTAGAGTGGAAAATATTGCTTTGCAACCAACTTGAATCATCCACATGCTTTGGAGTTAAACACGACCTCCTCATCATTAAACTACACCCTTTATCTCCTAACACTATCTCTTCTACACCATTTTCAACATCATCGTCAAATTTAGATGGTAGAGAATAGTCAAATCCAGCTTTTACATCCTCATATTCCCCAGCTATCATTACTCTCTTCTTTGGCTTCGTACATTCATTGCTTTTATGGCCCATCTCCTGACAATTAAAGCGCTTAATATTAGAATTGATCTTCATCTTTGTCGCTTCATTGACAACAGGCTTAGAAACTGGCTTGGAAACATTAGCATTGCTACAAACACCCTTGTTCTGAATGTGGGAACTCGTGAACACTCCAGCTCCATGTTTCCCTTGTTTTTCCCAAACTAGAGCTTTCTGGTGAGCTTCAGCAACAGTCATCAGATGAAACATATTCACCATATCTTGAATCTACATCCTCAATCCTCTAACATATCTAGCAGTCAACTATTCCTCCGTTTCCATGATGTCATCACTTGCAATAAACTGATAAAAATCATCAGCAAATCATTCACCGACTTGGTCCCTTATCTCAAGTTCTGCAAACGTTGATACATAAGAGGCTGGTAATTGTGAGGTAATAATGTAGCTTTCATCATCTTTTGCATCTTCTCCCATGTGACAACCTTTGGTTTTCCCATTCTCTCTCGAGTTAGTTTAGTCTGTTGCCACTAAGCAACTGCTCTTCCCCTCAAACGAGTAGCAACTAACTGAACTCTGCTCAGGCACGTCCTTGAACTCTAGAATCTCCTATACATTCAACAAACAATCTAGAGATTCTTCCTCTGACATTCAACCCTTAAATTATGGAATTTCTGTCTTCATCCATGACTCCCAATTGTGATTATTCTTTGTTTGGCGATATGGATCTTGGACTTGGCCTTGATAACGATAATGAATGCTACTTCCTTCATCTTCAAAATCTGACGCATAATGATGTAGATTATATCCATCAACAAGTCTATGGCTATTCATCCCTTTACCATCATGTCTTTCATCTCTATGGTTTTGCTCATGATCAAAGTCATAGTGAGTTCTCCTCTCTCCATGATGAACACTATGAGGGCCTTGAACACTATGATCTCTTCTCAAGGAAACCGATGATTCTCTTCTTTCTCGATCCAATGGTGGTGACATTCTTCTCCTCTCCAAATTTGATGGTGAAATTCTTTGTCCACCATGATTGGAATCAGTCGATACTCTTCTGTTTTGATTCATGTCTAACATGACCTTCTCTAATCTTCCAATCCCTTCATCAAACTTGACATTGATTCTTCTCTTCATTTGTTCGACTTCTTCTCTCCGCTACAATTCTTATACATTTTGATGGCGATTAGCACGTCCTGGAGGCAAGTTTAAATCTTCGCTAAAAAATGAATGAAATCTTTAAGTCCGACCAAAGTTCAATTCAACCAAAGCACTACCTCCATCTAAACACTCTTGCGCACTTCGATCCAAGTTCTCCAAGCTCTGATACCAAAATTGACGCAACTACCAGGATCCAACTCCACATGGATTGATGGATTCGTGAAATAGAAAATAATTGCTCAACTCTAATGATCTCTCGATGCCGGAATCTCGCTATCTTCAACACATTGATCTCGCAAGATGTCGTGTTGACGATCTACGCTTCTTCAAATTTTGATCACTCATAAGTGATTCTGTGAATCAGCTTTAAGTTCATTGATTCGAGCACACTCGAATACCCGAAGATGGAGAAAGGAGATCACACTAAACTTCCAATTTCAATGGTGGCGCAAAGATCACACAAGCAGGAGTTTATTTTAAATGTCAACAACCTTACAATAACTCCCACACCCCATATTTATAGGGACAACTCACACGGTAGACGACTTAAGTCGTATATGACATGGACACACATGCCTTGTGACATATGACCTAACACGACTCATGACTTAAGATACAATACCCGATAAGCCTATGACTCAACATACAAGCGCCTTGCAACATAACAATGAAGCGACACGACTTAACTTCAGCGGCTTAGAAATTCCTTCTGGCAACAATGAATTAAAAGGATACAACTTAATATAAGTCGGGCATGAGTTAACTTTGGCGGAAAGTAATGGTCACACAGCTGGATCCATGAGGGTTATGGTTGGCACAGGTTAGCTAGCTCTAGGCTGGAGCCAGGCTGTAAACTGTAACGGCTTAACTGTGAAGTAGAGCACGACTTAAGGGTTAACGACTTAGTAGGAAGCGACTTAGGAGTTAAGTCGTTAACTTGTGAATGACTTAACATAGCGACATAACAATTTGTTAAGTCGCTTAACTCGCGTGAACATGGATTCTCTTTCCCTCCTTCACTCTTTAAGTCGAGTGACGACTCAGCTGAGGCGTTGGACGACTTATGAGTGATATATGAATGGATTATATGATGTGCTGCTTCAAGAAGTTCCATCCCACCCAACTTGGTCTAATGCCTATGATGTACCATTGAAGTGATGTCGTGCTTATCCCATCTAACTTTGTTCGCCTATATATGTTGCCATCCTTTTTGTTCTTCATTTTCAGTAAGCCCTTCTCCTCCTAAATAGATCTGAAACCCCCACCTCATTCACCAATCAAATTAAAACCGAACTCTCTCCGTGTATCTGAATATGATATCTCAACAAATATATATATACCTCATTTTACTTCGTAAGTTTTCGACGCATAGGTTTAGTGCTTCTGGGGGGAAGAGCACAACGGCGGCAGCCTTGGTCCTGGGTAGTGTGCGTTGCGTTGGGGGACATGAGCGTTGCGTGGCAGGGGATATGCATGGTAGCTGATGATGTTCAGGCCAGAGAAGCGGTGCGAAATTTGGAAGGTGAGGACGGTGCCCCGAATGCAAGTGGCGTCCCGATGATGTGAAAGGAGAAGGGGAAGGACTTCATATATATGAACGCAAAAATCATGCATGGGACGCGGATCAGCAATTCTAAATAGGTTCGAAAAATATACATAACGAAGATAAAGCAATGTTAATAGGGAAGTTTACCTGCAGACGTGAGAAGGAATTCAAGGAAGTTTGGTTGTTCCTTTACCTGACTTAGAATGTTGGTGAAGGAAGAATTATGGAGCTGCTATTCGAAAACCTTGAAGGAAGAAAACCCAGAAGCAAAAAGTAACCAGCTGGTTTGCGTGGTGATGTTATTTTGGAAATTCATGCGCATGTGTCATTTTGTGGTAACTGTAAAGAAAGTGCATATGGTTTCAGGTTCGTGAATGATGGGTGTTGGAGAGCTTGTAAACTAGAAGAGAATGGTGGGTTGGTTGATGCGCATGGACATGCACGAGAAGGGGGTTTGTTGTTATGCACGACAATGCGAGAGTGGGTAGGAGAGATTGAAACACAGTGAAGGACATATGGAGCTTCAAGGAAAGGTTTTGGAGAAGCTACACTATTGCGCAACGCGGGTATGAGTGCTTAAAGATGGCAGGTGATATGGGAATTGAGGAACCAAATGGGAAGAAAAAAACAAGTAGCAAAGAACCGCAGGAACCAGGAAGGGTGGCATGCATGCATATGCGTGAGTGGTTGGCAAATGTTGTATTCATGAGCATGGTGGAAGACGAAGTATTTTAAGGCGGGCTGTTATCTGTGTACTTGGGCCTTAGGCCTTGAATTTAAAAAAATAAATAATGTAGATGGAAATAGAAAAGGTATGAGCCGATTGTTTGCTCGTGAATCTTAGTATAACGTGAATGATGAAGAATTTGTGTAAGAAGTGAAGCCGCCTGGTTGCAAGTAGAGAAAAAGAAGTAGTATGAGCGATCATGGTATGGAAATTATAATATTTAATTTAGTTAATTATAATTGTAATAAATGGTTAATTATTTTAATTTAAATCCTATGATTAAATCAATTATAACTCGTGAATGCAGTATCAGAATTGAACAAAACCAGAAGCATTGGAACTGTCTAAACGAACTCCATGATTTAGAATTGGTACAGTCAAAGATGGAAGCAGCTGGAATTTCATCTTGGTTAAACATTAGTTTAGTTTAGCTAAAACAGTCCATTTTAATGTCAAATCAAATCAAGGTGAGTTAACTCACTTAGTTCTCCCACTTATAATTATTGTAATTCGGGTTCATTATTTGTATGTCATCTTTGCTAATCGCTAGTTGATTTGATGATTGTTTAGATGTTGTTAATATTGTTTTATCATTTAATTAAATTAAACATTGTTTAATTTAAATGAAACGACATCGTTATTTTTAACGATTATTTCCAATAGAGGTAACTTACCTTGTTGGTTACGCTATAATAATATAAACATATTAAAATAAACTATATGTTTGAATTTTTATTATTAGCCGACCGTTATCGGTTGAATTAATTATTCATGTTTATTTTTAAATTATCGTATTGAATTGATGGCTTTAGTTAAGGTAACCTATTTGGATGTAGGAAAAGATAAGTTGGAGGGATCCAACTGGATTCCTCAAATTTATTATTTATTTTCACATGAACCGTTTAACCAATATGATTGGGTTATTGACTTGATTACCAATTGTTGAATCCAAATTCAATGTTGTTTTGATATTAAATAATTGGTAGTATTGGTTGAAGAATTAATAACAGATGGCCCAAATATACATTGGTTTCTGAAAATTGATTTACCATCAGATAAATCGATAGAAATGAAGTTATAAAGTTTATTTTTTGTAACTGAAGATTGATATTAAAAAAAATATTATTTTAAATAGAAGTTATAAAAGGAATTAAATATTTATTTATTTATTTAAGTTTATAAGTGATTATTAAATGATTTTTTAAAGTAAATTCTTATATTAATAAGATTAATAAGCAAGTAAGCAAAAATTAATGTAACGGTTAATAATTAAGATGAATTGTTTTAAGAAACAATTAAAATGGGATTGTATTAAAATGGATTATTATTTAATAATAATCAAAGTGGAAATCTTTAACAGCCTGCATTTTATGTATCGGAGGATCGTAAAATATTCTTAATTTATTCCACAAGGGTTGGATCATTCTCATATTTTCATATGTTGCTTATGGGAATGTGAGACACGTCCATAATTTTTACCAATTTTATTTGTGACCATTTTACCCCTATCAGTCTTGTATAGGGCATAACTTTTGACTCAGGTCGAATCATGTAGTGAGACCCGTGCCATTGGAAAGGAAATGATGATTGCCTTTCCTTAGAATGGTTACATTAAAGATTTGGCTCACCGGTTTGGGAGGAATCGCTGTTTTAAGGTTTAAAAGTTGGTTGTTCAGGTTTGTGAAGCCTTAATGAGCTGATTTGTAGAGGCCCATTAGTGGACTGGTGGAAAGCTACAAATAGGGGGTGAGAGGTATGCAAAATAGTTTACTTTTTCCATTCTCTTATTTGGTGGCCTATGTTCCTCTTTCCTGTAACCTTTCCACCATTAAAATCGAGGTCTAAGCTTAGGAAATTAAAGATCTACACCATTTAAGGCTAGATCTACACCGTTGCAAGGGAGAGTTTGTCGAATCAAGGAATTTGGATCAAGTTCCTTGTGGTATGGAATCTTAATTCATTACTTTTAGCTTGTTTTGTTGAATTGGTGAGTGATATGCATTTGTAACACAGATTCAATCAAGTATATGAATGTTTGATCTTGTTTTTCATCAAATTCAAGTCGTTTTCTTAGATCTACATCATGGTAAGCCTATTTTCATATAAATCGCCATAGCTAATTTAGCAACTTAAAACCGGTAATTTTTATGCTATTTCATATGTTTATGCAAGTTAGATCCATAAATTTTTGTTCACATGTTCATTTATCATGGTTTTGGTGAAATTTGTATAACTTGTGATGTAAATCGTCATTTTAATGTGTTAGTGATTGCATATCATGTTTGTGTTCATATTTGATGAATTGGACGAGTTGGTTTCATCGAATTTGTCGTTTGGCGAAGTTCTAGTCGAATTCGAAGGGAAATTGGATATGTCCGGATGTTGGGTTGGCCATAATGGTTTGAGTCGGTGGATCGGTAGTGGGTCGATTGAAAGTGTGTCTTGGGGAGCAAGAAACTCGGTTGGGTCGGTCTAAACTAGTCAGGTCGGTCTAAATTGGGTCCGGTCGGTTTGAATTGGGTCGTGTCGGTCTAAACCGGTTGGTCGGGTCGGTTAGGAAGTTGGTCAGTCGGTCGTGTTCTGGTGCGATGTGTCGGTCGGTTGCTTCTGTGGACGGGTCGGTTGGAACCTAGTGCGATGGGACGGTCATGTGTTCAAATGATGGGTCATTTGCATAGGGTTATTTTCATAAAATTTATATTTTCGGGTACGACCCAAATTTGGACAAAAAGGGCTTTTAATAAAAACTCGAGGGCAGCCCCTCTGAACATTAGTTGCAGCACAGTGGTGTAATTTGGCTCTGTGGTGTTTTGACTTTGAAGTAAATTCAAATAGGAAGGTTCGAAGTGTTGAAAGGTGTTCGTTGATCGGTGTAGAACAACGAATGAGGTGACAACTCAAAGGTCGTGAGTTGGTGGATAATGGTTTCTCGAGAAGGTTGCTTGAGCTTTGAAAAGTCATCGGATTGGATGACTAGAGATATGAAGACCGAGATATCATTGTCGTAAGTTCTAGCAGGCTCAAACTAGGGGTACAATAGGGACAATTAAAAGACCGATTGTAGGTCAAATACCTTGGGTATCATTGAAAGGTTTAGTTGTCAAGATTGGACAAACATATGTATCATAGAAAGAGATATGGAGTTCATGCTAGGACGGGGGTTACCATTAGCCCTTGACATATGACAAGGTCAGTCGTACCACGATTAACGATGGTTTCAAAGCAGGATTGGCGGTGATGGCCATAGTTTGTCACGGATGATTGGTTGTTTTGTTTGAACCATCTTATGTAGATTATCCAACGTCAAAGGAGTTTTTCCTTGGGTGCTTGTCTGATATTGGTTTAGGCCTCTAGGGCTTGTTCTTGAGGGATGTTGAGTTCAATTAGGATGGTTTACATAAAATATATAATTTAGATGTCATGTTTGCTTTTCCATGATTGAATGGGTGTTCTGGTTTCCATGGATGTATGGTTGAAATGTTTTTTTAATGGCTATCACTGTCCGATGTGGGGAAGATAGGGTTGAGTTCTTCTCTGGTGTTGTGGGTAGATTAGAATGTTTATCTATCCATTATCGTATACTTTATTGTTGATATTTGTTAGCTATTTTATCGCTCACTAAGACTGTTATCTGACTCAAGGTTTTATGTTTTCCACTTATTACCTTGGATTGTCCATCCGATTGTGGATGGGCAGACTAGGTGGTAGGTGACAGATGATAGCTTAGTGAGGACGATGTTGCAGTTCGGAGGCGAGCGGGAGGCTGATGTACTATCTTTCTACTATATAGTATTATGATTTCCGCTGTTTGTTATTGTCTGAGTGCAGAATGAGGCAATTTGTATAAACACTATTTCCAAGTGTATGGATATTACTTTCTAATTGTTATGAAAGTCTAGTGTTTTTTGCTTCACTATTACTACCTGTTGTATATGTTCTATTATATTATCCTTGCGCTGTGAGTTACAATAGGTTCCGATGTTGTTGTTTACCTATGATGATCGTCCACAGGTGCCTGGCACACCTTTCAGCTCATAATTCCTCTTATATAGTGCAGGGGTTGTGGGCAGTCGTCACATTTAGTATCAAAGATCTAATTAACGATTTTAGTCGAAGTTCAAGGACGTAATTACGCATGAGAGATGTACTTATATATTTCAGTTGGATGCTTACTATTCTTGAAAGAGGCTAATTATTCTAATTTGCAGATTTAAAATGAGTAGACGAGCATCAAGACACGCTGCTAGGGAAGCTAATACTGGAGGGGGTAATAGTGGTGCACCGACTACCAAACCATGTTTGAGGCCATGATGGAAGCATTCATGCGAGTGGTACACGCTCCAATAGCAACTACGGTAGATGTAGGAGTTCAGTTGCCTAGGGTTGTTGATTTTGCGAAGCTATGAAAATATTATACATCTCTAGGAGGAAAACCATTCAAAGGAACGGAACTGGCTAAAGAGGTTCAAAGGTGGATGGATTCTTGTGTTCATTTCTTTGGAGACTTGAGTTTGGATGATGCAACTAAGAGAAAGCTTGCATCAAGGCTGCTGGAGGGCACAACCATGGAATGGTGGAATTCAGTTACACTTGAGACTCCAGAAGAGGAGATTTCATGGGATCAATTCCAAGCTAAGTTTGAAGCAAAGTTTATCTCCACTGCTCAGAAGTAAGCTTTTTTCAAGAAGTTCGTAGTGCTGAAACAGAATGGTCGTTCTATGCTTGACTATGTTTCTGATTTCGAGGCCTTGTCCAAATATAGTCGTTCATACATTGATACACCCTACCAGAAGAACAAGAAGTTTGTTATGGGACTAGATACCTACATATGAATATCGTTGGTGGATCATCTCAACGATTCATTTATGAAGATTATGGAAAAAGTTGTCTGCCATAAGAGCTTGTTTTCTAAGGAAGCAAATGTTTGTCGCTGCAACCAAGGAAGTTCAGAAACCACATCAAGGTGGTAATAATAAGAATATGAAGCAACAACAGTAGTAAGGAGAGGATGGCCAGAAGAAACCTAAGAGTGAGGCGGTTTTCTTTAACTACTAAAAGAAGGGTCATTACTTGAATGAATGCAAGAATTCCAAAGCTAAGAAGAAGTGCTTCAAGTGTGGAATGCCTGGGCATGAGAAGAAAGACTGTCCAGAATCAGCTAAGGGAAAGCAGGTTGTGAAGGCATATGCTTTGGAAGCTATACCGACTTCTTCAAGAGCTCCTATTGCATAGGAGAAGGGAAATGGATTCGTCGCTCAAGGTACTCTTTCTATTCAAGGTGTTTCAGTTCGTGTGTTATTTGATACTGAAGCATCGCATTCAATTATTTGCAATGAGCTTGTGTGCCGGTTGGGTTTGGAACTCGAGATTTGTGATAGACCATTGATCATGACTAATCAACTAGGGGGTTCGTCCAGTTTGTGCATGTTGTGTCGTGGTCTCATGTTGCCGAGTAATGGTTTCTCTTTTGTATGTGATTGCTTTGTTCTTAACTTCACATGGTTTGGGATCATCTTGGGCATGGATTGGCTTAAGAGGTATGGGACAAGGGTGAATTGCAAGAAGCAATAGGTGAGGGTCAAGGATGTGGAAGGGCGAAAGGTGTTGATTAGATGTAAGACCGAAGATTGTGTCTTCGTAAGCTATCTATATTCACTTGTGATTCCACATGAAGAATTGCCATCTGTGCTAATCACTAATGAGTATGAGGATGTTTTAACGAGGTCAAAGGTTTGCTGCTACAACGTGAGGTCAAGTTTTGAATCGATATGGTCAAAGATGCTAGACCAATCGTTATGCCTCTTAGGTGGATGACGACTAAGAAACAACAAGAGTTGGAGGTGCAAGTTCATGACCTTTGGGAAAAGGATTCATTCAGAGGAGTGTATCCGAATTGGGTCCACCTGTCATGTATGCAACCAAAGTAGATGGCGCGTTGAGATTGTGTGTGGACTATCGTGAGCTGAACAAGGTGACCAAGAAGAAAAAGTATCCATTGCCGAGGATTGATGACTTGTTCGATCAGCTTCACGAAGCCAATGTTTTTTCTTAGATGGATTTGGAAACGAGATTTCACTAGTTCAGGGTGAAAAGGATAGTGTGCCAAAGACTGCTTTTAGGAAACTATCTGATTTCTTCGAATGGTTGGTGATGCCATTCGGGTTGACTAATGCTCCAACATATTTTGTGGATCTCATCCCAAAACGAGGAAGAACATAAGATGCACTTGAGAGTTGCGTTGGAAATCATGTGAAAGCATCAGCTGAGAGCTAAGTTTTCAAAGTGTCACTTCTGGATGAGTGAAGTGAGATTCTTAGGCCATCTTGTTTCTGGAAATGGAATAGCGGATGATCCTGCTAAAGTGGCAACAATCCAGGACTGGGAAAGACCTAAGAATGCGATGGATGTGAGAAGTTTCCTTGGGTTGACTAGTTATTACCGAAGATTTATCTTGGATTTCTCCAAGATAGTTGCAGCATTGACAGGATTGACGAAAAAGAACCAAGTGTTCACATGGGATGCGTAGTGTGAACAAGCGTTTGGAATCCTGAAGGAGAGGCTGATGAGTGCTCCTGTGTTGACCATTCCAAGTGGGAATGAAGAGATGGTGGTATACACTGATGCATGTGGTACTGGACTTGGAGCAGTACTGATGCAAAAGGATAAGGTTGTGGCCTACCCGAGTCGACAGGTAAAGCCGCATGAGAAAAATTACCCAACTGATGATTTGGAGTTGGCAGCGATCGTGTTTGCTCTGAAGATGTGGAGACATTACCTGTTGGGAGTTCAATTCGAGTTGTTCATGGATCACAAGTCATTGAAGTATCTTTTCTCCCAAAAGGATTTGAATCTTCAGCAGCAAAGGTGGTTGGAGTTTCTGGCATCGTATGATTTTGGTATAGCCTATAGTCCTGGAAAAGTTAACGCGATTGCAGATGCATTGAGTTGAAGACATGCAAGTTTGGGAGCGATGTTTTCGGAATGGACGAGCCTCGAATATTTGGAAAGGTTTGATTTTAGGCCATGGTGCGAGTTAGAACCTGAAATGTTGGAAAGCTTATCGATAAGACCCACTCTTATCGAAAGGATTGGTGAAAGCCAAAGGCAAGATACAAAGCTTGTCGAGTTTATCCAGGAGCCGGAACCAGAGAATAAAGAGTTCGAAGTCGATCGACAAGATTGGCTTTGAAAGTAAGGATGGCTGGTTATTCCTGATATTGATGGATTGAGAGATGAGGTTCTGAGAGAATGTCATCACTCAAAGTTGACGATTCATCCAGTGGTAATATGATGTATTAGGACATGAAACGAATCTACTATTGGGAGGGGATGATGCGAGATATTAGAAAGTTAATTTCTGAGTGCATGAACTGTTAGTTAGTGAAAGCTGAACAGAAGAAGCCGAGTGGTTTGCTTCAGCCATTTGAAGTTCCTACATAGAAGTGGGAGCAGATATTGATGGACTTTATCGATGGACTACCTAGAACTAAGGCTGGAAACGAAAGAATTTTGGTCATCGTGGATCGATTGACCAAAAGTGCAAGGTTCATTCCTGTCAAGTCGAATAGGACGACATCGAATTGGTTGAACTTTATGTGAAATGGATAGTTCAATTACATGGTATCCTGAAGAGAATAGTGAGTGACCGAGACCCATTATTTACAAGTGGAATTTGGATTGCGGGAAGCTTTGGGAACCGAGTTGTGTTTAAGTACGGTTATCATCACCAAACTGACGGTCAAACTGAGAGGGTTAACCGAGTTTTGGAAGATATCCTAAAAGCTTGTGTGTTGGATTTTAGGGGATCATGAGAGGAGCATCTACATCTATTTGAGTTTGTGTATAATAATAGCTACCAACCGAGTATTTGGATGACACCATACGAGGCGTTGTATGGGAGGCCGTGTAATTCTCTGGCATATTGGTTAGAAACTGGAGATAAGTTGATACTTGGGCCAGAGATGATAAGAGAGACCTCGGATTGTATCGGTATCATTTGGCAACGAATGAAGGCAGCCCAAGATCATCAGAAAAGTTATGCTGATAAGCGTTGAAAAGATTTGGAATTCGACGTTGGCAATATGGTTTTTGCGAAGATTTCGCCGTTGAAGCATGTTTTTCGATTTGAAAACAAAGGAAAGTTAGCTCCTAGGTTCGTTGTACCATTTCCGATATTCGGGCGAATTTGAAAGCTTGCATATGGATTGGAGTCACCCGAAAAGATGTCAATGTGCATAATGTGTTCCATGTGTCATTACTACGAAAGTTCGTGCATGATTCGAATGTGGTGGTATCTTTAGAGCAGTACGAAAACGTAGAAGTCGAGACGCAATTGCAAAACCTCGTAAGTCGCTTTGTATTGTGGGAAATAACACGAAACTGCTTAGGAGGAAGACGGTTAAGCTAGTCAAGGTACAATGGAGTGAAGGTGGCAACTTGGGAGATGGAAGAGAGCATGAGGAAGACTCATCCAGAACTCTTCGTTGGTAGGATTCTTTGATATCGTATCATCATTATATCATTGTATCTTGTTGTTATTTGATAGAATTCCGCGTGCTAGGATAAGGCTATGGATGCATGGCTTGATGGTTGCTAGTTTGGATGATATAATTGGCTTCTCATGGATGATAGGCATCTGAATTGTTAGGTTTCTTGTGTTTATTGGTAACTCGGGGAGAAATTCCTAAGGGAGGAGAATGTAACAACCCGCATTTTATGTGTCGGAGGATCGCAAAATATTTTTTTTGATCCCTGAGGGTTGGATCATTCTCATATTTGATATGTGGCTTATGGAGATGTGAGACATGTCCGTAACTTTTACCAATTTTGTTTGTGATCATTTTGCCCCTATCAGTCTTGTACAGCGCATAACTTTTGACTCGGGTCGAATCAGGTAGTGAGACATGTACCATTGGAAAGGAAATGAGAAAGGAAATGATGATTTCCTTTCCATAGATTGGTTACATTAGAGATTTGGCTTAGCGGTTTTGGAGGAATCACTGTTTTAAAGTTTAACACAGTTGGTTGTTCAGGTTTGTGAAGCCTTATTGGGCTAATTTGTAGAGGCCCATTAGTGGGCTGGTGGAAAGCTATAAATAGGGGTGAGATGTATGGAGAATGGTTTACTTTATCCATTCTCTCATTTGGTGGCCTATGTTCCTCCTTCCTCTAACACCTTTCCACCATTAAAATGGAGACCTAAGCTTAGGAAATCGAAGATCTACACCATTTGCGGCTAGATCTACACCGTTGCAAGTGAGAGTTCGTCGAATCAAGGAATTTGGATCAAGTTCCTTACTGTTCGAAATCTTAATTCATTGCTTTTAGCTTGTTTTGGAGAATTGGTGATCAATCAAGTATATGAATGTTTGATCTTGTTCAAATTCAAGTCGTTTTCTTAGATCTACATCATAGTAGGCATATACTCATATGAATCGCCATATAATCTAATTTAGCAACTTAAAATAGGCAATTTTTATACTATTTCATATGCTTATGCAAGTTAGATCATAAATTTGTTCATATGTTCATTTATCATGATTTTGGTGAAATTTATATAATTTGTGATGAAAATCGTCGTTTTCATGTGTTGTGATTACATATCATGTTTGTGGTCAAATTTGATGAACTGGACGAGTTGATTTCGTCGAATTTGTCGTTTGGCGAATTATTGGTTGAATTCGGAGGGGAATTGGATTTGTTCAAATGTTTGGTCGGCCATAATGGTTTGGGTCGGTCGGTCGGAAGTGGGTCGGTCAGAAGCGTGGCTAAGGGAGCAAGAAACTGGGTCGGGTCGGTCTGAACTGGTCGGGTTGGTCTGAAATTGGTCTAAACTGGGTCGAGTCGGTCTAAACTGGGTCAGGTCGGTCTGAACTAGTGGGTCGGTTTGAAGTCAGTCTGGAGAAGTCCGGACGCTGGTCGGTCGGGTCGGTTAGGAAGCTGGTCAGTCGGGTCGGTCAAGAAGTTGGTCGGTCGGTCGTGTTCTGGTGCGATGGGTCGGTCGGTTGCTTTTGTAGATGGGTTGGCTGGAGTCCATGTGATGGGCCGGCCTGAACTTGGTGCGATGGGTCGTCATGTCTTTAAATGATGTGTTAGTGGCAAGAGGTTATTTCTTGAAAATTTATATTTTCGGGTACGACCCAGATTTAAACAAAAAGGGATTTTAAAAAAAAGGGGGCAACTCCCCCGATCCCTAGCCATAACGCAGGTGTGTAATTTGGCTCTGTGATGTTGTGACTGCAAAGCAAATTCAAGTAGGAAGGTTCAAAGTGTTGAAAGGTGTCCGTTGATCGTTGTAGAACAACAAATGAGGTGACAACTCAAAGGTCATGAGTTGGAGGATAATGGCTTCTCGAGAAGATTGCTTGAGAAATGAAAAGGCATTGGGTTGGATGACTAGAGATATGAAGGTCGAGAGATTACCATTCTCATAAGTTCTAGCAGGCTCAAAGCACGGGTACAATAGGGGCACCTAAAAGACCGGTTGTAGGTCGAGTACCTTGGGTATCGTTGAAAGGCCTACTTGTCAACATTGGACAAACATACGTATCGTTGAAAGGCGTATGGATTTTATGATAGAACTGGGGTTACCATTAGCCCTTGACATATGGCAAGGTCGTTCGTTATACGATTAACGATGGTTTCGAAGCAGGATTGGCGGAGATAACCAGAGTCTGTCATGGATGGTTGGCTGCTTTCTTTGAACCGTCTCATGTAGATTGTCCAACCTCGAAGGAGATTTTCCTTGGGTGCTTGTCCGATATTGGTTTAGGCTCTGTGGCTTGTTCTTGAGGGATATTGAGTTCGATTAGAATGGTTTACATACGATATATAATTTGGATGTCATGAGTTCTTTTGCATGATTGAATGTCTAGTTTCCATTAATGTATGGTTGAAATGTGGTTGTAAAGGCTATCACTATCCGATGTGGGGAAGATAGGGTTGAGTTCTTATCTGGTGTTGTTGGTAGATTAGTATGTTTATCTATCCATTCTCATATACTTTATTGTTGATGTTTGTTAGCTGTTTTATCGCTCACTAAGACTGTTGTCTGACTCAAGGTTTTATGTTTCCCTCTTATTACCTTTGGTTGTTCATCCGGTTATGGATGGGCAGACTAGGTGGTAGGTGACAGGTGATAGCTTAGTGAGGACAATGTGGTAGTTCGGAGGCGAGCAGGAGACTGGCATACTATCTTTTTACTATACAGTATTTAGATTTCTGCTGTTTGTTATTCTCGGAGTGTTGTAGAGAGGCAATTTGTATAAACACTATTTCTGAGTGTATGGATATTACTTTCTACTTGTTATGAAAGTCTAGTGTTTTCTACTTCACTATTACTACCTGTTGTATATGTTCTATTATATTTTAGTGAATATTAGGCACACATCCCTAAAACGAAACTTAATTAGGCTCACATCCGGTGATAAACTTATTGTAAATTTAGTCCCTATTTTTAAAACATATAAAAACATACAAAAAAAATATAAAAAAATCATGTAAATTCATAATTAATTAAATCAAATAATCGTGAAAAAAATCAGATCAAAAAAACATCAAAAACAACGTCGAAATCATGAAATACAGAAAATCAACGAAATGCAGTAAATTGCATCAAAACATGCATATAAATCGATTAGTTGCATACATGTATGCATTTATTTGAAATCTACGTCAAAACTGCAGTATAAATGCATACATGTATGCACATATTGTTGAAACATGCATCGGCTGATGCATTTGTTTAAAAACTGCATACCTACGTGCAACTTATTCACGTTTGCATGTATTTTGACATATATGCACACATGTATGCAGTTATATAGAAAAACTGCATACATGTATGCAATTTTTCAAACAGGCGTGCATAAGTATATGCATGTGTATTCGAATAGTTGCATAAATGTATGCAACTATTCGTAAAAGTTGCATACATTTATGCAACTTTTTTTTTAATTTCTGTGGACTTCCGAGAATATTTATAGATTTTAGAAATTTTTTTTTTTTTTTAAGTGATAGCGCTTGAAAATTTGGACAGAAAACGAAAGAGGCGGAGGTATGGAAAGTGCCAGGCGGAAGATTCCAGGCGGCAGCTAAAATAGGGGGCGGGTTTACAGAGAAAACATTAATTACAGGGATGTACTGTGAATTTAAAAACTTGCAAATAGTTGCATACATGTATGCAACTTTTGCCAATAGTTGCATACATGTATGCAAGTATTTCTGAAGCTGTTTTAGTTGAAAATGCATGCAGAAACCTGCATACATGTGTGCAACTATTTGAAATACTTGCACACATGTATGCAAGTATTTACATGTGAAAATAAAATATGTGCAGAAACTTGCATACATGTATGCAACTATTTTAAATACTTGCACACATGTATGCAAGTATTACATGTAAAAATATAACAGAGAAATACTTGCACAGTTGAATGCAAGTATTCCAAATATGTGCATGATTTGATGCAAATTACTGCATTTTTCGTTGTTTTCTGTATTTTTTTGATTTTGATGCATGTTTTGATTTTATTATGATCTGAATTTTTGGGCGAGTACATGTTTAATTTAAATACGAATTATCGTGATTTTTTTATATTTTTTTTATATTTTTTTTATGAATTTTCGAAAAATAGGGACTAAATTTACAATAAGTTTATGACCGGGTTTTTTTTATATTTTGAAACCTAATAGGGACCTCTAAAAAACGCACCCTATATTTTATCCTTGAGCTGTGAGTTATGACAGGTTCCAATGTTGTTTTATACCTATGATGATCGTCCGCAACTGCCTGGCACAACTTTCAGTGCATAATTCCTCTTGTACAGTGCAGCGATTGTGGACGGTCATCAAAAAATCTTGGGATTTAAAAATCTATTTAATGAAGTTATATGAAGCCATAAGAAACTATTTATGGTAAAGTGAAGTTTTAAGAAAACTATATTAATGATATATAAGTTTAGTTTAATTGTAGTTTTAAAATGAATTCTTATTTAAAATTCTATTCAATTGGATTTTATTAAATCCAAGTTGGACGGAGTTTTAAAACCCAAGTTTATCTGGATATATTATTGACATAAGTTTATTAGAAATGGCATTTGAATAAAAAAATAAACCAGGATATGAAATTAAAGAATTAGAACTTAATTGGAGATCGGTTGAGATTAATGATTTTTTGAATGTTGATCTGATGTTGGTTTCGGCCTTCGGGGTTGATATTTAGGGAATTATTTTCTTACTGATTTGCGGTTATGAACTAATGGAGGTATGAAATGAAAATCAAACGGAAACCCAAGTTTGAATTACAGTAGCCATGCAAGTTGAGTTATAATGATGCGATATAATTTCGCTATTTTAAATAAGAGATGAGTTTCATCAAGGTAACTAAAAATGGATTTGTTCTTGAGATTTGGAATGAAATATCGGTTTTTTAATAACAACTGATATTTATCTTAAGATGAAAATGTTGTTGATCAAGATCTGAGATGTAATTAAAACACCCCAACTTGAACGACTTCAGGATTATCGGAGGATGATATTAGTTGTAATGGTGGTGATGTTAAAAGTAATTTATTTTGAGAAATAGTAGTGTAACGTTATTTGAAGAGTTTGGGTGTATATATATAATGATTCCAAAATAAAAGGGATTAAAAGGGGCTTGAGAATATGAAACGATATTTCCAAAATGAAAGGAATAAAAGGAGATTTGTGGAAATATAACGATATTTTCAATGAAAAGAGATGAGATTGAAAATGGGTTTATTCTAAAAGGTAAGTGACGATTATGTTGTTCAAATAACGAAGCCAAAGGAGATTTCATAATAATTGTTTCACGATGATAAGTTGAATCGATTTTGAAATTCGATAATAAGTAATGTTATAACAAATGTTTTGAAATGGGAGTTAACGTTGAGAATATTAATATATTAAAAGTGATATATTATTTCAAAGGCCAAGTGATGGTGTATATTAAACCAATGGATTTATTTTATTTTGATAGTTAAATAACCAACTATAAAAATATGACCTAACGCTTGTTGGTATGGAAAGACCGGGATCGAATTTATATTCGAAAACCATTCTAAACCAGAAAATACGCAAACGTAGAAGATGCTAATCGAGATGGAGCAAGTGAAAACCTTAGATCTTCATAAAACGTAAAAATTACTTAAAATCCATAGTTGATCCCTAGAGATATATTGTGATTCTGACGTTGTTGAAATCTATGGATTGCAAGAACTACTTGCTACTGATCTATAGGGTGATTCCTAGGATGTGGTAAGAGGGTGCCTTCGATTCATCTTGTTCCTGGATGACTTGTATGGACGATGTGAGCAGTGACCAGATGTTCAAAAATAAAATTACAACCTCAAACCTCATCTAGGGGTGAGCGTTTGGTTGGTTTGGTTTATCCGATGATGAAATTTTTCAAACCAAACTAAAACCAATAAAAATGAAAACCTCAAGCCTATCTAGGGGTGAGCGTTTGGTTGGATTTGGTCTTACGATTATCCTTTTCTTTCAAAAAGAAACGTTTTAAGTTTAAAATCAAGTTGGATGATATTATGAACTCAACGAGTTTTTTTCCCACTCTGGTTCACCAGACTAATGCGGCGTTTGTAATGCTCGGGTTATCACGTGTTTTTACAGTTTTAGGTTATCAGATGCTGTGAAGAAACGAGTTGGATGAGTTTAAACGTAATATATTATGTAGTTATTATTCCGTTGTGTTGTATATGAGGACAGGTTATAATAACTATCCAGATGTATTGATGTACTCTGATGGTTGTAAGTTTTTATTTCAAGCTCTCAATAAAGTTATTTATATATATTATATTTTATTCCGCTACGATATGAGACTCTGGTGTTGTTGTGTTGTTATTCTTCTTCTTTTACTCTAATATTTCTTTGTTTCTTTTCTCACCCTCTAATTTTTTTCTATTAGCTTTTTAGGTTTTCATACTTGAGTTTGGATACTGCATGTGTTAGTGTCTAGATTCAAGTGTCGAAATCTCGGGATGCTACATTTACAATACCCTCGCCTCCATGCGTAAATTATACTTATCTACCCTAATTAAACCAAACCTAGTAATCCATGTATATGTAGCTTTGTGCCCAGTTGGTCATCGTTGTCCTAGATATACTTATAGTATCTTCTATGTCCTCCTCGTAGGACTCCCTCGTCTCGTTACGAAAGAGTGTTCCAACTACATCTATAAACGACGAATTCTTAAAGCCTACAATACAGATGCTCCAATGTTGGATAAGAAAATGTGAGATCATGTCTTCCTCAGCTTGCTTCAATGCTCAGACATCCACAATGTACCACCTAGTGCATACATTCAGGACTTACATGTAATTGTACCATCTACTACCCGAGTTCTGCTAACAAGGCATACTCTTTTATTGAACTAAGTCAGAGATTTCAATATCTGTAAAGGATAACTTCGTAAGGCCTACAATACAGAATCTGATGTGGTCTGTCTCTTTGCCATGGCTTCACATAGCCCCCTTCAACTAGTTAAAGAATCATCTAGAGTTATGTAACTGTTCCCTACATCAAACAATCAAAACATCTAATTGGAATTGTCCCCCATCCAATGTCTCGATAGTGAAAGATCATTGGCCTTTTGGTTTAGCTCCAATCTTTCCCGTTTACGTTCTGGCAGATGATGATCAGTATCAGAATAATTACAATCCATATTTGGTCCTAACCACAAAGCCTACTTTCGGAGCGGGGGCAATCACTGAATTATAAAGTCACGCATCATTCTTCAGACTACCCTCAATATAAATGCATTCAAGGCATACTCTTTGATGGAACTACTATAGACTCGCCTCCTGGGGTGCAGCTTTGTTAGCCCTAACCCGAGGGCCATCCTAGAGTATCTTCATGTCTTGTAGAAGTCTTTCGATTCCTTCCAACCTCGCTAAACATCATGTAGGATGTGCTCCCACTATATTCAAAACATCTGTGACGATCTGCTTCGTTAGACTCTTCATTCATAATCCCTCTAGACTGCTTCTAAATGCACCTCGCTTTTTGTTAGACCTAATGTCTAATCTTTCATCATGCACTTAGGTTACTATTGTTTTCTTATATTATAACATTGATTTAAATTACATGTCAGATTCTTTCTACTTTGGACCTTTTTATTCGATTTTTACCTCAACCCACGATCAAAGTTTTAATAAAAATAAGCCTCTTCCAATAACAGTTCTCGTATTAAAATTTAATTTACATATATTCAAATTTTCATAATTCATTCCTTTTTCATTTTTAATACAAACCTACAATTTTTACACATGTATACTGTAAATTTAGTTCTCTTTTATTTAATCTATGTTCGAGAAATTACACTCTTTTTTTCTATTTTTCATGCACACCAAAAGAATTAAATCTGCATCTTTTTAACTAACATTTACATGGTTAGACAATTTTAGAACATGAGTAATTTATTACAAAAAAACTGTAAATAACTAAATTATCAACGTTCGTTTATTGCTCCTTTTTTCATTTTCATGTTTTCTTACTTAACAGTAATTGCATGTTTAATTAGCTTTAGTAAATGATTTTATACCACTTAGTTGGTTATAAAAATTGTATTATAATAAATTTCCTCGTTTTAATACTAATAATAGAGCAAGAATACATAATTGCAAGGTATTTCTTGTTTCTTTTCTTAGTTG
This sequence comes from Allium sativum, assembly GCA_030737875.1. Lineage (NCBI taxonomy): Eukaryota > Viridiplantae > Streptophyta > Magnoliopsida > Asparagales > Amaryllidaceae > Allium > Allium sativum. Next base: position 789,371,277 of record CM060920.1, on the reverse strand, counting down.
TTGAATTAGTACAAAATACATTAAGTTTCCTGTTTTTCACTAATCCTTTTTTCGTTAACCTTATTCTTGCAATTTTATTTACTTTTTTCTTATAATATTAAATTATGGAAATACACCACCTATCTCCCACCAACCTACTAGCCTAATACTAACTCCTAAATGAACTTATTCATTATTCATTGAATTTGTTGTTTCTTCATCTCCTATGTTTTGATAATTTACTGTTAAAGCCCTAATTTTATGCTTATGTATTTTTCCATAAATCGCAATATCAACAAATAGTCAATTAATTGGGTTTCATTCCACCATACTAAAAGTTCCATATAATCATAGTTTTACTGTTCATAGTTTAATTAGGGATAAATTTTCCAAACCATTTCAATAAACAATTCACATAAGATTCAACAGTTAACAGGAATCAAACGATATTATATATCATTGGCATAAAAGTCATACAATTTAAATCCTCTCACCTGGAAAAACCACTCCAAGCTGTAGATTTGATTTGAATCCAGTTCTTTTCTTTTGTAAACCTGTTTGAATCTACAAATTGGAACATACACAAAATATTATTTGGATCTAAAAGAGAGGAAAATAAACTAATTAAAATTAGATCTGAAAAAAATTACCTTATACAGATAGAGAATTCAGATATCTTTATCCAAAATCTACAAATTCTACCTGCAAATCTTGATTCAGGAAGACTAAGTCTAATATTTTCAGTTTCTAAAGAATTGGAGAAGAAAGGTGTAACGACCCAAAATTTTTGAACTAATTCAAAATTTTGAAATACAAGTTTTCGAGAATTTAAAATAACGCGCACAGTTCTGGATACATAAACTTATTTTCAAATACGATTTCGAAAAATATAAGGTCAGCTAAGTTATATAAACTAGTTTTATCAACTTATCAGTTTAAACAATTTTGGATAGAAACACTATTCAGTGAAATTATTAATTTTGAGTTCTTCATTTAAGAATTTGAATACAACTTAGTTAGTGGTTTAGTTAAGGTTAGTAAACTTTTAAAATTAATTTAAAAATGAAAATTTTGAAATTTAGTATATTAATGTTATTTTTAACAACCTGAAAAACGACATTTTTAAACTGTCTGAGAATCCGACGAAACTAATTTTATTGGATTTATAACATCAAATATGGTAAGATTTAAAATTTTATACTTTTTGGAGTTTATATGTGACCGTACATAATGTAACCGTATGTTGAAAATCTAGTTAAATTTTAGTTAAAGCTAGAAATAAGGCCATTTTTCAAACGGTCACCGAATTAGACGAGACAAGGCATGTTAGAACCGTAATTTTGAAACGTAGCAAGATTTCAAATTTCGTAATTTTTGGAGTTAGTATGTGGTCGTACGATTACAAGTAATTTAGCATCGTATAATTAATTAAGAGGTAGTCAAATCACTACACACTAGTTCCCATAATCTATGGAAATTAAACAACTAATGGTGCCCTTTTACGCTTGTCATGCTCTTCCTAAATGGGTCATTTCCTTGTACTTAAGTCATGATTCAATCTCCTTTTTTCTTTTATTTCATTTTCATTTACCCTTCCTTACTTCTTCCATTTTACACTTAAGTACTCCTACTTGCCTTTTCCATGGCCTCCACTACCTAGATCCCCTCCACCCCATTTTTATGCCTTCCCCTCCTCCTCTCCAGCATGCTCAACATCCTCACTTCCTCCTTATCGAGCTCCTCTCTCCTCCTTAAATCCCTAAAAATCCCATTTTTACCACCTTTTTGCCCATACATCCCTCAAAGCAACCACATTTCTCCTCCTACACCCCCTTATACCCCACACCATGACCTCACACTTCCCCACCAGCCTTGCACCACCCCTTCTACCCAAGTTGTGCCCTCCCCTAGCATCTTCAAGCCTTAATCCTTTTAAAAATTCCATTTTTCCTTTGATTTATGTGTAACTAAGTGTACACAAGTATATGTATATATATAATATAGTTAGTTGATTTGAGTTAAAAAGGAGCAATCTTGGTTTAGTTGCAAGCTTAAAAATATTTGGAGTGTCATGGTCGAGTGTGAGAGTTCGAAGTCCATTTGCGCAAAAAATTAGCATAGTGGAACTCACGGTGAAAAACTGAAACCTGTATAAAGGGCTAGTTAGAAATTAACTGTTTGTTGGTTAATAAACTTGAGTTCTGAAATGATATAAATTAATTGTGCAATTTCATTATGATGTTAAGTAATGCGTAGTATGATAAAAGTATCATTTTACTTGATAATGTGTATTTGAGTGGGTATGCTACATTTAAATCGCAAACAATGTTGATTTGAAACATTGTGAATGTCAATTGACTTTGGTTAAGTAATTTATTAATTAGTTATTATTGAATGAGATGAAAACCCACATGGATATTGGGATGATATTTACTTGACACATCTCCCAATTGTTTATTGAGTGTGTAGTAAACCCCACATGAGTATTGGGATGATAATTAATCTACACATCTCCCAATTGTTAATGAAATGTTTAGTAAACCCCATATTGGTATTGGGAATATAACTAGTGTACACATCTCCCAGTTGTTTACTGAATGTGTAGTAACCCCACTTGGGACGATAATTAATCTACACATCTCCCAGTTGTTTGATTTTGCGGTTAATCTGTTGATAGATGGCCCCGTATAAGTGTTATTGACTTAAGGCTTATATGCTGAAATTCCACTTCGTATGTGGATTGGATGTTGTTTGATGTTGATTAAGTGTTATATAATACAATGATTGAAAATGAACAATAGATATGGTTATTGGTTCATTGGTTAAGTCTCCGTAAATTAAAATAGATTTTTAGTGAATATTTTAATAATATAATAATATGCTAAAAATCAAAGTTTGAATTTGATGTACGATTTTGGATGGATGCAGAGACTATAAAATATCGATGAGTATTCGTAACTGGTGTTGGAGAATGGAGTTTTGATGATGATAACAACCTTATTTCAATTATCACTGATTATAAAATACATACTAACATCTCTATGTAGAATATATAGACATATATATGCATGATTTGTATACAGGAATTAATATTGAAGGCTGTACAGTTTTAGAGATTCAAGAGATTCAAAATTCGAAGAAGCTTCAAGACTCGGGAGTAATCAAGAAATCAAGAGTTTAAGAGTTCAAGATAAATAAAGTAATAGAGTCTAGTTTATATGTAAGACTCTGAATAGAACTCCAGGTTCAAATTCAAATTCTGTTTTTCAAGTTCTAATTTTCAAATTTCAAATTCTATTTTCGAAATTCTAATTTTAACTAGTTTTTCTAGTTTACGTTTGATTTTAACTATTTTCAAAAAATCATGTTTTTGATGCCATGTCACACAATAGCTATGTTTTGGTTCTCATACCAGTCAATGTGGAAATATATAGAAATCCCACTTTCGAAACACGAACATGAACTAATGATGCTGACATGTCAATCACTAGTGTCATCAGGGTCATCTCCGGGCTACTAGAGTGTGATTCTATATCTACCCAGTATATTGAGATTTCAAATACACGTTGATCAGACGCATATGAAAGACCTACTAATACCTGATAGTCCAAAATATAATAATCAATTACGTATAGTAAGTTATAGATTTTCAAAACTAATTTTGGTTTTAAGAAAATGGCACTCTTTAGACTCATCCTAGGATACTGCTGATCCCATCTCTAACGAGTCATTCTTATAGGATATTACTAATCCTATCTCTGATGAATTCTTTTGTTCGGTTCTAATATGTTTTGTTCTCGAGCTTTGTAAAACCAAAGCTCTGATACCAACTGTAACAGCCCTCAGTCCGGCCCGGCTTAAACCGAACTAGAATGAAGATTGTTTTGAGAACAGAACACATTAGAACACAAACAAGAGAACATTTCCATTGCTTATTACAACAATTACATCAGAGTACAAGAATATGAGTACACGAATAAATACTTTACAACTTGGAAATATAAAATCTGAGTTATTACATAATACATTGCAGCGGAAAGATAATAATACAAAATAATACAGCGGGAGACTAATATGCTCTGGACACAGCTTTAAGCTTCAACCCAGAATCCTGTTATAAATGAAAATCTGCAAAAACCAAAACTCCAACTGCCCGTGTGGAAAATAAGGGCACCCAGAGTTTAGGTTAAAACAATAAACTCCAGGTCAGTCATGGGACTGGTATGAGAACTCAAAAACCGTTATTAATATTTTATTTTAAAGTCGGGTAAATCAAGGGACCACGCCGCTAATGCGGAACGGGTTTCCTCCCAAGAATACCAGTGCATAAAATATCGCAATGCTTTTATAAAAATGAAGCTATTATAAGACTCAGGTCCCATCACACAATGCAAGCGCAAACCGGATGATAGAGTTTTACCTTATAATAGCCAAACATGCTTGGTACGCTAAAGTTCTCTTTTATACTATATAAGTGCATAGTGTAGAAATCAATTTCGAAAATAAATGTATAAATCATAGACGGCATAGTACCCCATCCTACTATGTCGCCATACTAGGCTATACAACTAAAATCGTAAAAGCTCGTATTGGAAAGTTGGATTTCCATCATGATGGCTCCTGATTCGAAAGATCTATCACGTAGTGCAATACTTCACGGCTTACCGTGATACACATACGCACATTTGGGATATCAAGTAACCCGCGGCTTACGTCCCAGCGAGAGAAAACACCGCTTACTCTATCCCTCTGGGAATCGAGGGTATATACCCACTTCCCAGCTCATCCCGGTCGACCGAATCCATCCTAATATCGAAAGTATACTAACCTAACCATCAGTTCACCATCATACCGGGGTGTGAGGCTCGCGAAGTCACGTCATACCACAAGGCTCTGCTTTTCAACAAAAGCCTTGATCATTTTTATCTTAGCATGCCACATTGTCCATCATTGTCATATCGTTGATCAATCTACCAATATATATACCCTCTAAGCTCGTACGTCTCAGAGAAGGGTGTTGTGCAAGAGAATAAATTCTCTGCCACCAAACAGATATAGATATTTAGTAGAGTTCAACAAACACAACAAAAGGAATACAACGTCAGACATACAATCCATTTAAAACTTATGCTCTGGGTCTGAGCGAAAGTCAAATCCGGTAATCTATCCAAGTTCGTTTAGATGATTACAAATTATTCCATCGTCTTGGGTGTACAGCCCAATCAAGATATCAATAATCATCCGCACGACTCGAATATTTCACGGTCTTCAACCGTAGTCTTCGTCTTCTATCTTTAATCGTCGTATGGATTAATCGGAATGGGTTAAACCGGTCTTTCCGAATAATTCGCACAATTTAAAAACATGTGCTATAGGGAACACAAAAAAAAAAAGTCTCATTCCAAATCAAGAATATTCTTTTGATTAAATGATCTTTTCTCTAGGAAATTTTCCCCTTAATTTTATCAAAGATAAAATTCCTTTAAAACATATAGTTAAATAATCCTTTGGATATCATTTCAAAAGATTTAATCTTTTCTCAACTACATTAAGCCTTATCCATCTAGTCGGAATTTACGTCTTACTGAATAAATCATTTATTTCATTAGCCCAGTCCCAACCTATTTAACACATGGAGTAAAACTGGTGGTACTCCATATCTAGACCCAATATGTTACGGTAAATTTAATTACTGTTTATCGTTTAAATCTAATTAAAGATTTAACTAACGCATGGAGCAAAACTGGTGGTACTCCATTCTCGATCACTTATTGAATTTAGTAAATTCAATTTCTTTATTCCTCTTTAATTCTGATTAAAGGTTCGTTAAAACTCTATTTGGTATTAACCTTCCATAAATTATTATTTAATGATTTTTCAACTTTAAGAAATTAATCTTATCTTAATTGGGTTAAAGAACAAATGTTGCTTAAAACATTGTTCACGACAAACCCCAAAATCCAATTTCTTTAAATTTCAATTTAATGTATTAAATTGAAAACTTCGCACTAGAAAATTTCATTAAATCTTTAATTAAAAGATTAATGAATGAAAAATCATAATTTCACTATTGATTTGGGTTTCAAGACCTAATGTCATTTAAAACATTATTCACAATCAACCCACCATCAATTTCCAAATAAATTTTCAATTTTGTTTAATAATTGAAAAACCTCTTCTTTAAATCTTTATTAAAAGATTTATTCTTTCTTAAGTAGGATTCAAGAACAGTGTTATTTAAGACACCATTCACGACAAACCCAGCATCTTATTTAATATTAAATATAAAACTTTGAATAAAATATATCGACCTATATTCAATATTAAATTCTAAACCAACATATTTTAGCGTTCCTAACTTTAATAAAAGAATAACTTTTATTAACAAACATTATTTAGCGTTCTAATCTTTAATAAAAGCATAACTTTTATTAACAAACATTATTTAGCGTTCTAATCTTTAATAAAAGGATAACTTTTATTAACAAACATTATTTAGCGTTCTAATCTTTAATAAAAGGATAACTTTTATTAACAAACATTATTTAGCGTTCTAATCTTTAATAAAAGGATAACTTTTATTAACAAACATTATTTAGCGTTCCAATCTTTAATAAAAGAATAACTCTTATTAACAAACATTATTTAGCGTTCCAATCTTTAATAAAAGAATAACTCTTATTAACAAACATTATTTAGCGTTCCAATCTTTAATAAAAGAATAACTCTTATTAACAAACATTATTTAGCGTTCCAATCTTTAATAAAAGAATAACTCTTCAAAATGCAAGCTTTCAAAATAAATTAATCATTTATTGTTTCATTTATTCTTTTAATGCTCAATTTAATATTACAATAATTTTTTTTTTTTAAAATGTCATTTTTGAAATTTTAAACTTTATGTATTAATTTAATCATTAATACAACATTTATTATTACAATATTATATTTTCAAAATGTATAACTTTTGAATTTCAATTTATATATGTTAATTAAGTATTGATTATTGCATTAACCTCTCACATTAGATATATATTGTTGCGGTTGCTGGATGTGCCGGGCGGGTCCGGGCAGTCTTATACCACAACTCAATCTAACCTCGGGTTAAGCAATACTCATTTTATTATAATAATTATTAAAAATTCCAAACGTTCCATTTCAAATTTCAAATCTTAAATCTTCATTCCTTTATTGTGTAATAAATATAATTCATGGAAATATCCATTCACGTATAAAAAGCGCAATTTAACTAATCGTTTTAGTGTACATCAAATTATATTAAAACGCATTAAAATTACATTTAATTCTTTAATTGTAAATTCTTTTGAAAACTTTTGAAATTCCCACCTTGGAATGAGACTCACATCAAATACCATTAAATAATGGATTTTAAATCATACATGTAATCAACAATAACATTCATCACATAATAACATTCATATAATGTCCACATCACATTTAAACAACATTTAAGGAATAATTTATTAACTGTGCACTTGTGCGATGTGTGAAAATATCAGCCCAATCAACACATATGAGACAGGTAACTCATATATGGCAGTGTAGCAAATTCCAATTATCATAATGAATTATCATAAATTAGTTAATTACAGAATTTTAATTCAAACATTGAATCAATACACAAAAATCAGGCATTCCATAGCAACAATTTACAACCAAACATGCATATCACAGAATTAATTCTCAGACATTCATCACAGACATTTAAAATATATTTATTTCAGAAAATAAATAATTACTGAAAATAAAAATTGAGTGAGAAAAGAGTTCTCACCGAGATTTGACTTTATTGGGTCCAATTGGGTGGTTTTGGACCCAATTTTGGCCCAAAATTCAACATCCTCAGAATTTAGCGAAATTGGTGTCTATGCATTGCTAAAAATATACCGATCATGGCAAACCCTGTTTTGAGTCATTTCGAGTTCGTTACAAAAAGTTATGATTTACTGAAGTTTGGATAATTTTAAATAATTATTTATATTCATGAAAATACCTAAAAATTTGACTGTCTCCAAATTGGACGAAATTACTGTCCACGCGAAGCTCTCGTCACCACGATCGCGGCGAACCTGAAATCGTCGAATTTCGACTTAGTATGCAAAAGTTATGCGCGTTCGAACATTGGATATTAGATTAATTAATTAATCAAATAATCAACCTTTTCTCTCTCTTCATTTTCAGGTCAAACCAGTGCTTTTAGAACTTTGACCGGACTTTCCCGCCACACCGTTGACCTGCACCGCCGCCGCCACCCACCATTGGAACCGCCTCGACGAGGCGAAGCTTCGCCGGAAGTGGGCCCCCCCCAGGCCGCCGCCGACGGCCGGAAATCGCCGATTTCCGTTCGTCAGGTTGCGGGCCCCACAGGCCACATCCTTGCTCTGTTCTACCTGAAATTTTTACAGCACCTTCCTCTCGCGCATACGAACAACTTTTGTGTTGGTGACTTCGTCCAGTTCTTCTCTGATTTGCGGGAAAAAATTCATTTGTGTTTGCTGCTCCGTTTTATCAGTTTTGCCGTTGATCTGAGATTCCGGCGAATCCGTGCGACATTAGACGCTGAATTTTTCGTGGAAGGTAGATAATAAGATGATGATCAATACCCAGAAGGGGTTTGATTTATTTTGCTTTGGTTTGGGAGAAATAAAATTTTCAGTTTGAGGGTTCTTTTTGCAAAGAAGGTTTTAGGTGGAGAAGCCATTGAAATTGAAATGAGGAAGAAGGTGGCTATGGTTTGTTTCTCTAGGTTATGGCTGAAATAAGATAATATATAGGCTGGTGTAATTGGGTTTTAAAACCCTTGTTTATTTTTACTTATTGGATAATAGGCCCATGTTCATTCTTTAATTCAATTTCTTGCATTTTTGACCGTTTAAAAATTACTACGCTCACATACTAATTTCGAAATTAATGAAAATTTAAACATAAATAATATTTGACATTACAAACCCAACAAAACTGGTTTCGTTAAATTTCGAGTCCATATGAATATTTGGTGAATTTTTTTATTTATTAAAATTGACCGTTTCTAGAAAAAAAATCAATAACTGCCACAAAATGACTCCAAAAATTATGAAATTTGGAATTTAACTATATTTAAATATTCCTGATCCATGGAAACTGGTTTCGCCGGATTCGGAGGCTGTTTGCAAAATTTCCATTTTTGGCGCATATATTTTAATATTAAAAATACATAAAATAATGAAAATTTTCCGAAACTCAAAATATCTCGATGCTTATACTTTTTCTTTATGTAAACGTCATTCTGGACTCAATGGAAGTAGTTTCGAGTCCAAATTCGTTCATATGCAAAAAGTAACGTTTTGGGCCTTTAAATAATATTATATTATTAAATTCTATAGTGTTTTTCTAAAACTTGAAATTTTCATAACTTACAAAATAAAAACTGGAATTTTAATTTCTAAAATTCTTTGGATAAATATTTTCAATACGGTCCCAATGTGTCCAGTTTTATCCAATTCCAATTTAATATTGATTTTATATGATTTTCCAAAGCTCAAAGTTGAAAACTGAAATTACCGCGCTATTTAAAGTTCAGTATAGAATTATTATAATTTATAATTTGCAACGTCGTATTAAATAGATTTTAGTCGTTATTATTTAAAATATATCATTTTAAATATCAAAATCCATTAAAATAACCAAAAACAATATATTCTTTTTGTTCCAAAAATCCGGGTTGTTACAATAAGTTTATATAAATTTATATGATTATGTACTTTTATACTTTTATATTTATATAGTTTTAAACTTTATAATTTTATAAATATGTTTATATAATTTATATTTACGATTTCATATGGTTTTCTGCTCTATAATACTTATTTATATCACTATGTTTTAATTCAATAATTTCCAAAATTATATATATTAAAACACTTGAAAATTTTCAATTTTCAAACACATATTTCGACATACATATGCAGGGATGTTGACATATAACTATCATATTTTCAATTTTGAAAGGAAGTGTCTTTTAACTATTTGTAACGTTCCAAAAGCATTGCAACATTTCAAATCTTATATAGGGGTTGATTTCAAAAAAATTAACCATTCTTCTACTTTATCTTCATCCCTTTTCATTCCTCCATTATTATTTCATATTTTTATGATTTCTACACTTTTACGCAGTCGATTTCTATTCTAATTACATAAAACTTCTTCTCTTCTCGCTCTCTACTCATTACTCTCTGAATCGAAGTGCTATTGAAGAGTTATAGGGTTGTTGTAATCATTTGGGATTGTTTTCGGATAGTCTTGGAAACAGTGTGTTCTTTGTACCTTGTAGCCATGAAATCAAGGAAAGGAAAGGGTGTTAACCTTGTAGCCAGGAAATCAAGGGTGGTGGAAACAAGTGTTAACCTTGTAGCCATGAAATTAAGGGGATTGTACTGAGATTTTGATCTAGTAATAAAACTCTGTGCAATCTAGTGTTGCGTGGGACTGGATGGAGGAGCAATCCAGAACAGTATAAAATCCAGTGTGTTCTTTCCTTTTCTGCATTCTGTTTCTGTTTATTTCTGTGTTTGTGTTTGGTTCTGTGTCTTTGATTATCTCTATGGTGTGTGATTCATATAGAAGATCATAAGTTGTAGATTTTCTTAAATTCCTTAAAAACACTATTTACCACCCTTCTAGTGTTTATTTTTCCTTAAAATCCATTCTGCATTCTCTAACAACAAGAGTAAATGGATTTGAATTAATTTTCATCTAGTTATGGCATGTTCAAGTTTTATTTTCAAAATGGATAATAACCGATAAAAGTGAATTTCTGTTAGGGTATGTAGGGAACTTTTTAAACCAACTTCTTTCACAAGACTTTCTTATTTATTTTTATAACGAATGTCAGGAGATTTTTTAAAAAAATAACAAAGTTGGAAGTATAATATTATTTTAATCATTTAAATAGTATAATAATATTGCAATGTTGAAACAATTGATTTTGAGGTTGAAAAATCAAAGTACAGCTTCAGAAAATTATTATATATATATTTTACATAATAAATAAAACATTTTAAAGATATTCGACCTAATATGTTATATATGTCGAATTATGATCAGAATAGAACTCGCCGCGTAGCGTTAGTAAGCGAATTTCAATCTTTAACTTTAAATTGATATACTGGGCGATCCGACCGTCAGATTTTCCCAAAACTGGAACCATTGGGTTCATATTGAAAAGAGATTTCAAATCTAATGGTTAGATTTTTAGAAATGTCCAAATCAAATTCGAACAAAAACAGCGCCAAAACCAATAATGGCCTGTAATTGAAGATTATTAATATAGACTATTTTTATATGAATAAAAATAAGGAAAAATCATTTTAAATTATTATAAATGATTTGGAAAGTATTTAAACCAATAATATATGGTTTTGAAGGATAAAACAAGTTAAGTAGAATTTGGCTACTTTTTGTAAAGGCTTATATAAAAATTTTGAAGATTGTTTTGAAATAAGCGTTTTGGTTCGTAATTGAGTCTAACCCTTAAGTAAATATATAAAAAGAGTGAAAGAAGATTTTTGTAATCCAAGAACTTAACCAAGTTTTGAGAATAAAATTTAAACCTTATATAAGTACGAAATGAAGGAGACCTAATTGGTGGATTGATAATCCGATAAGGATTTACGTTTCGACGTAAATTATTCGAAAAGATTGAGTTCAACCCATTTCAAATAATTATACAATGATTAAAAGTTGAAGAGATTGAAGATGGTGGAAGACCGAAAATCTTCACATCGAATGAATTAATGCTGATGCTGTGAAATGGTTTTCTCCCATTGAACGGTTAAAGTGGCAGTTATTTGGACGTACTTGTTGACTGTCTGAATGTGCAAGGGCGTCTCTCCTTAATTGGACTAGGAATAAGGTGCCTTCGGTTTCGTTCACACCCAAACGATCTTGTGTTGATGTATGTCTAACATGGTTTTCTGTGTTGTACTAATTGATCTATACTAAATATATATCTGTTGGTGGCAGAGAATTTATTCTCTTAGCTTAACACCCTTCTTTATGACGTATGATCTTAGAGCTTATATATTAATAGATATTAGTAGTATGGTATGAAATGACAGTGTGACATGTGAAGTGCTGCTGGAAGATAAATCAAAGCTTTTGTTGAAAAGCAAAGCTTTGTGGTATGTGAATCTAGGGCATCATACCTCGGAATGAGCCAAAAACAGGATGAAGGATGGTAAAAAAAAGGACATATGTTCCCTTTTAGCTAAAGATGATGCCATGGTATGGATCCCAGGCATGCTTACTTTTGTGGATGTTAGAACCGAGACGCCTCAGATGATGGTTAATGTACTGACCAGAATGTAGGTACGATTAGATCGGGGAACGTTTTTTTCTGAGTAACCTTAATCAACCGAGAATTTGTGAGCTGACTCTGCCACTCCAAAGTGCACATAGGTGTGAGTCCTAGACAACTTGCTAGAGATGTTCCAGATCAGGTAAGGATGATCCTTTGCCTTGGTTTATGATGGGATCCAATTTCCAATACAAGACTTTGCATTTTCAGTTGTACGCCTGTATGGCGACATAATAGGATAGGGGTATTCTGTCGTCTAATATTGATACATTTACTTTTGAATTTGTTTTCAACACTTAGACACTAACGATAATAATATCAAATGATTTAGATTTTTGCGTATCAAGCACGTTTGGCCAGTATAAGGTGAAACTCTATCATCCGGTTTGCGTTGCATTGTGTGATGGGACTTGAGTCTTATAATGGCTTCAATTTTTTTCCAAAAAACATTGTGTTATTTATTTTTATGCACTAGCATTCGTGTAGTGTAAACCCATTCCATGTTATACGGCGTGGTCTCGTGATATTCCTTATTTTTAAAATTAAGTTAAGGATAACTGTATGGTTTCTCATATTAGTCCCATGACTGACTCGTAGTTTGTTTTTCGCATGCAAACTCGTGTGCCCATATTTTCACATGGGCAGCCTAGTTCCCAAGTCTTTAGCTTGTACCTTTTGGCTGCATATGGAAACTTCAGAAGCTGGTTTTGAACTTGTGCTGGAGCAGGATTTGGATACTTGTTTTTGTACTCTCCCAGACTTATTTATGTTAACTAACTTTTATTCCGTTGTGTACTATTTGAAACTACTTTGTAAAATTATGATCCTATGTGATGTTCTAATATCTGACATTATTTCCGCTATTGTAATATAACGTAAATAATGTGTTGCAATGTGATATTTATCTTCTTCTGTTATGTTGATGTGTTATATTATAATGATTATCCTTTCTTCCGGGAATCAAGAGCTTGGTTCATCACATCTGATATCAGAGCTGAGGGTTAGCCTTATTTCTAGAATATAACATATTAAGAAACACATTAGAGATAGAATCAACAGTATTCTAGGATGAATATCTCATTGAAGATTGGATAATCAATATACTAGAATGAGTACGGAAGAATAACTTACCCTAGTAAACACATTTCTGGTTATATATATGATTGTTTTATGGCATTATTGCTCTTACCGTTTCCTTAGTATATCTTTTCCTGTTAGCCTAACTTTTTTCTTACTATTTGCAGATATAGTAGAAATTGAGTGGCAAAGGAGGAAGAGGTAGAGATAATGCTGCTATCCAGCAACCAAAAGAGCCAATTGTGCCTCCACAGCCAGAACCCGATCTAGAAATGCTTGCAAAAAAATATAAGAATATGGAGGAGTTCCATTCTTGGTCAAAGAGTCTGTTATTAAAGCGCAGGCATCGATGCACTCTTGTGAAAGAGTTTTTGGAGTCTTCAAATTGAATGATGATCAGAAGAATTTCTTAGCTTCCTGGTTGCTAAAGGATGAGGCTATGATATGGTGGGAAACAATTTCCATGGGAAATCCTGGAAGGAACATCACTTGGGACAGATTTAAAGAAATTTTTGAGGAAAGATTCATTTCCCCAGAAGAAGTAGAACGTTTGTATTATGAATTCTCCAACTTGAAGCAAGGGGACATGACAATCCATGAATATCTGAATAAATTCAATGAACTTTCTCGCTTGGGTCCAAAGCTGATTCAAGCCCGGTTAAGGAGAATGTGAGGTTCACAGACGGTCTCTAGAGAAGGTACAGAAGTAGAGCAACGGCTCATTTGAGGTTTCCATTTGCTAGGACGGTGGAGATGGCATGTCATTATGAATCTGTGGATAAAACAAATGGTTTAGAGGACAAGGAAAAACAGAATTTTGGCAAAAAGAGGAAGTTTGCAAATAACAAGCCAGAGAAAAGTAGGGAAGGAGATTAGCGTAAGGATGAATGGTTAAAGAATGTCACATGTTTCAACGGCCATAAGCAAGGGCAAGTCTCATGGGATTGTAAATATTTGAAGAAGCAAAAGAAGAATGAATCTGAATCCAGTTGGAAGTTTCAAGAGAACAGGGAATGTTACAACTACCACAAAAAGGGACACTTAAAGCCAAATTTCCCACTGTTGTAGAACTACGAGATAGCTCATGTTTATAACATGGCTGATGCTCCAACAATTTCTGCTGGTAGGAGAAGGCTAGATGTTTTGGAAGCTAAACTTACTATTAAAAATATTCTGGGTAGTGTTGTTTGATACCGGTGCGTCATGTAGTTGTTATCTCGAGTAATTTGACTAGGGAATTAGTTCTAGACTTCAATTATCTGGAAGAACCCATTTGTGTTAACAATCCGACATGAGGCTCCATCGATCTTTGTTTATACTGTAGAGTGTCTATCTCTTGTTCCCTTTACCGATTCCCTTTCAAATTGATTGTCATGGATTTAAACGAGTTTGATATTATACTTGGACTGGATTGGTTGACCAAATATGAAGCTGAAGATAAATGCTCTGAAAGAACCGTTAGAGTAAAGACTAAGTTTAGAAATTTTATAATAATACCATGTGAAGGTCCAAATTCCGATAGGAATAGGTTTTGGTCCTCTTAGATATTTCCCCTGTGGCTCTAAAGTCCATCCTAGTTGTTAAAAAATACCCGGATGTGTTCAGAGAAGTAAAGTGTCTTCCTCCATGGGGAGAGATTGACTCCAGGATTGATTTAGTTCTGAATTCGAGGCCAGTTGTGCACGTAATTCGAAGGATGTCATTGAAGGAGAAAGAAGAGTTGAACAATCAAACCCAATAAATTATATGGAAGAGTCTAATCTGGCCAAGTTTCTTGAGTTGGGTAGTAGTAGTGGCATTCTTCCTGAAGTCAAACGGTACACTTAGATTATATGTGGACTCCCGAGACCTCAACAAGCAAATGCTTAAGAATAAATATCCACTTCCCCACTTAGGTGATTTTTTGGATCAATTGAATGGAGCTCGGGTATTCTCTAAGATGGATCTAGATACAGGTTTCATCAGCTCATAATTACAGAAGAATGTGTTCCTTTAACTACTTTCAAGGGGCTAGATTTATTCTACGAACGGGTGGTATTGCCCTTCGGCTTGTGCGATGCTCCTGCTTATTTTGTAGATTTGATGAACTAGGTGTTTCGAGGGGTGTATAAAAAGTCTGTGTTAGTCTTTTTTGATAATATTCTTCTCTTCTCTAAGACAAAGGAAGACCATGAGGAGAACTTAGAACAAGTATTGGAAGTTCTAAGAAGGAATATATTGAAAGCTAAGTTTTCCAAATGTCAGTTCAGGAAAGACTTGGTTAAGTTTCTTAGGCATGTAGTATCAAACGAAGAAATCTCGGTAGATCCGAGCAAGATTAGGGCAATCCAATATTGGAAGCAACCAAAGACACCCACTGAAGTTAGAAGTTTTCTTGGATTAGCTACTTATTACGAAAAGTTCATAAAGGATTTTTAGAAGTTTTCCTGTCCTTTGACGAAGCTAACGAAGAAGCATACTAAGTTGAATTGGACTCCCAAGTGTGAGGAGGCATTTAAAAGAATTAAAGGAAAGGCTAACCACTCCCCCCAGTGTTAAAAATTATAGACGGTGATCAAGATTTAACCGTCTATGCAGATGCTTCTGGTGAAGGAGCTAGTGCAGTATTAATGCAAAGGGGAAAAGTAATTGCTTATGCAAGTCGACTATTGAAGCCGTATGAGAAAAGGTATGCCACTCACAACTTGAAATTGTTAGCTATAGTATTTGCCTTGGAGGCACTACTTGTTGGGTAAGAAGTTTGAGTTATATACTGATCATAAATCATTGAAGTATCTGTTCACGCAGAAAGATTTGAATATGAGAAACAACGTTGGCTGGACTTTTTGGCGGCGTACGATCTGGATATTTTTTACACTTTAAGGAAAACCAATGTGGTAGCAGACACATTCATTAGAAAGAATGCTATTATTTCTAATTTGATTGATACACCCTCATTGATTGAGATGATTTTTGTCCTTCGGAAAGATGACGAGTTTATTCAGAAGATTCATAAGAGGATCCAAGAGGGTGAAGTCTAGAACTTCCAGATTTATTATAAAGGATTTCTAAGATTGAAGGAACGGATTTGTGTTCTAGGTATTCCTGAAATCAAAAGAGAAGTACATAATGAGTGTCATAAATCCAAACTCAGTATCCATCTAGGAGTATATAAGATGTATCAGGATTTGAAGCATATATTTTGGTGGAAATATATGAAGAGAGATATCTCGATATATGATAGCAGGTGCCCAACTTGCTAATATGTTAAAAGTGATCACCAGAAGTTCATTAGGTTGCTGCAATCGTTAGAGATCCCGGAATTGAAGTGGGACTAGATAGCGATGGATTTCATTAACGATTTTCCTTAAACCAAGAAAGTTAATGAGGGTATTTGGTTAATTATTGATTGTTTGATGAAGAGCGCCCATTTTCTGCTAGTGAAAGCAAATAGAACAACTGAAAGTCTTGTTCGATTGTATGTAAAGGAAGTTTTTCGACTGCATGTTGTACCTAACAGCATTGTAAGCAACTGTGACCCAATCTTCACTAGCAAGTTCTGGGAAGCATTTCAGCCAGAGTTGGGGATAAAGTTTAATCTTAGCACTGCTTACAATCCCCAACAAGATAGACATACTAAGAGAGTGAATCATATTTTGGAAGATTTTTTGTGAGCATGTATCCTGAATTTCGAAGAATCATGGGAAGATCACTTGCATCTTATGGAGTTCTCACATAACAACAGCTTCCAATCAAGTTTGAAGATGTCACCATTTGAGATATTGTATGGTCAACTTTGTAGATCTGCTGCATGTTGGATGGAATACGGTGATCGACTTGTGTTAGGTCCATATACGGTCCGAGAAGCCGCAGATAAGGTGGACTTCATTAAGAAGAGGTTAAAGGCAACTCAAAGCCGAAAGAAAAGTTACATAGATTCTAGAAGAAGAGACTTGGAATTTGCAGACGACGATTAGGTATTTCTAAAAGTTTCAAAATTGAGAGGAGTTATTCAATTCGGGAAAACAGGAATATCAGTCTATTTCTGACATTGGAGAAGATTCGAACTATGGCTTACCGGAACCAGTTGCCAGAATGGTTACCCGGAGTGCATAATGTTTTCATGTTTCTCATCTCCATAAATACGTGCATGACCCTGATTTAATTGTTGAAGAGGTTGCATAAGAAGACTTGGAGATCAGCTGGAATTTAGCAGTTCGTAAAGAGCCTCTAAAGTTAAGTGGTAGAGAGGTAAGAAAAATGCAAAATAAGAAAATTAAGCTTGTCAAGGTGAAATAGAGCGGAGATCCTAGAGGTTGTAAATTGGAAACTGGGGATAACATTAGAAAGGATTATCCCAGATGCAGAGTGGATGTCTCTGAATAGCTCTTCTGAGAGGTAAGCTTACTTCTGTTTTATCATTTCTATTCCATTTTTACTTTTATCCAATTTCGGGGACGAAATTCTTTTAAGTGGAGGTGACTGTAAGAACCCAAAATTTTGGAACCAATATAAAATTTTGAAAATACAATTTTTTGAGAATTTAAAATAAGCGCACATGGTTCTAGATACATACAATCATTTTTAAATACGATTTCAAAAAGTATGATGGTCAGCTAAGTTATTTAAATTAATTTTATCAACTTATCAGTTTAAACAATTTTGGACTGAAACACTATTCACCAAAATTATAAATTTTGAAATCTTGAGTTAAGAATTTGAATACGACTTATTTAATAGTTCGGTAAGGTTAGTAAACTTTTAAAATTAATTTAAAGACGAAAATTTTGAAATTTAATATTTTAATGTTATTTTTAATGACATAAAAAACGAGCATTTTTGAAATAGTCTCGGAATCTAGCAAAACCAATTTTATTGGATCTATAACTTCATAGTATGGTAAAATTTAAAATTTCATAATTTTCGGAATTTAAATGTGACTGTACGTAATATATATGTATGTTGAAAAACTAGTTAAATTTCAGTAAAAGCTAGAAATAAGACAATATTTCAAACGGTCACCGAATTTGACAAGACTAGGCTCGTTAGAACCGTAATTATGAAACGTAGCGAGATTTCAAATTTCGTAATTTTTGGAATAAATATGTGGTCTTATGAGTCGAAGTTAGCATCGTATAATTAATTAAGACGTAGTCAAACCACAACACACTATTTGCCATAACTATAGAAATTAGACAACTAACTGTACCGTTGCACACTTGTCATGCTCTTCCTAAATGGGTCATTTCCTTGTACTTAAGTGATGATGCCATCTCCTTTTTTCTTTTATTTCATTTTCATTACCTTTCCTTACTTCTTCCATTTTACACTTAAGTCCTCCTCCTTCCTCCTTGCTTTTGCCATGGCTTCCGTCACCTAGAACCCCTCCACCCCATTTTTGTGCCCCCCACATCCACCTCAGCATGCACAACTGCCTCCTACTCCCCTTATACTTGTCGATTTCCTCTCTCCTCCTTAAATTTTGAAAATCCCATTTTTACCTCCATTTTGCACATAAACCCCCTCAAATGAACCAAGTTTCACCTTCTGTACCCCCTAAACCCCACACCATGACCCCACACTACCCCACCAGCCCTGCGCCACCCCCTCTACCCAAGTCATGCCCTTCCCTAGCACCTTCATGCCTTAATGCTTTTAAAAAATCATTGTTTCCCTTGATTTATGTGTAGATATGTGTATACAAGTATATATATATAGTATTAGCTAATTTATTTGAGTTAAAAGGAGAAATCTTGGCTTATTTGCAAGCTTAAAAGTCCTTTTGAGTGTCATAGTCGAGTGCAAGTGTTCGAAGTCCATTCAAGCAATAGATTGGCATATTGAGAAACTGTGAGTTCTGAAACGATTATAAATTAAGAATGAAAGTTTGTTATGATGTTAAGTAATGCGTAGTATGATAAAAATATCATCTTTACTCGATATATGTGTATTTGAGTGGGTATGTGACATTTAAAACCCAAATAGTATTGATTTGAAACGTTGTGAATGTTAATTGATTTAGGTTAAGTAATTTATTAATAACTGGTTATTGAATGAGATGAAAACCCACATGGGTACTGGGATGATATTTACTAGACGCATCTCCCAATTGTTTATTGAATGTGAAGTAAACACCACATGGGTATTGGGATGATAAATAATCAACACATCTCCCAATTGTTTATTGAATGTGTAGTAAACCCCACATGGATACTGGGATGATAATTAATATACACATCTCCCAATTATTTATTGAATGTGTAGTAAACCCACATGGCTATTGGGATGATAGTTAATCTACACATATCCCAATTGTTTGATTTTGCGGTTAATCTATTGATAGACGGTCCCATATAAGCGTTATTGACTTAAGGCTTATACGGTGAAATTCCACTTCATATATGGATTAAATGTTATATAATACACTGATTGAGAATGAATAAGACATTTTTATTGGTTCATCGGCTAAGTCTCCATTAATTAAAATGATTTTTTAATGAATATTTTAATAATATAGTAATAGGCTAAAAATCGAAGTTTGAATTTGATGTCCGATTTTGGATAGATGCAGAGACTATAAAATATCGATGAATATTCGTAACTGGAACAAATGGATTTGAATCAATTTTCATCTAGTTATGGCATGTTTAAGTTTTATTTTAAAATGGATAGTAACCGTTGAAAGTGAAGTTCGGTTAGGGTATGTAGGGAATGTTTTAAACCAATTTCCTTTACAAGATTTTCTTATTTATTTTTATAACAAATGTCGGGAGATTTTGGAATAAAAATAAAGAAATTGGGAAAATAATATTATTTTAATCATTTTAATAGTATTATAATATTGTAATGTTGAAATAATTTATTTTGAGGTTGAAAAATCAAAGTAAAGCTTTGGAAAATTATTATATATATATATATAATAAAACATTCTTAAAGCTATTAGACATAATTTACTATATACATCAAATTATGGTCAGAATAGAACTCGCCGCGCAGTAGCATATCGCGAATTCGATTTGTAACTTAAATTTTATATATCGGGAGATCCGACCATCGGATTTTCCCAAAACTGGAATCGTTGAGTTCGTATTGAAAAAAAACATTCAAATAATAAGAAGAACTTTTAAATCTTGTAGTTAGATTTTTATAAATTTCCAAATCAAATTCTAATGAAAACAACGCCAAAACCAATAACGACATGTAATTGAAGATTATTAATATGTACTATTTTTATATGAATAAAAATAAGGGAAAATCATTTTAAATTATTTTAAATGATTTCGAAAGGATTCAAACCAATTATATATGGTTTTATAGGATAAAAATGGTTAAGTAGAAATTGGCTATTTTGTGTAAAGGTTTATATAACAAGTTTTGGAGATTGTTTGGAAATAAGGATTTTTGGTTCATAATTGAATCTAATCCTTAAGTAAATCTTTTAATAAGATTGAAAGAAGATTTTTGTAGGCCATGAACTTAACCAAGTTTTGAGAATAAGATTTGAATCTTATGAAATGAATACCAATTAAAGGAGACTTAATTGGCAGATTGATAATACGATAAGGATTCATGTTTTGATGCGAATTAGTCGAAAAGACTGGGTTTAACCCATTTTGAATAATTATACGACGTTTAAAAGTCGAAGAGGTTGAAGACAGTGGAAGACCGGAAATCTTCACATCGAATGGATTATAGTTGATGCCATGAAATGGTTTGCTCTTATTCAAGGGTTAAAGTGGCAGTTGTCCGGACGTACTTATTGATTGTCCGGATATGCAAGAGCCTCTCTTCTTAATTGGACAAGGAATAAGGTGCCATCTATTTTGTTCAGAACTAGAACGAACTCATATGGATGTATGTCTAACATGTTATTCTATGTTGTACTAATTGATCTCTACTAAATATATATATGTTAGTGGCAGAGAATTTATTCTCTTAGCTTAACACCCTTCTCTGAGACGTATGAGCATAGAAGTTATATATTTATAGACATTAGTTGTATGGTATGGAATGAAAGTATGGCATGTGAAGTGCGCTGGCAGATAGATCAAAGCTTTTGTTGAAAAGCATAACTTTGTGGAACGTGACTCTAGGGTTTCACATCGCAAAATGAGCCAAAACAGGATGAAGGACAGCCAAGATAGGACATATGTTCCCTTCTAGCTAAAGGTGGTGCCATGATATGGAGTCCAGACATGTTTACTTATGTGGAAGTTGGAATCGAGGTGTCTCGGATAATGGTCAAGTACGGACCAGATTGTAGGTCCGATAGGACCGAGGAACGTTATGTTCAAGAGTAACTCTAATCTACCGGTAATTGGTCGGTCGGCTATGCCGCTCAAAGCACATGCATGTGAGTTATGGACATCTTGCTAGAGATAGCTCGAATGGATACAGAAGATCCTTTGACTTGGTTCATGATGGAATCCAATTTCAAATACAATAATTTGTGTTTTCAATTGTACACCTATATGGTGACATAATAGGATAGGGTATTATGAGATTGATACATTTATTTTTGAAAAAAACTTCAACACTTAGACACTAATAATATCAAATGATTTAGATTTTTGCGTATTAAGCATGTTTGGACATTATAAGGTAACACTCTGTCCTCCAGTTTGCGTTGCATTTTGTGAAGAGACTTGAGTCTTATAATGGCTTCATTTAAAAAAAAGCATTGTGTTGTTTGTTTTTATGCACTACATTCGCTTGGAGTAAACCCGTTGTGTATTATACAACATGGTCCAGTAATATGCTTTATTTTTATAATTAAGTTAAGGATAACTATAGGGTTTCTCATACCAATCCCATGACGGACTCGTAGTTTGTTTTTCCCTTGCAAACTCAGATGCCTATATTTTCACTCGGACAGCCTAGTTCCTAGGTCTTTAGCTTGTATCTTTTGGATGTGTATTGTGACAGCCCGCACCGCACCAACCGACATTTCAATGAAAGTGCATTGTGCCAATGTCTAACCAACACGGGACGGTCGCCAAAGAAAGGAAAGGAAGGGTATTTGAACTAACAAGGAACCTATAGAATGTCTCACAGCGCATGGAATAAAATATAATAATAACATACTTTGACATAAAACAGGCGAGACAGTACATAAGCTGAAGACTAAACATCATAGCAGCGGAAAATCCAAATATAGCTTATGTTCCACATCATCATTATTACAACTTTAAAACTATCTCTAAAGAAAAAGAAAGGAAAGGTACACTACTAATGCCCAAAGTAGTGACCAGCAGCGACACAGGGAGAATACATGTAGATAATACGTAGGGGCCTCTTGCTCGTCTCCAGTACAGCTACTCATGCACAACCAGCTAACCTGTCTCTAGTCTGCCCGTTTAAGAGTACCCAGAGTAATAAGAAGAGACATAAAACTCTTGGTCAGACAAAAGTCCGGTATGAGCGATAAGTAGCAAAACAAAATAATAACAGGTATACTAAACCATACCTGAACCTGGACCTACAACCAAAGAGTTAGCACTACATACTGTACAATACTCTAAGGTGCCACTAACATATAGTGTGAATAATACGGGGGTGGGGGTGTGCATGACATAGTGATGACAAATAATCAATCATAGAAACCATCCTCACATCTCTCACTCAGTGCGTAAAGCATACGATATCCACCGCTTTGATCACCCTATTTCTCTCTATGATCACTCTGCCTCACGGAGTCATGGCGACTCCACTGCACTGATCCATAGCCACTAGTCCTTGCTATGTCCACTCTGCTCCATGAAGTCGTGAAGACTCCACTGCACTGGCTCACAGCCATGCTACGGTCACTCTGCTCCCATGGAGTAATAACTACCCCACTGCACTGATACGTAGCCTAACATCCGTCTTGGTGGTGAATCAAAGCTATAGACGTCGATAATCCCTTTGCACATGTCCCGCAGCAAAGTCCAATCATGCAGTTAACTCACTGGTTCCCAACTGCATTCTGAGTTCTACTTCTTATTTGGACTACTTTGCAACTCGGTTTTGGTCTTCATCCGGATCGGTTCGGATATGTGTAGTGCCTCAATCGCCATCAGTTTGGTTCAGTGCCCGCAGTCTATGTCTGGGTTTGGTTCATGGAGTTCCTCGTGCGACTCGGTTAGGAGGAGGCAGTTGTACACAGTGCTTATTCCTCCTTGGTTCGTTTCGGTGGTTGCTTCCCGGTTCGGGTTGGTGGCTCTCTTTCTCCATATGTCGGTTCGGTTTGATGCAAATCCATGGTTCGTGGTTCCTTCCTTCGAAATACTCCTATCTGATCCCACTCTACTTCATTAGCCCGATCCGATCCCACTCTCCTTCATTAGCCTGATCTGATCCAATCCAACTATAGTGGCTTTTTTTTTCCATGCTTTATCTTGTGCCAAGTTCCAGTTCGGTTCGGTATTCTCTTGCCCGGTCCACTATCCGATCCGAGCCCCTTCAACCGATTCGATCTGAAACCCTACACAATTTTCCTGCGACTTTTCCAGCGACTGTTTTGCGCCATACGACGGCGTTTTCGACCACTCTAACTTTTCTAATCAATCACAAAGCATACCATACAGTCATAGCAACAAAGAGAACTAGCCATAAACACCAAAACAATGAATTAACATGTTAAAACGGGTCAAACATACCCAAAAACCCTTATTTTCCCCTTAAGCATGTTTAAGCAAACCTAATAATAGGATTAACAAGACTTAACCAAATTAACCAAATTTTCTAACAGAGGCCTAAAACAATATTTCGAAATTTATAAATATTTTCTAGAATTTAATCATGTTTAAATTCGCTAATTAACACTAATTACCCTTAATTAACCATAATTAGTGAGGAACTATGCAAATCACTCACTTAGCCACAAACAAAAAATAAATATGAAACTATCCTCTGTTTGGCGCTGTTCTCAAGGCTATACAGCAGTTCCGACCTTGATTTGGTGCCATTTCCCTTTGATTTGATGTTGCTAAGCTTAATCCTTGATTAAACGGTGATTAGAGATGATTCTAGATGTTTGAGGCCATAACTAGGGTTCCAAGAATGAAAGTGGCAGCTGAAAAGCGTCTAAAGAAATGATCTCTAACCCTAATCAGCCTCTATATACCCCTAATCCCGAAATCCCCCAATGGGCCTTGCTATTAACTATCCAATTAAGTCCATTTAAGCTGTTTTATACATTCTAAACCTTAATTCAGCCATATCTCCCAAATGGTAAGTCCGTTTGACTATTATGACCATTCTTTAGAAAGGTAAACCATCATCCGGACCTAATGGTAGTGGTTTCAGGTCAAAACTCCTTTCCAATCAAAAGTTATGGCCAAAATAAAATCAGCTAGGGGCAAACTGGTTATTTAAAAATTGGACAAAATCATGAACATGGGAAATGACCCCAATAGTCGTCTCCCAAAGTTACATGGCTATACGACTTCGTATGAGAAAGAAATAAATATTCTACGATCCTTCGATGCATAGAATACGGGTCGTTACATTCTCCCCCCTTAAGAAATTTCGTCCCCGAAATTCCTTAACTAAGAAACAAACAAAGGATCCCGCATGCCTACCAATCATTAACGAAACAATAAAGCATACAAAAAACACAACAAGCCTATCCTAGCATGCGATTTACTAATAAGGGAGTACTGTACCGATATAAAAACCTTACCAGGCAAAGAATTCTGGATACTTCCTCCTTATGTTCTCCTATGTTTCCCAAGTACAGTCTTCCTCATCACCACCCCACTGAACTTTGACTAATTTCACCGCCTTCCTTCGAAGCTGCTTCGTATCGTTCCCAACGATACGCATAGGCTTGCGGTTCCCAGCCGCCTTGGGTTCAACTCGATATCATCCAACTGATCCGGTGTAATAGCCACACTAGGGTCGTGCACAAATTTCCTTAAATGGGAAACATGATATACGTTATGAACTCCTGACATCTTCTCTGGTAATTCAACTTTATACGCCAATCCCAATTTGCTCGAGAATTGGGAATGGTCCAACAAATCTTGGTGTTAACTTGCCTCTCCTACCAAATCGAATCACGCTCTTTAACGGAGGAATCTTGACAAACACCAAGTCGCCAATGGAGAATTTTAAATCTCTTCTCCTCTTATTAGCATAACTCTTCTGCCTATCTTGGGCAACCTTCATTCGCTGTTGAATAATTTTGATCTTGTTTGAAGTTTCTCTTATCACATCTGGTCCAAGTACAAACTTCTCATCAGTTTCTAACCAACATGACGGTGAGTTGCACGGTCTTCCGTACAAAGCTTCAAATGGTGCCATACCAATACTAGATAGATAACTATTATTATATGCAAACTCTACTAGATGCAAATGGTATCCCATGATCCACCAAAATCTAATGTGCAAGCTCTCATGAGATCTTCTAACACCCGATTCACCCTCTCTGTCTGACCGTCAGTTTGAGGATGATACGCGGTACTGAGATGTAATCCTGATCGTAACGCCTCTTGTAAGCTCTTCCAAAACCCACTAATAAACAACGAGTCTCGGTCACTCACAATGCTTTTAGGTACTCCATGAAATCTCACTACCCATTTTGTATATAGCTCAGCTAACTTGGCTGTCGTTCTATTCTACTTGACGGGTATAAATCTTGCACTCTTGGTCAATCGGTCCACAATCACCCAAATGCTATCATGGCCCAACCTAGTCCTTGGTAACTCATCAATGAAATCCATTGAGACTTGTTCCCATTTCCACTCTGGAACTTCTAATGGTTGCAATAAACCACTAGGCTTCTTTTGCTCAGCTTTAACAAGCTGGCAATTCATGCATTTGGATATAAACTTCCCAACGTCTCTTTTCATTCCTTCCTAGTAGTAGGCCTGCTTCATGTCTTGATACATTTTGTTACTACAGGGATGTATAGTCAGCTTTGAGTGATGACATTCTCTAAGCACTTCATCTCTCAATCCATTGACATTGGGTACAACTAGTCTTCCATTCTTTCCAAGCCATCCATATCGATCAAGCCCATACTTGTTCATCTCTTCGTCAATTCCCATCTCTAAATTTGAGATGGTTTCCAATAGGTTAGGATCGTCCCTCTAGCTGGAACCAATCCGCTCAATCAAAGTGGGTCTAATCGTCAAACTTGCTAATATTTCTGGATCCAATTCGCACTTTGGTCTGAAATCATACCCAGTGATGTACTCCAGTTGTTTCCATTCCAGAAACATAGCCCCTAAACTGGCATGTCTTCTACTCAATGCATCAGCTACCGCATTTCCCTTTCCTGGTGTGTATGCGATATCGAAATCGTAGGAAGCCAAGAATTCTAACCACATTTGCTGTCGGAGATTTAGATCCTTCTGAGAGAAAAGATACTTTAATGATTTATGATCAGTAAACAACTCGAATCTTTCTCCCAAGAGATAATATCTCCACATCTTCAATGCGAACACAATCGCTGCCAATTCCAAATCATGGATAGGATATCTTTTCTCATGCGGTTTCAGTTGCCGACTTGCATAAGCTACAAACCTACCTCCTTGCATCAGTATAGCACCTAGTCCGGTACCACATGCGTCTGTATATACCGTCATCTCTTCATTCCCCTTAGGAATGACTAATACTGGTGCACATGTCAACTTTTCCTTTATACTCTTGAATGCATTCTCGCACTTTTCGTCCCAGACGAAAGCTTGATTTTTCTTGGTCAACTGGGTCAACGGTGATGCTATCTTGGAGAAGTCTTGGATAAACTTACAATAATATCCAGCTAATCCCAAGAAACTTCTTACGTCTGTTGCATTCTTGGGCGTAGACCAATCCTGTACCATAGCCACCTTCACAGGATCCACGGCAATACCATTATTTGAAACAACATGGCCCAAGAATCTCACCTCCCTCCTCCAGAAGTGACACTTAGAAAACTTTGCTTTCAATTGGTGCTTTCTCAACACCTCCATTACTATTCTCAAGTGTTCCTTGTTTTCTTCCTCTGTTCTCAAATAAACAAGTATATCGTCCACGAACACAAGAACAAACTTATTCAACTGATCTCTGAATACCCTACTCATAAGATCCACAAAATATGCCGGTGCATTGGTCAACCCGAATGGCATGACCAACCACTTATAGAATCCAGACGGCGTCCGAAATGCCATTTTAGCTACACTCTCACCTTCCATTCTAAGTTGATGAAAACCTGTCGCATCCAACTGGGAGAACACTCTTGCTCCACTCAACTGATCAAACAAATCATCTATCCGCGGTAGAGGACACTTATTCTTCCTCGTCACCTTATTCATCTCACGTTAGTCCACACACAAACGAAGGGAACCATCTGCCTTGGTAGCAAATACAACTGGTGCTCCCCACTTGGAAACACTTCTTCTGATAAATCCCTTCTTCATAAGATCGCTTACTTGCACCTCGATCTCTCGCTGCTCCCTTGGCGCCATACGACGAAGTGGCATCACTATAGGTCTGGCATCTTTCACTAAATCAATACGGAACTCAATCTTTTGGTGTGGTGGAAGTCTAGTCACTTCGTCGAAGACGTCCGGATATTGGCCAGCCACGGGCACATCTGATAACTAATCATGCGGGATGTCGAGGGAATTCAGAAAACTAGCCATTACCCCATCACTAGGTAGACCACCAAACGCTACCCTCCGCCCATCATCCGCTCTACCTGTCACCAAAAAGCCCTCACAGTCTACCACTACCCCGTATCTTTGGAGCCATTCGACTCCCAAAATAATGTCAAACCCATTAAAGCCCAAAACAAAGCAATCACAAACAAACATGCATCCATGACTTGATAAGACCACGTTACGAAAAATCGTACAAAGGCTAGTCGAACCACCAATCGGGTTCGTCACTGCTAAAGGTCTATCGACTATCTCAGGTTCCAGTCCCAACCTATCCACCAGGTCACTAAATATGAAGGAACGGGAAGCCTCGGTATCAAACAGTACTCGAATAGGAACATCATAAATAGAAAGCATACCTTGAATGACGACATTCTTTCCTTTCTCCGCTGCAGTTGGGGCATTCGACGAAGAAGGAACAACATTGATAGCATATGCTTTCACAATCTGCTTTTCTTTAGGTGGTTGCGGACACTTGTCCTTGTGATGTCCCACTTGGCCATAGTTGAAGCACTTCCTATCCGCTGGCTTGGCCCGACATTCTTTGGCATAGTGGACCTTCTTACCTCAGCTGAAGCACTCAAAATATTTCTTATTCTCTTTCTTTTGGCCACCCTTGGTCTGATTCTGCATTCTCTTATTCTGAGAACCATTCTTGCCTCCACCACTTACTTGCGGCTTTGGCTCTTCTGCAGATGCAACCTCAGTCTTCAACCTAGGGTATAGACTCTCTGATCTCAAAGCTTTCCGCACAATTGATTCAAACGTCTCATCGATGTGGTTAATAAGCCTTTCCCCCAAGTACTTATCCAAACCGGTTATGAACTTCTCGTTCTTTTTCTTGGTATAATCGATAAGGGATAATCCATACTTCGACAAAGTGTCGAACTTTGCAATATACTCCGAGAGTGCCCTACCATTCTGCTTAAGCTCCAAGAACTTCCTAAACAATTCTGATTTCTGAGCAGCTGGGATAAATTTATCACTGAATCGGGCCTTAAACTGATCCCATGTAACTTGATCCTCTGGAGTAGCTGCCTTGATAGCATTCCATCAATTCATTGCCCGTCCGGGCAACTGACGGGATGCTAACTTCCTCTTTATCGCATCCTCGATACCCAAGTCTTCGAAGATACGCTCACAGCTATCCAACCAATCCTGAACTTCTGTAGCCGATTCTGTTCCGTGGAACGGCTTTCCACCAAGACTAGTGTAATCCTTGCAAAGCTTGGCGAAATCGGCTCTAGGCGCCTGCACCACCACCATTAGCAGCATTAGGAACTGCCCTCTGAACGTCCTTAAGCATTTCTCTCATGAAGTCAGTGAACATAGTCCTCATGTCAGGAGCATTCCCATTATTGGCTCCTCTACCAACACCCCTCGTATATCGGCTCATCGTTCAATCTGTAAAGAGAAACGATTAACCATCCTCTTTGTGGTGTCAGTACAGTGCGACTTCATCCTTAGCTGTACTAATAGTATATATATATATATAGCTTTTGAAAACCAAATAATCACAAATACGCACTCTCATATACGTATTATCTCTTCCTGGTGTTTTCCCAAGGTTAACTACGCAACCTAAAGCTCTGATACCAAATGTGACGGCCCGCCCCGCACCAGCCGATAATTTAATGAAAGTGCGTTGTGCCAATGTCTAACCAGCATGAGACGGTCGCCAAAGAAATGAAAGGAAGGGTATTTGAACTAACAATGAACATGTAGAATGTATCACAGCACATGGAATAAAATATAATAATAACATACTTTGACATAAAACAGGCGAGACAATATATAAGCTAAAGACTAAACATCATAGCAGCGGAAAATCCAAATACAGCTTATGTTCCACATCATCATTATTACAAATTTAAAACTGTCTCTAAAGCAAAAGAAAGGAAAGGTACACTACTAACGCTCAAAGTAGTGACCCGTAGTGACACAGGGAGAATACATGTAGATAATACGTAGGGGCCTCCTACTCGTCTCCGGTACAGCTACTCGTGCACAACCAACTAACCTGTCTCTAGTCAGCCCGTTTAAGAGCATCTAGAGTAATAAGAAGAGACATAAAACTCTGGGTAAGACAAAAGTCTGGTATGAGCGATAAGCGGCAAAACAGAATAATAACAGGTATACTAGACCATACCTGAACCTAGACCTGCAACCAAAGAGTTAGCACTACATACTGTACAATACTCTAAGGTGCCACTAACATATAGTGTGAAGAATACGGGGGTGGGGGTGTGCATGACATAGTGATGGCAAACAATCAATCATAGCAACCATCCTCACATCTCTCACTCAGTGTGTAAAGCATACGATATCCACCACTTTGATCACCCTATTCCTCGCTATGATCACTCTGACCCATGGAGTCATGGCGAATCTACTGCACTGATCCATAGCCACTAGTCCTTGCTATGTCCACTCTGCCCCATGAAGTCATGAAGACTCCACTGCACTGGCTCATAGCCATGCCACGATCACTCTGCCCCATGGAGTAATAACTACCCCACTGCACTGGTACGTAGCCTAACATCCGTCTTGGTGGTGAATCAAAGCTATAGACATCGATAACCCCTTTGTACATGTCCCGCAGCAAAGCCCAATCATGAAGTTAACTCGTTGGTTCCCAACTGGATCCTGAGTTCTACTTCCTGTTTGGACTACCTTTGCATCTCGGTTTTGGTCTTCATCTGGATCGGTTCAGATATGTGTAGTGCCTCAATCGCCATCAGTTCGGTTCGGTGCCCGCAGTCCACGTCTGGGTTTGGTTCGTGGAGTTCCTCGTGCGGCTCGGTTCAGAGAAGGCAGTGGTACATAGTGCTTATTCCTCCTTGGTTCGGTTCAGTGGTTGCTTCCTGGTTCAGTTCGGTGGCTCTCTTTCTCCAGATGTCTGTTCGGTTTGATGCAAATCCATGGTTCGTGGTTCTTTCCTTCGAAATACTCCGATCTGATCCCACTCTCCTTCATTAGCTCGATCCGATCCCACTCTCCTTCATTAGCCCGATCTGATCCCAATCCAACTATAGTGGCCTTCCTTTTTGCCAGCTTTATCTTGTGCCAAGTACCAGTTCGGTTCGGTACTCTCTTGCCCGGTCCACTATCCGATCCGAGCCCCTTCAACCGATCCGATCAGAAACCCTGCACAATTTTCCTGCGACTTTTCCAACGACTGTTTTACGCCATACGACGGCATTTTCGACCACTCTAACTTTTCTAATCAATCACAAAGCATACCATACAGTCATAGCAACATAGAGAACTAACCTTAAACACCAAAACAATGAATTAGCACGTCAAAACGAATCAAACATACCCAAAAACCCATATTTTCCCCTTAAACATGTTTAAGCAAACCTAATAATAGGATTAGCAAAACTTAACCAAATTAACCAAATTTTCTAAAAGAGGCCTAAAACAATATTTTGAAATTTATAAATATTTTCCAAAATTTAATCATGTTTAAATTCGCTAATTAACACTAATTACCCTTAATTAACCATAATCAGTGAGGAACTACGCAAATCACTCACCTTAGCCACAAACAGAATACCAAATCTGAAGCTATCCTCTGTTTGGCGATGTTCTCAAGGCTATACAGCAGTTCCGACCTTGATTTGGTGCCATTTCCCTTTGATTTAATTTTGCTAAGCTTAATCCTTGATTAAACGGTGATTAGAGATGATTCTAGATGTTGGAGGCCATTACTAGGGTTCCAAGAATGAAAGTGGCGGCTGAAAAAGTGTCTAAAGAACTGTTTTCTAACCCTAATCAGCCCCTATATACCCCTAATCCCGAAATCTCCCAATGGGCCTAGCTATTAACTAACCAATTAAGTCCATTTAAGCTGTTTTATACATTGTAAACCTTAATTTAGCCATATCTCCCAAACAGTAAGACCGTTTGACTATTATGACCACTCTACAGAAAAGTAAACCATCATCCAGACCTATTGGAAGTGGTTTCAGGTCAAAACTCCTTTCCAATCAAAAGTTATGGCCAAAACAAGATCAGCTAGGGGCAAAATGTCATTTAAAAATCGGAAAAAATCATGAACATGGGAAATGACCCCAATAGTCGTCTCCTAAAGTTACATGGCTATACGACTTCGTATGAGAAAGAAATAAATATTCTACGATCCTTCGATGCGTAGAATGCGGGTCGTTACATGTATGTAAGCTTTGGAAGTTGGTTTTGGACTTGTGCTAAAGTAGGATTTGGATATTTCTTTTTGGACTCTCCCAAACTTATTTATGTTAACTATCTTTTATTCCGCTAATTACTATTTGAAATTACCCTATAAAATTATGATCTTGTGTGATGTTGTATACTCTGGCATTATTTCTACTGATGTAATCTGATGTACATTAGGTATTGTAATGTGATATTTATATTATGCTACTATATTGATGTGTTATATTCCACTGATTATCCTTTCTTTTGGGGATTAAGAGTTTGGGTCATCACAAAAGAAAATGCACTACAAGAAATTTGACCTTTACCTACCAATATTTTACCTACCATTAAATATGGGTAGGTAAAGAGAACCTTTATCTACCAATATTCAATGGTAAAATTTATTGCTAGGTAAATATTGTCAATGTTATAAAATTGTTGAAGGATGATTATCTACCAATATTTATAGGTAGGTAAAATGTATTATCTACACGTATATAGAAGGGGGAGTTTTTTTGCGATTAGCCACTATATTTTTCTCATATCATTTTAACCTTTTGTTATAAATAATGCTGAGTTGTGTGATGATGTGTCAAAAAAATATTCTATCAAATTTTTTTTTTTTGAAGTGAAGTTTTTATTTACATATTATAGCAATGTTTTTTGTAAAATCGTTTCTTTATTAATTATTAATAATTATTTTGAAATATGAAATTATTAATAGTTAATGAATTGATAAAAAATAATTAAATTGTAAATAATTAATATTAAATAATCATTCATTAATAACTTATCACATATTGTTATTTTTTTCCAAACAATTGGCAATAAAAGTTAACTTTAAATTTTTCTAAAATGTTTCACAATTTCACACTAATATGTCATCATCTCAAATGACTAAAACATATTTTCTCTACTTTATTGCATAGATGTAATCCATACCATTCTCTCCGGCTATAAATTTAACATCTTATTTTAAATCAAATCTAACGGTACAAATCTCAATCCACGTGATCTCTTTTGTGGATCCACATAGTCTCTTTTGTGGATCCACATAGTCTCTTCTGATTGGCCATAGTATAAACCACAAAGACTGCCCTATAAATAAACAACAATAATCTTGATGACAACTATTTATTATAGTCTGTTTTCATTAAAAATATGTAGTTTTAACCAAATTTCATTATTTTATGGTTAGTTTTATGGATTTTATGTAAAAAATTAAAAAATAAATAAGGAAAAAAGGTGTTTTAGCAATGGATTTTTGTAGTAAAGAAATGGTGCATGATGAGCTATTTTTGGTGTTTGACTAGAATTTGCCTTTATTATAATTGCATACATATTCAAATCTAATGATGTATCAGATCTAGATCTATTTTATAAGGCAAATTCTGTTTGTACACCTTAAATTGCTTTAGATACGCCAGTCTTTTTTTTAAATCATATACAAAACTTTTTGCTTAGTATACACCATACATATTACTAAACATTCCTCAAGCCTAAATAAAACAAAATGAGTTTCTTATTTAGTATCTTTCTCACGTGCATTTATCAAACTAAGGAATATTGATTTCTAAAATCTATGAGTTCACTTTTACAACTCAAATTCAAATCCTTAATTGGATTTATATTTATTTAATGATTCATATATTAGAATTTAACTTTAAATTTTGAATAATAAAATATTAATGTACTTAAATTTTGATTTTAAATTAAAAACCAATTTAAATATAGTAAAAAATTGAGAACTTAGTAATACATTTATAAAAAAAATTGTGACTAATTTGTAATGTATAATGTTAGAACTGGTTATACATGAATATAACAAGAACAAATATGAATAAAATTTAACGCATCAATATAAGTTAAATTAGTTCAGTTGATAACTCATAGAAATTTCAATTATTTTATAAAAGAATTTTAATGATTGTGTATGACGTGGACATATGAAATTTTTATTATTTAAATTTATTTTGATAGTTTTTTAATAAGGGTATTTTTGTCTTTAACTTAATTATTTTAATGGTGTAGGTAAAGTAATTTACGGTGTATAAATAGAATTTTCCATTTTATAATTGCATACATATTCATATTCTAGTAATTTGATTAATAAATATTGTATCATTTTATTCCCAAATAGAACAAATGATTAAAATGGTAAGTGATTAACACTTTATCCAAGGAAAGGAATACAATGAAAGAGAGGTCACACGTTGAGGTAGTAATGTACAAATAACGCATGATTTCTTAGTAATTTTCTCCCGATCACATTAAGGTAGTAAATCAGCAAAATTTACATTTTCATTATTTAATATATGACATTAAGTTAGTAATTATTTACAATAATAATTTAAGTTACAATGTTCTTGCCTTTTCAGCAACATCTTCAAAGCATAAATTTTGGAAACTAAATGTGAAAACGTATAAAAGTTTAAACCATAGTCAAACACCATTTTTTGTGTAATTATTACATATCAGCTATTATAGGAATTTAAAAAAAAATGTATTAAAATTACCAAATACGTTACTAATTACCCCAAAATTCCTTATGGCAGTATTAATGAATTTGAGATTTTATTTTTATACCTTTCCACAATATATAATCCTTGATGTGTTAGTTTGATGTAACTAATTTTGGTAAAAAAATGTAATATGAATCAGCGGTTGAAAACAAAAGTTGAGTATGATAAAATGGGAAACAAAGTGAATGAATCAAAATACTAATAGTAACATTGAGTCATATATGGGTTTAGATTTTTAGATACATCACTGCTCTAAAATTTTTGGTAACTAATTAATAAGAAATTGTATAAACGTAGAAACTATAATCCTAATATTTATGTGTAAATCTTGCCTATGAGCTCTTATATGGAGGAAATTTTCACATATGAAAATAAAAGAATGTTATTAATTGCTGAATACACATATATGACAGTAAAATAAAATTAAGATTTAATTTTTATACCTTTTCATTATTGTATAAACATTGGTGTTTTTGGAAAAAACAATGATAATGTGAATCATTGAAGTGTTGTCATATATTAGATGCATAATAATATAATAAAGGAAATATATAATAAATATCCCAATTGTTCACTACTAATATTTGCAATAACCAATTGTCTGCATTCTTTTCTCCACTCCATATCATCTTCCTCTCCTCCACTTCACAAGAAAAAAAAGAAAAGAAAAATGGAGAGAAAAAATAGATTGAAAATTTTGTTAACACGCTCCCAGAAAATCATTTTTTATAACTCAACCACCTACCCCTCAATCTACAATGAAAACTGCTCATCCTTTTTTTACTCTGCGTTCTTTTGGCGATCTCAAGTCATCAATTATTGTGAGTTTCATCTTTCATTCCTTTTTACATGTTTGGACTGTACTTTAATTCTAAATTAATGCTTTTGTCATACCTGAATCTCTAGAATTGAAAACCTGATTTCAATTTATGCTTTTTCTCATACAATAGTTTCATAATTCTCTCTACTGGTGGTGCTAGTCCAAAGTTTTTTTTTCCTTCTTTGATACTGGATGGTCCATATGATTCAACATATGGTTACTTGCACATATTTTTTCTTTCCTTAATGCAACTTTCGCAATTTTTGCAATATCTTTTTTTGGTAGACATTACAGAGGTTTTTACTCATAATTTGAAATGAAAAACAAAGGTCCTTCCTCATCATTGTGCTCAGAGATACATTATGGAGTAGTTATGAATGCTTAAAATGGCTAATAGTGTTTCCTCAAGTGTTATATATATTTCATGATTTTTTGTTGTAGTTTTATTTGTATGAGCAGAGTAAGAATTCGTTGCATTATATCAATTTTAACCAGAGGTTTATTGTATCTACATCACCATTTCAATTATAAAATAATCATGTTCTATAAAAAAAGCTATCATGAATACTCAAGTTTTATTTATTTAATTTTTCTTTGCAGCGGTTAGAGAAATGAATAGTTATTGAAAGAAGTTGATGCAAAAGAAATGATGAAATAAAGAGCTAATACGGAGGAAGGCTTCGAAGCAATGAACTATGAACCAATTAAGGATAGATCTTTGCATTGTACTGTGTACTTAGTTTATTATGTATATATTAATATGCTTGTGAACTATGTAATGAATTTTGTAATATTATTTTTGTTATTGCTGCTGAACTTTGAAGTGTAACATACCGTTGTAATTTCAAAACTTGTTAACTTTAGTCTTTGTGTTGAATCTAAAAAAAAAATTGTTTAATGATCTTTCTATTGTGATATTATCGACATTATGTTAAATTTGCAAATTTTTATATTGAGTTTGAAAATTAAATGAATTTCGTGTTGTAAAGCAGTCAAAAAGTAAAATATTTTTTTAAAAAAATATATATATGCAAATTCGCAACGTCCATAAACCATTGCTAAATAAAAAATAGCAAAGGTTATTAAAAAATTAACGTTATATAATGTAGACCAATGACATAATGCCACGTGGAAAATCAGATAATTCCACGTGGACTGATCTAATAATGCCATATGGCCTAAAAAATGTTGTTATGTGCACTAATCAAATGATGATACATGGACAAATTATTGTTTGACACATGAACTAACCATTAAATGCTAAGTGTCAGCATTAATATATGCCATCTATATACTTCTACGACAACCATGTCAGCAACCATGCAGGATCCGTGTCAACAGCCATGTAGGATGACACATCATCAAACACATCAGATGACTCATCATTTGAGTCATAACGTAGTGGGGTCCATTGATTCTTTTACCTACCAATATCAATAAGTATAGGTAAAAACTCTTTCTGTACTAAGCTTTAACTACTAATTTCTACCAATTCAATATTGGTAGCTAAAATATATCCCACCATCACGTTAGTTTTACCTAAGCTTACAATTGGTAGGTAAACACCCAATTTTCTTGTAGTGATGGTAGAGCTTCCGCGTCCACTTAGCATAATATTAGCCCTCCACATTTATTTATAAATGTCCAAATGAACCTTGTCCGTCTGATTCAAACCAAAGAAAATCTCACCATAAAAAAAGCAACAGGACATGTCAAATTTTGACATTGTTGGGAGGACCCAACCCATGCTTGCGTCGACAATGTCGACCTCTAGGTCGAATCGACCTATACTTGGGTCGACCCAATCGTTTTGCATGCGTTTTTCCACTTTTCTTTCCATTTTTGATTTAGCTATATTTATTTCATTAATGTTACTTTTGAACATTGGTTTACTTTCCAGTTTTATTCGATTATGTTCCTTTTTGATGTGCGTTTAATTTCAAATTCAAATGCGCGCTAATTTGGAAATTATTACGTGCATATATTTTTGAAATGAATATATTTACACACATTTACATGTATAATTATTTTCCACACATAACTTTGAAGGTCAGTAACTTTCTGTATGAACTCCTTTTAGAACATGTTACATATGTAACTTAATCAAAAAGTCTCTATGAACGCAATGACATACGTTTCGAGGCAAAATTATAAAATTT
Source organism: Allium sativum (assembly GCA_030737875.1). Taxonomy (NCBI): domain Eukaryota; kingdom Viridiplantae; phylum Streptophyta; class Magnoliopsida; order Asparagales; family Amaryllidaceae; genus Allium; species Allium sativum. The sequence continues at coordinate 789,333,580 of CM060920.1, read as the reverse complement.
GAAAATTGCCTATTTTTTACTATTTATAATTTATGTTATTATTTATATTACTGAAAAATGCAGGGTATTACAAATCTCTCATACAAAAAGAATAAAGGCACGCTCATGAATAATAAACAGAAGAAGAGGAAACGAAAGAGGAAGAAGGAATAGAAATCAAGGAAGAAATGAAGGAAGGAGATGAAGAGAAAGAAACTTGTTTGGAAAGTGTCAATCTTCCAGGCTGTCTAACCACTAAAGTTCTTATGGATCAAAATAAGTTCATAGAAACTCAAAAAATCACTAAGTGTCTATGAGCCAGAAATTCAACAAAATTTCAAGCAAAGTGGACAAGGTCAATGAGAATATTGGAAGAAAGCTCGATCCATCGTCATCATCTCTATCTGATACATTCTAGCCTATCTATCTTTAGTCATGCTGTATTAATCATGTATCTTATTCTATTATTACTTTATATTCTTAGCAATAGTTGTAATCGATGTTTAAGTATGGATGAAAATCCTTCAATTTTCTTTCAATCTTTTGTATTAACCTTTAAAAATAAATAAAACGATGATACGAAACGTAAAAGCTAATAAACATATCACATGTTAGAAAAACTAGGAACATGTAGAGATGCCCTTATGTACGAGTTGAAGTATAATGGCTAGAAGAATAATTTTTTTAATTATAAAAGTTATTTACTGTCCAAACATCTTTTCACTTGAAACGAATTTCTTCTCTTATATGTAGCATTCTAGATCATAAAACTAAAAAAAAAAAAAAAAAAATCATTTTCTTCTTTTCTTCTCATCCTTTAAGTTTTAAACTAAAAAAAAGGATTATTCTATCCATAATTTGAGTGAAAAATGAAACAAACACTTGAATCTTTCAAAAGCGCACTATCTTTCATATTCATTATAACAACTCGGATTTTCAGAACAAATTTAAATTTTTTATTTTAGCAATTTTAATAAATTTTAGGTATTTACAATGATTTATTTTAAATAATAATGACTAAAAATTTATTTTAAATAAAGTTAGAACAAATAAATTTATATTAATGATAAAATGAGCCTGAAATGGCGTGATAGTTTGAAATTTGATTTTAAATTTCAATTGAATGTACAGGATTCAAAATAAATCGGATTTCAGTAAAACTAGAAATATTTGAATCTATTCAATTATATCTTTTTAACAAATGTGAAATTTTTTATTTCATAATATAAATTGAAAGTTATGTCCAGTTTAAAATTCAGAATAGTCGCTATGGAATTTATATATATTATATAGCCCTTAAAAATGGCCATTTTGAAAACGACCTCCGTTTTCGATGAAACCACTTTTGTTGGATCCGTAATGTCAAATTATTGCTAGATTCCAATTTTCATAATTTTTGGAATTAATAGGTGGGCGTGGTGGATTTAAATGCGTTTAGTCAATTTAGTTTGAATTTAATCAACTGGAAAATGGCCGTTTCTCAAACGGCCTCCAAATTCGATGAAATAAGTTTTGTTAGGACCATATCGTCAAAATATAGCTAGATTTATTTTTCTGGAATTTTTCGAATCAGTATGTGGCCCCGGTAAATTAAAATGTACGTTGAATTCAATTTTGAACGTTATATTATTTTATATTTTAATTTTAACAAAAGCTGATCGAAACGGTCGAATTGGCTTGCCGGACATATCCCGTTGTTTCCAGAATGGGGGTATTTACCTAGGGGCAACAATCATTGGGTTCAATTTGGGGTTCGAATAAAAATTTGCCTTTTTGGAATTAAATTTAAATAAATATATATTTATATATAGATCAAACTCCCTTTATCCCTCCTAACTTCAGTCAAACCCGTCATTATATATATATATATATATATATAAACCAATCCCCAAATCCCACCGTTGACCCCGTCGCCCCCCTCCCCACCGTCGCACCATCGCCGCTCCAACAAGGGCTGCCGCCCTCCAATTGACGCCGCACCCCTCCTCATCCCTCCCCTCAGCTCCTCCTCTCTCTGTTCTTCGACTCCAGCTCCAAACCCTTGAGATAGCTGCCGCTGCCACCTATAGGCTCCACCTCCGACGCCGCGCCTCTACCCCTATCTCCAACAAACGACGTAGTGTACAGGGAGGAAGATAATTAAGATATTAAAAGGGTAATTAATTAACTTAATTACTTAGTTTATTAATTTATTTAGTTTAGTTAATATGTTAAGATCTGATTTTAAATTTATATAAAATAGTTTTAAAATAAAAATATGATCTTTGCATATATAGTTTTGTTTCAAAAATATGATTTTTATTATATGAATAGCATTTTGAAAATATGATTTTTATTATATGAATAACAATTTAAAAATATGATTTATATATATATGATAGCAAGATAAAAATTTGAATTTTATATACATAATAGCATTATAAAAATTCTATTTTCATATATATTATAGCGATGTAAAAATGTGATTTTTACATATATGGAACAATTTAAAAATGTGATTTTAAAAATATATACAACTTTATAAAAAAAATCTGAGTTTTAATATGAAATAGAATTTATAAAAATGTAAATTTTATTATGAAATGGTTTAAATAAAAATATGATTTTCTAAAATGTAAATAGCATTTTTAAAAATGTGATTTTTAATATAAACTGAGTGAAACAGAACGCGTTGGTATCATGGTGCAGAACACTACGCGGTGGAACTGTCTGGAAGCAAAACAGAATTCAAACTGTCCAATAGAGAATGATGGAGAGGAAACCAAAGGTGAGAACTCCTTCTCACTCTAATTATTTTTCAGTTAAATATATACTAGGATGCAGATGAGGCTTAGAAGCACTGACACTATTTTATTGTACAAACCAAGGTTGTTTGGTTGGATTGTATTGTGGAGTTTTGGATATTGATTGATTTATTTGTTTGGATTTGGTTTGGATGTGAATTGTATTGAAATTGGTTTGTGTATGGCGCGAGCCGGTATTAGGCAAGGGATAAGTCTAGACCTTATTCCGATTTTAATATCACGCCGTTATGCTACCAAATTTTCTAAAATGTGTTAGAAAAAATAATACCTGGTTAAAAATATTATTTTTAATATATATATGAGATATATAAAATGGCTATGTTATGGAATAAATAATAGTTCGCTAAAAATATTATTTTTAGTTTATAACTGGGACGAATAAAATTATTTAGGCATTGTATAGAATTTTATAAGCAAAGTTATAAAATTCTATATATTTATTGGATAGTTAAAAATAAGTTTACACATCTATTTATAAGTCGGACGACTTGTTTATGCTTGCCTATTTTCGTGATATCGATTGGAATGATAATTTTTACACATCGCCCAATGGCATAAATAATAATAAATGTCTAAAGGTCGAAATCGCACATGGGTATTGGGATGATATTTGACGTACACAAATTCCAATTGTTTAGTTGTATGTCAATCGATAGGTTGACAGACTGTTGTAAGCGTTAAATGGATGATGATTGATTTTATATCATTATTGTTGTGTGCATGTGTGTATGAAATCCATATAAATAACATTATATGGAATTGACTGTGTTTTATTCCAATTCAAAAAGGAACAAATATTTTAAAATAAGTAAATATTTTAAAATAATGAATATTTTAAAATAATGCTCAGTGAAGGATTAAAATGTGAATTTGATGTCCAATTTTCGATGGACACGAAAATATTGAAATTTATGAAGCCGTGTTGTTTAGATTTGCACAATTTTAATGCGAACGATATTTATATCGATTTTATTCATTTTTATAATGAATATCGAAAAAGAAATTATTAAAAAATCTAATATTTTGAAAATATTATCATTTAAATATTATAATGATAAGGACAATTCGATTCTGATTTAAAATTGAAATGAAAGTGGGAATCGTTTTAAAATGAATTTATAAAATACGTTTTAAATGGAAATCGACAAAATATATAATATATATATTATATATATTTAATGGCCTGAATAGAACGCGCCGCGCTGCGATCGTTCACGAATTTCGACCATTGAGTTCGAATTGACATTACGGGAGATCCGATCGTCAGATTCTCCAAAAACTGGAACCTCTGGGTTCATATCGAAAAAAGCTTTCCAACGAATATAAGATATTTGAAATCTAACAGCTGGATTTGGAATTATGTCCAAATCAAATCTGGAAAAATTCGCTGTAAGTGTAGTTCGATGACCGTTTATGGAAATCGACTGAATGGACCTTAATAAAATTATTAAAAATATTAATAATTTGTGTAAAATCATAATAAATGATTTGGAAAGAATTGGAAGAAAAATTCCATGTTTTTAAAGATATAAATATATTTTTATCAAAATGAACTAGTTATTAACTAGATTTGAAATCCAATAATTATTAAATAAATTGGATTTGTGAATGGTTTTAATATAACCAGAAATTTCAAACGAACAAATTGGAATGGATTTGGAATAGAAATAATCTTCTGAATATTTCGATATTGGATTCTGTGATTATACAGATATTGTTATGGAAATTTGGAAGATATATTTATATCGTTATTTCCAATACGATATTTGTTGGTTTCAGAATTTGATATTAAATATAAGCCGATATAATTTCCATTCAGAGTCTTGTATATAATATTAAATTGGATTTTGGGTTTGTCGTGAATGGTGTCTTCATTAACACTGTTCTTAAACCCAGTTGAGAAAAGAATAAATCTTTTAATTAAGATTTAGCAAAGTTTACCAATTAATTAACATTTGTGTGGAATTGAAATGAAAGTTGATTGTGGGTTTATCATGAACTGTGTTTTAAATGACATTTGTTCTTTAACCCGATAAACTGTGAAATGTGATTTGAAATATATATATATCTTTTATTAAGATTTAATGGAAAATTTCCAAAGTAAAGTTTTCCAATTTAATAAAATATATTGGAATGGAATGGAATTCGATTTGGTAATAATTGAAGTGAGCTTTTGTGGAGGAAGACTGTTAATATATATGTAATTTAAAAGGCGTTGTCGTTATTCCATTTATATTATTAGTCAGATTCAGAAATTGATATCGATTATATATTGATTTGTTTTTCCGTGAAGATTGCATAATTAATGGAATGTGATTTTGGGTTTATCGTGGACTATGTTTTAAATGACATTGTTTCTTTAACCCAGTTAAAGACAGGATTTCATGTCTAACATTGTATTTTGAACTGTATTGTTGATCTCTACTAAACATATATCTGTTTGGTAGTGGAGAATTTATTCTCTTGCTTAACACCCTTCTGTGAGAAGTACGAGCTTAGAGGTTATATATCGGTAGAAATCAGTGGTACGGTGTAGATTATCGATGCAGCATGTTTGATTTCCCAAAGTTAAATAATCATTAATATTGATTGTTAGAAGATTAAAACTACGTGGAGTTTTAATGAATCTTTAATTAGATTAAAATGTCAATGTGATAATTTAAATTATCAAATTTAGGAAATGATCGAGAACGGAGTACCATCAGTTTTACTCCAAGCGATAGTTTAATCTTTAATTAGATTTGAACGTGAAATCGTAATTAAATTTACTGATAACACCGTGGTGCTAGATATGGTGTATTGCCAGTTTTTCTCCATGGGATGAATAGGTTGGGCTTGGGAAATTAAACAAATGATTACTTCGGTAAGGTGCGTTAATCCCGACTAGTTTGGATAAACCTAAATTTTGTTTGAATTGATATCCAAAAGAAAATTAAAGAATTTATCTTTAATAAAATTAATGGGAACCTTTCCCTAATAATGTGAATATTTGAATAAAAGGAAATTCAGAATTGGAAAGAGGCGCATGTTGTGTTTTTATAGCACTTGATTACAAAATACGTGAATTATTAAGAAAGGCCGGATGTATACCCATTGTGAATAATAGATTTGACGTTAAGTTAATGATAAAGACGGTGGTTGAAGGCTTCTGTCTTGTACTTTAAATATCAGAGTACAATAACAAAGAAAGCATAATCCCCAAATCATGAGCCATAGTAGCAAAGATAGAAGCTTGAGAAATACATCTAGAAGCTCCAAGCAAGACGATAGCAGAATCCTGACTAAGCCTGAGAATTCCCTCCCTTGAGAACCTGGGGGCAACGGAACAAAGAAGGAGAAACAAAAAGGGTCAGACATGAAGTATGGCAAGTCTAGTTATTTTTAGCTAGTAGATAAATAAAAGCAACATGATAGGCATATAAAGTGGATAAGAGAGAGATCACTACATAAATGGAAAGTGTGACAAGGTAAGTAAGATAAGGTGTACATGCCTCACTACTGACTACTATGCACTGCTACTAATATCCAGAAAGAGATGATCCCTTCAACTATAAGGTGGTAGACTTAGGTATATGTCCAAATGTATCATAACTACTACCCTGGTCGATCGGCTCCCTGACCCTCGCAGATACCTTGTGCTGGCCCCACAGTAGGAGGTATCACTTCCTATAGTGGCAACCCCTCATCGTAATAATGTGCAAAACCATATCTACAGGTGTCACGGTCGTCTTATCCCCTTCTGCCCAGCTCATGCACGCACATGGCCTGGTCGTTTTGCGCCGCCCACACGTCCTCCACGTTCGGATCTCTTACAGTCAGTCAGTAAGCATACCCCTTCTCCGCCTAGTACGGAGTACTTTGTTTGGTACCTACTCCGGGTTACTAACTGAAATGGGTCTCACACAATATGATGCAAGCTCTCCCCTTTGTCTTGTATCCCCCACTAGGTTTTCACTGACTATGCATACCACTAGGTGTCTTTAATTACACAGCCTTATTTATTTCTACCATTTATGCTTACCCTAAACGGTGTTTAATTACATAACTCCAATCTTTCTATCTGTTATGCATACATACAAGTGTCTTTAATACATAACCCTCAATCTTCCAACCAGTTATGCTTACCTATAGGTGTCTTTAATACATAATCCTATTATTTCTACAAGTTATGTTTACCCTAAAAGGTGTCTTCTTATAACTTTCATATTTTCCACCGATTATGTATATCACTAGGTGTCTTTAATTACATAACCTTAACGGGTTAAGTCTGTGGGCTTATATGTGAATATTACCCATCCCCACTTTAGATTTACTTAAACCACCCCTCAACCATGTTTACTTAACCCCCCAACTTAAATTTATGTTCATACAATCCCTATGGATTAACTTAGGTTAAGTGCAATTCTTTACCATGTCCATTTATGGTTTCGTAATGGGCTATATCTCCTACATTAGGCCTTCAACATGTGGATGCTGGATATGCCGGTCGGGTCCGGGCAGACTTATTCCATAGTTGGGCCAATACTCGTGTCACAGTCCGGTTCGTATTTACGTGCTTAGACCTCCCACATTAGGTTTACCATTAGTGGCTGCTGGATATGCCGTTCGGGTCCGGGCAGGCTTCCACCACTAATGCAACTTAACCTCGTGTCATAAGTACAATTACAATTCCTAATTGTAATTACCAGACATTCCATTTTTAATTAATTTATCCTTTCCTTTTACATGTTTCAGTACTTATTTTACCCAATAATTTAAATTACAGGTTCATAAATGTTCATATTCAAATTATGCCATTTTTAACCCTTTTTCCCACGTTCCTTAACTAGCGCTGTCACAAAATTGGCAACATGCCTAGGCTAGACAATAGCCTTGTCATAAACGATAATAGGCAAAATAATGGGGATATAACTAAAGTGATCATCTTGGCATAAACATAAAATTGTATGATAATAAGGTGAACATACATACTAGCATGGACCTGAAATTGTCATCATAACAAGGTGGACATAAAACTGACGAACTATGATGTCACAATATCTAAATCAGTAATTGGATGTCTAGTCGGTTTAGATCTAACATGATAACATAAGGTGATAATTTAGATCACATAAAATAGATCTAATATGTTAACATAAGATGACAATTTAGATCACATTAAATAGATCTAACATGTTAACTTAAGGTGACAATTTAGATCACATAGAATAGATCTAACATGATAACATAAGGTTACAATTTGGATCACATAAAATAGATCTAACATGTTAACATAAGGTAACAATTTAGATTACATAGAATAGATCTAACATAATAACATAAGTGACAATTTAGATCACATAAAATAGATCTAACATATTAACATAAGGTGACAATTTAGATCACATAGAATAGATCTAACATTATAACATAAGGTGACAATTTAGATCACATAAAATAGATCTAACATGTTAATATAAGGTGACAATTTAGATCACATAGAATAGATCTAACATGAATCATAAGGTGATATTTTTTAGATCATATAGAATACATCTAAGGTGAATCATAAGGTGACAATTTTTAGATCACATAGAATAGATCTACATACATCTGCATCATAGCGTATCATAAAAGTTACAAACCAAGATCCATAATGATAACATAGTAGAACAATTGAATTGGATCCAAAAAAATAGATCTATCATGACATAAAATAAGATCTAACAATAATATAGATTCAAGGTTTGCAACGTATCCAAACCACAGTCTTTCATAATTCACTATTATTTATCTAAACCTAAAAGCAACTAGAACTCACTGTGATTGGATTGCTAAGATGATAGAAAAGGTGTTGAGTCTATGCTTAGATCTCAGAATTTGATATGCTTTAGAAGAAGATGAGAGACCCTAGGTCAGTTCAGAATCCGGCATAGTTTGGATGCCATGACTTCTAATAAAGAATTATGTGAAATGGCCATATATTTATAGCTGTAGAACCATTTGGAACCGACTGCCACATAAGCCCTAGGGTCAATTAGGTCATGGGTCGCCTCCCACTTGGGCAAAGTCCCGAATACCCAAAAAAACTATTCTGAGCGCACTTTATAGGTGCGCTAGTGTAAAAATACATGGGCACACTTGTCAAGTGCGTTAGGAATTTCTGCTTGTTCTGCCAAACTTCTATCATCCATAAATTCTTCATACATTATCTTTTTTATGCAAACCAGGTGTCTATCTTGACCAGAATTTCGCGACGGACGCAATGGTACAGTCCCTTTCCCTTAATTCTGAATACTAAATTAATTATTCTTTAATTTATCCACTTTAATGTTGTTAAAATTTCGGGGTGTTACACTCTCCCCTACTCAAAGGATTTCAACCCCGAAATCTTCAAGTTGAAAAGATTGTATTCTACCATCCGTCATCCATCTACTCATCCACCAAACACTGGCACCCATTGTCCTTAAAGATTTACAATGCTTATATGAGTACATGCAAAGGTGTGCGTATATGTCCCAATACTAATGCGAATATCAGTCGGTCTACTGATTCAGTTGACCTCCTTAATGCAATGTATGTTAGTGCCATGAATCCAATATTTATGCTAATAATCCTGTTATAACATGTAAGTTCTATATGTGTGCACACTCATTCATCCAAATGCAACATCCATATGCTAGTACATCCATTTGCATCCATGAAAGAAAAGAAAATGCACACATCCATATGCGGTATGAGAGTGATTGAGCCGATCTAGTGCCTAATGTATGTGTATATGCATCCACCGCAGCCACTAGCAAACACTTGCATCCATCAAACATAAAATGTCTCAAACACATGTCCACAATCATGGAATTTACTACCTAAAGGACGAAGATTTGATTGATAGGATATACTCAAATGATAGAAGCAAGCACGGATAAAAGCTTTTGGAAGAGACGTTAAGAACGTTCCCTTAAAAAGGAAAGGTTACAAACCGCAAAAATCTTGTCTTCGGTCTCACCAAGTCATATCCTCTTGGTTGTCTCCCCATTGAACCTTTAGCAACTTGAGCTCTTTATTGCATAGATTCTTAACTTCTGATCCAAGAATACAGGAAGGAACTCGCCTGACTGTCGCCTCCCGTTCCACTTCTACCACTTCCAATATACTCAGCTCAACAACTTCCACGGTGTCATGCAACCACTTCCGCAGATGAAAAACATGAAAAACATCATGAACACTAGATAGATTTTCATGAAGCTTTACTCTATAGGTCATTTGGCCAATCCTCACGGTTATGGGAAATGGTACCACAAACCCGGGTGCCAACTTCCCTACCGATCCAAAGTGAACCACATTCCTCAGAGGTGACACATTGATAAAAACCAAGTCTCCTACTTCAAATTCGAAGTCAGTCATTCTCTTGTTCGCATAGGATTTCTTCCTATCTTGAGCTGTCTTCATCCACCGTCGAATAAGGCCAATCTTTTCGGACGTTTCTCTAACCATATCTGGTCCAAGCAATAATCTTTCTGTAGATTCCCACCAACAAGTTAGTTATCTACAGGGTCGTCCGTACAATGCTTCGAAGGGTGCCATGCCGAGGTTGGTCTGATAGCTGTTGTTATAGGCAAATTCTACTAAAGGAAGATGCTCTTACCAAGTCCCTCCAAAATCTAGGATACACAGCCTCAATAGATCTTCAAGAATCCTGATTACCCTCTCTGTCTATCCATCTGTCTGAGGATAATAAGCGGTGCTCAAACACAACTGTGTACCTAATGCTTCTTGCAAGCTCCTCCGAAATTCGCTAGTAAAGATGGGGTCACGATGCTGGAAGGAACTCCATAAAGACGATCTATCTCTCGGACATAAATTGCTGCTAACCATGATGCCGTCCTCTTACTCTTAACTGGAATAAAGTGAGCGCTCTTAGTGAGTCTATCTACCACCACCCAAATAATGGTGTTGCCTTTCTTCGATCTAGGGAAACCATCTATGAAATCCATAGAGACGCTCTCCCATTTCCACTGAGGAACCTCCAAAGGATGAAGTAAACCACCGGGCTTCTTTTGCTTAGCTTTGACTTGCTGGCAAACTAAATATTGGGAAACAAAATCGGCCACATCTTTCTTCATCCCAACCCAAAAGAAAAACCTCTTCATGTCCTTGTACATCTTATCACCGCCTGGATGAATGGTCATCTTAGAATGGTGGGCTTCTTTTAGGACTGCCTTTATCAAGCTTCTAGTTTGAATAACACAAAGCCTTCCATCTCGTCGCAACCACCCTTTTTCATCTATGGCATATCTGCTGAGGTGACTAGAAGTCCCCCCTCTTCTGATCTTATCCAGGATGTCTAGAATCTATGGGTCACCTTGTTGCGAAGCTCCTATCTGGTCCATAAGAGTCGGTCGTATCTCCAAGGATCCAAACAAATCAGACAAAATCTCGATGGAGGGTCTAAAATCAAAAGCTGATATGAAGTTCAAGTTCTTTCTTTCCACAAACAGAGGACTCAGGGCCACCCTCTTCCTACTTAGTGCGTCTGCCACCATATTACCCTTGCCAGGTGTATAAGAAATCTCAAAATCATAAGAAGATAGAAACTCCATCTACCGCTGTTGCCTTAAATTGAGATCCTTCTACGAGAACAGATACTTGACAGATTTATGATCGGTGTATAACTCGAACTTCTCTCCAAGTAAATAATGACGCCATGCCTTTAATGCAAACACTATGGCAGCTAGCTCTAGATCATGGTGGAATAGTTCTTTTCATGAACTCTAAGCTGTTTACCCCCATAACACACTACTTTCCCTTTTTGCATTAGAACCACACCAAGCCCTGCACCACACGCATCAACGTAAACAATAAACACCTTATTCCCACCAGGCAAGGTCAAGACTGGGGCTGTTGTTAGAACCCTCTTCAGTCATTAGGAAAGCAATGTCCCAATCTATATCCCATGAGAATGTCAAGTTCTTCTTCGTCAGCCTAGTGAGTGGGGATGATATCTTTGCGAAGTCCTTAATGAACTTCCTGTAGTAACCTGCTAACCTAAGAAAGCTTCTCACCTCGGTTGCATTTTTACGAACCTGCCAATCTTGCACTGCAACCACATTCGCGGGATCTACAACTATCCCTTCTTTGGAGACCACATGCCCTAAGAATCTCACCTCTTTTCCCCAAAAATGGCATTTGGAGAATTTTGCTTTAAGCTGATGGTAATGGAGAGTTTTTAAAACTTCCCTCAAACGTTGGGCATGCTCTTCTTCGCTTTTGAAGAAGATCAAAATATCATCGACGAAGACTAAAACAAATTTATTTAGGAACTACCGAAACACCCTACTCATCAGATCAACAAAATAGGTGGGTGCATTCATCAGCCCAAAAGGCATAACTAGCCATTCAAAAAAACCGTCCAGAGTCCTAAAGGCAGTCGTACCTATGTTGTCCTCAGCCACCCTCAACTGATGGAACCCCATGGCCAAGTCTAACTGGGAAAATACCGAGGCACCAACAAGCTGATCAAATAAATCATCGATCCTCGGAAGCGGGTGCCTATTCTTCTTAGTGAGTTTATTCAGCTCCTTGTAATCAACACATAAACGAAGCGAATCATCCGCCTTAATTGCGAATACTACTGAAGCACCTCATTCAGATATGCTTCGTCTGCTAAACCCTTTCTCAAGTAGCTCCCTTACTTGCTTAATCAACTCCCTCCTTTCCCTTGGAGCTATGTGGTGCACTGGTAATGCAACTGGCTTTGCATTGTCCACCAGATACATGCGGAAGTCAATCTCGCGCCTTGGAGGTAAACCCTGTACCTCATCAAAAATATTGGAAAAATCACGGACTATTGGAACAGATTGCAGATCGTCGATAGATGCATCAAGAGACTCTAGGAAACTAAGCATAACCGACCCTTGTGGGTCACACGAAATCTCGAAGGTCTTCCCATGACAAGTCAGAAGCCTAACAACCCTCTTCTTACAATCTAGAATGGCACCATACATGGTAAGCCAATCCATTCCTAGAATCAACTCATAGCCCATAAATTCGAGCACATTCGCATCGCATTCAAACTCGACGCCTAACACAGATATTTTCAAACCCCGACAAATCATAGATAAATGAGCCGAACCATCAATGGGGTTTGAAACAACTACAAGATCTACTACCATACTAGTGATTAAGTGCAGAGATTCAACTACAGAACTTGATATAAATGAATGTGAGACACCAGAATCAAAAAGTGTTCTAATAGGATGGTTTGAAAGAGAAATAAAACCTTCCATAGAAATTTTTCTACCTCTGTCAGGAGCACTGGTCGCGAGAGCAACCAACTACCCTCCAGAATTTCCTGCCCTTTGACCTTGTCCCTGTGATCCCCGTTTCTTCGGGCACTCTTTAGCAAAGTGATCGGCCTCTCCACAATGGAAGCAACAATTCTTCCTTCGCTTACAGTCTTTAACCAAATGATCTTCCTTCCCACAATGATAGCATTTTCTCTTATCCTTTCTTTAATCATTTTCCTCCCTTTCTTGGGTTATACCTTTTTATTTTGTGTGTCCTAAACCTTAACTTCTTCCTTTTCAGATTTATTTGAACTTTATCTATGTCCCCTTCCCGGGCCACCATTTTTCTCATCCTTGCGTTGTACTCCTTAGCCTAGCTTCCTTACTCTCCTTTTTACAATATTTGTGTAACAGACTAACAAGTCTCTTGAAAGTTGCCTCCATCACACGGAAATCCTTACGAAGCTCAAGAAAATTAGCCGTAGGTGATACTACTGCAGCTTCAGATGGAGGCTAGGCACTTCATTTCCCTTCGATATGTGCCGCAGTTTAAACATACCTATGGCATAATGTCGGAATGGGGAACACCTTTCGAGAAGAATCGATCCCCGGACAAAAAGAGAAAAAAAAGGAATCAAGTGGAGAATCTAGAGATACTTCCTATGGCTTTGGGGAATATGTTTTTCAAAACAGACTTTTCTTTTTGAAAATGCTTTCTTTTAAAAGCTTTTTGAAAATAATTTTTAAAAACTTTTATCTAATTCACTACTACAAAACTGGCATGTTGCTTCTGTTTAGCCCTTGTTGCTTCTGTTCAACAACAGAAGCAACTGCAGTCGAAGCAATAAACCAAAAGTTGCCGCTTCGGCATGGGAACAGAAGCAAAAAAAAGTTTTTTGCTTCGGTTTCTTACCCCCTGTTGCTTCCGTTTAACATCAGAAGCAAATGAAGAAGACGCAAATATATCCAAATTTGTTGCTTCTGGTACACAACGGAAGAAACAAAAACGTCCCTTTTTGCTTTTGTTTCCAGCTATCAAAGCAAAAAGGGGTGACGAACCTTATTTGTTGCTTCTGTTGTGCTTACATCAGAAGCAAAAAATTACATTTAACAATAAAACATACCCCTTTCGAAGCAATATAGTTCTCACAAGCAATTGATATATATTACAAATAATTGTCTTTTGCAATTATATAATCGAAATATATAGCAATATAAATTGGACAATTGGATGTAACAATTTCATTGATAGTATTATAATTCATACACTTAAGAGCAACAACATAACATAAAACAAAATAATTTAGTAATACCATTAATAATCTGGTCTTAACACAAGAAAACTCAAGTACAAACTTAGAACTACAACTTATTAATTATAAAATCACAGTTTTAAGGTGAAGTGTGATTTTTACAAAATGTAGCTCTCTAAAGGGAATGTAGTTTCTTATCGGTTTCTTCAAACATGCTGCTCTTTGATTACCGGCATAGCAAAACAAAATAAACTTTTAGCACTGGTTTAACGCTAATCTTAAAAAAAAACACTTCAGACAAACTGTTAGCACCAGTTTAATGCCACTCTAAAAAAACCACTTTAGACAAAATTAAGTATTCAACAGTTGCATGCATATTATATCGGTACCTATCTTATAATCACACTTGTTTCATATTGAGTGCTGCAAAATACCTCGATGACAGATTCCATAACTCATTTCAAACATCGTATAGTAATAAAATTAGCTTGCCATTAATTTTTTTTATTTACACTAGCTAAAAATATATCAATATTTGTTAACAATTTAATGAGTTAAACTTTCAATTTAACAATTATTGACTCAGCACATATGACAACAAGTATATATAATAATAATTAACATGAAATTAAGTTAAACTTGCATTTAAACAATTCATCAGTGAGAGTTATAAAAACGCTCATGTGTTGGTTGTCAAATTGCATGTGTTTCAAGTTAAATGTCAAATTCAACTCAAAGTCAATACCCAAACAACAAACAATAAAATATTGTTGCAACAGGATTTTGTTTAAACTTGCATAACAAATTTAATATTCATGAGTGAGTTAAACACTCACCTTTATGCAATGCTAATCTGAAACTACCTTACATAATAAGCACGACTTCGAAACTCAATTGACACACCTAAAAACATAATGGAGGTGGATTTCTCGACACAACATGATGGATAGAGGAGAAGAACTGAAACCCACATGGAAAGCAGAGTCTTAGATCCTTTGCAAACTTTACATTAATTGTATAAAGCACTAACTGGGACAAGTGTGTGGGAGATGCGATGGCAAGGGAGGAGGCATGAGTGGCGGCTTGCAGCTAGTGGCCTTATTTATAGCATTGTCATTTGTGAACCTTGGAGGTATATTCTTCAATTTTGAATCTTCGTATACCTTCAAATTTTAAAACCGTACTTCGAGAAATAATAGTTGAATAGTATTATTTAGCAAAAAAACTGAATTATATTGAATGTGGCAAGTATTATCTAGTAGTTGGAGAAACTACTGAGGTTTATGTCGATATTTTCTTCGCATTATGGTCATATCTTCCATCAATATTCTCCTATGTAATTTAATCCCTTTGCATTTATTGATTTTCTGAATTCCAGCCGAAGTCATTAATGTTGTTGGATTTATAAATGGTGCTCCTCAAATTAAAGTTCACTGATTTAGCATCTACCATAAGAATCGCCTTATATTGGGAGTTCTTAACTTCTTATGTCTTTCTTTCTTAATTATAAGACATTGATATCAGTACAATATGATGACAATGTTTGAAACCATTTATCATTTATTTATTCTGATCTTTTACACTTCCTTTCAGCCTTTCTTCCTAGTTGATAGCATTTCAAGCAACAGTGGAAAAGGTGTGCGATAAGCTACCATTGTCCATATGATACCTATATGCGGCTATTGTTCTATTGTTAGAAACTGAGAAACCTATATATACCTATATTATTTATTCTTCTGTTGTTGATTAATTTTGTTTATAACAAATTACTAGTTATCCAGGCTGATTATATCAAGACAACACATGACAAGCAAGGCTTTAAGAATTGAGTTGTACATCAGAAACTCATTATTCGCTTTTAAACAATGATGGCTGCGTATCGGTGAGAGCATTAATGAATTTAAAGTGTTAAAATTATTTTTATCTTTACTATTAATAATGAGAAATCTGTGAACGTATTTCAACTGTGTTCTTTTGAAATTCTGGAAATACCTTAACAATGAGAAATCTATGGCATAATTTTATCGTCATGTTTTCATCAGTAGTGATCATTGTGTACTTTGAATGCAGACAAGAATAAAGTATACATTATGTATATAGACTAAAAAAACTTGTACAAAGATTCAAGACATGGAAGGGTTTCCTTCTCATATCAGTTTCGAAGTTTTTATGAATAAGAAAGCTTATCTAAAGCAACATATAAGACAGTATACAACTATCAGGTACACGTAAATGCAAGGTAAACATGTGTACCTTATCTAATGAATGATTTTTGTGGATAATTTTCCTCTATTTGTTCCTTTTACATCACGATTTCTTTACTGACTGCATCACTCCTTTATAGCTGCTAACGAGTACAAAATCACCAACATGTGTATGTAAAACCATGCCTAAAGGTGGAATGATCAAAAGGGCACATGTAGAAATTAGTCAGTATGTAAGGGTGGTTGTTAATTTTCAATTTTAACATGGGGTTTACTTGTCTGTATAATTGTTCATTGGGAGGATGATCACTGAGAATTAGCATAGCAAATTAATACTTGTATTGTGATGTTTATTATTCAATGCCTGAAAATCCATCATTTCCAACACTTTGAAAGCAACACCGAAAAGGGACGTGTGAATGTTGAACTTTCAGGTTTTAACCAAAAACATCAAAGGAAACATGCATAAAACATGAATCTAAACAGTTGGAAAGCCATTTTTTTATATAGATATAAATATTGTGTTATACAGTCCAAACGAATTTTGAGAATGAAGACTAGATTTGTTTCATGTATGTTTATAAATTTAGATTAAGGAAACCAATCTTCTAATATATTTATCATACTTTATAACATTAATTTTTTTTATAAAGAACAAATATTTACTTTTAAATCTCTTTTCTGCTTTAGGGGTATGTTCACGTTTAGTTCCAGTTCCAACTTCTTCAACTGTCGTTTATTGTAAATGTATTTTTCCAAGTCTATCTTATAATATATAATATATTTGAAAACTAACAACTCCTTAGATGAAAAAACCAGTGTTCCCAAATCCTTATTTAGTTTTAGAATTTCTTCTCAAACACCTATTATTGAGATGGGATACACATTAAAGTCAGCTCCATATTTGCTATAAAATGCATAGGAAAAACGTTACATGTGTGACGACTGAATAGTTTGAGTACAAATTATGTTGTTTTTCAACAGTAATGTATGCAAAAATCAGATGTCATCTACACGTGCAATCTAGTATAGATGGATATAATAGTGAATATAAATGTAAGTGCAGCACATGACACAAATGCATCCACTGACATGTTACAGAAATAATTTTACTATTAAACATGGTCTCATCCAGTATAACTGCATGCTTATGCGTGCTCTCATTTACTATCGGCATCCTTTATTAGAATATTTATAGAAAGGCTTAACACTCATGCACGCTTATTGATCGATATTTCAATTTATATTAAATGCGTAACATAAAAATAAACATGCATAAAACATGGTATGGTAGATGTGATATAAGATTGGTTTAAAGAGTCAAATTGATGATAACAGCTAAATGGTAAAATAGTAGAAACCTTCATGCGAAAAATGTATTTAAGTGCAATATTTTCATGACTCCTTCAATGTCACCATTAACTGTATACACTCTTCCCTTCACCACAAAACTAAATTGCACTATCACTGCAAACCAGCCTTCTTCCTAACTCATCCATCCTCTTTAATCCACTTACATATAAAAAGGCAATTGCAGACATTCCCTTCACCCTTGTCATCATCACCAACCAAACTACAAATCCTTTTATATATCGACGAAGTCATGTAGTTCTTTATATATATAGCTTTTCATATATTTCATTATTCTCTTCCATTGGCTTTTCATGCATTTTCCCTTATTCTCTATAGGGTTTTTCTGCATGTATGCTTCTTACAGTATATACTTAGCTCAACGATCCACTTTGTCCATGTTTTCATATACCTGCATTTCCGATAAATGAACAAAACAGAACACCTGACTCGTCTTCTTGTAACTGCTCTTAACGTGCCTCTGTGAATCTCAAGGCGGTGTGGCACCTTGTCCGGACCAAAAGATGGCATGCCAACCATGCAGTTGGTTACCACAGGCATTAGTGCTAGCATTAGCCAGTAACTGCCCATTTGTTTCCTTCTTCACCAAATTTCGAAGTGTTTTGTGTCCTTTAAATCTCCATTGTAACCACAAATTTGAATCCCCCTTGCATGTTCTTCAAGTGCATTATTGGGTATTGCACGTCTTAGTGATCAACTTAATCAGCTAGGCATAGATCTTGTTGATCTAAGCCAAGGATTAGAACAGACGAGACAAAAAGAATTCTGTCATTTAATTTACGGCATCAATTTCAAGTGAAATTCCTTAATCTGTTTTTCATTTGTCATCCTTTTGTTTCTCTCACTATAACTCTTTGATAATTCAATGCATTAAGAAATCCAACATTGCTACGCCCCATCAATGACCCTTGTTTATAAACTCATTTGCGTAAGATTTAGGAAAGACAAACATAGAATCGGTTCACATAAATTACATGGGGATACTAAGGATGAACTATAATTTG
Source organism: Allium sativum (assembly GCA_030737875.1). Lineage (NCBI taxonomy): Eukaryota > Viridiplantae > Streptophyta > Magnoliopsida > Asparagales > Amaryllidaceae > Allium > Allium sativum. Next base: position 789,314,700 of record CM060920.1, on the reverse strand, counting down.
CGGATCACTAGGGCCCCACTTGGCTAAAAGAGGTTCTGATTTCGGTGCAAGAAATGGTATGGTATCCAGGCTCCTAACGCTCACAAGGTGGCTTCACCTTAAAAATGCGACCTAATTATCAATCAATCAAGCCATACATTCAAAAAGGATAAAGATTAAAAAGAACTAATAAAGCCTTTATCTCAGGCAAACAAGAAGCAAGAGAGCACCATCATACTCAACTCTGAATATCAATGCAGGTTTAAACAAGAGAAAATAAAAGAGTAACCGATGTGAACACGTACTTTTGTGAATGCATGTATAATCATTACTAGAACGACCAACAACATATACGGACAATATAATCACTCATAATTGTATCATAAAAGCACATGATCAGCTAAATGCAAAGCTTAGTTAAAAGAAAAAGATAATTGTAAGTGTATTCACAATATACTTGTGATGACTTAAAAAAAGGTTAGATTTGATTAACATTCAGGTTGGTTTCTAAACTTTGCAACTGAACAATTTACTAACATATTGTAAACGTAATATAACCCTTCTTCACATAACAAATTTAAATATACAACAATCGTAAAAATATACATATCGACATACCTAAACAAGACATCAACTTATACGCTATCTCATTAGGACTTGAAGTATGTGTTTAACTCATCTCTTTGCACAACTAAACAATTGAACTATATCTTTACATATGAGGTATATCTCACCATGCTTAAACAATTGAAGTATAACTTTTACAATTGAGCACTAGCACTATGACTTGAAGATATAATTGAAGTATATCTCATTAGGACTTGAAGTATATGCCTAAACAAAACATCAAATAACATATGAGGTTAGGCTTCTAATTACGTTCGACATAAGTGGTTCGTTACAAAGTTCTAAAGAATTGAGATAGCATTTTTTTTCATTTTTTTTGTAAAATGGTTCGGTGCCGGTTCCTTATTATTATTATTTAGTTGTTATGAACTCAAATATATTAAAAACTTAGCTAAAACTGCTTGAAAACAGGACACCAATTTACCAACACCTTTCCTAAAATTTATCCTCTTCTTCTTCTCTGGAAAGCGAATTCCAACCCAACACCACTATTTACATCACCACCAACAGGAAGCTTTAGCAAATCATCTTTATCCAAAGGGGCCAGCTTCCATTCCTCTTCATCATCAACCACCATTCCTTTATTCTTCTCAATCCTCCACAACCCAGGAATCAGAAACTCGTCCTTTAGATACTCCGGAGACTTGTTCACCAAAGCAATGCTCCTCTTCACCTTCATTTCAAATTCTCCTCCTTCCTTGTTCCACCATTCTACCCCATGCAATTCTACCCCAAGCATCATCCCTTGCAAGTTATGCCAGTCGCCCGGGTTCTTCGAATCCTTTATATAAGGAGCCTTCCTAGCATCCACCACTAGATCCGTACCCGTATACGCAAAGGCCAATAACCCGGTCGGGTACAACGGTACCAGAACGATCTTGTTCTTGACATGAAGAACCTTCAAGTTCGGCAGCCCTTTTACCCAATCAGTGAACTTCTTGTTCCCTATTTGCGGGATTCCAAACACTACTGCACATATAGGAAAGGCACCCAGGCCATTTTCAACTATATCGAAAGCACTTAGCACAGCCAAGCTAGAACCTAAGCTGTGCCGTACACATATAATGCTGAGCGCCTCGTCTTTGTAGAGGTTGATCAAGTATTTGATTCTGGTCAGTAACTAGTCTCTGGCGCTTGTTCTGTTAAATGGAGACTTAGGGTCGGTTGAGGTGAAAATTGTGTACAGTGCCGGTTCTTTATGGAAATGGATCAATACTAATACGCTTCAGAAAGAATGTTTGTTTAGTGTTTGGTTTGCATATTATAAATGAATGTTTCTATGTTTATTTTGCTCATTTCCTTCTATTATTTTGTCTCATAGCCAATCCCTCTTCCTTTCATTTTTATCTAAAAGGGCTAACTGGATAAAGAGAAATAACATATAATTTCCTTTTTTACCAAATCTGATATTATTCACATCATATTTTAACTACTACTAGAATATAACTTACCAATCGCACCAACATATAACTTAACAAAAAATTCATCCATCACTTTGAACTCTTCTAAACTCAAAACGCATTACATTAATTTAGGGAATCAAAAACAAAGGAATTAGTAAATCGGTTAATACCTGAAGCAATCCAAACTAGCAAATCAGTAAATCAGACAGATCCAAATTAGCGTTGAAGAGAAAAAATCCGTCTTGACGTCGATACAAATTGGTTAAAAGGCAGATCCAAATGCCGATTGAATAAGCTGAATGAAATGTCGATTGGAATAATTGTTGACGTCGATGAAGATTCACCCCTGGCGTCGATGAAGAGACGTTGTCGATGACCATACAAATTGGTAGCCCTTTTTTTTTTCTTTCAATTTTCCGTGTAGACACCATTTTTTGTAGAGAAGGGGGGGGGGGGTTTGTGTGGAAGGGCACAATTTTCTATTTTTTGATGAATTGTCAAAGGGGACAAAACAAGTCAGCCCTCCTTTAACCATATAATGAAAAATTCCAGTAATATCCCTATAATAGTCTTATACCTGGACATATACATACACAAAAAGTCACACAAAAATTACCCATATACATACAAGTACATAACACATAAGTCATCCTAACAGAGCAAAATTAATGCATACCTGCACATAATTATATAAATTTAAAGACTCAAGCATCACACCACACTTGCATGAATTCAAACACTTAAGCATAAGCCAGACACTTATTAACACTTCTTAGTCTAATAAGATACATGAATAATTAACTCTGCAAATTGCAAAATAAATTTAGAAACAATATACAGTGACTATCTATAATTCAACCAAAAAGGAAAATAAAAAGAAATAACATTAATCAGACGAAGATCCACCTCTTTCAACTCCCCTGATTAAAACAAAGTTCATATAATCTTAGTATTCCAGTTTAAATCATGTATTTATCACTCATATATATAAATAAATAAATAAAAATAAAAAACGATAATTACAGTTGCATGCGCCTTCTATTTGGTGATGATATAAATAACGTAGATGATTCCTGCTGTCAAGTATCCAAAGACAGTCAATATTAAACATATCCAAAACTTAGCCCGGAATTATGACAAGTAATTAACAAATTAAATTATAGTTAACCACTGCATGTCTAATTAATTAAGGTTACGAGGGGCAGTTTAGTCCATGCTTCTTTTAAATTAAAAGAAACCAAACCCTCCCTTAACAAATTTTGTTTAAGGTGGAGTCCCCTTTAAAATGTCTTCCCCTTAACCAAAAGTGGAGTCCCTTTAACAATCCCCTAATCGATTGTCTTTCTGTTAATTTTGGGCAACATTTCTTTCCGTGAATTTTGAACGTAGTGAAATGTTGGGTAGGGAGATTTTGAGTTATGCGGTCCTGTACCAAGTAAAATGAAATTGCTTCTGTTCAATGATAATTGGGAGCAAAAAACTGAATTCGCTTTCTTACTATTGCTTCTGTTTCTACATCAACGGAAGCAAATTTCTATAGATAGATTTTCTGTTGTTTTCCTTGTACTAATTGTTTTCCATCTAACAACGGAACAGAAACAAATAATATTGTTTACTTCTGTTGCAAGCATATCAGAAACAAATGAGAAGAAGCAACAAGCGCTTTTTGTACTAGTGTAATCTTGTAACCTTCAGCTCCAATACCAAGTATGACACCCCACGTCCGTTAATTTCACTCACTAAGGGAATGTATTAAGTTCCGTGAAGCATTATAGGTAATCAAACACATAATAATTACAAGATAGATATAAATAAGATAGCAGCGGAAATTTAAAAACTTTTATTAATCATAAAGCATGGTTACACCATATGTCTGAAAATACATAAACTCAGTATATCATTAAAACTTTTGTCTTGTACTTTAAATATCAGAGTACAATAACAAAGAAAGCATAATCCTCAAATCATGAGCCATAGTGGCAAAGATAAAAGCTTGAGCAATAAATCTAGAAGCTCCAAGCAAGACGATAGCAGAATCTGACTAAGCCTGAGAATTACCTCCCTTGAGAACCTGTGGTGGGGGGAAGGGGGAAGAAAGAAGGAGAAACAAAAAAGGTTAGACATAAAGTCTGGCGAGTCTAGTTACTTTTAGCCAGTAGATAAATAAAAGTAACATGATAGGCATATAAAATGGATAAGAGAGAGATCACTACATAAATGGCAGGTGTGACAAGGTAAGTAAGATAAGGTGTACATGCCTCACTAATGACTACTCTGCACTGCTACTAGTATATCCAGAAAGAGATGATCCCTTCAACCATAAGGTGGTAGACTTAGGTATACGTCCAAATGTATCCTAACTATTATCCTGATCGATCGGCTCCCTAACCCTCGTAGATACCTATTGTTGGCCCCACAGTAGGAGGTATCACTTCTTAAAGTGGAAACCCCTCGTCGTCATAAAATGCACAACCATATCTACTGGTGTCACGGTCGTCTTATCCCCTTCTTCCCGGCTCATGCACATACATGGCCCGGTTGGTTTGCGCTGCCACACCGTCCTCCACATTTGGATCTCATACAATCAGTCAGTAAGCGTGCACCTTCTCCGCCCAGTACGGAGTACTTTATTTGATACCTACCCCAGGTTACCGACTGAAATGGGTCTCATACAATAAGATACTAGCTCTCCCCTTTTTCTTGTATCCCCTACTAGGTTTTCACTGACTATGTATACCACTAGGTGTCTTTAATTACACGGCCTTATTTATTTCTATCACTTATGCTTACCCTAAAGGGTGTCTTTAATTACATAACTTCAATCATTCTATCGGTTATGCATACATACAAGTGTCTTTAATATATAACCCCCAATCTTCCAACCGGTTATTCTTACCTATAGGTGTCTTTAATACATAACCCTATCATTTCTATAATTTATGTTTACCCTAAAAGGTGTCTTATAACTTTCATATTTTCTACTGGTTATGTATACCACTAGGTGTCTTTAATTACATAACCTTAACGGGTTAAGTTTGTGGGCCTATATGTGAATATTACCCGTCCCCTCTTCAGATTTACTTAACCCACCCCTCAACCATGTTTACTTAACCCCCCCCCCCCAACTTAAATTTAAGTTCATACAATCCCTATGGATTAACTTAGGTTAAGTACAATTCTTTACCATGTCCATTTATGGTTTCGTAATATGCCATACCTCCCACATTTGGCCTACAACATGTGGATGCTGGATAGGCCGGTTGGGTCCGAGCAGACTTATTCCACATTTTGGCCTAACCTCGTATCATAGCCCAATTCGTATTTACGTACTTAGACATCCCACGTTAGGTTTACCATTAGTGGCTGCTGGATATGTCAGTCGGGTCCGGGCAGACTTCCACCACTAAAGCAACCTAACCTCGTGTCATAAGTACAATTACAATTCCTAATTGTAATTACTAGACATTCCATTTTTAATTAATTAATCAATTAATTAATCATTTCCTTTTATAGGTGTCAGTACCTATTTTATCCAATAATTTAAATTACATGTCCATAAATGTTCACATTCAAATTATGCCATTTTAAACCCTTTTTCCCCCGTTCCTTAACTAGCGCTATCACAAAATAAGCAACATGCCTAGGCTAGACAATAGCCTAGTCATAAACGATAATAGGGAAAATAATGGGGATATAACTAAAATGTTCATCTTGGCATAAACATAAACTTGTATTATAATAAGGTGAACATACATACTAGCATAGACAAAATGTCATCATAACAAGGTGGACGTAAAACTGATAAACTATGATGTCACAATATCTAAATTAAAAATTTAGATGTCCAATCTGTTTAGATCTAACATGATAACATAAGGTGGTAATTTAGATCACATAAAATAGATCTCGGATGAAAACATAAGGTGACAATTTAGATCACATAAAATAGATCTATCATGTTAACATAAGGTGACAATTCAAATCACATAGAATAGATCTAACATGATAACATAAGGTGACAATTTAGATCACATAAAATAGATCTAACATGTTAAAATAAGGTGACAATTTAGATCACATAGAATAGATCTAACATGATAACATAAGTGACAATTTATATCAAATAAAATAGATCTAACATGTTAAGATAAGGTGACAATTTAGATCACATAGAATAGATCTAACATTATAACATAAGGTGACAATTTAGATCACATAAAATAGATCTAACATGTTAACATAAGGTGACAATTTAGATCACATAGAATAGATCTAACATGAATCATAAGGTGACAATTTTTAGATCACATAGAATAGATCTAAGGTGAATTAGAAGGTGATAATTTTTAGATCACATAGAATAGATCTGCATACATCTGCATCATAGCATATCATAAAAGTTACAAAACAAAGATCCATAATAATAACATAATAGAACAATTGAATTGGATCCAAAGAAATAGATCTATCATGACATAGCATAAGATCTAACAATAACATAGATTTAAGGTTTGCAACGTATCTAAATCACAGTCTTTCATAATTCACTATTATTTAACTAAGCCTAAAAGTAAATAGAACTCACTCTGATTGGATTGCTAAGATGATAGAAAAGGTGCTAAATCTGTGCTTGGATCTCAGAATTTGATATGCTTTGGAAGAAGATGAGAAACCCTAGTTCAATTCAGAATCCGACATAGTTTGGCCGCCATGACTTCTAATGAAGAAATATGTGAAATGTCTATATATTTATAGTTGCAGAATCATCTGGAACCGACTGCCACATAAGCCCTAGGGTCAATCAGGTCACGGGTCGCCTCCCACTTGGGCAAAGGCCCAAATACCCAAAAAACTGTCCTGGGTGCACTTTACAGGTGTGCCAGTGTAGAAATACATAGGCACACTTGTCAAGTGCATCGGGAATTTCTGCTTTTTCTGCTAAACTTGTATCGTCCATAACTTCTTCATACATTATCCATTTTACGCAAACCAGATGTTTATCTTGACCGGAATTTCGAGACAGACGTAAAGGTGCAATCTGTTTCCCTTAATTCTGAATATTAAATTAATTATTCTTTAATTTATCCACTTTAATGTTGTAAAAATTTCGGAGTGTTACAGGTCTTCACGTCATTTGGATAATTATTGATGTCTTGATTAGGCTGTACACCCAAGACAAGGTAATAAGTGGTTATCGTCCAAACGTACTTGGAGATCGACTGGATATGCGAGGACCTCTCTCTTGCATGGGACGTATGGGACGAGGAATAAGGTGTCTTCGGTTTCGTTCAGACCCAAAATGAACTAGTAAATGGATGTGTGTCTGACATTGGATTTTATTCTATGTTGATTGATCTCTATTAAATATATATCTGTTTGCTGTTGGAGAATTTATTCTCTTACTTAACACCCTTCTTTGAGACGTACGATCATAGAGATTATATATCAATAGGAATCAATCGCATGGCGTGAAATGTCAGTGTGGCATGCTAAGATGCAAATGATTAAGGCTTCTGTTGAAAAGCAGATTCTTGTGATTGATGATCAAAGCACGGCTTTTGTAAAAACCCGTATTTTTGAATAACATGTTATAACATAAATGGAGGCAGAATTAATCTGTAAAATTTGAATCAAGGGAAACGGGCTGTGTCATTGCGTTCGTCTCAGAAAAATACGCGAAATAGAGTCCGAGTTTTCGAAAATCGGAGTCCGTATGACCAAGATATGGCCTCGCGAAGTTTCACGAAAAATTCACAAATTAAAGTATACTTAATTAAGTGAAATGGGTTGCGCAGAGAAATATATATATATTGATATATATATATATACATATAATTGAAAATTAAATAAATAAATATGCAAAAATGTTCAAAACAGCGAATTGGGAGAGTGGAATAACCGAACCGGCCGATTTTTGAGGTCGACCCGAGCTCGCTGGGTCGACTAGGGGTTAATCCAGGGTGTTTGGCTGTCAACCCGTAGGTCGATTCGCTCAAATGCAGATTTTGCATTTGAATGGTTCTCATGGTTCAGCTTTAATTTAAAGGCCCTAGATGGTTCCTACACTTGACTTCTTCCCTAAGACATGCTTTGATGGCTTGGATTGAATCTAGGGTTAATCCTATGGCTAATACTATCCTAATCCTCTATAAAAAGACCCCTAAGCCTAGCCTAAATCATCATTATTCATTCCTACAACTAAACTATGTCAAAATTGTTCCTCTCTTGGCCTCCACTCTCATGCTAAAATTTCTAAGTTTATTTCTATGAGAGGTTTTGAATGCATACAAGTATTTTCAAGCTTGTATGAATGTTCTTAGTTTGCATTCAAGTCAAGTTGCAACATTTCTCTTTCAAAGAAAGGATTTTTATTGATTTGGCTCAAGGGTTTTCATTTGGAGATTGCATATTTGGGTTTTTGGTGCTTGCATAAGGGCTTCGTCTCAATCTTTATAATAAATATTTATTTGTGTCTTCATAGCATTGTAAGCCCTTTTCTACTTTCTTTTTATTGAACTCTAAAGTTAAATGAATGATGCAAGTTTGGTTGATCATTATATGCAAGTTTGGTTGATCATTATATGCAAGTTTGGTTGATCATTATATGCAAGTTTGGTTGGTCATTATATGCAAGTTTGGTTGATCATTATATGCAAGTTTGGTTGATCATTATATGCAAGTTTGGATGATCATTATGCAAGTTGGTTTAATCATTATGTATGACACATGTTGCTATGTTATGCAAGTTTGGGTTGATCATGTTATCATGTTATGCAAGTTAAACTTGATATTGTGAGCATAAAGCTCCAAGCTTTATGTTGAAGGTTGCATTTTGGCAACATGAAAGTTATCATATCCCTTATGATAACTTGCATGTGAGGCTAAATGCGAACTTCTAGCAACTTCTACATGTCATTTATCACCATGTATCACTCATATGCTAAGTTTGGTTTTATGCATGCTTTTGAAGCCTAATGATGCAATATGCAAGTATATGAACATATGTACACCTCATATGCCACCATGTTAAACTTGTGACTTCAACACCTTTTTGTCATGATTATGCCAAGTTCCCTATTTTATCCTTTATGCGTTGTTGCGATTATGTAAACGATGGGATTACGTTGGGGTTGGGTAACATGATGACATAAACATGGTTTTTATAACATAACGTGATATGTTAACTTGTAATTATGTTTTGGAAACATAACGGACATGACACTTAGAAAATATGAGTGTGGCCAAGTCGAGGTTGGGTTGAGTTTGTAGCATAAATCTACCCGGACCCGCCCGGCTTAACTAGTCGCTACAAACAATAGGACCCAATGTGAGAAGTTGGTCATGTTGTGCTCGAACCCGAGGTTAGACCTAGTTATGGTGTAAAGCTACCCGGACCCGCCCGGCTTAACTAGTAACCACAACAAAGTCTAATGTGAGAGGTTAAAGCGCATTAAGTCAATTAATGCCTCCCGATTAGGGTTAAGTCATGGTCCACTTAATACTTAACCAATTTGGGCTTGATGGATTAATCGAGGTTAAGTCGGGAGCCTTGGGTACCCTTAACCGATTTAATCCACGTGTGGATCGGGTTAACCACATTTAACCCGTTAAGAAACCCTAGTTGCGTGGTCCTTTTCAGCAGTAACCTTCTTGGTAGTATCATAAGACCCTAGGACTAGGCTAGGGTGGGGCACGATTACTGGGCTGATTGTAAGAGACCAAAAGAGACGGCTGAATGATGCCCCGGTTGTTTAGGCGGACCATGGTCGTGCACATCAAGTCCGGAGTTGAACATGGGCTACGGTAGGTTTGGACTGTGCATCATGGAATGGTGTCAGAGGGTTACACCATAGGGCCTGATACACCCTAGGGTGGACCCTGCACAGTCAACTACATTACATGATTATGCCGCATGACACCGACACTTGACGAGTTAGGCTTATAGGGAGCCGATAGACTAGACTGTGTAGTTGGACCTTGATTTAGGTCACCTCATTATATTGGGCCAAGCTTGGGCCAAGGGATCAATTCTTGTTTTTACTTGACATGTTAGAATGCTAGTACACCCGTGGTGCAAAACTTAACCTTGATTATGCGATGACACCTTTATCTATCTTGTTAGTTAATCATCATGCCAGTATGTTGTTATCCTTATGTTCATCTCAGCTTCTCATGCCAGTTAACTTTACTAGTTCATAGACAGATAGTAGTAGGGCTTACCAGTCTTTTTGACTGACCTGTTTTCTTTCGCCTCTTTTCTTCCGTTTCCCCCCCCCCCCCCCCCACTCAGGTTCTCAGGGTGGGAACATTGGAGCTTAGCTTGGATCTTTACAGCTTGCTTACTGGATTTGCTCATGTACGGTTTTGGACATTGAGCTAGCTATGGTTTATCACTTCATTTTGGGGATAGTACTTTATGTATTTCAGTTTTTCATTTTATGCTTTTATCTAGACTTTGTTGTTGGAAAATATTGACCAAGTACTTTGTTGTAACATGACTACGGTTTTGAAATGCTAAGTTTTATCCGCTGCTTTACTACTCTGTTTTACTTATATGTTCTGTCTTGTGATATCTGCATGCATGTTTACCTTGTTTAACGCCCCTCCAAAGCTAATGTCCTTGCAAGAGTGGCATTGGCGGAGGTGGGGTGTTACATTTGGTATCAGAGCATAAGGTTTACAAGATTTGAGCAAAAGTGTTTTTGAAACTTACCTTTTGAAAAACTATTTTCAAAACCAATTAAGTATTTTCCAAGAAAAGTCTAGTTATTTTAAAAAGGCTATTCCCCAAAAGCCATAGCACTATCCTTCGTTTCTTCGTTCTGAATCTATCTTTTTCTTCGTTTTAGTATGGCCGATCGCTTTAACATCCCGGAAGGCGTACAAGTACCCGTCTGGTTCTGGAGATTTATGGAGGCAAGGGCGAATGAAGCCGGCCCCGCGAACATTCCTCCTCCTTCCCCCGTCGCTAACATCTCTCCTCCTCCTGTAGCTGAGGTTCCTCCTCCCCCTCAGCATCCGCAAGAGGATTTCGCAAAGCTTTGCAAAGACTTTAAGGCGATGGGTTGCAAGAATTTTGTCGGAACGGAGACTCCCGTGGAGGCAAGAAACTGGTTAAAGGAAACTGAAGACCTCTTTGCTATCTTTGATGTGGAAGATCGTAGGAAAGTTCTGTTGGCGGTATGGCTATTGAAAGGGGAAGCTGCTTATTGGTGGGTAGTCACCACCACTACTAGACCAATTGAGACTTGGGATGACTTTAGGAGAAGGTTTGGACTAAAGTTCCTATCACCGACAGAAGAGAATCTTCAGATGGGGAGGTTCCTATCTCTAAAGCAAGGGGACATGACAGTTAGGGAATACGTGGATATGTTTAATCAACTTGCTCAGTTCGGCCTAGAATTGGTAAACACAGCTCAGAAGAAGGCCCTACACTTTGCTCTAGGATTGAATGAGCCATTGCGCGGTTTGGCCATGTCTCATATACCCCTGGGGGCAATTTTCGAGAGTTTGGTGAATATGGCCCTACTTCAAGAGGAAGATAAGAGTGGCAAGAAGGAGGTCAAGGCAAATGAGTCTCAAGGCGAGAAGGTAGATTCCGGAAAAGGAGGCAAGAACAACAATAGCAAGGACAACAAGTCAAGAGAAAGGAGGAAGTGCAACTTCTGTGGGATTACTGGGCACATAGCCAAAGACTGTAGGAAGAAGAAGAGGAAGTTGGGCGAATGCTTTCACTGTGGAGAGCCTGGACATCTTAGCAAGGATTGCCCCAAGAAGTAAGGACAAGGGCAAGGACAAACTCAGCAAGTAAGACCCTCTGGAGGGCAATTGCAGGCTCTCCTCGCTCTTCCAGCTTTTGATCGAGGTAGAGTTTTTATAAAAATTCATGTTTACATTTTTGATTTTCCTGTTCGCACCTTATTTGATTCTGGCGCATCGCATAGTTTTATCTCTTCTGATATTGTTGGAAGTTTGCACCTAAGTACTAGCTTAGTTGAGGATCCCGTTTGTGTTTCAAATCCAATTGGGGGTTCCGCCCATCTATCTATGATTTGTGAGGATTTGAAGATTTCTATCTTGGCCGTAGAATTCATGTGTAATACTTATGTTCTCGGATTCACGGGATATGGGTTGATCTTGGGCATGGATTGGTTGTCCAGTTATGGAGCCATCCTCGATTGTGAGCATAGGGTGGTGAGGGTCATGACTCGCCTCGGTAATACCCTAGAAATTTCTTGTAACCCTAGAGGTCCCATCATGTTATGTTATCTTGAATCTCTCGACTCGTCCATCGATGATCTGCAATCTGTAAGGGTGGTCCGAGACTATCCTGATGTCTTTGAAGAAGTTAGGGGGTTACCCCCTAAACGAGAGATAGATTTCCGCATTTATCTAGTCGATAATGTCAAGCCAGTATCATTGCCCGTTAGGCACATGGCCCCTCGTGAGAGAAGGGAGCTCAGTAAGCAAATCAAGGAGCTGCTTGAGAAGGGTTTTATTAGACGAAGCATTTCCGAATGGGGTGCTCCGGTGGTATTCGCTACTAAGGCGGATGGTTCGCTTCGTCTATGTGTTGATTATCGAGAGTTGAACAAGCTGACAAAGAAGAATAGGCACCCGTTACCGAGGATTGATGATCTCTTTGACCAGCTTGTAGGTGCTTCTGTTTTCTCTCAGCTCGATCTATCCACCGGATTCCATCAGCTTAGAGTGGCCGAGGATAGTATCGATAAGACTGCGTTTAGGACTCCAGATGGATTCTTTGAATGGCTTGTCATGCCATTCGGTTTGACTAATGCACCCGCATACTTCGTGGACTTGATGAGTAGGATGTTCAGGGAATTCCTTAACAAGTTTGTTGTTGTCTTCGTGGATGATATTCTGATCTTCTCAAAGGAAGAGGAAGAGCATGCTAGGCATCTCAAGGAAGTGATGGATACGCTTAGAGCGCATCAGTTGAAAGCCAAGTTCTCCAAATGTCATTTTTGGAGAAGGGAAGTTCGGTTTCTTGGACATATAGTTTCTAAGCAAGGCATAGCGGTGGATCCTGCGAAAGTGGTTGTGATTCAAGACTGGAAGACTCCTAGGAATGCAACCGAAGTAAGAAGCTTCCTCGGTCTGGCGGGCTACTATAGGAAGTTCGTGAGGGACTTCGCTAAGATTTCAGCCCCTCTTACTAAGTTGACGAAGAAGAACTTAGTCTTTGTATGGGACTTGGAGTGTGAGCTTGCTTTTCAAAAGCTCAAAAGAGCCCTTACCTCACCTCCAGTTTTGGCAACGTGGATTGGCACTTGTTTTCAAGAGATAGTTTTCTGCGTGGGATACCGTATAGTATGTAAGCGAGATCCGAGATTCACTAACGAATCTTGGAAAGCTTGCACGAAACCATGAGCACGCAGTTATGTTTAAGCCAAGTATTTTAGGCAAAGGATAAGTGGAAGTGGAACGAGAGGCAACGGTGAAATGAGTTCTAACTCATATTTTGGGAACAAGAATTAAGAACTATAGAATTGCGAAGTTAAAAGACGGTCAGGGCACGATGGGATTAAGCACAAGAAAATGCGGCTTAGAAGATCGAAGACTAGATACGCGCATTTAATCTCTTTCTAAGAGTATATCCTTGATCCCTATTGTTCCGTAGAGCTTACTCGTATGCTACCTTTTAAATATATCCTCTCAGTCCTATCTCTTTCACTAGCCAGTTCTGGAACAGTTTGCAAGAAGCAATGGGTACGCGATTGAATCTAAGTACAGCCTATCACCCCCGGACGGATGGCCAAACCGAAAGGGTGAATAGAGTGCTAGAAGATCTTTTGAGGTTTTGTGTTCTCGACTTCGGTGGTACTTGGGAAGACCACCTTCCTCTTGTAGAGTTTGCTTATAATAATAACTATCAAGCCAGCATAGGGATGGCACCATTTGAAGCTTCGTATGGGAGGCAGTGCAAGCCACCAACATGTTGGTGGGAAGACGACGGATAAGCTTATAATTGAGCCCGACATGATAAGGGACACATCCGAGAGGGTTGAATTGATTCGAAGACGGATAAGAACGACCCAAGACAGACAGAAATCCTATGCACTCAAGCGAAGGACAGACTTGGAATTTAAAATTGGAGATATGGTCTTTGTGAAGATTTCTCCTTTGTGAAATATGGTTCGCTGACACCAAGGATCATAGGACCCTTCCCTACTATAGAAAGAGTCGGGAAGATGACTTATAAGGTGGAATTGCCGAGAAGCTGGCTGGAGTGCATAATGTCTTTCATGTCTCGCATCTCCGGAAGTGTTTGCACAGACCCGCCAAAGTGGTTGAACCAAGTATTCGTGAAGACATGGAGGTAGAGGATGAAGCAACCCTGAGACGAGCTCCGATTCGTATCATGGAAATGAAGACAAAGAAGCTAAGAAGCAAAGAAGTTAAGCTTGTTAAGGCGCAATGGAGTGAAACAGAGGGAGACGCAACTTGGGAAACCAAGGAGAAGAGGCGCGTGCTTTATCCATTTCTCTTGGAGGATACATTTTCAATCTCTTTTCCTAGATTTGTATATCTTCCCTTTGTTATCCATGCTTATCTAGTTTATCTTGTTTCGTAAATCTTGTCATGAGAACCTTAGGTAGAAACCCTTGGTTGAAACATGTATTTGAAACATGTTATGTTTGATGTTTGCAAGTGGTTGCAAGTGTTTGCAAGTGGATACTCGTGGATGCATAATACACGTTAGGCACTAAGATCGGCTCACACACTTTCATACCGCATATGCATGAGTGTTTATGCTTATTCATGGATGAAAACTTGTTATGCTATCACGTGGATGTTGCATATGGATGAATGTTATGTGCACTCATGTAGAGATTATAAATTATGTTAGAAATTTACATACATATGGACTCATTTCACTAACATATTTTGCATTAAGGGGGTTTACTGAATCAGTAACCTCCTGATTTTCGCATTAGATAAGTACATATACACACACCTTTGCATATGATCATACAACATTTAGAACCTTTTAAGGACAATGATTGCTCGTGGATGATGTTTTGAGTAGATGGATGATGGATGGTAGGATACGTTCTTCCTAACTTGGAGATTTCGGGGACGAAATCCTTTAAGGAGGGGAGAATGTAACAACCCGTATTTTTGAATAACATGTTATAACATAAATGGAGGCAGAATTAATCTGTAAAATCTGAATCAAGGGAAACGGGCTGTGCCATTGCGTTCGTCTCGGAAAAATACGCGAAATAGAGTCCGAGTTTTCGAAAATCGGAGTCCGTATGACCAAGATATGGCCTCGCGAAGTTTCACGAAAAATTCACAAATTAAAGTATACTTAATTAAGTGAAATGGGTTGCGCAGAGAAATATATATATATATTGATATATATATATATATATATAATTGAAAATTAAATAAATAAATATGCAAAAATGTTCAAAACAGCGAATTGGGAGAGGGGAATAACCGAACCGGCCGATTTTTGAGGTCGACCCGAGCTTGCTGGGTCGACTAGGGGTTAATCCAGGGTGTTTGGCTGTCAACCCGTAGGCCGATTCGCTCAAATGCAGATTTTGCATTTGAATGGTTCTCATGGTTCAGCTTTAATCTAAAGGCCCTAGATGGTTCCTACACTTGACTTCTTCCCTAAGACATGCTTTGATGGCTTGGATTGAATCTAGGGTTAATCCTATGGCTAATACTATCCTAATCCTCTATAAAAAGACCCCTAAGCCTAGCCTAAATCATCATTATTCATTCCTACAACTAAACTATGTCAAAATTGTTCCTCTCTTGGCCTCCACTCTCATGCTAAAATTTCTAAGTTTATTTCTATGAGAGGTTTTGAATGCATACAAGTATTTTCAAGCTTGTATGAGTGTTCTTAGTTTGCATTCAAGTCAAGTTGCAACATTTCTATTTCAAAGCAAGGATTTTTATTGATTTGGCTCAAGGGTTTTCATTTGGAGATTGCATATTTGGGTTTTTGGTGCTTGCATAAGGGCTTCGTCTCAATCTTTATAATAAATATTTATTTGTGTCTTCATAGCATTGTAAGCCCTTTTCTACTTTCTTTTTATTGAACTCTAAAGTTAAATGAATGATGCAAGTTTGGTTGATCATTATATGCAAGTTTGGTTGATCATTATATGCATGTTTGGTTGATCATTATATGCAAGTTTGGTTGGTCATTATATGCAAGTTTGGTTGATCATTATATGCAAGTTTGGTTGATCATTATATGCAAGTTTGGATGATCATTATGCAAGTTGGTTTAATCATTATGTATGACACATGTTGCTATGTTATGCAAGTTTGGGTTGATCATGTTATCATGTTATGCAAGTTAAACTTGATATTGTGAGCATAAAGCTCCAAGCTTTATGTTGAAGGTTGCATTTTGGCAACATGAAAGTTATCATATCCCTTATGATAACTTGCATGTGAGGCTAAATGCGAACTTCTAGCAACTTCTACATGTCATTTATCACCATGTATCACTCATATGCTAAGTTTGGTTTTATGCATGCTTTTGAAGCCTAATGATGCAATATGCAAGTATATGAACATATGTACACCTCATATGCCACCATGTTAAACTTGTGACTTCAACACCTTTTTGTCATGATTATGCCAAGTTCCCTATTTTATCCTTTATGCGTTGTTGCGATTATGTAAACGATGGGATTACGTTGGGGTTGGGTAACATGATGACATAAACATGGTTTTTATAACATAACGTGATATGTTAACTTGTAATTATGTTTTGGAAACATAACGGACATGACACTTAGAAAATATGAGTGTGGCCAAGTCGAGGTTGGGTTGAGTTTGTAGCATAAATCTACCCGGACCCGCCCGGCTTAACTAGTCGCTACAAACAATAGGACCCAATGTGAGAAGTTGGTCATGTTGTGCTCGAACCCGAGGTTAGACCTAGTTGTGGTGTAAAGCTACCCGGACCCGCCCGGCTTAACTAGTAACCACAACAAAGTCTAATGTGAGAGGTTAAAGCGCATTAAGTTAATTAATGCCTCCCGATTAGGGTTAAGTCATGGTCCACTTAATACTTAACCAATTTGGGCTTGATGGATTAATCGAGGTTAAGTCGGGAGCCTTGGGTACCCTTAACCGATTTAATCCACGTGTGGATCGGGTTAACCACATTTAACCCGTTAAGAAACCCTAGTTGCGTGGTCCTTTTCAGCAATAACCTTCTTGGTAGTATCATAAGACCCTAGGACTAGGCTAGGGTGGGGGCACGATTACTGGGCTGATTGTAAGAGACCAAAAGAGACGGATGAATGATGCCCCGGTTGTTCAGGCGGACCATGGTCGTGCACATCAAGTCCGGAGTTGAACACGGGCTACGGTAGGTTTGGATTGTGCATCATGGAATGGTGTCAGAGGGTTACACCATAGGCCCTGATACACCCTAGGGTGGACCCTGCTCAGTCAACTACATTACATGATTATGCCGCATGACACCGACACTTGACGAGTTAGGCTTATAGGGAGTCGATCAACTAGACTGTGTAGTTGGACCTTGATTTAGGTCACCTCATTATATTGGGCCAAGCTTGGGCCAAGGGATCAATTCTTGTTTTTACTTGACATGTTAGAATGCTAGTACACCCGTGGTGCAAAACTTAACCTTGATTATGCGATGACACCTTTATCTATCTTGTTAGTTAATCATCATGCCAGTATGTTGTTATCCTTATGTTCATCTCAGCTTCTCATGCCAGTTAACTTTACTAGTTCATAGACAGATAGTAGTAGGACTTACCAGTCTTTTTGACTGACCTGTTTTCTTTCGCCTCTTTTCTTCCGTTTCCCCCCTACCTCAGGTTCTCAGGGTGGGAACATTGGAGCTTAGCTTGGATCTTTACAACTTGCTTATTGGATTTGCTCATGTACGGTTTTGGACATTGAGCTAGCTATGGTTTATCACTTCATTTTGAGGATAGTACTTTATGTATTTCAGTTTTTCAGTTTGTGCTTTTATCTAGACTTTGTTGTTGGAAAATATTGACCAAGTACTTTGTTGTAACATGACTATGGTTTTGAAATGCTAAGTTTTATCCGCTGCTTTACTACTCTGTTTTACTTATATGTTCTGTCTTGTGATATCTGCATGCATGTTTACCTTGTTTAACGCCCCTCCAAAGCTAATGTCCTTGCAAGAATGGCATTGGCGGAGGTGGGGTGTTACAGCTTTAAATAACATAGCTTTGTGTATAGCGTTAATTCGCGAGCCTCACACCTTGGTATGAGTCAAAAACGGGATCGGACTATAGGGCGTGCACGGCGTTTCCTTCTAGCTATGGGTGGTGTCATGGTATGTAGTGTAGACATTTAATTTTTTTTCCTATGTGGATGATGGATAGCGAGGCGCCTCGGATATATCGGTTACTACGGAGCCGATGGATAGATCCAATAGGACGGGAAACGCGTGTTCAGGAATAACCAATCCACTAACATAAGTGTGGACCGGCCCTAAAGATCCAAGGGTTCACTGTGGAGGATCCTGAGGCATTTGCTAGAGTGTCTCGAATTGGTGAGAAGTCATCCCTTGCCTCGACTCATAGATGGAATCCAATTTCCAATACGTGACATTTCAGTTTTAATTGTAAAATCTAGTATGGAAACATAATAGCATGGGATACTATGCCGTCTAGGATTGATACATTTATATTTGAATTGATTTTGACACTACATACTTATAATAGTATCAAATGACTTGTTTTAAATGTACCAAGCATGTTTGGCTATTATAAGGGAAAACTCTGCCCTCTGGATTGCGTTGCATTGTGTGATGGGACCTGAGCCTTACAATAGCTTCATTTTTTCCAAAAAGCATTGCGTTGTTTGTTTATGCACTGGTATTCTTGGGAGGAAACCGTTCCGTGTTATATGCCGTGGTCACTTGGTTTACTCAATTTTAAAGTAACGTTTTAAATAACTGTTTTCGTTCTCACACCGGTCACGTGACTGACCGGGAGTATATTGTTTTAACCTAAACTCTGGATGCCCCTATTTTCCATATGGGCAGCTAGTAGTTTTGGTTTTTCAGATTTTTTTTACAGGACCCTAGTTTACAGATGGAGCTATATTCGGAACGCTCTGTATCCTTTTATTTCTTTTAGTTGTGTTATGTATTTTTTTTCCGATGCTATGTAATGTAATTTAATCTTTGATATTTTCTCTGTATATTATTTATTCATACTCTATTATATTCTTGTACTCTGATGTAGTGTTGTAATAACAATGAAATGTTTTTCTATTCTTGTTCCAATTTGTCTTATCGTCAACTCAATCCAGGTTTTCCCGTAAGGGCGAGTTCAGGTCGGACGACTTGTTTATGCTCGCCTATTTTTGTGATATCGATTGGGACGATAATTTTTACACATCGCCCAAGGGCACAAATAATAATAATTATTTGAAGATTGAATCCCCACATGGGTATTGGGATGATATTTGATGTACACAAATTCTAATTGTTTAGTTGTATGTCAATCGATAGGTTGACAGAATGTTGTAAGCATTAATTATTTATATTTAACGTTTATGCAGTTGTGTAATGCACTTTGGGTAATGGTTGATTGTATATCATTATTGTTGTGTACGTGTGTGTATGAAATCCATATAAATAACATTATATTGTAATGGACTGTGTCTGACTCCAATTCAAAAAGGAAAAAATATTTTACAATAAGGAAATATTTTAAAATAATATTCAGTGAAGAATTAAAATGTGAATTTGATGTCCGATTTTGGATGGACATGAAAATATTAAAATATATGTGGCTGTGTTGTTTATATTTGCGCCGTTTTAATGGAATGATATTTATATCGATTTTATTCATTTTTATAATGAATATCGAAAAGGAAATTATTTCAAAATCTGATATTTTGAAAGTATTATCATTTAAATATTATAATGATAAGGACAATTCAATTCTGATTTAAAATTGAAATGAAAGTGGGAATCATTTTAAAATGAATTTATATATGATTTATAGAATATGTTTTAAAAGGACATCGACAAAATTTATATAATATATATATTTAATGGCCTGAATAAAATGCGTCGCGCTGCGACCGTTCACGAATTTCGACCATTGACTTCGAATTGACATTACGGGAGATCCGACCGTCGGATTCTCGTAAAACTAGAACTGTTGGGTTCGTATCTAAAAGATCTTTCCAACGAATATAAGAGATTTGAAATCTAACAGTTGAATTTGGAATTATGTCCAAATCAAATTTGGAAAAGGTCGTTGTAAGTGCAGTTCGATGACCGTTTATGGAAATCGACTGAAAGGGACTTAATAAAATTATTAAAAATATTAATAATTTGTATAAAATCATAATAAATGATTTGGAAAGAATTTGGATGTAAAATTCAACATTTGTAAAGATAAAAATATAATTATATCAAAATGAACTAGTTATTAACTAGATTTGATATCCAATAATTTTTAAATAAAACAAATTGGATTTGTGAACGGTTTTAATATAACCAAAAATTTCCAACTAACAAATTGGAATGGATTTGGAATGGAAATAACCTTCGGAATATTTCGATATTGGATTCCATGATCATATGGATATTGTTACGGAAGTTTGGAAGATATATTTATATCGTTATTTCCAATACGATATTTGTTGGTTTCAAAATTTGATATTGAATATAAGCCGATATAATTTCTATTCTGAGTCTTGTATTTAATATTAAATTGGATTTTGGGTTTGTCGTGAATGGTGTCTTCATTAACACTGTTCTTAAACCCAGTTAAGAAAAGAATAAATCTTTTAATTAAGATTTAGTGAAGTTTAGCAATTAATTAACATTTGATTGGAATTGAAAGGAAAGTTGATTGCGGGTTTATCATGAACTGTATTTTAAATGACATTCGTTCTTTAACCCGATTAACAGTGAAATGTGATTTGGAATATATATAAATCTTTTATTAAGATTTAATGGAAAATTTCCAAAGTAAAGTTTTCCAATTTAATAAAATATATTTGAATGGAATGGAATTCGATTTGGTAATAATCGAAGTGAGTTCTGTGGAGGAAGACTGTTAATATATATTGAATTTAAAAGGCTTTATCGTTACTCCATTTATATTATTAGTCGGATACGAAAATTGATATCAATTATATATTGATCTATTTTTCCTTGGAGATTCCATAATTAATGGAATGTGATT
This sequence comes from Allium sativum, assembly GCA_030737875.1. Classification (NCBI taxonomy): domain Eukaryota; kingdom Viridiplantae; phylum Streptophyta; class Magnoliopsida; order Asparagales; family Amaryllidaceae; genus Allium; species Allium sativum. Next base: position 789,293,471 of record CM060920.1, on the reverse strand, counting down.
TTGGGTTTATCGTGAACTGTGTTTTAAATGACATTGGTTCTTTAACCTAGTCAAAGACAAGATTTCATGTCTAACGTTATATTTCGAACTATATTGTTGATCTCTGCTAAATGTATACTTGTTTGGTGGCGGATAAATTATTGTCTTTCTTGACACCCTTCTCTGAGACGTACGAGCTTAAAGGTTATATATCGGCAGAAACCAGTGGTACGGTGAAGATTGACGATGCGGCATGTTTGATTTCCCAAAGTTAAATAATCATTAATATTGACTGTTGGAAGATTAAAACTAAGTGGAGTTTTAATGAATCTTTAATTAGATTAAAATGTGAATGTGATAATTTACATTATCAAATTTGGGAAATGATCGGGAATGGAGTACCACCAGTTTTACTCCAGGCGTTAGTTAAATCTTTAATTAGATTTGAATGTGAAATGGTAATTAAATTTACCGATAACACCGTGGTGTTAGATATGGAGTATTACTAGTTTTGCTCCATGGGATGAATAGGTTGGGATTGGGAAATTAAATAAATGATTACTTCGCTAAGGTGCGCTAATCCCGACTAGTTTGGATAAACCATAATTTGGTTTGAATTGATATCCAAAGAAAAACTATATGATAAATTTAAAGAATTTATCTTTAATAAAATTACTGGGAACCTTTCCCTAGTGATGTGAATATTTGAATAAAATGTTATTCAGAATTGGAATGAGGCGCATGTTGTGTTTTTATAGCACTTGATTATAAAATACATGAATTATTCGAAAAGGCCGGGTGTGTAGCCATTCTAAATAATTGATTCGACGATAAGTCGACGATGAAGACGGTGGTTGAAGACCGGAGGTCCTCACATCGTTTGGATGATTGCTGATGTCTTGATTAGGCTGTACACCCAAGACAAGGTAATAAGTGGTGATCGTCCAGAAGTACTTAGAGATCGACCAGATATGCGAGGACCTCTCTCCTGTATTGGACATATGGGACGAGGAATAAGGTGCCTCCGGTTTCGTTCAGACCCAGAATGAACTAGTAAATGGATATGTGTCTGACATTGGATTTTATTCTTTTTGATTGATCTCTATTAAATATATATCTGTTTGGTGGTGGAGAATTTATTCTGTTGCATAACACCTTCATCTGAGACGTACGAGCTCAAAGGTTATATATCGATATAGATCGGTCGCATGGCGTGAATTGTCAGTGTAGCATGCTGAGATGCAAATTATAAAGGCTTTTGTTGAAAAGCAGATTCTTGTGGTTGATGATCAAGGCACGACTTTAAATAGCATTGCTTTGTGTATAGCGTTAATTCGCAAGCCTCTCACCTCGGTATGAGTCAAAAATAGGATCGTGACTGCAGGGAGTGCATGATGTTTCCTTCTAGCTATGGGTGGTTTCATGGTATGGAGCCCAGACATTTATATTTTTTACCTATGTGGATGATGGATAGCAAGGCGCCTCGGATATATCGGTTACTATGGAGCCGATGGATAGGTCCGATAGGATCGGGAAACGTGTGTTCATGAACAACCAATCCACTAACATAAGTGTGGATCGGCCCTGAAGATCCAAGGGTTCACTGTGGGGGATCCTGAGGCATTTGCTAGAGTGCCTAGAATCGGTGAGGAGCCATCCATTGCCTTGACTCATAGATGGATCCAATTTCCAATACGTGACATTTCAGTTTTAATTGTAAAACCTAGTATGGTGACATAGTAGCATGGGATACTATGCCGTCTAGGATTGATAAACTTATATTTGAAGTGATTTTGACACTATATACTTATAATAGTATCAAATGATTTGTTATAAACGTTACCAAGCATGTTTGGCTATTATAAGGGAAAAATCTATCCTTCGGCTTGTGTGATGGGACCTGAATCTTATAATAGCTTCATTTTTTCCAAAAAGCATTGTGATGTTTGTTTATGCACTGGTGTTATTGGGAGGAAACTCGTTCAGTGTTATACGGCGTGGTCCATTGATTTACTCTATTTTAATGTAAAGTTTTAAATAACTGTTTTCATTCTCACACCGGTCACATGACTGACCTTGAGTATATTGTTTTAACCTAAACTCTGGGTGCCTCTATTTTCCACATGGGCAGCTAGTAGTTATGGTTTTGCATATTTCTTTTTATAGGATCCCGGTTTATAGTTGGAGCTATATTAGGAATGCTCTGTATCCGTGTATTTCTTTCAATTGTGTTATGTATTATTTTTCTGCTGCTATGTAATGTAATTTAATCTTTGATATATATTATTTGTTCATACTCTATTATATTCTTGTACTCTGATGTAGTTGTTGTAATAGCAATGAAATGGTCTTTAGTTCGTGTTCCAATTTGTCTTCTCCTCAACTCAATCCGGGTTTGTAACGACCCGGATTTTGAGCGACTTTGGTTATCGACATAAGCTCGATGTCGATAACCAAAACATCGAAAAATCCCGGTAATTAATGAAAGAAATTAGAGGGTGATAATAGATAAGATAGAAACTTAGAATAGAAGAAGAAGAAGAACACAACATCAGAGTAACACGAACCTCACAGTGGAACGAATAACATATAATAGATAACATAACTTTGAAATATAATAGTTATGTATACAATAGCACTTATCAGAGTACAGCACTTACAACACAGCGGAAATAAACTATAGCTATATGATCCAGAAGCCTCCTGCTCCAGCTCTTCAAGTATATATGTAAATCCCGACTACTTGACTGCCCGTACAAATTTAGGCACCCAAGAGTTTAGGGAATACAACAAAGTAAACTCCGGGTCAGTCATGGGACTGGTGTGAGTAAAACAGTTTAAACAGGTATATGAACAAGTAAACGATATCTCGTAAGACCACGCCGCAGAACGGAACGAGTTTTTCCCTTATGAGAATCCAAAATATCTTTATATCAAAAACCTTTTGATATTATAATAATGTCTATGTACAAATAGATATCAACTAGCAGAAACGCTTTCATCTCATGTTCTACATATATGGTATACAATCAAAATCACAAGCATGTATTGGATAATGGATTTCCAACTATGACAAGGTATGGAACCACCTTCCAATCAGCGTACTCTAGGAACGATACACTGGAGTTCAACAAGAACATCTTGTAACTCAGCCACACATGACCGACCACTCATTTTGCTTGAGTGTATCGAATGTATATCACCAACGGTTGGGATCAGCAACCGTTCCCGTATATATATGGGACAAAATTGATAGATTTAAGAAACAAATGAATATTCTCTAGATAGGTGATTATACACCCTACTTCGGTGCGACCGACTTAGCCATGCTGCCTGCCCGATTTCTATCATTTACCGGTTGATGAGGCTAGAAGCTACGCTTTATCATTACATCAGATTCACTTCGAATGACACATCGTCAGATCCATCGAAAATCACTAATTGGCGTCTACAACAGTACGTTACGTGTTAGCTAAAGAAGTTTCCTTCTCCGCTTCCACTCTTGGTAAAGTTGAAGAAATCAATGTACGTGACCTTTCTGGAAATACTCTGTCAGACATTCATCAACACAAGTCATCCTCATTCACTTAGAATGTCACATCGTCATACCCGCCAAATCTCAAATTGATTTATCCAAAAGTAACACGGGTATACAGCTTAGAGAAACGAATTCCTCCGCCACCAAACGTGAATACGTTTGAATAGATCAACTTACGCGATCCATTGGATATACTCTGTCAGACATTCATCCATACAAGTTGTCCTGGGACTGGACAAACCGAAGGCACCATTCAGTATATCCATCTTAGTCACTGTTATCTAAGACTTATACAACAGCCCTTGCATTTCACTCTGTCTTCAATTATCTTTGGCATATATGATTCACAACGCTTATGCCAATACAGAGTGGTTCTTTGGATAATAATCCAACCGGTCTCTCCATATTAACAACGTTAAAAATGGTCAAAACTTTGATAGTCTATGAGTTAACTATCAAAGAAAACAAGTGTGCAAACAACGATATTATTTCCAGATGGAAATTATATCGATCAATCATTAACATATATCTATATATATTCACATTGCCTTATTTTCTATGTTTAGATAATATATGTTATTAACACTGGAAAACGTTTTCCATTTGCTTATTTACAAATCACTACTCTTCCCCAACTATCAGACCCTGACTGTGAACTAGTATGAGAACAATTCCCTAAGTATAAATCCCGAAGGCCGAAACCAACATCAGATAGACACTTAGAAAACCATTCAATTTACTAATCTCTAGTCAGTTCTAATTTTACTTAACTCTATTTGATTAACTCTAACTGGTTAACTCTAACTGATTAACTCTAACGGATTAACTCTAACTGGTTAACTCTAACTGGTTAACTCTAACTGGTTAACTCTACCTGATTAACTCTAACGGATTAACTCTAACTGGTTAACTCTAACTGATTACCTCTAACTGGTTTTACTTGGTTTGACTAACTCCATTTATTAACTCGACTGACAAATTCAACTCGATTTACTGAACTAATCACTTTGATTAACTCGACAAATTCACATTGGTTAACTTAACCAATTCACTTTGATTAATCTAACTATTCACTTTGATTAATCTAACTATTCACTTAACTCCTGTCGAATAAACTATATTCGATAACTCCTCTAACTCTACTCAAATAAACTATATTCGATTAACTCCTTTAATCTATTCGATTTGATAACTCCCCTTTTCGAATAACCAATATTCGATTAACTCACTTCGAATAACCAATATTTGACTACTCACTTCGAATAACTAATAATTGATAACTCCTTCGAATAAACTATATTCGATAATCTCCTCTCGAATAACTAGATTCGATTAACTTAACTTATTTAACTTAACTTGATTAACTCCTATCGAATGACTAGATTCGATCAACTTAACTTATTTAACTCACCTTGATTAACTCCTATCGAATGACTAGATTCGATTTAACTCCATTCGCTTGACTCTAGATCGCAGCAATCACAATGGTTACGCCTGATTCCTTCAGGAAACATCCGACCGCCATAGGCTATTTACAGCCCTGCGAATTACGCTAGCAGTCGTGCTGAATGACACTTATCCTGAATAACTATGTTTGATTAACTCTATCTCAAATAACTACACTTGATTAACTCTAGTTCGTTTTAACTCTAATCGACTAACTCTAACGGATTAACTCTAACTGGTTAACTCTAACTGATTAACTCTAACGGATTAACTCTAACTGGTTAACTCTAACTGGTTAACTCTAACTGATTAACTCTAACGGATTAACTCTAACTGGTTAACTCTAACTGATTAACTCTAACTGGTTAACTCTAACTGGTTAACTCTAACTCGACTAACCCCTTTCGAATAACATATTCGATTAACTAACTTCGGATACCATATTCGATTAACCAACTTCGAATACCATATTCGATTTACTAACTTCAAATACCATATTCGATTTACTAACTTCGAATACCATATTCGATTTCTCCTTTTTGATAACGTTTATCCATTTAAAAAGATTTCCTTTTTAACAACGTTTATTCATTTATAAAGATTTACTATTAGTAACGGTTCTTCACTTTATAAATGTCCTTTTAATAACGTTTTCCTTTTTATAACATCTTATTCCGTTATAAACCAATTTCCTTTTTATTAACTCTATTTATTTACTAAATATTCCCTTTTCAATTCTATTTGTAAATGGTTTACAAATATTTCCTTTTTTCTATTTTATTCTATTTGCAAATGGTTTGCAAATATTTCCTTTTCAAATTTATTCTTAAAAATATTCTAACTCCTAAAATTCCCGGGAAAATTCGCCATAACCTCCTTTGTATCGGAAGCATCGGGAAAATCCCCAAACCCGGCACACAGGCCTTCCCATTCAAAAAGAAAATGGTTTGAAATTATTTCCTTTTTGAATATCTCCTATTTATAAATATTCCAATTTATAATTATTTCTTATTTACAAAAATTCCATTTATAAATATCTCTTATTTGTAAATATTCCATTCATAAATATTTCTTATTTCAATATCACTTTGAAATTATTCCTTACCAACATTCCGGTATGTTATGGTATTCAATCTTATCAAATCACGATGTTCAATAACGTCCAACCACATATAATCGACAACAGATTTTATATCACATTATATAACAGAATATATGAATCAAAACAGTATTATAAATATTGAGGAACCCAGTTGGGTCCCTCCAACCTGTTTCCCTGCATCCATAGATGTTACACAGTATAATCAACATCCATTACAGTTCAGTACGAATTATTCTGATAAACAGAATCAATATATATATATATATATTTATATTTATATTTATATTTATATTTAACGGTTTATATATATATATATAATTTCAACTAACTGACTAGCAGTTCAATAAATCAACCAACACACAGCAATCAACAAATGATTAACAGTTCTAAAAGTACATTATAAAAATATAACTGTTCAGAGTTGGTGAGTTTTACTCACATTTGCAGTTCATCGTTAAAGAACGATAAACTTTTATTTGATTTGAATCAAACAATTTATTTCGCCATAAATTCAAACGAGCTCCACTCCACTCTCAGTCAGTCCCATTGTGTAGTGCCCGTCCATATGATCCCGACGGATCTTGTTTCGTTGAAAACCGGTGTCGTATGAGTAAGTTATCGCATTCTGAAGTTTGTACACAATTTAATGTAAAATAAAAACTTGGATTTATTTAGATAGGCCTCACCCTCTTAACCGGCCCGCTAACCCTCCCTTAGCCCAGACCCACTTACAATACCAGACCGAACTTCTTCTTCCCCGAAACACACTTCCGCGGTCCAGAAAAATCAACTCCTCCACCATTTAGAAACTCAACCACCTCGTTCTTCCTCATTTCTTTGCCAAAATCAAAACCCTCGTTAAACTCTCCACCTCAACTCTTCACTCCATTACCATCCTTCATTGCTCGCACCCACAAGAAGCCTGCGTCGACACCCAGTTTTAGTTCGTCATCGTGAAAAACCACCGAACTCTTGCTTATCCGAATGACCTCAAACATTCGAAATACATGCTGCTTTCCACAATAAACCCGAACACAAGTTCGATTTCACCCAACGTTGCCCCAAAACCGAGTATTACCTAACCATAGTTTCACTGTATAAAACCGACATCAACGAAACAGAAATCGCACTCACCCAGTAAAGTGTAGAACTGAAGAGAATTTCACTAGCGGCTCAAATCTGTATATTACATGATTTGTTGGGTTTTATTTGAATTGCTTTGGATTTTTGAAAGAAGGAGTTTGCTTGTGTTTTGCTGTGAAGGATGGCAGCCTGTTTTCTTTTCCCAGCAGAAGTTAGAATTAGGTTTTAAGGAACTTAGGAGGGGTATTTATAAGGAGAACCAAAATATCTAGATATTTTGTTTTATTTAATTTATATTGTCATTTTTGTCTTCTAAAAATTACTATGGTCACATACAATACCTAAAAATCACGAAACTGGAAATCTAACAACTATTCGACATTGCGGATCCAATGAAATTAGTTTCGTCGAATTCCGACTTCATTTGCAAAGGTGGCTATTTTTAAAGCTCTGGATGACCCTTTTAAATATATAAATATATTTAAATATAATTAAACTAAATATAAATAAATTAATATTATCATTTATATTCACATGGAATACCGTACAGCTTCAGAAAAATCCTATATATATTTCTAACTCGATATCTCAATCTGGGTCGACCCGATATTCGATTTATATTGAAATTTCTTTTAAAAAATATAAATAATTCCTTTATAAATTATAAAGGAACTCTACAGCGACTTTTCTAAAATTTGATTTGGGCATATCTCAAAATCTATACGATGAAATCCCGATTTTTCTCTTCCACTAGAAAGATATACTCCACCAGCTCCACACGTTTCTTGTTTCACAGAAATCCGGCTTAAGACAAATCCTGTACATTCAGTTGAAGTTCAAATCGCCAAATCGCGAACTGTAGCGCCATTTCAAGCTCGATTTTAATTATAATATAATTATACGTTCAAACTGTCGTCGATTGAATATATTCGTCAATAAAAATTCAACTCTAAGCTGAATTAAATCTTAGGGACGACCCCGTTCACAGAATATTGTGATTTCCAATATTTTGATTATTTCTGAATTAAATATATTATTTAATTATTTAATTTAATTAAATATTTACTATAATTTAATTAACGACGATATAATTCCCTAAATCACTATCTATATAATTAAATAAATTAATTATAATCCCTCTGACAATGCGGGTCATTACATTCTTCCCCACTTAAAATAATTTCGTCCTCGAAATTGCTAAGTTAGAGGACGACCCTATCTATTGGAATTCCTAAGATTTGTTTACCCCTTATTTCTGATTTCAACTGAACCAATTAATATCGACTAAAATATTAATTCCTTCCGACTAACTAAAATTTTCAAAAATTCTGAAAATTTTCTAACACTTTAAATTTTCGGAAAATTTCGCCATAACCTCCTTTGTATGGCCCTATCGGTAAAACCACAACTCGCCTCTCTAGGCCTTCTCCAACCCAAAAGAAAATCAAAACGCCAAGCGGCTTGCTAATTCGGCTCATAAATCACCAAACTCATATGAAATATAAACTTGCACCTTTTTGTCGGGCATATCATTATATCCCTACCATCTGTTATCAACTCGGCATATACAAATGCCATCCCAATCAAACTCAATCACTTTATTCTTAACACAACCATTCGCTTATCCCAGCCGAATTCAATTTCAAATTCGAGTTTCAAATTCCAAACTCTCGACTTATCATTTCAATTCCAATCCAGATTATTCTCTAATCACTTCCAGTTTTTCTTAATTTATCATCCCAAGTTAAATTCTGGTTTATTATCCACTTTTACCATCCCATTCGAATTTACTTCACAAGTTAAATTTTAAATTTCTAGAATTTTAAATTCCTGGGTTTATTTCAAATCAATTTGAAATCATAATACCTATTCAAAACCTTTGAATTTTCTAAACAACTTGTTTCCTCAAAACAATTCAAATTAAAATCTTTGGTAGTAATCCACCACTTAGAAACTCGAAAATCACACCGATGATACTTCGCAGTCATCATCAGAATTATTTTCCAGCGACCCAAGTGATTTCAATACTATATCATTTTAAAAACCCTTACTAAATACATCCATTTTGAAAACATCTCAAAATCTCCCAGGAACTTAAAATTTCCTTATTTTAATTCCAAATCTGATTTAAATTCATATTTAATTCATCTTATTTCATATACTTTACTTATATGCATTCTGATTGGTTATATATAACCATTTCACATGTTATAATCTTATTCGATTATAATAACAACCTATATATGATAATATATCACATATCCATACTGTGTCGGTCCATCGTATTCAAGTGTTTATTTACTCCTATCGATACAGTGGATCAAACTGATCGACAAGAACTCATAAACAACTCAGCCAATGAATCTCCACAATATAAAACCATTTTTATATAAAATACAAATACGCAATCGTATATATACACTCAAACTCAATCTAGGGTATTACTAACCCTATCTCTACCGAGTCACGCCACAGAGCCAAGTAATTCTAAACTTAAGCTCTGATACCAATTGTAACAACCCGGATTTTGAGCGACTTTGGTTATCGACATAAGCTCGATGTCAATAACCAAAACATCGAAAAATCCCGGTAATTAATGAAAGAAATTAGAGGGTGAGAATAGATAAGATAGAAACTTAGAATAGAAGAAGAAGAACACAACATCAGAGTAACACGAACCTCACAGCGGAACGAATAACATATAATAGATAACATAACTTTGAAATATAACAGTTATGTATACAATAGCACTTATCAGAGTACAGCACTTACAACACAGCGGAAATAAACTATAGCTATATGATCCAGAAGCCTCCTGCTCCAGCTCTTCAAGTATATCTATAAATCCTGACTACTTGACTGCCCGTACAAATTTAGACACCCAAGAGTTTAGGGAAAACAACAAAGTAAACTCCGGGTCGGTCATGGGACTGGTGTGAGTAAAACAGTTTAAACAGGTATATGAACAAGTAAACGATATCTCATAAGACCACGCCGCAGAACGGAACGGGTTTTTCCCTTATGAGAATCCAAAATATCTTTATATCAAAAACCTTTTGATATTATAATAATGTCTATGTACAAATAGATATCAACTAGCAGAAACGCTTTCATCTCACGTTCTACATATATTGTATACAATCAAAATCGCAAGCACGTATTGGATAATGGATTTCCAAATATGAAAAGGTATGGAACAACCTTCCGATCAGTGTACTCTAGGAACGATACACTGGAGTTCAACAAGAACATCTTGTAACTCAGCCACAAATGACCGGCCACTCATTTTGCTTGAGTGTATCGAATGTATATCATCAACGGTTGGGATCAGCAACCGTTCCCGTATATATATGGGAAAACATTAATAGATTTAAGAAAAAAATGAATATTCTCTAGATATGTGATTATACACCCTACTTCGGTGCGACCGGCTTAGCCATGCTGCCTGCCCGATTTCTGTCATTTTCCGGATGATGAGGCTAGAAGTTACGCGTTATCATCGCATCAGATTCACTTCAAATGTCACATCGTCAGATCCATCGAAAATCACTAATTGACGTCTACAACAGTACATTATGTGTTAGCTAAAGAAGTTTCCTTCTCCGCTTCCACTCTTGGTACGGTTTAAGAAATCATGGTACGTGACCTTTCTGGAAATACTCTGTCAGACATTCGCTCATACAAGTCATCCTCATTCACTTAGAATGTCACATCGTCATACCCGCCAAATCACAAATTGACTTATCCAAAAGAAACACGGGTATACAGCTAAGAGAAACGAATTCCTCCGCCACCAAACGTGAATACGTTTGAATAGATCAACTTACGCGATCCATTGGATATACTCTGTCAGACCTTCATCCATACAAGTTGTCCTGGGACTGGATAAACCGAAGGCACCATTCAGTATATCCATCTTAGTCACTGTTATCTAAGACTTATACAACAGCCCTTGCATTTCACTATGTCTTCAATTATCTTTGGCATATATGATTCGCAACACTTATGCCAATACAAAGTGGTTCTTTGGATAATAATCCAACCGGTCTCTCCATATTAACAACGTTAAAAATGGTCAAAACTTCGATAGTCTATGAGTTAACTATCAAAGAAAACAAGTGTGCAAACAACGATATTATTTCCAGATGGAAATTATATCAATCAATCATCAACATATATCTATATATATATATTCACATTGCCTTATTTTCTATGTTTAGATAATATATGTTATTAACACTGGAAAACGTTTTCCATTTGCTTATTTACAAATCACTACTCTTCCCCAACTATCAGACCCTGACTGTGAACTAGTATGAGAACAATTCCCTAAGTATAAACCCCGAAGGCCGAAACCAACATCAGATAGACACTTAGAAAACCATTCAATTTACTAATCTCTAGTCAGTTCTAATTTTACTTAACTCTATTTGATTAACTCTAACGGATTAAGTCTAACTGGTTAACTCTAACGGATTAACTCTAACTGGTTAACTCTAACTGGTTAACTCTAACTGGTTAACTCTAACTTATTAACTCTAACGGATTAACTCTAACTGGTTAACTCTAACTGATTAACTCTAACTGGTTAACTCTAACTAGTTTTACTTGGTTTGACTAACTCCATTTATTAACTCGACTGACAAATTCAACTCGATTTACTGAACTAATCACTTTGATTAACTCGACAAATTCACTTTGGTTAACTTAACCAATTCACTTAACTAATTCACTTTGATTAATCTAACTATTCACTATGATTAATCTAACTATTCACTTAACTCCTATCGAATAAACTATATTCGATAACTCCTCTAACTCTACTCGAATAAACTATATTCGATTAACTCCTTTAATCTATTCGATTTGATAACTCCCCTTTTCGAATAACCAATACTTGATTAACTCACTTCGAATAACCAATATTCGACTACTCACTTCGAATAACTAATAATTGATAACTCCTTCGAATAAACTATATTCGATAATCTCCTCTCGAATAACTAGATTCGATTAACTTAACTTATTTAACTTAACTTGATTAACTCCTATCGAATGACTAGATTCGATCAACTTAACTTATTTAACTCATCTTGATTAACTCCTATCGAATGACTAGATTCGATTTAACTCCTTTCGCTTGACTCTAGATCACAGCGATCACAATGGTTACGTCTGATTCCCTCAGGAAACATCCGACTGCCGTAGGCTATTTACAGCCCTGCGAATTACGCTAGCAGTCGTGCTGAATGACACTTATCCTGAATAACTATGTTTGATTAACTCTATCTCAAATAACTACACTTGATTAACTCTAGTTCGTTTTAACTCTAATCGACTAACTCTAACGGATTAACTCTAACTGGTTAACTCTAACTGATTAACTCTAACGGATTAACTCTAACTGGTTAACTCTAACTGGTTAACTCTAACTGGTTAACTCTAACTGATTAACTCTAACGGATTAACTCTAACTGGTTAACTCTAACTGATTAACTCTAACTGGTTAACTCTAACTGGTTAACTATAACTCGACTAACCCCTTTCGAATAACATATTCGATTAACTAACTTTGGATACCATATTCAATTAACCAACATCGAATACCATATTCGATTTATTAACTTCGAATACCATATTCGATTTACTAACTTCGAATACCATATTGGATTTCTCCTTTTTGATAACGTTTATCCATTTAAAAAGATTTCCTTTTTAACAATGTTTATTCATTTATAAAGATTTACTATTAGTAACGGTTCTTCACTTTATAAATGTCCTTTTAATAACGTTTTCCTTTTTATAACATCTTATTTCGTTATAAACCAATTTCCTTTTTATTAACTCTACTTATTTACTAAATATTCCCTTTTCAATTCTATTTGTAAATGGTTTACAAATATTTCCTTTTTTCTATTTTATTCTATTTGCAAATGGTTTGCAAATATTTCCTTTTCAAATTTATTCTTAAAAATATTCTAACTCCTAAAATTCCCGGGAAAATTCGCCATAACCTCCTTTGTATCGGAAGCATCGGGAAAATCCCCAAACCCGCCACACAGGCCTTCCCATTCAGAAAGAAAATGGTTTGAAATTATTTCCTTTTTGAATATCTCCAGTTTATAAATATTCCAATTTATAAATATTTCTTATTTATAAATATTCAATTTATAAATATCTATTATTTGTAAATATTCCATTCATAAATATTTCTTATTTCAATATCACTTTGAAATTATTCCTTACCAACATTCTGGTATGTTATGGTATTCAATCTTATCAAATCACGATGTTCAATAACGTCCAACCACATATAATCGACAACAGATTTTATATCACATTATATAACAGAATATATGAAGTAAAACAGTATTATAAATATTGAGAAACCCAGTTGGATCCCTCTAACCTGTTTCCCTGCATCCACAGATGTTACACAGTATAATCAACATCCATTACAGTTCAGTACGAATTATTCTGATAAACAGAATCAATATATATATATTTATATTTATATTTAACGGTTTTTATATATATATATATATATATAATTTCAACTAACTGACTAGCAGTTCAATCAATCAACCAACACACAGCAAACAACAGATGATTAACAATTCTAAAAGTACATTATAAAAATATAACTGTTCAGAGTTGGTGATTTTTACTCACATTTGCAGTTCATCGTTAAAGAATGATAACCTTTTATTAGATTTGAATCAAACAATTTATTTCTCCATAAATTCAAACGAGCTCCATTCCACTCCCAGTCAGTCCCATTGTGTAGTGCCCGTCCATACGATCCCGACGGATCTTGTTTCGCTGAAAACCGGTGTCGTATGAGTAAGTTATCGCATTCTGAAGTTTGTACACAATTTAATATAAAATAAAAATTTGGATTTATTTAGATGGGCCTCACCCTCTTAACCGGCCCGCTAACCCTCCCTTAGCCCAGACCCACTTACAATACCAGACCGAACTTCTTCTTCCCCGAAACACACTTCCGCGATCCAAAAAAATCAACTCCTCCGCCATTTAGAAACTCAACCACCTCGTTCTTCCTCATTTCTTTGCCAAAATCAAAACCCTCGTTAAACTCTCCACCTCAACTCTTCACTCCATTACCATCCTTCATTGCTCGCACCCACAAGAAGCCTGCGTCGACACCAGTTTTAGTTCGTCATCGTGAAAAACCACCGAACTCTTGCTTTTCCGAATGACCCTAAACATTCGAAATACATGCTGCTTTCCACAATAAACCCGAATACAAGTTCGATTTCACCCAACGTTGCCCCAAAACCGAGTATTACCTAACCCTAGTTTCACTGTATAAAACCGACATCAACAAAACAGAAATCGCACTCACCCAGGAAAGTGTAGAACTGAAGAGAATTTCAATAGTGGCTCAAATCTGTATATTACATGATTTGTTGGGTTTTATTTGAATTGCTTTGGATTTTTGAAAGAAGGAGTTTGCTTGTGTTTTGCTGTGAAGGATGGCAGCCTATTTTCTTTTCCCAGTAGAAGTTAGAATTAGGTTTTAAGGAACTTAGGAGGGGTATTTATAAGGAGAACCAAAATATCTAGATATTTTGTTTTATTTAATTTATATTGTCATTTTTGTCTTCTAAAAATTACTATGGTCACATACAATACCTAAAAATCACGAAACTGGAAATCTAACAACTATTCGACATTGCGGATCCAATGAAATTAGTTTCGTCGAATTCCGACTTCGTTTGCAAATGTGGCTATTTTTAAAGCTCTGGATGACCCTTTTAAATATATAAATATATTAAAATATAATTAAAATAAATATAAATAAATTAATATTATCGTCTATATTCACATGGAATACCGTACAGCTTCAGAAAAATCCTATATATATTTCTAACTCGATATCTCAATCTGGGTCGACCCGATATTCGATTTATATTGAAATTTCTTTTAAATAATATAAATAATTCCTTTATAAATTATAAAGGAATTCTACAGCGACTTTTCTAAAATTTGATTTGGGCATATCTCAAAATCTACACAATGAAATCCCGATTTTTCTCTTCCACTAGAAAGATATACTCCACCAGCTCCACACGTTTCTTGTTTCACAGAAATCCGGCTTAAAACGAATCCTGTACATTCAGTTGAAGTTCAAATCGCCAAATCGCGAACTGCAGCGCCATTTCAAGCTCGATTTTAATTATAATATAATTATACGTTCAAACTGTCGTCGATTGAATATATTCGTCAATAAAAATTCAACTCTAAGCTGAATTAAATCTTAGGGACGACCCCGTTCACAGAATATTGTGATTTCCAATATTTTAATTATTTCTGAATTAAATATATTATTTAATTATTTAATTTAATTAAATATTTACTATAATTTAATTAACGACGATTTAATTCTCTAAATCACTATCTATATAATTAAATAAATTAATTATAATCCCTCTGACAATGCGGGTCATTTCAGGGTTTTCCCGTAAAGGCAAGTTCGGGTCGTTTCATTCATAAATCAAAGGAGATAAAACTTAGTCAAATATAGGCGATCAAAGAGCAAGAGAGGCACTTCAATGCAATTTAATGGATGATTTACTAAATCTCTAAAGACAAGCCCGAAGCCAATCTTGAATGTACTACAATTAAAGATAATGACGATCGGAATGTTGTCAGGCAAGATCCAAACTTCGGCAAGGGTGGTTGGATGGAAGTGCCAAGAAATATTTAAATTGGTTTGTTGAATTAATAATACTCAAAATTTGGATTAGTTTGAATTTTTTAAAGAAAGAATAGTTTGCTCTTTATTAAACTAAGATTTGATTGATATGAATTACTTGTTTGAAAGATTTAAATATCTAGATTAATTTGGTTGGATTGAAATGCTTGAATCCATTTTTATGTTTTCATATATATTTGATTTCTCTTGTTTACCATTTAGAGTATCCCTATGTTTAAAGTTAGCATTAGAGTGAATCAATAATATAATTAGTATTTTAGTAAGTATTAGTAGTTTAGTCAATTTATCTTTAAATTATGGTTGTTTTAGTTAATGAAAAAGGGAGAAAAATATAAAATATGTATAGATGGAAGAGGAGTAAAGATTAAGAAGGAAGGGGAAAATTATATAAAACTATTTGTATAAGTTATTGTTCTAAGTTGAGAAGGAAATTATATGGTTAAAAACATAAGTTGACAACTTTCTTACTATGCTTTTTCAAGGACAAAAAGTTTTGAGTGGGAAAGAGTGTAACAATCCATATTTTTCTACTATTTAAAGTTTTAGATTTAATATGATTTTTGAATATTTTGTGGTTTTATGTAACGAACTGGGATTTTCGACTTCAGAAATCAACACAAAACTACCATGTTGACTATTCAGACATCGGAAATACCCGATCACTAATAGAAAGAAGTTAGAGGGTGAGAATAGATAAGATTGAAAAATTAGAATAGAAAAAGAAGAACACAATCATAGTGAACACGGCGGAACGAATAAAATATAATATATAACATAACTTTGCAGTAAAACAATATATATATATATATATATAATAACATAATCAAAGTACAACACAAACACACAGCGGAAATAACAATAGCTGTATAATCCTGAAGCCTCCTACTTCAAGCTCCTCCAAATATATCTGCAAAGACCTGAACTACTTGACTGCCCGTACAAATTTGGGCACCCAAGATTTTAGGGAAAACAAAACAAAATGAACTCCGTGTCAATCATGGGACTGGTGTAAGTAAACTCAAATCATTTGGTTTAACTTTTCAAAATCCTTTTCAAAAGAGAAGGTAATCGTAAGACTGATCCACACATAAACACGGATGGTTTTTACCTTATGATAACCAAAACACTTTTTAGAAATCAATACTTCTCTGATATTATAATATTGTCTAATCACAGGTAATTAACTATATAGCAAAACGCGTGCATCTCACGTTCCACATATATAGTATACAAACAAAACCGCGGGCGCTTATTGGAGATTGGAATCCAAATATGACAAGGTATGGGACCACCTGCCGATAGTGTATCTCTAGAGGTGAATACACTGGGTTCAACAAGAACGTCATGCAAACCGGCCCACACATGACCGACCACTCATTTCGCTTAAGTGTATCGAATGTATATCACCAACGGTTGGGAGCTACCCACCATTTCCTGAAAAGGGACAGCATCGAAAATAGAATAAAGAATGAAATGGATTTTCTCTAGATATGTGATATACACCCTAATGGGAGCGACCCACCTAGCCATGCGGCCTGGCCGATTTCTGTCATTTCCCGGTCGATGAGGCTTGAGGTCACAACATATCTTTGATACACCTGACCACCATTCACTTTAAATGCCACATCGTCATACCCGCCAAATCACAAATTGATTTCCCCAAAAATACCACGGGTATAAAGCTAAGAGAAACAAATTCCTCTGCCACCAAACGTAAGTACGTCTGAAGAGATCAACTTACGCGATCCATTAGATATACTTTGTCAGACATTCATCCATTCACGTTGTCCTGGGACTGGACAAACCGAAGGCACTATTCTGTAAACATGATTGCCCTTGCATAACTCCGTCTTCAATTATTTCCATCATATTTGATCGCAACGCTAACGTCCATACAGAGTGGTTTTCAGATAATGAATCTGACCCCGGTCTCTCCGTATTGACGACAATAAAATGGTCAAAAACTTCGATAGTCGGTGATTTAACTATCAAAGAAAAACATATGTGCAAACAACGATATAATTTCCAGATAGAAATTCGATCGATTAATCATCAATCAACACTTATCTCTTTTAATTTAATTAATCATTAATTTATTCATTTCCCATTTCTATCTATTTGTAAATTCTTATTTCTAGATTTAGAAAATATACTTTATTAATCATTGTAAAACATTTCCATATTTGCTCCATTCCTTATTTTCTATATTAGAAAACATTTCTGATACTTATTTGGAAAACATTTCCAAAACTCCTTCATTTGATTTAAATGGATGTTTAAATAAAACATCACTAAGCTAATTCAAACCATTACACTCATTAACTAAATTCACTTAATCAACCTTCACTGTCGAACCTTACCCATCCCCTAGTTAAAAACGAAGTCAATCAAGTTGGGGTATAATTACCTCTCAGACCTTAACTGTACAACATTTCTAACCTCAAATAGACAAAGTTCACCGTTTTAAATATTTTAACCAACTTCCTTACGTAACTCGGATTCTATTTATGAATCTACTTCTTCACTTTAAAACGTTGATTATAACTATAGCGTTATAATCCCTTCTTCTAAAATATCCAACTTCAAAATATAACTTTTATTCCTTAATTTAACTAAATAACTAAACCCCTAATCTATTAATAAATAAGTAAATCTTGATTAAGAACGGAAAGTAAATATTACTTTCCCGAATTCGATATAATCGAACTCAATGTATAATTCTCTTTTTCGAATAATCTCTATTCGATAACTCCTTTTCGAGTAAACTATATTCGATAACTCTTTCTTCGAATAACTATATTCGATAATATCTCTACGAATGATTTACATTCGATTAATCTCTTTTTGAATAAACTATATTCGATTAACTCCTTTAATTTTATTCGAATAAACTATTTCGAATAACTCCTTTGGATTAACTCATTTGGATTAACTCGGTTTGATTAACTCATTTTGACAAACTCAACTCAATTAACTCAACTTGATTAACTTACTTGATTAACTCAACTTATTTAACTCAACTTAACTCAACTTAACTCAACTTATTTAACTCCTATCTAATAACTAATATTTGATTAATTTATATTCGAATAACTATGTCTGTTTTTACTTTATTTCGAATGGCTAAAATTCGATTTAACTCCATTCGCTTGATTCTAGATTGCAGCGATCACAATGGTTACGCCTGAATCCCTCAGGAAACATCCGACCGTGGTAGGCTATCTGCAGCCCTGCGAATTACGCTTGCAGCCGTATGAAATGGCAACACATTCTAAATAACTATGTTTGACTAACTCTATCTCAAATAACTATATTCGATCAACTCTAATCGAATAACTAATATTCAATTTATCCTAATTCGATTAATTACATTCAATTAACTCTATCTGGTTAACTCTAACTAGTTAACTCTAATCAATTAAATCTAATCAATTAACTTTAACTCTAATCTATTAATTCTAACGCTAATCGATTAACTCTAACTCAAACCGATTAATTCTAACTTTAGTCGATTAACTCTAACTCAAATCGATTAATTCTAACTCTAATCGATTAACTATAATTCGATTAACTCCTTTGATTTAACTCTTCATCCATATTCAGTACCAAATATCGATGTTGAAGTTGATTCTTACTTCTCTACATAAGTCTTGACTTATATATTCTATTTATCCAATGATTAACATTTCATTTGATTTATAAAATATTATTTATTAATTTATCTTCTCAATCTATCGGTCAGAATAGATTCTATTTAAAATCTTTGCTTCAAATCCATATCATGTTGTACCCGTGTGCGAAGCACGGATCTAAACCTTTCAAATGTAAAATTCTCCTTTTATACAATTCTAGTCACTTTTCAAGTATTTCCTTTTATTAAATATTTATTTTCAAAATAAATCCCTTTTTGATAATTCTATTTATTTTATAAAATATTTTCTTTTTATAAAATCTATTGATTTTATAAGTAATTCCGTTGATAATCTAACTATTCCCTTTTCTATTTATTTTGCACATATTTCCTCTTTCTATTCTATTTATTTTTCAAATAAATATCCCTTTTCAATTCTATTTGTAAATAGTTTACAAATATTTCTTTTTCACTTCTATTTGTAAATGTTTTACAAATATTTCCCTTCAGTTTTATCTATTTGATTAACAAATAAATATTCCTTTTTAATCTATTTATTTTCTAAATAAATATTTTCTTTTTACAAAATCTTTTGATTTTATAAATATTTCTTTTTCAATATGACATTGAAAATTTTCTTTTTAGCATTCCAGTATTCCTTATGGTATTTAACATACTATATAACGATGATCGGTATCATTCAACCATACAAAATCAACAACTGATTTCAAATCACATCATATAACACAATATATGAAAAACAATAAAATAAATGTTGAAGAATCCAGTCGGATTCCTCCGACCTGTCTCCCTGCATCCACAGATGTTAATCACATGAATAACACGAACATGAGATATTCTGATAAACAGAATCAACATTCCATTAATAAATATCGTTATCGATATTTTCAACCAATTAACTAGTAGTTCAACCAAACAGCCATCACACAGCAAACAACCATCATTTATCATTTCTTAAAATATGTTAGAAAAATATAACTGAGAAGAGCTAGTGAGTTTTACTCACTTTGGACGATCATCGTTAATAACGATAACCATCGCTTGATTCATACGGACAATTTATTTTGCTATAAATTGTAACGAACTTCGATTCACTTCCAGTGTGTAGCTCTCGTCCATACGGTCCAAACGGATCTGACCATTCAAAATTCTGATAAAGTATGGTGGAGATACTAAATTTACAAGTTATACAAATAATTAAAATGGATTAAACTATTTTGATTGATTTTGGGCTTTACCCAAATAAGTTGGCCCAACCACTTTCATCCAACCGCTAGCCCAGACCCACCATCCCGGATCCCTTTCTTCTTCCTCAGACACATGCGACTCCAGTATTCATTCATGGCCAAAATTCCTAAACTTCATCTCCTTAAATCTCCGTCTCAACTCCATGAAACTTCAAACAAAGAATTCCGTTCAACCCCACTCCACTTGCTCCTCCATTCCATCCTAAAATCAAAACCTTCGAACCCACAAATCAAAAACCGACGTTGCCCCTTTTTCTCTCGAACACTGTACAGGTTGCGATATTGAAAAATTCAAGAAAATACTAAAATTATCCAAACAAGTCGTTTCTTCCATCCAAACCTGCTTCTATACTACAAATCGAAATCGAATGCCTCAAATTCAATAATATCAAAACCCTAGGTGTCGCTGTTACAAAACCAGCAAACCAGACATGTATCACGACTCAGTAAACCCACATAGAATCGAAGAGAACCGTTCTGAGATCGCAACGATGTTTGAGTTTGGATTTATAGAAATTTCTTTGAATTGTTTTTTAACTTTACTGTGTAATTTAAGTAGAGGTTGCAGCGCTATATTTTTTACCAGAGAAAGATTTTTCTTAGGGTTAGAAGGATGTTAGGCTATTTATAGGTAGGTTATATTTTTTTTATTCGATTATTCTATTTTATTTTAAGCAATCACTGTTTGTATTCGTCCTCTAAAATTCCTGTGGTCATATACAATACCCAAAAATCACGAAACTGGACATGCAACTACAGTTCGACATTGCGAACCCAACGATACTGGTTTCGTCGAATTCCGACTTCATTTGCTCACACAATGTATTTTTAACCGTCAAAATATTGACTGTTTTTCAATTAAAATTCCGCACGGCCACATACTGTCTTCAAAAATCACTAATATTGAAATCTAACAATAATTTGACATTACGAATCCAACAAAATTGGTTTCGTCGAATTTGGAGGTCGTTTGAAAAACTGGCTATTTTTAAAGCTCTAAATAACCCATTAAAATATATAAATATATTTAAAAATAATTAAATTAAATATTTATAAATAAATATTATCATATATATTCACAATAGAATACCATACAGCTCCAATGGGATTTATAACTCGATATTTCAAAATTCCCAGTTATATCGATATTCGATTTATATATAAAATACTTTTATAATATAAATATATGTTTATAATTTTCAAAAGAATTCCATGGCGACTTTTCTAAAATTTGATTTGAACATATATCAAAATCTACACGATGAAATCCCGATTTTTCTCTTCGACTAGAAAAATATACTTCACCAGCTCCGAACGTTTCTTGTTTCATAGAAATCCGATTTAAAATGGACCCTGTACATTTAGTTGAAGTTCAAATCGCCAAATAGCGAACTACCGCGCCATTTCGAGCTCGATTATAATTATATTATAATTATACGTTCAAATTGCCGTTTAAATAATATATTCGTTATTCTAATTCAATTCTAAACTGAATTAAATATCATAGATGATCCAATTCACACCATTTTGTGAATTCCACTATTTCTGACTATTTCAGAAATTAAATATATTATTATATTATTTATTTTAATTAAATATTCAATATTATTTAATTCAATGACCATTTAACATTCTAATTCATATTTTAAATAATTAAATAAATTAATTATCATACTGTAGAAATATGGGTCGTTACATTCTTCCCCCTTAAAATAATTTCGTCCTCGAAATTGCTAAGTAGAGAACAAACCCTATTGACTAGTACAAATTTATTTGTTTACTTATCAACTTCAATTTCAACTGAACCAATTTAATTTCAATTAAAATATTAATTAATTCTTATCAACGAAAATTTTCTAAAATCTTGAAAATTTTCTAACACCTGAAATTTTTGAAAAATTTCGCCAGCACCTCCTTTGTACCGGTCAATATTTCAAACCCCAACTCTCCTCTCTAGGCCTTCTCTAATCCAAAAGAAAATCAGAATAGCCAAGCGGCTTGCCAAATCGGCCCATGAATCACCAAATCTATAAAAATAAACGTGTACCTTTTTGTTGAGCATATCATTACATCCTTTCCATCTGTTACCAATCGATTTCCAATCAAATTCCAATCTATTTTTATCCACAAATCCAACCATTCGCTTATAACTAAGCCAATTTCCATTCTGAGCTCAAATTCCACTATCAATTCCAAATTCTTACGACATAAATCCAATCTACTTGATATCATTATAATTCCATTCTATTTCAATTTCAATTTCAATTTGCTTTCATAAATTTCTATTTAAATTTGTTTTTGTTCAACCAATCCCTTCTGGGAGCTTTTAAATAGTTTAGCTCTTTCAAAAATCAAATATTCCATTTTAGGATTCAAAACAACTTGTTTTCTCAAAACAATTCAACACAAAATCTTTGGTAGTAATTCGTCACTTACAGCTCAAAAATGAACATTGATGATGTGGCCAGCATCATCAGAGTTATTTCCCAGCGATCGAAGTGAGTTCAATACTTTACCACTTTTCAAAACATATTTAAACATTTTCATTTTGAAATCTATTTGAAAATACCAAACACAATGCTCGTAAAACAATTTAAAATCTCTCAGGATTTTAAAATTCTCGTATATTCAATTCAATCCATTTATAAACACTTGTTCACATTTCCAGAGTTTTAGTTTCAATATTGATTTAAATTCAGATTTAGTCCATCTGATTTCGATATTATATGAACTCTAATTGGTTATTTACATTACCACTTAATTTATAATCTCATTCGATTATAATAACAACCAACACATCCCATATTCTATAATATTTCCAATATTAATCATTCTTTTATATCAAAATATAATTTGGGTAAAATTATTTCATTTACCCTCTTTTCAAAACATATTGTGTCGGTTCATCGTATTCGAGTGTTTAGAAACTCCTATCGATACAGTGGATCAAACTGATCGATCAGAACCCTAAAACACCTCAACCAATAAATCTCCATAATATAAAACAATTTTCTATATCAAATAACAAATACGTTCACTCGTATATATACACTCAACTTAATCCAGTGTATTACTAACCCCATCCCTACTGAGTCACGCCACAGAGCCAAGGTAATCACTTAACCTTCAGCTCTGATACCACTGTAACGAACTGGGATTTTCGACTCCAGAAATCAACACAAAACTACCACGTTGACTATTCAGACATCGGAAATACCTGATCATTAATAGAAAGAAGTTAGAGGTTGAGAATAGATAAGATAGAAAAATTAGAATAGAAAAGAAGAAGAACACAATCAGAGTAAACATGAATCTCACAGCGGAACGAATAAAATATAATATATAACATAACTTTGCAATAAAAAAATATATATATATAGAATAACATTATCAGAGTACAACACTTACACATAGCGGAAATAACAATAGCTATATAATCCTAAAGCCTCCTACTTCAAGCTCCTCCAAGTATACCTGTAAAGACCTGAACTAGTTGACTGCCCGTACAAATATGGGCATCCAAGAGTTTAGGGAAAACAAAACAAAATAAACTCTGGGTCAGTCATGGGACTGGTGTGAGTAAATTCAAATCATTTGGTTTAACTTTTCAAAATCCTTTTCAAAAGAGAAGGTAATCGTAAGACCGATCCACACATAAACACGGACGGTTTTTACCTTACGATAACCAAAACACTTTTTAGAAATCAATACTTCTCTGATATTATAATATTGTCTAATCACAAGTAATTAATAATCTAGCAGAACGCTTGCAACTCACGTTCCACATATATAGTATACAAACAAAACCACGGGTGCTTATTGGAGATTGGATTCCAACTATGACAAGGTATGGGACCACCTGCCGATAGTGTATCTCTAGAGGCGAATACACTGGGGTCAACAAGAACCTCTTGCAACCCAGCCCACACATGACCGACCACTCATTTCACTTGAGTGTATCGAATGTATATCACCAACGGTTGGGAGCTACCCACCGTTTCCCGAAAAGGGACAGCATCGAAAATAGAATAAAGAATGAAATCGATTTTCTCTAGATAGATGATATACACCCTAATGGAAGCGACCCACCTAGCCATGTTGCCTGCCCGATTTCTGTTATTTCCCGGTTGATGAGGCTTGAGGTCATAACATATCTTTGATACACCTGACCACCATTCACTTTGAATGTCACATCGTCATACCCTCCAAATCACAAATTGATTTCTCCAAAAATACCACGAGTATAAAGCTAAGAGAAACGAATTACTGTGCCACCAAACGTAAGTATGTTTGAAGTGATCGACTTACGCAATCCGTTAGATATGGATTGTCAAACATTCATCCATTTACGTTGTCCTGGGACTGGAAAGCCGAAGGCACTATTCTGTAAACAGGATAGTCCTTTCATAACTCCGTCTTCAATTATTTTCATCATATTTGATCACAACGCTAATGTCCATACAGAGTGGTTTTCAGATAATGAATCTGACCCCGGTCTCTCCGTATTGACGACGATAAAATGGTCAAAAACTTCGATAGTCTGTGATTTAACTATCAAAGAAAAACATGTGTGCAAACAACGATATTATTTCCAGATAGAAATTCGATCAATCATCAATCAACACTTATCTCTTTTAATTTAATTAATCATTAATTTATTCCTTTCCCATTTCTATCTATTTGTAAATTCTTATTTCTAGATTTAGAAAATATACTTTATTAATCGTTGTAAAACATTTCCATATTTGCTCCATTCCTTATTTTCTATACTAGAAAAAATTTCTGATTCTTATTAGGATAACATTTCCAAAACTCCTTCATTTGATTTAAACGGATGTTTAAATAAAACATCACTAAGCCAATTCAAACCATTACACTCATTAACTAAATTCACTTAATCAACCTTCACTATCGAACCTTACCCATCCCTTAGTTAAAAATGAAGTCAGTCAAGTTGGGGTATAATTACCTCTCAGACCTTAACTGCACACATTTCTAACCTCGAAATAGACAAAGGTCACCCTTTTAAATCTTTTAATCAACTTCCTTACGTAACTCGGATTCTATTTGTGAATCTACTTATTTATTTTAAAACGTTGATTATAACTATAGCGTTATAATCCCTTCTTCTTAAATATCCAACTTCAAAATATAACTTTTATTCCTTAATTTAACTAAATATCTAAACCACTAATCTATTAATAAATAAGTAAATCTTGATTAAAAACAGAAAGTAAATATTACTTTCCCGAATTCGATATAATCGAATTCAATGTATAATTCTCTTTTTCGAATAATCTCTATTCGATAACTCCTTTTTGAATAAACTATATTCGATAACTCTTTCTTCGAATAACTATATTCGATAATCTCTCTTCGAATGATTTACATTCGATTAATCTCCTTTTGAATAAAATATATTTGATTAGCTCCTTTAATTTTATTCGAATAAACTATTTTGAATAACTCCTTTGGATTAACTCATTTGGATTACCTCGGTTTGATTAACTCATTTTAACTAACTCAACTTGATTAACTCAGCTTGATTAACTTACTTGATTAATTCAACTTATTTAACTCAACTAATTTAACTCAACTAATTTAACTCCTATCAAATAACTAATATTCGATTAATTTATATTCGAATAACTATGTCTGTTTTAACTTTATTTCGAATGGCTAATAGTCGATTTAACTCCATTCGCTTGACTCTAGATCGCAGCGATCACAATGGTTATGCCTGATTCCCTCAGGAAACATCCGACCGCCTCGGCTATCCGCAGCCCTGCGAATTACGCTAGCAGTCGTACGAAATGGCAACACATCCTAAATAACTATGTTTGACTAACTCTATCACAAATAACTACATTCGATCAACTCTAATCGAATAACTAATATTCAATTTATCCTAATTTGATTAACTACATTCAATTAACTCTATCTGGTTAACTCTAACTGATTAACTCTAACTAGTTAACTCTAATCAATTAAATCTAATCAATTAACTCTAACTCTAATCGATTAATTCTAACTCTAATCGATTAACTTTAACTCTAATCGATTAATTCTAACTTTAATCAATTAACTCTAACTCAAATAAATTAATTCCAACTCTAATCGATTAACTATAATTCGATTAACTCCTTTGATTTAACTCTTCATCCATATTCAGTACCAAATATCGATGTTGAAGTTGATTCTTACTTCTCTACATAAGTCTTGACTTATATATTCTATTTATCCAATGATTAACATTTCATTTGATTTATAAAATATCATTTATTAATTTATCTTCTCAATCTATCGGTCAGAATAGATTCTATTTAAAATCTTTGCTTCAAATCCATATCATGTTGTACTCGTGTGCGAAGCACGGATCTAAACCTTTCAAATGTAAAATTCTCCTTTTATACAATTCTAGTCACTTTTCAAGTATTTCCTTTTATAATCTATTTATTTACAAAATAAATCCCTTTTTTGATAATTCTATTTATTTTATAAAATATTTTCTTTTTATAAAATCTATTGATTTTATAAGTAATTCCTTTGATAATCTAAATATTCCCTTTTCTATTTATTTTGCACATATTTCCACTTTCTATTCTATTTATTTTTCAAATAAATATCCCTTTTCAATTATATTTGTAAATAGTTTACAAATATTTCTTTTTCAATTCTATTTGTAAATGTTTTACAAATATTTCCCTTCAATTTTATCTATTTGATTAACAAATAAATATTCCTTTTTAATCTATTTATTTTCTGAATAAATATTTGCTTTTTATAAAATCTTTTGATTTTATAAATATTTCTTTTTCAATATAACATTGAAAATTTTCTTGTTAACATTCAATATTCCTTATGGTATTTATCATACCATATAACGATGATCGGTATCATTCAACCATACAAAATCAACAACAGATTTCATATCACATCATATAACACAATATATGAAAAACAGTAAAATAAATGTTGAGGAATCCAATCAGATTCCTCCGACCTGTTTCCCTACATCCACAGATGTTATTCACATGAATAACACGAATATGAGATATTCTAATAAACAGAATCAACATTGCTTTAATAAATATCGTTATCGATATTTTCAACCAATTAACTAGCAGTTCAACCAAATAGCCAACACACAGCAAACAACAATCATTTATCATTTCTAAAAATACGTTAGAAAAATATAACTGAGAAGAGTTAGTGAGTTTTACTCACCTTGGACGATCATCGTCAATAACGATAACCATTGCTTGATTCATACGGACAATTTATTTTGCTATAAATTGTAATGAGCTTTGATTCACTTCCAGTCAGTTCCAGTGTGTAGCTCTCGTCCATACGGTCCTAACGGATCTGACCATTCAAAATTCTGATAAAGTATTGTGGAGATACTAAATTTACAATTATACAAATAATTAAAATGGATTAAACTATTTTGATTGATTTTGGGCTTTACCCAAATAAGTTTGCCCAACCACTTTCATCCAACCGCTAGCCCAGACCCACCATCCCCGATCCCTTTCTTCTTCCTCAGACACACGTGACTCTAGTATTCATTCATGGCCAAAATTCCTAAACTTCATATCATTAAATATCCGTCTCAACTCCGTGAAACTTCAAACAAAGAATTCCGTTCAACCCCTCTCCATTTGCTCCTCCATTCCGTCCTAAAATCAAAACCTTCGAACCCACAAATCAAAAGACGGCGTTGCCCCTTTTTCTATCGAACGCTGTATAGGTTGCGACATTGATAAATTCAAGAAAATACCTAAAATTATCCAAACAACTCGTTTCTTCCATCTAAAACTGCTTATATACTTCAAATCGAAATTGAATGCCTCAAATTCGAGAATATCAAAACCCTAGGCGTCGTTGTTACAAAACCAGCGAACCAGACATGTATCGCGACTCAGTAAACCCACACAGAATTGAAGAGAATCCTTCTGAGATCGGAACGATGTTTGAGTTTGGATTTATAGAAATTTCTTTGAATTGTTTTTTATTTTCAAAGGATGAACTTTACTGTGTAATTTAAGTAGAGGTTGCGACGCTATATTTTTGACCAGAGAAAGATTTTTCTTAGGGTTAGAAGGATGTTAGGCTATTTATAGGTAGGTAATATTATTTTTTATTCGATTATTCTATTTTATTTTAAGCAACCGTTGTTTGTATTCGTTCTCTAAAATTCCTGTGATCACATACGATACCCAAAAATCACGAAACATGACATGCAGCTACAGTTCGACATTGCGGACCCAACGAAACTGGTTTCTTCAAATTCCGACTTCGTTTGCTCACACAGCGTATTTTTAGCCATCAAAATACTGAGTGTTTTTCACATTAAAATTCTGCATGGCCACATACTGACTTCAAAAATCACTAAAATTGAAATCTAACAATAATTTGACATTACGAATCCAACAAAATTGGTTTCGTCGAATCTGGAGGTCATTTGAAAAACTGGCTATTTTTAAAGCTCTAAATAACCATTTAAATATATAAACATATTAAAATAATTGAATTAAATATTTATAAATAAATATTATCGTATATATTCACGATAGAATAACATACAGCTCTAATGGGATTTATAACTCGATATTTAAAAATTCCCAGCTATATCGACATTCGATTTATATATAAAATCCTTTTATAATATAAATATATATTTATAATTTTCAAAAGAATTCCATAGCGACTTTTCTAAAATTTGATTTGAACATATATCAAAATCTACACGATGAAATCCCGATTTTTCTCTTCCACTAGAAAAATATACTTCACTAGCTCTGAACGTTTCTTGTTTCACAGAAATCCGATTTAAAATGGACCCTGTACATTCAGTTGAAGTTCAAATTGCCAAATAGCGAACTGCCGCGCCATTTCGAGCTCGATTATAATTATATTATAATTATACGTTCAAACTGCCGTTAAAATAATATATTCGTTATTCTAATACAATTCTAAACTGAATTAAATATCATAGATGATCCAATTCACACCATTTTGTGAATTCCACTATTTCTAACTATTTCAGAAATTAAATATATTATTATATTATTTATTTTAATTAAATATTCAATATTATTTAATTTAATGACCATTTAACATTCTAATTCATATTTTAAATAATTAAATAAATTAATTATCATACTTTAGAAATACGGGTTGTTACATTATAAATAAAATTTTATGATTGAGTAATGTAAGTTTTACGATGTAAACTTAATTAAATTGATTAACTAATGAATTTCAACTAGTTATAACATTAATAATTTGCATTGATAATAAACGAAACAATAAATTGTTTACATTGATAAATATTTGAAGCTGAAATTTAATATTGAAATATTTGATTGAAGTTGAGTTATTTAATATATAATTGAAATTCAAATTTAATTTGATAAATAAAAAAAATGGAATTTAATAAAAGAAATTTTATTTATGAAGTAAA
Source organism: Allium sativum (assembly GCA_030737875.1). NCBI lineage: Eukaryota > Viridiplantae > Streptophyta > Magnoliopsida > Asparagales > Amaryllidaceae > Allium > Allium sativum. The sequence goes on along the minus strand of CM060920.1, from coordinate 789,263,218 downwards.
TTTGAAATTCTATTTTGATTTGAATAAAATTTATAAACTTTTGAATTGGATTTAAAAGTGACAAACGGAAACTGATTATAATATATATTAATGAACATCTTAAAATTGGCATTTTTCAAACAATCTCGGATCTCGACAAAACCCATTTCATTAAGTTTGGAATATTGAAATATAGCAAGTTTTCATATTTCATCGCAATCAGAGCTTTTTTTAGGCAAAGGACCAACTTTTAAAGTGGTCCATAACACTTTTTATTGTAACAAATAATAAACACAGTTTTACGGGAGTAGACAAAATGTTTAGCTACAACATTTGGTTTTTAAGGTGGACCGTCTGCCATTAACGGTCTTAAAGTTGGCCAACCACTGCTACTAGACTAGCTAACAGTACAGGAGCTAATCATAGAGATTGGACTACCACTACAAATTACATCACTGCAATACATAACATAAGAGACATTACATCTATTTCAAGAAACGCTATAGAACTATCCAGATTAGATACCACAACAAAATTATAAAATTAGACTGCAAAGCAGTCCATGTTAACTAGATTTAATCTTAAAACCAGCTGCTATAGAGCTGTAGATATGCACAACATAAGAAATCAATGATAGAAGCTAAAACAAACAAAGTATCACTAACCTTTATTGCTACGTAGAAACATATCAACGCTTAAAAATCACCCAAAATTGCACACACCTACAATGTACTCCATCAATGGAAGACCAACGACATTGAAGCATATAACTACTATCAAAACCAAAAACGTACAACTAACTAGTAACTGAAAGCTTATTTGAGTAATTGACAACTACTAGCTCAACTCGAGCAACTGATAGTTTGCAGGCTATAGGTGTTTCCAGTTTAAAATCGATATGGATAGGGGACTGTAGCAGGTGAAAACGAGAAGGTGACAGCAGACATAGAAGGCTATGGTTCTGCACTAACGGTACATGGAGGCGGCCGAAAAGAGAGGAGAAAAAGGAAGAGAAAAAGAAAACAACATTGGGTCAGCAGTTGGATTGGAATCAAGATCTGGATCTATCGGTAGAGCCCTAACCATAATGGAGAAAGCTAGGTTAAAAGGGGAAAAGGAAAAAGAAGGGAAAGGGAAGGTGCAGATGAGGAGGAAAAGGAGGAACGGAGCAGAAGTAGTTATGGAAGAAAGAGGGCCGCAGAAATAACCTAGTCACCATTGTTGTATAGTAAGCTTATTGTAACACCCCACACCCGCTAAGGTCACTCACTAAGGGAATGCCTTAGCTTCGGTGGAGTATTTAAGTGAATATAGAACTGAAGAATTACAACAAGACAGATATAAGTGATACCTGAAATTTAAAACATCATTTCATTGCAGCAGAAGGTAAACATGTTTGGTTACATATCAAAAACCCACAAGAGTCAAGTACAAAATATCCATCTCGTTAAAACATAAGTACATAATCCCACTACATACTAATAACCATAATAGAAAAGATAACCGAGCTTTTCTTCAAGAGTCCAAGCTCCAAAAGATAGATAAAGCAATCTGATCAAAGCCCACTAGTGCAAGGCCCACTCTGAGAACCTGAGGGTTGGGGAAAAAGATAAAAACAACGGGGTCAGACATAAGTCTGAGTGAGCCCTATAACTTTAACAATACAATCATTAAAGTAATTAGGGTATGATATAAACCTGGAACGGTAGGACTGGGGATAAATGACTACACTAAGTAGCCAACTAGACTTAGGATGAACTAAGATAACGGTAAAGACGCGCCTATCCACCCAAGGATAAATACTATATTGCACCACACCAGATCTACCCACCCAAGGATAATTCCTACACTGCACCACACCAGATCTACCCACCCAAGGGTAATTCCTACTTAAAGGTTGATCCCACTAAGTGTACTTAGTAATTTTTAATAGTAGTTTCGTGTACCCCTAGCTGACTACATAGGTGCCGTCTGCCCCTATCTCCACTAGGTGTACTCACAACTTAGTAATTTTAATAGTAGTCTCGTGTACCCCTAGCTGACTACATAGGTGCCGTCTGCCCCTATCTCCACTAGGTGTACCCACAACTTAGTAATTTTAATAGTAGTCTCGTGTACCCCTAGCTGACTACATAGGTGCCGTCTGCCCCTATTTCCACTAGGTGTACCCACTACTCCCATTCGATTGGCTCCCTAACGTAGATACCCGTGTTGGCCCCACAATGGGGTGTATCACTCCCCAAAGTGGCAACCCGTACAACAAATGGTGCACGGCTTATACCTACACGATGCAACAACGTCTTACCTACCAGCCCGGGTCCACACACGCATATGAAACCCGTCGGACTTGCGTTGCCATCGCTACCCCGTTTTGGTCTCTTATAATCAAGCCCAGTACGCGTGTCCCGTCCTCGACATGGGTCGAGCCCCAATAGATACATATGGGTTACTGGGTGAAATGGGCCCCCCACAAGCTACCACCTAAGCTTGTTATTTTTTTCTAGTGCATTCCACTTAACCCTTTTTAATAATCATGTCCACTTACATGTTCAAAGTTTGGTTAAGTCATCTACTCATATTTCAATTGCCACTCAAGGCACCCACTAGATTTCCCCATGCCACCCAAGGCACTTACTTGATTTCCACATGCCACCCAAGGCACTTACTTAACCCTTTAATCATGTTTAATTACATGTTTCGCTTTGGTTAAGTATTTTTATCTTATCTTCCATTGCCACCCAAGGCAACCACTAGATTTTCCCCATGCCACCCAAGGCAACCACTAGATTTTCCCCATGCCACCCAAGGCACTTACTTAAGCCTTTAATCATGTTTAATTACATGTTCCACTTTGGTTAAGTATTTTAATCTTTTCTTTCATTGCCACCCAAGGCAACCACTAGATTTTCCCCATGCCACCCAAGGCACTTACTTAACCCTTTAATCATGTTTAATTACATGTTCCACTTTGGTTAAGTATTCTAATCGTATTTTCTATTGCCACCCAAGGCAACCACTAGGTTTTTCCACATGCCACCCAAGGCACCCACTTAACCCCTCATGTCCCTCTACATGCTAATATGGTTAAGTGTTTCTTAATTGATTAAGAACGTAACCGTTGTAAAGACCTCTCACATTAGACTATCTTTTATGGCAGCTGGATTTGTCGGTCGGGTCCGGGCAGCCTTACGCCATAACCGAGTCTAACCTCGTGTCTATACACTTGTCACGTATTTAGTTTGTGCCTAAGACCTCTCACATTGGGCCAATCATTTGTAGCCGCTGGATTTGCCGGTCGGTTCCGGGCAGTCTTACGCTACAAAAGGGTCTAACCTCGTGTCTTAGTCGATTAATTACACCTAATTAATCACCCCCATATTTCGAATTAATTTTCCCTAATTAATTCCAATTTTAACGATGTACATAATTGACTCAATTATGTCCATCCACATTATGGTATGCATAATCATACCAATTTCACACCATTTCATTAACATGTATATTAACCCCATCGTTCCCCACGTAATTCGCTAACATGACATAAAAGGGAAGATTCATCACAAATACAATGGGTTCAACTTGCATAAAATTAGCATCAACATGGGTTTAAAGGTGTCAACATGCATATAGCATCAACCCAACTAGCATAAATAATCAACCCAAACTTGCATGAATCACATATGTCATAAAGAGGTTAACTTGCATAAGTTATTTATGTCATACAAAGGGGTAAACTTGCATGTGTATGTATGACATACAAAGGGGTTAACTTGCATATGTATGCATATCATACTAAGGTGTAAACTTGCACATGTTACTTGCATATAATCAAACACCAAACTTGCATAACATGTCATATATGAACTTGCATATAATCATACACCAAACTTGCATAACATATCATGTATGATCTAGCATATAATCATACACCAAACTTGCATATCATGGTGTCATAATGGATCAATGTTTCTCATATGACTTGCATATCTTGTATAACATCATAAACACATAGCATATGACTTGCATAACTTGCATAACACCACAAACACATAGCATATGACTTGCATAACTTGCATAACACCACAAACACATAGCATATGACTTGCATAACTTGCATAACACCACAAACACATAGCATATGACTTGCATAACTTGCGTAACATCATGAACATGTATCATATGACTTGCATAACTTGCATAACTTCATGAACATATAGCACATAACTTGCATAACTTGCATAACATCACAAACACATAGCATATGATAACATAATCTTGCATTGATCCACATTCATAGCCATAACCTCATTATATCCTATCATAATTATTTCAACAATTGGCTATTAAGGCTATAGAAAACTCACAACTTGTTGATTAGCACTCCTAAGAAGAAGATTAAGTTGCTAGAGTTGATTAGAGATTGATTTGAGAAGCTATCTTCCTCTTTAGATTGATGGAGGCTCCTTCAAGTTGCATTTTGACGGCATAACGGTGTTGTAGCTATTTTTAGTATGAATTAGGGTAGTCTTAGGGTGTATTTATAGAATTAGGATGTAGTTTAGGCACTTAGATTAACCCTAGATTAGGTTAGAGCAGTCAGATCTCGTCACAAGCCACCAGACACAGCCCAAAAGCCAAACTGATGCACCCAGGTCACCTGGGCTCGACCAGGGAGGTCGACCCCCAGGTCGACACTAGGGTCGACTCCCCAGTCGACCTGGTGGGCAGGTCGACTCCCCAGTCGACCCCTAGGTCGACCCACTGGGTCTGGCGGGAATTTTCCCGCCACTTCTAAAATTTGAAATTTCTGTTTTTAAATCTGTTTTTTAAATTTTCTGAAACTTCTTCGGGCCATATCTGGGTCATACGGACTCCGATTTTCGAAAACTCGGACTCTATTTCGCGTATGTTTCCGAGACGAACGCAATGGCATAGCCCATTTCCCTTGATTAAGATTTTTAAATTTAATTCTGCCCTGTTTTATATTATAGTGAGTTATTCAACATACGGGGTGTTACATTCTCCCCTATTTAAAGGATTTCGTCCCCAAAATCTCTAAGTCAAGAAGAACGTATCCTACCAACCAAACAACCATCTACTCAAACCATCAAACACTGGCATCCATTGTCCTTAGAGTTTCTAATGTTGTTTGAACATACGCAAAGAGTGTGTGTATATGTTCCCTGTCTAATGCAAAATTAGGCGGTCCACTTATTTAGTTGACCTCCTTAATGCAAACCATGTTAGTGCCATGCATCCAATATGTATGCGAAAGATCCCTATCGACACATACTATTTCTACATGTGTGCACAACCATTCACCAAAATGCATCATCCATGTGATAACACAACCATTATACATCCATTAATATAGCTACCTACACACAATTTTATGCAATATGCAATATGAAGTGATTGAGCCGATCTAGTGCCTAGAGTGTGTGTATATGCATCCACGAGCAACCACTAGCAACCACTTGCATCCACACGCATCCATCAAACATAACATGTCTCAAACACATGTTTCAACCATAGGTTTATCCTATCTAAAGGTCAAAGGTACTAATGAGAGGACTTACTAAAGATAAGATAAGTACTAGACAAACGATAAAGGAGAAGTTGAAAGACATACCATCAAAAAGGAATAGGTACAATGAACGCATCTTCGCTTCTGTCTCCAAAGTAGCATTGCTCTCATCTTCTCCCCTTTGCACTTTGACTAGTCGAACCTCTCTGTTTCTCAACTTCCTCATCTCTGACCCAAGGATGCGGGTAGGAGCTCGTCGAATAGTCGCATCACGCTCTACCTCCCCTTCTCTAAGCAAGCTCGGCTCTACCACATCTCTGCGGTCTCATGTAGGCACTTCCTCAAATGTGACACATGGAATATGTCATGTTCCCTATGCAACTGAATTATCTCTCGAAGATAAACTGAAGCTAGCCATGGAGCAGTCCTCTTGCTCTTCTCGGGTATGAAATGGGCGCTCTTAGTAAGTCTATCTACCACAACCCAAATTCCCGTATTACCCTTCCTCGATCTTGGTAACCCATCAATAAAATCCATCGAGACGCTATCCCACTTCCATTGCGGAACTTCCAATGGGTGAAGCAACCCACCGGGTTTCTTTTGCCCCACTTTCACTTGTTGGTAGACCAAGCATCTAGCGACATACTCGGCCACATCTTTCTTCATATCGGCCCAAAAGAAAACTCGCTTCATGTCTTGGTACATCTTATCCCCACCGGGATGAATGGTCATCCTAGAATGATGCGCATCATCAAGAATAGCCTTCCTCAAACCCTCGTCTTGCGGTACACAAAGTCTACCGTCTCTACGCAAGCACCCCCTATCGTCTAGGGTGTACTTACTCAAATGGCTGGACGACTCCCCCCTTATGAGCCTCTCTACCAACTCAACCAACTGTGGGTCGTCCCGCTGTGCCTCGCCAATCCGTCCCAAAAGAGTAGGTCTGACCTCTAAGGATGCTAGCTAACCAGGTATAAAGTCAACAGAAGGTCTAAAATCAAACATCGAGATAAATTCCAAGCTTCGTCGTTCCACGAACAATGGACTCAAGGACAACCTTTTTCTGCTCAAGGCGTCCGCCACCACGTTGCCCTTGCCAGGGGTATACGCTATCTCGAAATCATAGGATGCTAAAAACTCCATCCACCTTTTCTGTCTTAAGACTATGTGCTCGAAGAGTCTCCAACACTTCCCTAAGATGTAGGGCATGCTTTTCTCCACTTCTGGAGAAAACCAGGATATTCTCCCATACAAAATCGTCACAACTATCCATCTCTCACGCAGACCATCCTAGTCGAACTCGACATCCCCCAAGTGCAAGCCCCAAAGGCCTAAACCAATATCAGACAAACACCCAAGGGACACCTCCTTCGAATTCAGACGAACTACGTGAGATGATGCTAGTAAAAACGGCTAAATAATTAAACCCTTGTCCAACTCTGGATGTCCTTACCAATCTCGCTCCACAACCACCGTTGATCAAATAACTGGCCTTGCTTAACCTATTAAGCACACACGAAAACTTATTTCGCTTTCAGAGAAGACCAAGATGTCATCCACAAAGACCACTACAAAGTTATTTAGGTACTCCCTGAACACCCTACTCATCAAATCAACAAAGTATGCGGGGGCGTTCGTAAAACCAAATGGCATCACCAGCCACTCATAGAAACCATCCGGAGCCCTAAAGGCGATCTTCTCTATACTATCCTCAGTCACTCCCAACTGATGAAACCCCGGGGCTAAGTCCAACTGTGAAACACTGAGGCGCTAACCAACTGATCAAAGAGATCATCAATCCTCGGCAATGGGTGTCTATTATTCTTTGTGAGCTTGTTGAGTTCTCTATAATCTACACAAAGTCTGAGGGACCCATCCGCCTTCGTGGCAAAAACTACTGGAGCACCCCACTCCGATATACTTCGTCTTATGAACCCCTTCTCAAGCAAATCCCCTACTTGCTTATGGAGTTCCCTCCTCTCACGAGGAGCCATGTGGCGCACTGGTAAAGATACTAGTTTAGCATTGTCCACCAGATATATTCGGAAGTCTATCTCCCGCCTCGGAGGTAAGCCCTTCACCTCCTCAAACACATCTGAGTATTCCCGGACCACTCTAACTGATCGCAAACTCTTGACCGAAGCGTCAAGCGATTCAAGATAACTTAGTATAACAGAATCTATGGGATTTCAAAAGATCTCGAGAGTGTTACCCAAGCGGGTCATGAGCCTAACAACTCTCCTTTCACAACCAAGAACGGCACCGTTACTGGATAACCAGTCCATGCCCAAAATCAACCCATAACCCGTGAAGCCCACAACAAAGGCATCACACCTAAACTCAACGCTAAGTATAGAAATCTTCAAACCCAAACATATCATGGACAAATAAGTGGAGCCCCCCAATTGGGTTTGAAACAACCACGGGATCATCTACTAAACTGGTGTCTAGGTGCAGTGACTCAACTAATGATAATGAGATAAACGAATGTGATGCGCCAGAGTCGAATAAAGTTTGAACAGGATGATCGAGAGAACAAAATTTCAACTTAGACGGTCCTACCCCCATCAGGTATACCCGTCGTGAGGGAATACATCTACCCTCCAGAAGATCCTGTACTTCGTCCTTACCTCTTTGGACAACCCTAATAAGGTGTCCTATTTCTCCAAGACAACTAGCCTTCCCCTTCACATTCTCCTTTCGTGACCTTCTTACCACGATAAGGTTTCGTCCTTTATTTACCTAATAGCTATTTGAACCTTTCTCTCTCGTCCATCTTAAAGGTACCCATAAGCCCTCCACCTCCTTGGACTAACTTCTTGGTCTGGAAAACGTCTTAGTCCCTTGAAGTGGTTCTTCCGTCCTTTATACGGAAGTCCTTATTTATCTTAAAAAGACATCTATACGCGGAGGGGAAATTCAAAAAGAGAAAGAGGAAGTGATTCAAAATGGAGAATTGAAGGAAGGATATATGGCTATTAGGGATTATGCTTTTCTTTCAAAAACTTTTCTCTTAAAAGACATGTTTTTGAAAATACTTCTTCCAACAATGTTTTTAGAAAAATAGTTTTCTAAAAATTTTATCTGTTCTGGTAACCTTAAGCTCTGATACCACGTGTAACACCCCACACCCGCTAAGGTCACTCACTAAGGGAATGCCTTAGCTTCGGTGGAGTATTTAAGTGAATATAGAACTGAAGAATTACAACAAGACAGATATAAGTGATACTTGAAATTTAAAACATCATTTCATTGCAGCAGAAGGTAAACATGTTTGGTTACATATCAAAAACCCACAAGAGTCAAGTACAAAATATCCATCTTGTTAAAACATAAGTACATAATCCCACTACATACTAATAGCCATAATAGAAAAGATAACCGAGCTTTTCTTCAAGAGTCCAAGCTCCAAAAGATAGATAAAGCAATCTGATCAAAGCCCACTAGTGCTAGGCCTACTCTGAGAACCTGAGGGTTGGGGAAAAAGATAAAAACAACGGGGTCAGACATAAGTCTGAGTGAGCCCTATAACTTTAACAATACAATCATTAAAGTAATTAGGGTATGATATAAACCTGGTACGGTACGACTGGGGATAAATGACTACACCAAGTAGCCAACTAGACTTAGGATGAACTAAGATAACGGTAAAGACGCGCCTATCCACCCAAGGATAAATACTATATTGCACCACACCAGATCTACCCACCCAAGGATAATTCCTACACTGCACCACACCAAATCTACCCACCCAAGGGTAATTCCTACTTAAAGGTTGATCCCACTAAGTGTACTTAGTAATTTTTAATAGTAGTTTCGTGTACCCATAGCTGACTACATAGGTGCCGTCTGCCCCTATCTCCACTAGGTGTACTCACAACTTAGTAATTTTAATAGTAGTCTCGTGTACCCCTAGCTGACTACATAGGTGCCGTCTGCCCCTATCTCCACTAGGTGTACCCACAACTTAGTAATTTTAATAGTAGTCTCGTGTACCCCTAGCTGACTACATAGGTGCCGTCTACCCCTATTTCCACTAGGTGTACCCACTACTCCCATTCGATCGGCTCCCTAACGTAGATACCCGTGCTGGCCCCACAATGGGGTGTATCACTCCCCAAAGTGGAAACCCGATACAACAAATGGTGCACGGCTTATACCTACACGATGCAACAACGTCTTACCTACCAGCCCGGGTCCACACACGCATATGAAACCCGTTGGACTTGCGTTGCCACCGCTACCCCGTTTTGGCCTCTTATAATCAAGCCCAGTACGCGTGTCCCGTCCTCGACATGGGTCGAGCCCAAATAGATACATATGGGTTACTGGGTGAAATGGGCCCCCCACAAGCTACCACCTAAGCTTGTCATTTTTTTCTAGTGCATCCCACTTAACCCTTTTTAATAATCATGTCCACTTACATGTTCAAAGTTTGGTTTAGTCATCTACTCATATTTCAATTGCCACTCAAGGCACCCACTAGATTTCCCCATGCCACCCAAGGCACTTACTTGATTTCCACATGCCACCCAAGGCACTTACTTAACCCTTTAATCATGTTTAATTACATGTTTCGCTTTGGTTAAGTATTTTAATCTTATCTTCCATTGCCACTCAAGGCAACCACTAGATTTTCCCCATGCCACCCAAGGCACTTACTTAACCCTTTAATCATGTTTAATTACATGTTCCACTTTGGTTAAGTATTTTAATCTTTTCTTTCATTGCCACCCAAGGCAACCACTAGATTTTCCCCATGCCACCCAAGGCACTTACTTAACCCTTTAATCATGTTTAATTACATGTTCCACTTTGGTTAAGTATTCTAATCGTATTTTCTATTGCCACCCAAGGCAACCACTAGGTTTTTCCACATGCCACCCAAGGCACCTACTTAACCCCTCATGTCCCTCTACATGCTAATATGGTTAAGTGTTTCTTGATTGATTAAGAACGTAACCGTTGTAAAGACCTCTCACATTAGACTATCTTTTATGGCAGCTGGATTTGCCGGTCGGGTCCGGGCAGCCTTACGCATAACCGAGTCTATCCTCGTGTCTATACACTTGTCACATATTTAGTTTGTGCCTAAGACCTCTCACATTGGGCCAATCATTTGTAGCCGCTGGATTTGCCGGTCGGTTCCGGGCAGTCTTACGCTACAAAAGGGTCCAACCTCGTGTCTTAGTCGATTAATTACACGTAATTAATCACCCCCATATTTCGAATTAATTTTCCCTAATTAATTCCAATTTTAACGATGTACATAATTGACTCAATTATGTCCATCCACATTATGGTATGCATAATCATACCAATTTCACACCATTTCATTAACATATATATTAACCCCATCGTTCCCCACGTAATTCGCTAACATGACATAAAAGTGAAGATTCATCACAAATACAATGGGTTCAACTTGCATAACATTAGCATAAACATGGGTTTAAAGGTGTCAACATGCATATAGCATCAACCCAACTAGCATAAATAATCAACCCAAACTTGCATGAATCACATATGTCATAAAGAGGTTAACTTGCATAAGTTATTTATGTCATACAAATGGGTAAACTTGCATGTGTATGTATGACATACAAAGGGGTTAACTTGCATATGTATGCATATCATACTAAGGTGTAAACTTGCACATGTTACTTGCATATAATCAAACACCAAACTTGCATAACATGTCATATATGAACTTGCATATAATCATACACCAAACTTGCATAACATATCATGTATGAACTAGCATATAATCATACACCAAACTTGCATATCATGGTGTCATAATGGATCAATGTTTCTCATATGACTTGCATATCTTGCATAACATCATAAAAACATAGCATATGACTTGCATAACTTGCATAACACCACAAACACATAGCATATGACTTGCATAACTTGCATAACACCACAAACACATAGCATATGACTTGCATAACTTGCATAACACCACAAACACATAGCATATGACTTGCATAACTTGCGTAACATCATGAACATGTATCATATGACTTGCATAACTTGCATAACTTCATGAACATATAGCACATAACTTGCATAACTTGCATAACATCACAAACACATAGCATATGATAACATAATCTTGCATTGATCCACATTCATAGCCATAACCTCATTATATCCTATCATAATTATTTCAACAATTGGCTATTAAGGCTATAGAAAACTCATAACTTGTTGATTAGCACTCCTAAGAAGAAGATTAAGTTGCTAGAGTTGATTAGAGATTGATTTGAGAAGCTATCTTCCTCTTGAGATTGATGGAGGCTCCTTCAAGTTGCATTTTGACGGCATAACGGTGTTGTAGCTATTTTTAGTATGAATTAGGGTAGTCTTAGGGTGTATTTATAGAATTAGGATGTAGTTTAGGCCCTTAGATTAACCCTAGATTAGGTTAGAGCCGTCAGATCTCGTCACAAGCCACCAGACACAGCCCAAAAGCCAAACTGATGCACCCAGGTCACCTGGGCTCGACCAGGGAGGTCGACCCCCAGGTCGACACTAGGGTCGACTCCCCAGTCGACCTGGTGGGCAGGTCGACTCCCCAGTCGACCCCTAGGTCGACCCCCTGGGTCTGGCGGGAATTTTCCCGCCACTTCTGAAATTTGAAATTTCTGTTTTTAAATCTGTTTTTTAAATTTTCTGAAACTTCTTCGGGCCATATCTGGGTCATACGGACTCCGATTTTCGAAAACTCGGACTCTATTTCACGTATTTTTCCGAGACGAACGCAATAGCATAGCCCGTTTCCCCTGATTCGGATTTTTAAATTTAATTCTTCTCTATTTTATATTATAGTGAGTTATTCAACATACGGGGTGTTACGCTTATTCCATTTTTTTATTTTGTATTCTTTTTGGGGAGAAACAATTCTTATTGAAACTATTTTATTTTAATCCATTATATAAATTGTTTTACTATAGAAAGTATTTTACTTTTTTAAGTATTATATTTTAACTTATTCATATAGTGTAACAATCTTACTAAACTACTTTAATAAAAATTATTTACTTTACACGCTATTTTTAACCTATATATATTCTATTTTAACAAACTACCTTAGCGATCAACTATTTATTTTATAAACTACTTTAATTTTTCTAAATATATATATTTATCTAAATTTTGATAAATTCTATATTTAAATTCAAATTATTTATATAAACTTAGATGTTCTTAACTCATTATTTTCAAACTATTTCAAACTATATCTAAGCTATATTTAGAAAAATATAACTATTTCGACAATGCTTTTTCCAATTTTCAGCCTCATGCCCTATTTCCCCAAAATGATCATATATTCACCACGAATAAATTTATTGCACATGGACATATATGCAAATGAACTATTAATATATTCATGGTATGACTATATACATGTAGTATGAAAGCATTTTTTTTCCTAAGTGCCAACTTCGCCACTTAGGAAGAAATTAGTACTATGTTAAAAAAATTTAAATAGTATCTAAACTATTCTATGATAGTATATATATCTAAGCTATTTTAATATACCACCATAATGGGAAATTAAGATGTTGCTGTTTGAGATTATGAAGCTAATAATAATACAAAAACCAAGCACAACACATATGTATATGTATGTATATGTGTAAATACTCATGTATGTGAATTTATATATTATTATTTTTATGTGAAGGTTAGAAAGGGGCTATTAAGAAATAAAGTACATACTTATTCACCTTACATCATAGAAGTCTTGATGAGAAGATCAAATATCATTTGGGTATTCAGTATTAAACTAAAAAGAACATAACAATGTTTACTTATATATATATATATATATATGTGTGTGTGTGTGTGTGTGTGTGTGTGTGTGTGTGTGTATGATAAGAATGATCTTAATCATCTTGTACTATTCATATCGTAAAAGATGCCCTCTAGTCCTTTTAACCAGTACATTCACACTATATAAGTGGTAGTTAAAGAATTTTGAACTTTTACATATCGCAGTTGATTTCACCGATTATCTGAATGCACTACTGAATGGTAATTTCATTGAATCCAAATAAAAATAAGGAACATGTTGAAATTAAACATGATATGAACAACAGAGTGTTATCCCAAAGTCACCTTTTAGGCAATAACTTTATAACTACATGTAAGAATTTCTAACAATAATAGTTTGATGTCCATTCTCATACGTAAGAGCATCTGACTATATAATTATTCAAGCTATTTGTTTTATACAAATAAAACCCATCCAACATCAATTAAGTTTCTAATCAATTTCATGAATTAAAATTCTAATTTATTCCATGGAATAATACATATGTTATATGCGAAGCTAATAAATGAAATATAATAATATGAATCAAACACAGAAAAAGAAAAATCGATTGGGAGTAAAAATAGGGTTGAAAGAATTAAGCATGCTATGAAATAGTTTAGATATATATGATAGTATATATATATATATATATATATCTAAACTATTCTATGTTAGCTAATTACCAGAATGGGAGGTTAAGATGTTGTTGTTTTAATATTAAACTATGTTAGCCGACTTCCAAATCAACATCCATCTTAAGCTTAAACACGCCACAGAGTCACAATCATGCTTTCCTGGTAGTTTGTTATAGTTAATAATTGATTTGTGATATTAGCTGTCATTTAGTTACTAATTACAAATATATACTTAGACATAAACTAATTACCAAGCACATTTTCCTAAACTATCCATCAAACAAAGGAAAATATGATAATGGGTTATGAACTAAGCTATGCTACTGTGGGAAGTTGTCCTTCTGAGACTTTTAATTGTGAAGAAATCATAGGCAATTCTATAACTACAACATACCATATGTCCATTAGAATATAGATGGCTTTTCTTCAATTATGATGCATTAGGAATAAGGCTTAATTGTTGGATTATCTGCTTTCTAATTGAGAATAAGCCATACTGCCTTTGATTTTTCAGTTTTGGTATCTTATTTATCTTTCTTTTGAGCCTCTAAAATATGTTCGTTTCCAGTTGAAAATTATTGTTCTTAGAAATGAAAGGTGGTCAAGTTAAGATTCAGTAATCTTTTTTATGTTTAAAAAAGGGCAAGGAAATGTAAATGAAAATTAAAATAAATACATGTTACCTTTGATTTTTGTTTGTTGTCTATTTGAGTTTATTCATTCAAATTCCTATGATGTATTTTTTGTTGTTGAAGGGATTATAAAGATGGATTTGACAGAATTTTGACACATTGATTGCATTAAAACGTATAATTCTGATCAGTATAGTTTACGTGTGATCCATGTACTATGATCTGCTGGATCATGCTTGGATTTTGATGTGGAATCATGTTTTCCCATCTTATTAGATATATATCGACAGCCTGATCACTGCGAATGAAGCTATCGAAATATTTCTTCCTTGCCATTTACCGTCCTTTACTGTCTTGGAGGGAAACTACATTAAAATTGTGGCCTATATTTGATAAGCATTTTTCTGCATTCGGTGATGCATTCTTAATCTTCATTATTACCAACAATAAATTCATCGTTGCCTTATTTGCTTTTTTTATGTGAATATGTCACTGCAATATAATAAGGTCTAAGCACTTCATCCTCAGCCATAGTTGGTTTGGTTCAAACGATGAATGCTAATATGATCTACATTACAAAATTTAGATGTTTTATTTGTCACGACAATAAAAAAATGGAATAGAGAATTTTAGGGTATTATTATCATGTTAATTATTCCTTGTGGATTTGTTTTTTACTACAACAAACTGAGTGAATTATCATGGAAATTTTTTTATCTTAACTTTATCTTTACAGTATCTAATTTTCTTTCAATCTTTTAATATCATTTTGTCAAGCATGGATAAGTTTGAATTATCATTATTGATTATTTACATTTCTGCAAAAGGCAAACTCTTTCTGATAGTGGATCTGTAGAGGCTAATTGGTAGTAGTTGATAATGCAGATCAGTTTATAACCTTTTGCTATGAGTCTTGATTTCTAACAAAATAACGCCTTCCGTAATTCTGTGCTTCTTCTTCCCTTTATTGGCTGAAACTAACAGACTATTTTGATCCTCTGTATAGTGATTGCAAACTCATTCAATGGTCATCTTGAAAGCTACCGGGCCGGTCTGTAATCAGTCGGCAATAGTGTTCGTGTTGGCTAGAGCTACTACGCGTATTATTTTGCCATTGCTGCTTTGGTCCATTGTTTCCACCTACAATGACTTGCCTTGGGGATTGCTTTCAGCGATTCTAGAACATGTTTAGGTAATCTCCTTTTTCAGTGATTCCAAAATCCACCCGACGGGTCGGAACATTGAGTAGATAAAATTTAATTCCTACTTGCCTATACTAATTAAAATGGATCAAAATTTGCATGTATATTGATCAAAGTATCAAACTAACAATTCTAAGTTGTGAAATAGGCAGTAACAATTGGGCAAGCTACTTCTCCCCAAGCGATTAATTAATAGTACATGTTAACCCACCTAGTATCCACCTAGCGCTTTTACAACCCTTAATATCTTATACATATTGTTATAACATATTTATCGAAACTGATAAAATAACACGAACCCACTTAAGTCGTTAGGCTGAATAGGAAAAACTGCAGATGAAACTAAGAGTTATATAACAATTTACCTAACATTAACATATGAAGTTGTTTATGTTGAATTGGAACTTAAGATTGCATTCATGTATAAAATGTTAGAAGCTTGTCATAAAACTACTTGACCACACTGCCTGAAAGCAAATGAGGAAACAACAGAAAGGGTGTTGAAGTTTTTACAGAAATCCA
Organism: Allium sativum; assembly: GCA_030737875.1. Lineage (NCBI taxonomy): Eukaryota > Viridiplantae > Streptophyta > Magnoliopsida > Asparagales > Amaryllidaceae > Allium > Allium sativum. The sequence continues at coordinate 789,246,893 of CM060920.1, read as the reverse complement.
TCAAACTGGAAAGCTTGATGCATATTAATTTGTATGATGAAATGATTCATTATCCTAATTACATATGACAATCTGATTGATAGGTCAAAACTGCAATTTCAGCTATGAGATTGTAAAAACACATAATAAGGGCGATACATTTTCAGAAGGAAAATAAGAAATTCACCATCCTATACTGTCATATGTTCATATTCATTTTTTCTATTTCTCAATTGTAGATAAAAATTCCATTGCTGTATATATATTTTGGTTGTTAATGTTGATATTCAGTGAGCAAATAGGTGAAAAATGGAAAATGATAATTAGCCTAAGTTGAAACTGCTTTTGCATTGGATTTTTCTCAAATATCCTATGCTTATGTGTAGCTTACTTGTATTAATCCTCTAATCTAGCCTGACAGTAGAGTTTATTTGATATTCTACTCAAGTTCCTCATTATCAGAATCTGATTTTTGTCCAATAAAATATTCAATTATTCTAAGTAATCTATTCTTTAAATCACATTCTCAAATGTCAAAGTACCAAAATTTATGTGAATTAACTTTCAAATGAAATATAGTTGAGAATAAAACATTTATTTGACGATCGTTAGGTAATGCCAACTTTAAGAAACATATTAACTGCAAACGCTAATAAGGTAGAAAAAGAGAATTTTTTGACCAAATAAAATTTTGACAGTGTTTTGCCGTATGTACTGGCTATAGAAAAATATGCCATGTGTGGCTTAATTTCATAACAAAAACTATATTTAACTAAATAAAAAACAAAGCCTTTCATTAAGTTAAACAGGACTATAAAAATTATATTTCAAATTACAACACTGAATACACGCAAAATAGTTACCATGAAGAATATCTTTATCATAGTATTAAAAGAAAAAGATTGAATTAACCAAACATATTTCTCCTCTATATCAAAAACCAAAATGATTATACGCTATTAAATTATCAACGCATAAAAATTAGTTAAGTGTCAGCCTAAAATTATGTATACATAGTACCCTAGAAACATTTGCACTAATACTTCTACAAACACACGTTGTACCACAATAATCGCGGGGACATCCCAAATAATATGGAATCTATTTCCCCTATTATTTATACAGGTCCTATCTATCATACAGATATAATTAAATTTTAACATATATTAAAATATAAATATGTTACTATTAAATTTATATGCACTTAGTTATCATTAAAGTTTCAATAATTGGAGGAAAATTACAAAGTTTGAATTCTATAGTTGACTAATATAATATAGTGAGGAAAATAGTGAAAATGGTAAAACAAAGATTTTATATATATATATATATATATATATATATATATGTATATGTACATATATGTACATATATGTATGTATGTATGTATATAGCCTAATAGGTGTATAGAATGAATACTTAATTTTTTCCTCCTATTTTCCCCTTAATTTCCACTAATTATAAGGTTTGATTTTTGAGGAAACAAAGAAAAAAATTAATTATGCACAGCCTTAGGGTTTATAGGATAAAGTAAATATTTATTCATTCTTCCTATCATACTATTGTCATTAAATATTAGTTTTGACTTCTAAAAGTGATTGACATAATAGAGCGAAGGAAAATAATGAAATTAGGAAAATATTGGTTAAACATTGTTGTATAGGTTTACGAATAAATGAACTATACATGCTTTCCTATTCTTCCATTAATTACATACTTTGGTTTTTCGTAGTTGTATGAATATTTTGAAGGGTGAAAATGAAAATCATATCATAACTTTAGGAGATTGTAATATTTAACCTCAGTTTAAACCCGGTAAAAGAATATTATTATTCTGTTATGGTTGTCATTATTTATAAAGTTTGACTTATATAGCCAACTGATACAAACAACGAAGGGAAACGATGAAAACAGATATATATTGATTACACATGGTTATATAGTTTATAGAATAAACTAATTATTAATTATTTCTGATTCTTCTTTTAATATCCATTAAATGTAATGTTTGTTTCCATTGATGTGTGAATATTTGAAGTGTAAAAATGAAAAAAATAAAATAAAGAGACTTCGTTATAAGACATGAGATTCAATTTTGGTTAAATAATACAAAGGGTCATTTAATATTTTTATATATAATAGAATAGATTATTTATGTTTGTTTTGTTGAATTTACATCATTGGAATGTCAGAGAATTATACCAATGTTATCCATTCTGGAAAACTAAGGGAAGAACATATATGTATATGTGTGTCTATATATATATATACACCTCTCTCTCTCTCTCTCTCTATATATATATATATATATATATATATATATATATATATATATATATATATATATATATATAGGCAGGTTCAATGGCACCCCAAATAGTGAGCACCCCTTTAGCCTACCACTTTTCCACCACACATTTCTTTCCTCTCTCCTCCCACTCATTCTCTCACCTTCCACTCACTTTCCATTCACTTTTTTAACATAAATGAATGGCTGAAATTGAGGTGCAAATGAGAGGGCTAAAATTCAGGGGGGCTCCCTGATCCTATCACACACACACACACACACACACACACACATATATATATATATATATATATATATATATATATATATATATATATATATATATGTGTGTGTGTGTGTGTGTGTGAGATTAAGACATGTGGAAACAAATTGAAAATTCCCCATAGCGTCATCCTATTGAGATTGGTTTAGTTTTTTAACCCTTACTTGCCATGCACAACTCCAAACCAACCTCTACTATTAGAAATCTGATATGCATAATAATAACATAACAATGTCACTGTAAACCACAAATAACATGTTTTGTGTTAGCGCTAGTATTATTTTATTTAGAATGCATCCTACCCACATGAAACGTTACCAAGTTTTTTTTATCCGTAGTTTTATAATCTTGTTTTGACATATCTGGATCCTATCATTGGTTAAAATCTAAGACTTCTTAACACATGTGATACACCCTTGCATTTTAAAGGAAGATATCTCAAAGACAAATCATACATATACATATAAGTTGCTTAAATTATAAAAAAAAGAATAGGTGCAGTAATCATTCCACATAACATACTTCAGATACATGTCCTAATCTCTCTACATTATCTCAAATACGACAAATAGGAAAGGAATTGATTAGGAAATGAATGATCAATCTTCAGCAGTACCGCATAACAAAAGCATGAAAATTTTACAGGTTGAAGACATAACTGGAGCAAAATCGAGAGTCAAAAATGTAACTTTAGTCTCAGGGGAAGCGCATAACGCATTTGTAAGCTCTATGGAAATGTAATATATGCATGATATTTTAGTGTTTTCAGTGAATTATTTAGGAAAAGCCATAGTTTGATAGAATGCAAAGTGCGTAATCATCTCGTATGGGAATCTGCAACCTTGAAGTTTAGGTTGGATGAGAAATTATTGGAAAAGAAAATTAATTAGATTCACTATTAAATTTGTATTGAGAACCCCATATTCATAAGGACTGAAAAAGCTTTAAGGTTTTTTTTAACTCTTACAATGCAGTATATAATTCCTGAATCAGATTGCCTTTCACAACAAATTTAGTACACAGATTAAAAGGAGTTATCAACCTTGATTTAAATCATCAATAACAGAAAGGAAATTCTTCTATTTGCACTATTACTTTCCTACTATAAAGAGCTTTCATCTGTTAGACAAATCTTTGGTCTGTGCTCAAATAAATAAATAAAAATCGTGGCCCATGATGTATATATTAATAATATTTCATAACAATCAGGATTTAAAGTTAAATTAAATTATTTTGCAACACCGGAACCAAAAAAAAACAAAAAAACAAAAAAAAAACCAACCCACTATTTAGCGCACATGTAAGCCAGTTTGAACTACAAACTATCATAGTTTACCATACAACACTTGAAAGCACAATGTACAGCACATGAATACAGATGCGCTTGATTAGACATTTATGGAACACTCTATTTCGTATAAATCAAAGTAGTGACATAGGTTATATATATATATATATATATATATATATATATATATATATATATATATATATATATATATAAAGTGAAGCTACTCAAAATAGGGAAACACGTAGGAAATGGGAGAAAACAAAAAAATGGTAATGGCCTTTATATACCATGACACAATCAAAAAATATATATTAATTCAAATTCCAAAAGGAAAAAATGCAGTGAGATAAAGTTATCGTGTTTATTAATTCATTGAAATCATCACATAAAAGATTAGAAGAATATATATATTAGGAAATGATATTAATAAAAATCATATACTAACTCAAGTCCCGAATGAGTTCTATTTTTAACTGTCCTAATCCAAATGTGAGAATAAAACAAATAATCAGCAAATTACCAGTTAAAGAATTCATTTTGCAATGATAAGAAATAACACAGAAATTAACTATCATGATCAAGCAGTCAAACACGAATGAAATCAAAATTTATTTGAAAAAATAAACCTTTAGATTGAAGAGTGAAGAAGATGGACATAAAGCGATTCAATTTCATACGAAGTTCCAGATCTTAGCAGAAGACAGCAAGAATTTCATTAGTATGTTGTAAATTGTAGTGTTTGATGCATATTTGCTGGAATAACAAATAAATCAGAGACTCAAATGCAAAAATGACCTGTATATAATGAAAAAAATGAGTACATAAGCTAAAAAAAATTAAACCAACTGAACTTCTGATCTTAGATAATAAACCGATAGTCGATTTATTTCGAGAAGTGAAAAAGTTTAAGCAAAGCTATTCAAAAAGAGCTCTTAGAGTTTGTAAGATGCCACATGGTAGCATAAGAAAAATTCATTGGGAACAACTGACAAAAAAGAAGAAAAAAGGTCACAAACTTATAAACAATATGTTATATACGTTCACTGGTATGTAGAGCAATATAATCTGATTTTAAGTTAAAATTTGAGATCCTCAATGAATGTGTCTTTCCCATATGTTCATAAAAAGGTATACTGTGTTTCTTGTTTAGATAATATGATTTTACGTCAATCAATGTGTTATGTTATTTATTCCCATGAAAAATGAGTGTGACGTGTAGAGCATAGTTTATTAACATAAAACAGTTGCCACTGCTTTGAGATATCAGAAAATTACAACTTTATTTGAGTGATAGACGATCAAATATACTTCAACTATTATAGTCATTATGTAAATATGAAACAATCAAACAGTCTCAGATCACTAAAAATAATATTTTCTTATGGAATTCAATCTAATAGTCCCAAAATTTGTTGATTAGCTCCATATCAAACTAACTTAAGTCAATTCTAAAACAAACTGACATGTTTAACACAAATTATGAACATCAAAGTTCATATGATAACCTTTCCTCCTTTTTATATGTATATCAATTGTACCACTAGTTTCTATAATCAAGCTGAAACTATAGCAGAAACCATATATTATAACTTAAGGCAATGCAAAGATTGCATCAATAACCTCTTAGAAGTTAGAACAGAAACCTTATTTTACAAAATAAATCTTTTTTCAAGCCATACCAAAGTTCTGTAGGATTCTTAATAGTCTCCCCAAATTTTCTAGGTTGAAGGCATAATATTATACCAATATATGACCTGGCTTCCCTTTATTTCATAGGTAGAAAATAATAATTAAATTATACCAATATATGAACTCTTCCTTTACTATAACAAAATTCAACACCTGATATAAGAAATATATTCAAATCTGCAGATATGTTTGGAGGGCATTATCTAATCGCGGAACTATAACAATGCAGATATCAATAAATCATGCGTAAACACAATAAACAAAAGTAAGATAGTATTTACTACTTCATAAACCATTCACCAATCCATGCCACTGCCACTGTACAAAATTTGAAAACTCAAAATTAAAGTTTTTCAAAGGAGAAAAAAGCTTTTGCTAACCCTAGTGCTTTACGACCATAATAAATAATAACTTATTTATTAATTAAATAATGACCAATCGAATATAGTTTTTACTTGGAAACTTTTAAAGTTGTTGCCACATCAGTTACATATATCAAAAAATCAACCTAATCCTCCAAAAAACCATGATACTAATATAACATCATTTTAACATGAATATAAGTTAGAATAAATGAATATACACGATACATAAGTATTGGGTATTATTACCTTTATTCGTTCTTCCCCGTTGTTTACATATAGGCTAAGGCCTACTACAGTCTGTATCAGTCTGGGCCAAGCCCAATAGTCCATCTTTGTATTTAAATATGCCGCAAGCTTTCTTTTGTAATTATCATTGAAGATACAACAAACATTACAATATAATAAAATCATCTTTCAAGTCTTTACTCATATCATTGTTCAGACTTGATCAAATTCATAAATTCAACTTGGTATCGGAGCATGATCTTTGTGCTTGACAGCATTAGATCCTGAAAATTCTAAAAAAGAAATTCTGATTCATCTGTTTCAAGATTGATCAGAATATATTGTCCATCAGAAAAGTTTCATCATTTGGACTCCTTTCATCCAAGATCAAAGATCTTATCATCTGAAAGTTGTTGCTCTTTCTGATAAACAGTGCCACGCTCAGTTCATCACTCTGGCTGCATCAGTTTATCAAGAATAGCTGTTGTAAAGAAAAGTTCAAATCTGTTCATAAAATCGATCAAGAATTTCAAGAAAAACATCAGTTGAAAACAAGTGCAATCAGAAGAAACTCATCAGTCATTGTTATCCCTGTTTAAATAGGGTAATTGCAAGTATTCGTCACCTGAGTTTCTTGATAGCTTCATACTCTCATCTGAGTGTTTTCTTCTTCGATTCTCAATTCAAGATTGTCTGTTTCTTTAAACTTTTCCCACAAATTCTGGGATCTTTCTTTTGTTCATCATGTCAAATGAAGGAGATACGACTCCTCAAACTTCTGTCACTAGAGGTGCACAAAGCTCCTCTTCTGGTGATCCAATTAATGACATGATGAAGGCCATTATCAAACCACAAAGCCAAATTATTTCTGTTCAACTTGATGAGACCAACTTTTTACTCTGGAAATTACAAATAGAGACTGCAATCAGAGGATATGGGTTAGAAGATTACATTCTTGGTACAAAGATAATTCCATCTAAGTTCATTCGAGATAAAGATAATCAACTTGTATCAAATCCTGAATATGCAGTTCATCAGAGACAAGACAGTCTTGTGTGTGCATGGATGATGTCATCCATAAGTTCTAGTATTTTACCTCAATTAATTGGGTGCAAAACAGCTCAAGAAGTTTGGTCTATAATAGAAAGGAATTTTACTTCTCAATCCTCTGCTAGGATAATGCATTATAGAAGACAGTTGCAGACTATGAGAAAAAATGAAATGAGTATGAATGAGTACTTACTTAAAGTCAAGAATTTATGTGATCAATTGGCTTCTGCAGGTCATAAAGTTTCTGATTCTGAGCATGTGTTGTATATAATTAGTGGATTGGATCATGAATATGAAGCTGTTGTGGCAATTATATCAACTATGGATCCTACCCCTACCTTGCAGTTTGTGTATTCTACTCTTCTTGCACATGAAGGAAGAATAGAACACAACAAAGTATTAAACCCTGACATGGCTGTGAACTATACTTACAACAAGGGAAAACAACAAGAAAGAAATCAAGGTTCAAGGGGTCAATTTAATAATAATCAGAGGGGTGGATCTGCAAATAGAAGAGGCAGAAGAGGTGGTAGAAGTGGTAATAATACCAATAGAGTTAGATGTCAAATATGTGATAAGTTTGGTCACAGTGCCAACAAATGTTATTTCAGATATAACTCTAACTACAACCCCTCACAACAAGGCAACAGCAGCAATGTAAATCTGGTCAATGTGCAGAAAGATTGCAATAAAAGTCAATCAGAAGTGCTAAACACAGAATCAACCTCAATAGATGATGCTAATGATGATTGCTGGTATCCAGACTCTGGGGCTACGAATCATGTTACAAACAATTTGGCCAATTTAAACTTGGGCAACAAGGAATATAAAGGTATGCAAAATTTACTAGTAGGTAATGGTAAAATTGCACAAATAACACACACTCGAAATGCAAGTTTATTTGGACCTAAAGAATTAATTTTAAAAAATCTTCTAAGGGTCTCTTCTATCAAGAAGAATCTGATGAGTGTTTCCCAATTTGCTAATGATAATAAAGTTTATTTTGAATTTTATCCAAATACTTGCATTATCAAAGATATACTAACTCAGGAAATCATTTTGCAGGGTAGAGAATTTAATGGGTTGTACAGATTTGACTTGAATAATCATAAAAATCCAGTTTGTAATAAGAAAAATTGTATGATGACATACATGAATGATTCTAAGTATTCTAGTAAATTTGATTTGTGGCATTGCAAGTTAGGGCATCCTAGTAGCAAAATTGTAAAAGAAGTATTGAATAGCAATAATATTTCTATTGATAAAATTCCTGACTCATATATATGTTCCTCTTGTCAATTGGGAAAGAGTCACAAACTTGCATTTCCAGATTCACACACAAGTTATTCTAGACCACTAGAACTTATTGCTACTGATCTATGGGGTCCAGCATCTATCAGTTCTGATTATGGTTTTAAATACTGTATATCTTTCATTGATGCCTACTCTAGGTTTACTTGGATTTATATGTTAAAATCCAAATCAGAAACTTGTAATACCATTATTCAATTTATTAATAAGGTAGAAAATATGACTGGTCAGCATGTGAGTATTATGCAAACTGATGGTGGAAGAGAATTTTTACCATTAAAGTATTACTTTGAAAAAAAGGGAATTAATCATAGAACTACCTGTCCTTACACCTCTGAATAGAATGGTTTAATTGAGAGGAAACATAGGCATATAGTTCAAACTGGTTTAACTTTACTTGCTCAGGCATCTATGCCTTTAAAATTCTGGCCTGAAGCATTTTATACTGCTGTTCACTTGATAAATTTATTACCAACAAAGGTTTTAAATTTTAAAAGTCCACAGGAAGTTTTAACTAACATTAAACCAGATTATGAACATTGAAAGATATTTGGATGTCAATGTTTTCCTTGTTTAAGACCATATAATACTCACAAATTAAGTTTTAGATATAGTCCATGTACTTTTCTTGGTTACTGTAACAGTCAAAAAGGGTACAAATGTTTAGACAGTACAGGCATGATAGTTGTATCCAGACATGTTAAATTCAATGAGAAAGTATTTCCTTTTAGTACTGAAAAAATAAAAACCACTGAAAAAGTGGTAAATCCAAGAATTGTTATACCTGATGTTCCTGAAGAAATACAAGTGATGATGCCACCTCAGCAAACTATGGAAGGCATCACCACTAGCTCTCAACTCACAGTGCCCTTGGAAAGGCCAGGTCAAGAGCAGAGTTTTGAGGATAATGTTGACAATCAGAGTCAATCAAGTCAGGACACTAGTAATGTAAGAGGTGCTCAAACACCTGTCACAGATTCAATAGAGAATATCAATCAAGGCATTACAGTTCCTGATAATATCAACAAGCATCCTATGTTAACTCGAGCTAAATGTGGTATTTTTAAACCCAAAAATATTAATACTGCTATCATTCGGGATGAACCAGTTACTTTCTATGAAGCATCCCAATGTGAAAATTGGAAGCAAGCCATGCAAGAAGAATATGATGCTTTAATTAAGAAAGGAACTTGGTCACTGGTTGAAAAACCAGAAAATAGAAATATAATTGGATGTAAATGGGTTTATAAATTAAAGAGAAATCCCAATGGTTCAATTTCTAAATACAAGGCAAGATTAGTTGCAAAAGGATATTCACAACAGTATGGTTTTGATTTTTCAGAAACCTTTTCACCTGTTGTGAAGCCTTCATCTATTAGAATAGTGTTGACTATTGCCTTGAGTAGAAATTGGAACATCAAACAATTAGATGTTAATAATGCATTTCTGAATGGTAATTTGTAGGAAGAAGTGTTTATGCAGCAACCTGAAGGATTCTGTCATGACAACAACACAAAATTGGTGTGCAAGCTCAATAAAGCAATTTATGGGTTGAAGCAAGCACCTAGAGTTTGGTTTGACAAGTTGAAATCAACACTTGTCAACTATGGCTACAATTCTACTAAATCTGACAACTCAATTTTCACAAAATTTACTAATACTGATACTACCTTTATTCTAATTTATGTTGATGATTTTATTATTACAGGGAGTAGCAAATCTGAAATTGAGTTTATCATAGGAGGATTAAATGCAGAATTTTCAATCAAAGATTTGGGAAATTTAAGCTACTTTTTGGGCATTGAAGTTGAAAAAACATCACAAGCAGAAATTCATCTTAGCCAAATGAAATATATTTCTGAAATTCTTCCGAAGGCAAAAATGGACAAAGCTAATTCACTTCCTGTAACAACCCGTATTTTCAATAACCTGTAATAACATAAATCGAGGCAGAATTTAATTCTAAAATGGGAATCAAGGGAAACGGGCTATGCCATTGCGTTCGTCTCGGAAAAATACGCGAAATAGAGTCCGAGTTTTCGAAAATCGGAGTCCGTATGACCAAGATATGGCCTCGCGAAGTTTCACGAAAATTCCCAAATTAAAGTATACTTAATTAAGTGAAATGGGTTGTGTAGATATATATATATATATATATTGATATATATATATATATATAATTGAAAATTTAATAAATAAATATGCAAAAATGCTCAAAACAGCGAATTGGGAGAGGGGAATAACCGAACCGGCCGATTTTTGAAGTCGACCCGAGCCCGCTGGGTCGACTAGGGGTTAATCCAGGGTGTTTGGCTGTCAACCCGTGGGCCGATTCGCTCAAGTGCAGATTTTGCATTTGAATGGTTCTCATGGTCCATCTTTAATCTAAAGGCCCTAGATGGTTCCTACACTTGACTTCTTCCCCAAGACATGCTTTGATGGCTTGGATTGAATCTAGGGTTAATCCTATGGCCTAAAACACTTGCCTAATCTATAAATAAGACCCTAACCTACCCTAATTCATTCATAATTAAACCTAGTGACTAAACTATGGCAAAATGCTAGCTCTCATGGCCTCCACTAATTTTATGAAGAGGGTTGCATACTAATCACTCTCTAATCAACTTCTAATCCCTTCTTAGCATCTTAATCTTCTTCATTTGGTGTTCAAAGTTGCTAGTTGTGAGTTTCTATCACTTTGATGATCTTTTGGTAAACTAATTAGATGAGATGTGATGAGATTTATGGTTTTGTATGTGGGTTAATGAGCTTTGAATCATATGATATGATGTTAGCATTAATCTTATGTTTATGCATGTTGAGTATGTAAGCTTATGCAAGTTTAATATGATGTATGTTATGTTTGCATGATGCTAAATATGCAAGTTGTGGGCTATGTAATCATATGCATGTTATGCAAGTTCATGGTAATATGCTATGCAAGTTACATGTATGTAAATATGCAAGTTACATGTTTGTTAATATGCAAGTTACGTGTATGTAAATATGCAAGTTACATGTTTGTTAATATGCAAGTTACATGTATGTAAATATGCAAGTTACATGTTTGTTAATATGCAAGTTACATGTTTGTTAATATGCAAGTTACATGTATGTAAATATGCAAGTTACATGTTTGTTAATATGCAAGTTACATGTTTGTTAATATGCAAGTTACATGTTTGTTAATATGCAAGTTACATGTATGTAAATATGCAAGTTACATGTTTCTTTATATGCAAGTTACATGTTTGTTAATATGCGAGTTACATGTATGTAAATATGCAAGTTACATGTTTATTAATATGCAAGTTCATGATGACACATTATGCAAGTCTATAAGCTAATATGCAAGTTTGTTATGCAAAATGAATATGTAAGTTATGTGACATATTATATGCAAGTTATGTGACATGTTATGCAAGTTCATATGCAAGTTATGTGTTTGTTAATATGCAAGATGGCACCTTTGAAACATGTTCATTCATATGCAAGTTGACACCTTTTATATGTGTTATATCATGAACGAAATTACGTGGGAACGATGGGGTAATTAAATGCATAAGTTAATAAGATTGTGTGAAATTAATATAATTATGCATAACACAAAATAAATAAACATAGTATGGGAATTTGCCTATTTGGTTAGGTGTACCCATACTATGTGTTGGGAATTTACCTATTGAGTTAGGTCTACCCCATGGGAATTTACCTATTAAGTTAGGTCTACCCATGTTAAGAAAACTTGATTAATTAGGGATAATTAATATAAAATTATGAGGGTGATTAATTAGGTGTAATTAATTGACTAAGACACGAGGTTGGACTCAGTTGTAGCGTAAAACTGCCCGGACCCAACCGGCTTAACCAGTTGCTACAAATGTTAGCCCAATGTGAGAGGTCTTAGGCACAAACTAAATACGTAATTAATGTAAAGACACGAGGTTAGACTCTGTTATGACATAAGGCTGCCCGGACCCAACCGGCTTAACCAGCGGTCATAAAAGACAGTCTAATGTGAGAGGTCTTTACAAAGGTTACGTTCTTAATTAATTAATTAAGAAACACTTAACCATATTAGCATGTAGAGGGACATGAGGGGTTAAGTGGGTGCCTCGGGTGGCATGAGAAAATCTAGTGGTTGCCTTGGGTGGCAATAGAAAATACGATTAGAATACTTAACCAAAATGGAACATGTAATTAAAACATGATTAAAGGGTTAAGTGGGATATACTAGAAAAAGGGACAAGCTTAGGTGGGTAGCTTGTGGAGGCCCATTTCAACCAGTAACCCATACGTATCTTTGTGGGCTCGACCCATGTCGAGGACGGGACACGCATACTGGGCTTGACTGTAAGAGGCAAACGGGTTAGCGGTGGCAACGCAAGTCCAACGGGCTTCATATGCGTGAGTGGGCCCGGGCTGGTAGGTAAGCCGTTGTTGCATCGAGTAGATATAAGCCGTGCACCTTTAGTTCCATCAGGTTGCCACATTGGGGAATGATACATCCCACGGTGGGGCCAGCACGGGTATCTACGTTAGGGAGCCGATCGAATGGGAAGTAGTGTGTACACCTAGTGGATTGTAGGGCCCCGTGGCGCCTACTTGGTCACCTAGGGGTACGCAGGTACTAATTAGTAAATTTTATAAGTCCTTGGGTGGGATCAACCTTTAAGTTAGGAACGACTGGTGTGGTGCAGTTTAGTAATTTACCTTAGGGAGGGTAGATGCGTCTTTATCCTTTATCTTCGTTTAGTTGACTGCTTAGGGTAGCCATTCATCCCTATATGTTACCGTATATCAGTTTATGTCTTCTCTGGTTACTTTAACGATTGTATTGTTAAAGTTATAGGACTCGCTCAGACTTATGTCTGACCCTGTTGTTTTTATCTTTTTCCCAACCCTCAGGTCCTACGGTGGATCCTAGCAGTAGTGGAGCTTGATCGGATTGCTGTTCCAGTCTTTAGGAGCTTGGATAGATGTAAAGCTCCAGTTATCCAGTTATCTTTTCTTTTGTTTGGCTATTGTATGAGAGTGGGATTATGTACTTCTTTATTTTGATGGATATTGTACTTGACCTTTATTGTGGTTTTATGATGTAACCAGACATGTTTTACTTCCGCTGTTATGAGATGATGTTTTAAAATTTCAAGTACTATTTATATCTGTCTTGTTGTAATTTTTCTGTTCTATATTCACTAAAATACTCCACCAATGCTATGGCATTCCCTTAGTGAGTGATCATAGCGGGAGTGGGGTGTTACACGTGGTATCAGAGCTTAAGGTTACCAGAACAGATAAAATTTTTGAGAAAAACTACTTTCTAAGAGTATTTTCGAAGAAAGGATTTTTAAAAGCATGTCTTCTAAGAGAAAAAGTTTTTGAAAAAGAAAAGCATAATCCCCAATAGCCATATCTTTATCTTTCGGAATCTCCTTTTTGAATCTTTCCTCTTTCGTTTCAGCATGGCTGAAGATCTTAACATCCCGGAGGGTTTAGTTATACCACTATGGTATAGGAGGTTGCAAGAGGCTAGGGCCGTGGCTGCGGGTCCGGCCAATGCTACTACACCAGAGACAACCGCTCCTCCTCCTCAGCCTAGAGTGGATAATTTTGCTAAGGTTTGCAAGGAGTTCAAGGCTATAGGAGGAAAACCTTTTCTTGGTTCAGAGACTTTCGTAGAGGCTAGAGATTGGCTTAAGGAAGTGGAAGAGTTGCTAGATATCTTTGAAGTGGAAGAGGGAAAGAAAGTCAAGTTGGCGGCTTGGTTAATGAAGGGAGAGGCCTCATTCTGGTGGGAGGTCACTAATGGAGAACGCCCTGTTGACTCTTGGGCAGATTTTAAGCAAAGGTTTGGGGCTAAGTTTCTCTCAAGGGCGGAAGAGAATCTGTTTATGGAGAAGTTCTTGAATTTGAAGCAAGGGAATCTCACGGTGAAAGAATATGTCAACAAATTCAATCAATTAGCAAGGTTTGGCATAGAGTTGGTGAATACACCGGAGAAGAAGGCTTTGAGGTTCGTTAGAGGCTTGAACGAACCATTGCAAGGAATAGCTATGACTCACATTCCTATGGGGGCCACTTTTGAGAAGCTTGTCTACATGGCACTTATGCATGAGGATGATAAGAATTCTAAGGCACCAGAGAAAAAGGGGGATCAGAAGAAACCGCAACAGCAACAACAAGGCAAGGGCGGAAAAGGCAATGGTGACAAAAAGAAGACGAAGAAGAAGTGCTTCAATTGTGGAACACCAGGACACCTTAGTAAGGATTGTCGCAAAAAGAAGAAAACCGGTTGCTTTCATTGTGGTGAAGCAGGGCATCTTGTGAAAAACTGCCCAAAGAAGGGGCAGAAGACGGGGTCTACCTCAGGAGGCCAGGTGCAAGCTCTTATAGCACCACCTCAGTCAGGGGGGCAAGTTCAGGTTCTCTCAGTTCCACCGATTCAGCAGAGAGGTAGAACTATTTCCGTTGAAAGTCTGGTTTTTCTGTTTGATCATCCAGTTCGTACTTTGTTTGACTCTGGCGCATCGCATTCTTTTATCTCATCATCGTTAGTTGAGTCACTGCACTTAGACACCAGTCTAGTTGATGATCCCTTGGTTGTCTCAAACCCAATTGGGGGCTCCATATATCTGTCTATGATATGTTTGGGTTTGAAGATTTCTATACTTAGCGTTGAGTTTAGATGTGATGCTTTTGTATTGGGCTTCACGGGCTATGGGTTGATCTTGGGCATGGACTGGTTATCCAGTAATGGTGCCGTTCTTGATTGCGAAAGGAGAGTTGTCAGGCTCATGACCCGCTTGGGTAACACTCTCGAGATCTCTTGCAATCCCATGGAATCTGTTTTGCTAAGTTATCTTGAATCGCTCGATGCTTCGGTCGAGAGTTTGTGTTCTGTCAGAGTAGTCCGGGAATATCCGGATGTGTTTGAAGAAGTAAAGGGTTTGCCTCCGAAGCGGGAGATAGATTTCCGAATTTATTTGGTGGATAATGCCAAACCAGTGTCTTTGCCAGTACGCCACATGGCTCCTCGTGAGAGAAGAGAACTTCATAAGCAAGTAGGGGAGTTGCTTGAGAAGGGGTTCATAAGGCGAAGTATATCGGAGTGGGGAGCTCCAGTAGTGTTTGCCACGAAGGCGGATGGGTCCCTCAGACTTTGTGTGGATTATAGAGAACTTAATAAGCTCACGAAGAAGAATAGACACCCATTACCGAGGATAGATGATCTCTTTGATCAGTTGGTTGGCGCGTCAGTATTTTCGCAGATGGACTTAGCTACAGGGTTTCATCAGTTAAGAGTGGCGGAGGACAGTATAGAGAAGACTGCTTTCCGGACTCCGGATGGTTTTTATGAGTGGCTAGTGATGCCATTTGGGTTGACAAACGCCCCCGCATACTTTGTTGATCTCATGAGTAGAGTGTTCAGAGAGTATCTGAATAAGTTTGTAGTAGTTTTTGTGGATGACATCTTGGTCTTTTCCAAGAATGAAGAAGAGCATGCCTTACATCTCAAGGAAGTGTTGGAGACTCTTCGAGCGCATAGTCTTAAAGCTAAATTCTCTAAATGCCATTTTTGGAGAAGAGAAGTGCGATTCTTAGGGCATGTGGTCTCTAAGGAAGGGATAGCTGTGGATCCCGCAAAGATAGTATCTATCCAGGATTGGAAAGTTCCTAGAAATGCTACCGAGGTAAGAAGTTTCTTGGGGTTGGCAGGATATTATAGGAAGTTCATCAAAGACTTCGCGAAGATATCAGCCCCATTAACCCGCTTGACGAAAAAGAATCTGGTTTTCTCGTGGGATGTAGATTGTGATGATGCTTTCCGACGGTTAAAGAGAGCTTTGACCACCGCTCCAGTTTTAGTGCTCCCGGATGGGAGTAAGCCGTTTGTTGTTTATACCGATGCTTGTGGAACAGGATTAGGCGCAGTCTTGATGCAGGAGGGAAGGGTAATAGCCTATGGAGGGAGACAATTGAGAGTGCATGAGAAGAATTACCCTACCCATGATCTAGAGTTGGCCGCGATTGTTTTCGCACTTAAGTCTTGGCGCCATTATCTTCTTGGTGAGAGATTCGAGTTGTTCACCGACCATAAATCATTGAAGTACTTATTCTCTCAGAAGGATTTAAACTTAAGACAGCAAAGGTGGATGGAGTTCTTAGCATCCTATGATTTCGAGATAGCGTATACCCCTGGTAAGGGTAACGTGGTGGTAGACGCCTTGAGTAGAAAAAGGCTATCTTTGAGTCCATTGTTCGTGGAACGACGAAGCTTGGAGTTTCTTTCTTTGTTTGACTTCAGACCTTCTGTTGATTTTGTACCTGGTTTGTTGGCATCCTTGGAGGTTAGACCTACTCTTTTGAGACGGATTGGCGAGGCTCAGCGAGACGACCCACAGTTGGTTGTGTTGGTAGAGAAGCTTATAAGAGGGGAGTCGTCCAGCCATTTGGGTAGATACACCATAGATGATAAGGGATGGTTGCATAGAGACGGTAGACTTTGTGTACCGCAAGATGAGGGTTTGAAGAAGGCTATTTTGGATGATGCACATCGTTCAAGAATGACTATTCATCCCGGTGGAGACAAAATGTACCAAGACATGAAGAGAGTTTTCTTCTGGGCCGGTATGAAGAAAGATGTGGCCGAGTATGTGGCTAGATGCTTAGTGTGCCAACAAGTTAAAGTGGAGCAAAGGAAACCCGGTGGGTTGCTACACCCATTGGAAGTTCCACAGTGGAAGTGGGATAGTGTCTCGATGGATTTCATCGACGGGTTACCGAGATCGAGGAAGGGCAATACGGGAATTTGGGTTGTGGTAGACAGACTTACCAAGAGTGCCCATTTTATACCCATAAAGAGTAAGAGGACCGCTCCATGGCTTGCTTCAGTCTATGTTAGAGAGATTGTTAGATTGCATGGCGTACCATCCAGCATTGTGAGTGATCGAGATCCTATTTTCACTAGTGAGTTTGGAGAAGTTTGCAAGAGGCGGTAGGGACTCAGTTGTGTTTGAGCACCGCATATCATCCTCAGACGGACGGTCAGACTGAGAGGGTGAACCGTATCTTAGAAGATCTTTTGAGGCTTTGTATCTTGGATTTTGGAGGTACATGGGAAGAACATCTTCCTTTGGTGGAGTTCGCATATAATAACAGCTTTCAGTCCAGTATTGGTATGGCTCCTTTCGAAGCTCTTTATGGAAGGCCTTGTCGATCTCCTACATGTTGGTGGGAATCTACGGATAAGATCTTGCTTGGGCCGGATATGGTTAGAGAGACTTCAGAGAAGATTGATTTAATTCGAAAAAGGATGAAAGCAGCGCAAGATAGACAGAAATCTTATGCGGATCGGAGAAGGACGGATCTTGAGTTTGAGGTTGGGGACATGGTTTTTGTCAAAGTATCTCCATTGAGAAATGTTGTTCGCTTTGGGTCCGTAGGGAAGTTAGCACCGAGATTTGTTGGGCCGTTTCCTATTAAGGAAAGGATTGGACGGATGGCATATAGGGTGGAGTTGCCCGACAGACTTAGTGGTGTTCATGATGTATTCCATGTATCACATTTGAGGAAGTGCTTACATGAGACCGCGGAGGTGGTAGAGCCGAGCTTGCTTAGAGATGTAGAGGTAGAGCGTGATGCGACGATTCGACGAGCTCCTACTCGCATCCTTGGGTCAGAAACTAGGAAGTTGAGGAACAGAGAAGTTCAGCTAGTTAAAGTGCAATGGGGAGATGACGAAAGCAATGCTACTTGGGAGACGGAAGCAAAGATGCGTTCTTTGTATCCATTTCTTTTTGAGAGTATGTCTTTTAACTTCTCCTTTATTGCTTGTCTAGTACTTATCTTATCTTTAGTATATCCTCTCGCTAATACCTATGACCTTTAGATAGGGTAAAACCTATGGTTGAAACATGTGTTTGAAACATGTTATGGTTGATGGATGCATATGGATGCAATTGTTTGCTAGTGGTTGCTCGTGGATGCATATACACACACATTAGGCACTAGATCGGCTCAGTCACTTCATGTTGCATATTGCATAAATGGATGTGGTAGTTAGATTGATGGATGTATCATGGCTGTGTTATCATATGGATGATGCATTTTTGTGTATGGTTGTGCACGCATGTAGAAATTTGTATGTGTCAATAGGGTTTCGCATACATATTGGATGCATGGCACTATCATGGTTTGCATTAAGGAGGTTTACTGTATCAGTAACCGCCTGATTTTTGCATTAGGTAAGTACATATACACACACTTTTGCATATATCCATCCAGCATTTAGAATCTTGTAAGGACAATGATTGCTCGTGGATGATGCTTTGAGTAGATGGATGATTGGATGGTAGGATACGTTCTTCCTAACTTGAAGATTTCGGGGACGAAATCCTTTAAGGAGGGGAGAATGTAACAACCCGTATTTTCAATAACCTGTAATAACATAAATCGAGGCAGAATTTAATTCTAAAATGGGAATCAAGGGAAACGGGCTATGCCATTGCGTTCGTCTCGGAAAAATACGCGAAATAGAGTCCGAGTTTTCGAAAATCGGAGTCCGTATGACCAAGATATGGCCTCGCGAAGTTTCACGAAAATTCCCAAATTAAAGTATACTTAATTAAGTGAAATGGGTTGTGTAGATATATATATATATATATATTGATATATATATATATATATAATTGAAAATTTAATAAATAAATATGCAAAAATGCTCAAAACAGCGAATTGGGAGAGGGGAATAACCGAACCGGCCGATTTTTGAAGTCGACCCGAGCCCGCTGGGTCGACTAGGGGTTAATCCAGGGTGTTTGGCTGTCAACCCGTGGGCCGATTCGCTCAAGTGCAGATTTTGCATTTGAATGGTTCTCATGGTCCATCTTTAATCTAAAGGCCCTAGATGGTTCCTACACTTGACTTCTTCCCCAAGACATGCTTTGATGGCTTGGATTGAATCTAGGGTTAATCCTATGGCCTAAAACACTTGCCTAATCTATAAATAAGACCCTAACCTACCCTAATTCATTCATAATTAAACCTAGTGACTAAACTATGGCAAAATGCTAGCTCTCATGGCCTCCACTAATTTTATGAAGAGGGTTGCATACTAATCACTCTCTAATCAACTTCTAATCCCTTCTTAGCATCTTAATCTTCTTCATTTGGTGTTCAAAGTTGCTAGTTGTGAGTTTCTATCACTTTGATGATCTTTTGGTAAACTAATTAGATGAGATGTGATGAGATTTATGGTTTTGTATGTGGGTTAATGAGCTTTGAATCATATGATATGATGTTAGCATTAATCTTATGTTTATGCATGTTGAGTATGTAAGCTTATGCAAGTTTAATATGATGTATGTTATGTTTGCATGATGCTAAATATGCAAGTTGTGGGCTATGTAATCATATGCATGTTATGCAAGTTCATGGTAATATGCTATGCAAGTTACATGTATGTAAATATGCAAGTTACATGTTTGTTAATATGCAAGTTACGTGTATGTAAATATGCAAGTTACATGTTTGTTAATATGCAAGTTACATGTATGTAAATATGCAAGTTACATGTTTGTTAATATGCAAGTTACATGTTTGTTAATATGCAAGTTACATGTATGTAAATATGCAAGTTACATGTTTGTTAATATGCAAGTTACATGTTTGTTAATATGCAAGTTACATGTTTGTTAATATGCAAGTTACATGTATGTAAATATGCAAGTTACATGTTTCTTTATATGCAAGTTACATGTTTGTTAATATGCGAGTTACATGTATGTAAATATGCAAGTTACATGTTTATTAATATGCAAGTTCATGATGACACATTATGCAAGTCTATAAGCTAATATGCAAGTTTGTTATGCAAAATGAATATGTAAGTTATGTGACATATTATATGCAAGTTATGTGACATGTTATGCAAGTTCATATGCAAGTTATGTGTTTGTTAATATGCAAGATGGCACCTTTGAAACATGTTCATTCATATGCAAGTTGACACCTTTTATATGTGTTATATCATGAACGAAATTACGTGGGAACGATGGGGTAATTAAATGCATAAGTTAATAAGATTGTGTGAAATTAATATAATTATGCATAACACAAAATAAATAAACATAGTATGGGAATTTGCCTATTTGGTTAGGTGTACCCATACTATGTGTTGGGAATTTACCTATTGAGTTAGGTCTACCCCATGGGAATTTACCTATTAAGTTAGGTCTACCCATGTTAAGAAAACTTGATTAATTAGGGATAATTAATATAAAATTATGAGGGTGATTAATTAGGTGTAATTAATTGACTAAGACACGAGGTTGGACTCAGTTGTAGCGTAAAACTGCCCGGACCCAACCGGCTTAACCAGTTGCTACAAATGTTAGCCCAATGTGAGAGGTCTTAGGCACAAACTAAATACGTAATTAATGTAAAGACACGAGGTTAGACTCTGTTATGACATAAGGCTGCCCGGACCCAACCGGCTTAACCAGCGGTCATAAAAGACAGTCTAATGTGAGAGGTCTTTACAAAGGTTACGTTCTTAATTAATTAATTAAGAAACACTTAACCATATTAGCATGTAGAGGGACATGAGGGGTTAAGTGGGTGCCTCGGGTGGCATGAGAAAATCTAGTGGTTGCCTTGGGTGGCAATAGAAAATACGATTAGAATACTTAACCAAAATGGAACATGTAATTAAAACATGATTAAAGGGTTAAGTGGGATATACTAGAAAAAGGGACAAGCTTAGGTGGGTAGCTTGTGGAGGCCCATTTCAACCAGTAACCCATACGTATCTTTGTGGGCTCGACCCATGTCGAGGACGGGACACGCATACTGGGCTTGACTGTAAGAGGCAAACGGGTTAGCGGTGGCAACGCAAGTCCAACGGGCTTCATATGCGTGAGTGGGCCCGGGCTGGTAGGTAAGCCGTTGTTGCATCGAGTAGATATAAGCCGTGCACCTTTAGTTCCATCAGGTTGCCACATTGGGGAATGATACATCCCACGGTGGGGCCAGCACGGGTATCTACGTTAGGGAGCCGATCGAATGGGAAGTAGTGTGTACACCTAGTGGATTGTAGGGCCCCGTGGCGCCTACTTGGTCACCTAGGGGTACGCAGGTACTAATTAGTAAATTTTATAAGTCCTTGGGTGGGATCAACCTTTAAGTTAGGAACGACTGGTGTGGTGCAGTTTAGTAATTTACCTTAGGGAGGGTAGATGCGTCTTTATCCTTTATCTTCGTTTAGTTGACTGCTTAGGGTAGCCATTCATCCCTATATGTTACCGTATATCAGTTTATGTCTTCTCTGGTTACTTTAACGATTGTATTGTTAAAGTTATAGGACTCGCTCAGACTTATGTCTGACCCTGTTGTTTTTATCTTTTTCCCAACCCTCAGGTCCTACGGTGGATCCTAGCAGTAGTGGAGCTTGATCGGATTGCTGTTCCAGTCTTTAGGAGCTTGGATAGATGTAAAGCTCCAGTTATCCAGTTATCTTTTCTTTTGTTTGGCTATTGTATGAGAGTGGGATTATGTACTTCTTTATTTTGATGGATATTGTACTTGACCTTTATTGTGGTTTTATGATGTAACCAGACATGTTTTACTTCCGCTGTTATGAGATGATGTTTTAAAATTTCAAGTACTATTTATATCTGTCTTGTTGTAATTTTTCTGTTCTATATTCACTAAAATACTCCACCAATGCTATGGCATTCCCTTAGTGAGTGATCATAGCGGGAGTGGGGTGTTACACTTCCAACTCCAATGATTATCAATAATCAACTTTCAAAACATAAAGGTGAGGCAATTCAAGATGCAAAATTTTACAGGAGTATCATTGGAGCTTTACAGTATGCTACAATAACCAGACCAGATATATCTTTTAGTGTGAACAAAGCTAGTCAATACATGCAAAACCCTTTAGATACACATTGGAGAGCAGTAAAAAGGATTCTGAGATATTTAAAGGGAACAATTGATCATGGACTTACACTAAAAGCTAGCAGTTCTTTAAATATCAATGCATATGCTGATGCTGATTGGGGAACTGACTTAGATGACAGAAAATCAACATCAAGCTATTGTATATTTCTAGGAAAAAATCCTGTATCATGGAGTGCAAGAAAACAAAGTACTGTATCTAGGTCTAGTACAGAAGCAGAATTCAGATGTGTTGCTAGTGCTGCAGCAGAAGTATTATGGATCGAATCTCTGTTGAGTGAACTTAGAATCAAATCAACTAAAAAGGCAGTAATTTGGTGTGATAATGTTAGTGCAATTTCATTGACTTCAAATCCTGTTCTTCACTCAAAGACAAAACATATAGAGCTCGACATGTACTTTATCAGAGAACAAGTCATACAAGGAAAATTGAGAGTAGGATATATACCTTCGTTTTATCAAAAGGCTGATATCCTTACAAAACCTCTCTCAGGACCAAATTTCATTAGACTAAAGGAAGAGCTTAACGTTGATTCAGCAGATCCAGATAAAAGGTCAAGCAGAATTATCTACATACCAGATTAGTCTCTCGCGCATCTCAAATCGGTGTTGGATCTATAAAGTTCAGCTAGGGTTTCATAACAGACCCTAATCGAGTCTGTTTTAAACCTACAATTTAACCTCTCTCAATGGATCTGAAGCCTTCTAAGCTCAAGAGCTCAAGCGGCATCACAATCCATCTGTCGTGGAGGCCTGACTAGAAGATTCCGTCACCGATTAGAGCATTTTTTCAATTGGGAGCCGCCATTTATTTTTCTCGTGGAAACCTAATTAGGGTTAGGTTTCAGGGGGGGAGTTAGAATAAATGAATATACACGATACATAAGTATTGGGTATTATTACCTTTATTCGTTCTTCCCCGTTGTTTACATATAGGCTAAGGCCTACTACAGTCTGTATCAGTCTGGGCCAAGCCCAATAGTCCATCTTTGTATTTAAATATGCCGCAAGCTTTCTTTTGTAATTATCATTGAAGATACAACAAACATTACAATATAATAAAATCATCTTTCAAGTCTTTACTCATATCATTGTTCAGACTTGATCAAATTCATAAATTCAACTATATAGAAGTTTGTAACAATGGATGAGTTGGTGATCATGAATTTTGAAAGCAAGATCCTACCTATACCAAAGACTTTAATATAGTATGAATTAATAATAAACAATTTTTTGTAAATTTACACCACTTTTAAAAACTCACTATGCAAATTCAAAACCTCTTAGAAGTTAGAGATATATGGCACTTTTGGCATATTAGCATATTGCACTTGTACACTTTTAGGTGTATTAAGCCGATATAATGTGTTTTAGAAAAATATATTCATGGCACTGCAAATAACACCTGTACTTTTTTGTTGTAAGGTTTTGACATGACCAAAGATGATCTATATTTGTAAATATGTTTAAAATGGTCAATTTACATAATAAGTTCTTAAAAAAAAAATTGCTAATTAAACATCAAGAAAGTAGAAGAATAGTGAGAATGCTAGGAAGAAGCTGAATAGTGATCAGTCTTTATCTATTGCCATTTTGTTCTGAGGTTTCCCTGAAATTGAATGTATAATGGGAAGAAAATTAATTTTCCTTAGATAGAAAAAGTGATAAAATCTAAGTTGTAAACGTAGATAATGAGATAACAACTTAATGGATTTATGTTGGTTTCATTTAAAGGCATAACCACTGTTGATACATGCATTGACACGATAACTTAACATATAAAGCTGCTGACATTTTAGAAGTTCTAAATAGTATCACTAAAGTATTTTTCTTATTAGAAGGATGAATAATTATATATAAAACAATATTTTCAAAGCATTTTACAATCAAAAAATAATTTGTAAAATTGAATTTTAGTTATAAGTATACCACCTAATCCTCCAAAAATCCATGATACTAATATAACATCATTTTAATATGAATATAGAAGTTTGTAACAATGGATGAGTTGGTGATCATGAATTTTGAAAGCAAGATCCTACCCTTTACCAAAGGCTTGCATATAGTATGAATTAATAATAAACATTTTTTTGTAAATTTACACCACTTTTAAAAACTCACTATGCAAATTCAAAACCTCTTAGAGATACATGGCACTTTTAGCATATTAGCGTATTACACTGGTGCATATTTAGGTGTATTACGCCGATATAATGTGTTTAAGAAAAATATATTCATGGCATTGCAAATAACGCCTGTACTTTTTCGTTGTAAGGTTTTGACATGACCAAAGATGATCTATATTTGTAAATATGTTTAAAATGGTCAAATTATATAATGAGTTCTTAAAAATTATCAAAATTTAAAAAAATTCTTCACTAATCAAACATCAAGAAAGTAGAAGAATAGTGAGTATGCTAAGAAGTAGCTGAATAGTAATCAGTCTTTATTTATTGCCATTTTGTTCTGAGGTTTCCCTGAAATTGAATGTAAAATGGGAAGAAAATTAATTTCCCCTAGATAGAAAAAGTGAAGAGGATAAAACCTATGTTGTAAACGTAGATAAAGAGATAACAACTTAACGGATTTTGGTTGGTTTCATTTAAAGGCAGAACTACTGTTGATACATGCATGGACACGATAACTTAACATATAAAGCTGCTGACATTTTAGAAGTTCTAAATAGTATCACTAAAGTATTATTCTTATAAAAAAGATGAATAATTATATATAAAACAATATTTCCAAAACATTTCATAGTCAAAAAATAATTTGTAAAATTGAATTTTAGTTATAAGTTTACCAAATAAGAAAAGACAAAATATTAAATATTGCAGATCCTAAAAAATAACAGACAACATTATATGACATCCAAAAACCTATTTACATAATTGGTACCATTAAACAGACAAAGACACCTATAAGGATATGAATGCAAAATAAGTATGCATTGAATAAACCTACATTTAACAATATAAGTAGCAGATTAAGTGTGCACTGAAGTTTATAAGTGTGTATACAAAAAAACATCTAATTATTTAAACAATTATCAGTAGCAGAATTACCCATATCCTCAAATATAGGATCACTTGGTGTGAACATTAGCAGCAACCTGTAAAATTTAGCAGATAGGAAAAAGGTGACATATTAGGGCACTAATGTTCGTACCATACTACATTACGATAAATTGCAACTAATTGCCAGATTAATGGTAAAAGCACATCAATTTGATGACCAACATTATGATAAATTTTACCTGAAATCGAGTGTGTAGAGGTTGCGGTACAAAATAGCCGGGAATGAACGATGTTGCCCGACGTAAGAAAACTCCAGGAAGAACGATTGGGGGAAGCGATCAGGAACAACAGATGTTGGAAAACTATGCCCGGCAATCATTGGAGTGTTGTTTGGATTATGGACAGTTATCTACTATCAAAACCCAAATTAATCTAGGGTTCGCGAAGAAAAGATTTAGGCAAAAACTTTTTCCTGTGGTTAACGATTAATCCGTTAGTACTTCCAGACATCGTATGCCTTTTCGAATTTTAACCCGACTGAGAAAAATTACATAAGCCAGTTTGGAGAGGTGGAACAACATGAGAAGTTTTGAAGATGAGTAAAAAAGAGGCAGAACCCAAGTATGTAGGGTTTGAAGCAGGAAGTAAGGAAGTGAGAGATGAGAGATGTACGAATAGAAAAAGAAGAAAAACGACGCTTGGTTTCTCAAAATATCAAGGAGGCTTGTGCGCCCTTGAAATGAAACCCACTAAAAATATAGTAGTATAGACTATTCAAATCTTTTAAATATTCAAATTATTTTAAATTGGAATTGATTCAAGATTCTAGTTTTGGTTTTAAATAAAGATTTAACATGAAAGATTACTCAGTCTTGGATATGAAATGATTATAAAGCAAACTTGATATTTTGACATGAAGCATTAACCCTTTTGAAATGTAATTAACCAATCAGTGTGAAAAATGTATACGTTTGGTTGTTAAAGAGACCGGGATTAGACATTATTTTACTCTCTGCCAATATCGAAAACCACTTTAAAAACTGTGTACGTAATGGAGAATATAGAATGAAGTGGATTGGTTTGACGAACATAACTATAATGAAGTAAGGGAATGATGATGAATGGCCTTAACCTTCGGGTCATAATCAAAATGACTAAAACATGAGATATATTGTGACCAACTGGGGTTAGCTACCCTTATCGGCAATGCTTCTTCCTTTATTACTATAGTTCCTCGATTGATTTGTTTTGATGCATATCATTGATTTGGGAGCATTGTCCCGAGGTGGGTGGTAGTTAAGGCTATATGTTTCCACCAGTCCGAGCGTGCAACTAGCAGATTCTTACCTTAGGTATTGACCTCGTGTGCCTTATCATATTATCCTGAATGAGCCTCCTACGACTTTAATTTGTAACATACCTATGGAGTGCCCTCTGATAGCCACTAATTTATGGTGGACTTTACGGTATTTCGATAGACTACGGTATTATAAATGGTCTAAGGGTAATAATGGTAATCACGCTTATGCTATTTTCAATAGTATATTTCCAATAGACACTATTATAATAGCATATTGTATTATATAATATCTCTTTTGATGGATCCTTAAGAGATGAAAATTCACGTAACTTCTCTGAAACGTCCCAAACTCGCCCTTACGGGAAAGCCCGTATTGAGTTGAGAACACGACAAATCAGAACACAAACATAAGAACATTTCACTGCTTATTACAACAATTACAACAGAGTACAAGAATATAATAGAGTATGAATAAATAATATACATCGGAAAAATAACAGAGATTTAAATTACGTAGCAGTGGAAAAATAATACATAACACTACTGGAAGAGATAGACGGATACAGAGCTTTCCGTATATAGCTTCAGCTGTAAATCCAGGGTCCTGTGAATAACATATTTGCAAAACCAAAACTACTAGCTGCCCGCGTGGAAAATAGGGGCACCCAGAGTTTAGGTTAAAATAATAAACTCCAGGTCAATCATGGGACTGGTGTGAGAACTCAAACAGTTATTTAAAACTTTACTTTAAAATAAAGGAAATCAAGAGACCACGCCGTATAACACGAAACAGGTTTCCTCCCAAAAATACCATTGCATAAACAAATAACGCAATGCTTTTTGGAAAAAATGAAGCTATTATAAGACTTAGGTCCTATCACACAATAAAACGCAAGCCGGAGGATAGAGTTTTCCCTTATAATAGCCAAATATGCTTGGTACTTTTAAAACAAAAATCATTTGATACTATTATAAGTGCACAGTGTATAAAACAACTTCAAATATAAATGTATCAATCATAGAAGGCATGGGTACCATATATCACGTCACCATACTAGGCTCTACAATCAAAATTGAAATGTCACGTATTGGAAATTGGATTTCTGTCATGAATCGAGGCAAGGGATGTACTCCTCACCGGCTTTGAGACACTCTAGCAAATGCCTCAGGGTTACAAACCGCGGGGCAACCCGTGGATCCTCCAAGACCGGTCCACACATACTTTAGTGGATTAGTTATTCCTGAACACACGTTTCCCGGTCCTAGGACCTATCCATCGGCTCCGTAGTAACCGATATATCCGAGGCGCCTCGCAATCGATCATCCACGTAGGTAAAAATAAAGAAATGTCCAGGCTCCATACCATGACACAATCCATAGCTAGAAAGAAACGTCATGTCCTCCTGAGGTCCCTTATCCCGTTTTTGACTCATACTGAGGTGTGAGGTTCGCTAATTAACGCTATACAAAAGCTATGCTTTTTAAAGCCGTGCTTTGATCATCAACCACAAGACTCTGCTTTTCAACAGAAGCCTTGATCATTTGCATCTCAGCATGCCACACTGACAATTCATGCCATGCGACTAATTTCTATCGATATATAACCTCTAAGCTCGTACGTCTTAGAGAATGGTGTTAAGAAAGAGAATAAATTCTCCGCTACCAAACAGATATATATTTAATAGAGATCAATCAACATAGAATAAAATCCAATGTCAGACACACATCCATTTATTGGTTCGTTCTGGGTCTGAACGGAACCGGAGGCACCCTATTCCTCGTCCCATATGTCCAATACAGGAGAGAGGTCCTCGCATACCGGTCGATCTCTAAGTACGTCTGGACGATCACCACTTATTACCTTTTCTTGGGTGTACAGCCCAATCAAGACATTAGTAATCATCAAAATGATGTGAAGACCTCTAGTCTTCAACCACCGTCTTCATCGTCGACTTATCATCGAATCAGTTATTCAGAATGGGTATAAACCCGGCCTTTCCGAATAACTCGCATATATTATAAACAAGTGCTTCACAAACACAACATACGCTTCATTCAAATTCAGAATATTCTTTTATTCAAACATTCACATCACTAGGGAAATGTTCCAATTAATTTTATCAAAGATAAGTTCTTTAAATTTATTCTTTAATCTTCCTTTGGATATCAAATCAAACCAAATTAAGGTTTATCCAAACTAGTCAGGATTAGCGCACCTTACCGAAGTAATTATTTGTTTAATTTCCAAATCCCAATCTATTCATCCCGTGGAGCAAAACTAGTAATACTCCATATCTAACACCATGGTGTTATCGGTAAGTTTAATTACCATTTCACGTTCAAATCTAGTTAAAGATTTAACTATCGCTTGGAGTAAAACTAGTGGTACTCCATTCTCAGTCATTTCCCGAATTTGATAATTTAAATTATCACATTCTCATTTCAATATTATTAAAAATTCATTAAAACTCCACTTAGTTTTAATCTTCTCAAAAATCAATATTAATGATTGTTTAACTTTGGAAATCAAACAAGTCGCATCAACAATCTACACCGTACCATTGATTTCTACCGATATATAACCTTTAAGCTCGTACGTCTTAGAGAAGGGTGTTAAGCAAGAGAATAAATTCTCCACACTAAACTGATATATATTTAGCATAGACCAACAATACAGTTTGAAATACAATGTTAGACATGAAATCCTGTCTTTAACAGGGTTAAAGAACCAATATCATTTAAAACAAAGTTCACGATAAACCCAAAATCACATTCCATTAATTATGTAATCTTCACGAAAAAACATATCAATATATAATCGATATCAATTTCCGTATCCGACTAATAATATAAATGGAATAATGATCAAGCCTTTTTAAATTCCATATATATTAACAATCTTCCTCCATAGAAGCTCACTTCGATTATTACCAAATTGAATTCCATTCAATCCGAATTTATTTTATTAAATTGGCAAACTTTACTTCTTATAATTTCCATTAAATCTTAATAAAAAGATTTATAAATTCCAAATCATCTCTTCACTGTTAATTGGGTTAAAGAACAAATGTTATTTAAAACACGGTTCACAATAAACCCAAAATCACAATTTCAGTTCAATTCCAATTAAATATTAATTAATTGGTAAACTTCTCTAAATCTTATTTAAAATATTTATTCTTTTCTAATCGGGGTTTAAGAACAGTGTTAATAAAGACACCATTCATCACAAACCCAAAATCACATTTGTTATTAAATACAAGGCTCTGAATAGAAATTATATCGGCTTATATTCAATATCAAATTCTGAAATCAACTAATATCGTATTGGAAATAACGATATATATATATATATATATATATATATATCTTCCAAATTTCCATAACAATATCCGTACAATCACGGAATCCAATATCGACATATTCCGAAGATTATTTCCATTCCAAATCCATTCCAATTTGTTAGTTGGAAATTTCTGGTTATATTAAAACAATTCACAAATCCAATTTATTTTATATAAAAATTATTAGATTTCAAATCTAGTTAATAACTAGTTCATTTTGATAAAAATATATTTTTATCTTTACAAACGTGGAATTTTTCATTCCATTTCTTTCCAAATCATTTATTATGATTTTACACAAATTATTAATATTTTTAATAATTTTATTAAGGCACTTTTAGTCGATTTCCATAAATGGTCATTAAAATGCACTTACGGCGACCTTTTCAAAATTTGATTTGGACATAATTCCAAATCCAATTGTTAGATTTCAAATCTCTTATATTCATTTGAAAACTCTTTTCAATACGAACCCAGCGGTTCCGGTTTTAGGAGAATCCGACAGTAGGATCTCCCGTAATGTCAATTCAAAGTCAATGGTCGAAATTCGCAAACGGTCGCCGCGCGACGCGTTCTATCCAGGCCATTATATATATATATTATATATTTCATCGAATTCCATTTAAAATGTATTTTATAAATCATTTATAAATTCATTTTTAAACGATTCTAACTTCATTTTCAATTTTAAATCAAAATTGAATATTCTATATCATTATAATATTAAAATGATAATATTTTCAAAATATCAGGTTTTGAAATCATTTCCTTTAAAAATGAATAAAATCGATATAAATATCGTTTGCTTTAAAATGACGCAAAACTAATCAACACGGCTTCATATACTTCAACATT
The DNA here is from genome assembly GCA_030737875.1 of Allium sativum. NCBI lineage: Eukaryota > Viridiplantae > Streptophyta > Magnoliopsida > Asparagales > Amaryllidaceae > Allium > Allium sativum. Next base: position 789,215,932 of record CM060920.1, on the reverse strand, counting down.
TTCGTGTCCATCTAAAATCGGACATCAAATCGACATTTTAATCCTTTACTTTTTATTATTTTAAAAATATTTGTTATTTTAAAATATTCATTATTTTAAATATTCATTCTTTCCGAGTACGAATCAGAAGCAGTCAATTACCATATAATGTTATTTATATGGATTTCATACATACCTATACACAACAATAACCATACAAAGTCAACCACCATCCTGAGTGCATTACACAACTACATAAGCATTAAATATAAATTATTAACGCTTACAACAGTCTGTCAACTAATCGATTGACATACGACTAAACAATTGGGATTAGTGTAGTCAAATATTATCCCAGTACTCGTGTGGGGTGTTAACCAACGAATACTGTATATTATTTGTGCAGTTGAATGATGTTTAAAATTAACGTCCCAATCGATATCACAAAAATAGGAGAGCATAAACGAGTCGTTCGACTTGTAAATGGATGTGTAATTTTTTTAATATCCAATAATTATTTTATTTTTTGCCATTATAAGCTAAAAACAATATTTTCAACTAACTAAAATTTTCTAACACTTTTTATAAAATTTCGATAGCATAACGGCACGATACTAGAACCGGAATAAGGTCTTGCCTTATCCCTCGCCTAATACTGGCTCGCGCCATACACAAACCAATTTCAATCCAATCCACATACAAATCAAATCTAAACAAATAAATCAATTTTCACACCCATAATCAAATCACGTAGAACATCCAAATAAATAAATACTCAACTACCCCCAATGCCATTTACGGCGCCATAAGTGGCTATTCGCGGAGTATGAAATCCGTGTGTCAGTAATATTCATACATCGCTTTCAATTTATGTGATTGTACAAATTCGAGTGTTGAACTCGATATAATTCAAATCAAACATGGTTTGTACAATAAATAGTGTCGGGGGCTTCTGAGCCCCGTTTGCAACCTAAAATTCTTTTAACGGTAAAATAAATTAAGTGAGTAGGAGTTCTCACCTTTGGTTTCCACTCCGTCATTCTTTATTTGAACGGTTTGGATTTGGGTTTGTTTCAGTGCGTCATGTTCTTCTCCGTGATTCCAACGAGATCTGTTTCACGCGATTTATATTAAAAATCATATTTTTAATAACGCTATATATATTTAAAAATCCCATTTTGGTAACGCTATCCATATAATAAAAATCATATTTTTATAATTCTCTTCATATAATAAAAATCATATTTTTATACTATGTTGTTATTTATAAACATCATATTTTTATACTATGTTGTTATTTATAAACATCATATTTTTATAACGCCATAACATATATAAAAATCATATTTTTGTAACACCATTACATATATAAAAATCATATTTTAATAACGCCATTAAATATATAAAAATCATATTTTTATATCGTTATTATATATATATAAATCAATTTTTTATCTTGCTATTATATACATAAAAATCAAACTTTTATATGCTGTAATATATGTAAAAATCAAATTTTTATATGCTCTATATAATTAAAACGGAAAATAAATTTAATTTGGAATTTACTTACATTGAATTGCAGAAACGGGGGTTAATCGCCAACGAGGTGGAGCAAGGTGGAGGAGGCGCGGTCGTTGGTGGTCGGGAGGGGGCGGCGGCCTAATCGAAGGCGGTGATGGACTCAGGCGGCAGCGAGGTGCTTTAGGGTTGTGGGGAGGGGAGGTTTTTCTTGAATCGGAGAGAGATGGGGGGAAAGGAGGAGATGGCGGCGGGTCAGAGGGGGGTGACAGCGGTCGGAGAAGTGGGCGGCGACCTCGGTTTATCGACGATGGAGCGAAGGGGCTAGGGCGATCGGTCAACGCGGGGGTTTATTTTATTTTATTTTATTTTCTTCTGAGAACGAGATAGAGAAAGAGGGGTGAGGGTTTGAATTTATATAATAATTTAATTATTATTTTATTTTATTCTCTAAAAAGTTAGTTTTTCGTTTGAACCCCAAATCGAACCAAACGACTGTCGCCCCTACCTAATTACCCCCATTCCAGACACAGTGGGATATGTCCGGTAAGCCAATTCTACTATTACGACCAGTTTTCCTTTAAATTAAAACATAAATCAATATATATTGAATTTGAACGCACATTTTAATTTACTGGGGCCACATATTGATTCCAAAAATCCCAAAAAATAAATCTAGCTATGTTTTGATGATACTATCCTAACAAAACTAATTTCATCGAATTTGGAGACCGTCTGAAAAATGGTCTTTTTCCAGTCGATTAAATTCAAGCTAAAATTGCCAAAGGTGTTTAAACGCACCACGCTCACATATTAATTCCAAAAATTATGAAAATTGAAATCTAGTAATAATTTGATATTCCGGATCCATCAAAAGCGGTTTCGTTGAAAATAGAGTCATTTGGAAAATGGTTATTTTTAAGGGCTATATATTATATAAAATATATATAAATTCTATAACAATATTCCAAATTTTAAACTAGAGTAAATTTTTACTCCCATTATGAAATCTGAATTTTTCACATTCGTTAGAAAGATATTATTAAATAGATTCTAATATTTCTGGTTTTACTGAAATCCGATTTATTTTGAATCCTGCATCTTCATTTGAAATTTGAAATCGAATTTTCAGACTATCGCACCATTTCAAGTTCGTTTTATAATTAAAATAAATTTATTCATTCTAACTTCATTTTAAATAAATTTTTAGTCGTTATTATTTAAAATAAACCATTTTAAATATTCAAAATCTAGTAAAATTGCTAAAATAAAAATTTTAAATTGGTTCTGAAAATCCGGCTAGTTACAATTTCTCCCACTTAAAATATTTTCGTCCTTGAAAAGGAATGGAGCCGAAAGTTGTTTAACTAACCAACTCAACTTTCATTCAGGCTTTCATTCTTCAACTTTTCAGTTTATAAGAATTTTCAAATTCTTCAAAAATTTGGTTAACACCCTAAATTTTCAAAAAAATTCGCCATAACTTCCTTTGTACGGGGAGACCTTTAAAACCGCAACTAGCCTCAGAGGGCCCTCATCAATCCAAAAGAAAAAGCCAAGCAACTAGCCAATCGGCTCATAAAATCATCAAAACCCAATAAATTAGTAAACATGTACCTATTTGTCGGTCATATAATTTTATTCCTGTTCTTAGCTTCCGTACTATGACCTGTTCAATTATATACATGTATGTGTAGAAAATTTCAATCAGTTCAATATTCGTTCAATTTGGCTAAATTTGCCTTTCATTTACATGTTGGTTCAACATTTTAATTACTCAAACTAATTATCGTACAACACAACCTCGATTAATTAGTTGATTAAATTTTCAAACATACGCTAAAGAAAAGAGTATATATATAGCAATATATGATAATATTATATTAAGAGCTATAATAAAACACTTAAAAGAAAATAAATGAACATAGATTTTGTGCTATATAAATGAAGTAAAAAAAATAGCTATTACATTTAGTTATCGATACACCGTTCCGCTATGTTAACCCGACCTGTTGAAAATGCGGGACTAAAACATCGAAGAGGGAGAAAACAAAAACATAGGCCGAGAAAATAAAAATTCTCTCCTTTTCCATTTCAACCACATATCTCCCAATATCGCTGAAACCCCACAAAATTCAAAAATTCACAAAAGTAGATCATCTCCGATCCACACCAGCGTCCTGTAAATCGACCTATTCTAATTCACTCCACCGTTAGTTGATTCCATCACCGATTCTCTCCAGAGTCGTAAAAAATGGGGGATTCACTCCAAGAGGAATGTATATTTTTTTAATCTAACCTTTAATCCTTCAAGTCGTTGAGTATGGTTACATTTTCTTTCGCATGCTTGAAGAATGGGTATTTTGACGAAGGCAAGCAGTTTTCAGTAGATTTGTTAATGGGACGTTTATGCATGTTGTTCCTACTATTAAAGGACCACCGTAAGTCAATCTTGATTATTGAGTCAGTAAGCTCCCATCTCAATCCTGAGTATTGAGTTTCACGCAATCTTGTTTCCTATTCAACTTTTGATACGCTTCCTTTTTGGTTCCTACTATTGAGTTTTAAGATTTTATTGATGAAGATTAATAATAATGGTACTTAGAGTATCCCCAATTCATGTTTCTATATATTATCATATTTATTTAGGTTTTCCTACCCTCGGTACATTGCTTTTAATAATTGTATTTAAGCAATCTTAAAATTTATTATTTTCGGAAGTATCCCGGTAGAAAAGCATATGTAGTATGGTAAAATATATTTCTTAACTTTATAAGACAACATGTTTAAGTAAAATTTTACTATCAATACTATTAATTTAAATGTTTCAACATCCAAATAAGTTCATCAAAGAACTGAATGATATGTAAGGTGCAAGTGTGTGATGTACAGTAATGAACGTTTTTAACATTCTTTTTAAGTTGGAACACCAAGGTGGAAAATCCTTGAGAAAAATGTTGCACAATCCCACAATAACCCCGTAACACTATGTTTGACAATTAGACTAGTAGATTAAGTTATTAATAATTGCATAGAAAATCTTTTCAGCTTTCTGTTGAAGTTTTTTTACAATAGTATCTAAGCAGTAACATAAGTACAATCTATAAGCAATAAGCAATGGTGTGCCATTGATAGAGTAAGCATGTGAGAACGTATATACTAATTTCTTACTGACAAATAACCAAATAAAAGAATGAACGAGACTGAATAAATTATTCTAATAGTATGTCAGTAATTTTTCCAAGGCAAACGTCTATGAAATCAGGTTGACAAAGCTCATAATATACGAACCTCTTGAACAAAATTTGAGGTATAATAGATCACCTTGTCGAACCTGTTTCACCTATGAGAAGTTTGGGACTAATCTAGTCAATATCAATGAGGATTCATGCAACCAAACATTAGAGTGTTTAATGGCAGGATATGTACTAGGCACCTTATGTGGTCCTTCTGTACACAGATTTTTGATTCATGATTATTGAATATTTCTTCAAACAATACCAGCATTGGATAAGAATTTATTTTGATTGTGAGCATCCTTTTCCTTTTCTAGGTTGTTGATATTAAACTTTGGCTTTGCTAAACCGATTTTTTTTTGAAAAAACTACGTGGTTGCAGTGACAACTCCCCAGAGTTGTTTCATTTCCTGCATTTGAAGAGGTAAGATCTTGACTTTATGTTTTTGTTATAATCTCTCCTTTGACATTAAACTTTTGTCATGTGATAAAATTATGACAAACGTATTTAATTCAATTTGCCTGCATATTTGTTTTTCGTACATGGCATAATTTAGATGACAATCCTAAAATTCTAGAATGAATGTCATGTTTCTGCTAAATATATAAATAAAATTCTGCTCAGTCCCCCCTTCTTTCATTTGTTGTGTAGGTGAAGTGGTCGAATAAGAAATTGAGCAAACTCTAGCCTTATGTTACCGAAGTAAGATATTTGTACGCCTTTTGAGTTCTCTAATCACGTCCGTAGCTTTTCTACTATCTTGGGATATAAACTACTGCAAACTGCATAGTAGAACGACTTGAACGCACCAACGTAAAAGCCTTCTTCTACAAATAAATATCGTGCAACATTTGATTCAGGTTGCTTTAGATTCTCAAATTGAAGTGTAATATCTAAAGAGCCATGGCTCTAGTTTGAAATTTTAACCATGGATGTATCATAATAAATCTTATATTCTACTCTTTTTGGTATTATATAGAGTACGCTAGAGACATGGTTTAAGGTATTTGAAATGTTTTATGCCTTTTTTTGACATAATCCTTTTGCCATTGATGCTTGACCTTGCTTTCACTTTCCTATTGAGTTTAACAGAAATGTAACTTGGCCTGAGCTTTATTGACGTGTCCTGTTGTAAGGCAGAGCATTTTTTACTAGAGCATAATGTGTATTCTATTCCCATAAGGATTAAACTAGTGCAACTATTTTTATGATCATAATCTGGCCTTCAAATATATCTTCCAACATTTACAGTATTGTTCATTTGAATTTACTGATTATCACCCATCGTGCTCTCCCTTAGCCTTGCATTGTTCATTTAAGTTACTTATACAATTACTTCATACAATTATTCATCTATTGAGAATCAAATTGTGTAATAGGATGCACAAAGAAGATCATATTATTAAGAAGGTTAGAAAACCCTTTATCACGTGAAACTTGATAAATTTTCTATTAAATGTCTAACTAAACAGGGTTTTGTTTATATGATTATTTAAATATATTTTTTCTTATTTAATCTAGAAGGTATGTTATGGAACTTTTGTAGCCTTCTTTCGATATTTTATGAATTGGAATTCGGTTGTTAATGCTATATTTTATTACAAAGTTTTGAAAATCAATTGTTAAAGATAGTCATTCTAAATAAACTGAAAGCCCATGCAAATTATTCAATTTTAGTTGAAGTTGCATGATAAAGAACTTATTACTAGTTATGGTGTGCACGTTATGTTAAATGTGGTTCTAACTTCATGTTATGGAGAAGTCGAGAAGAGAAACATATTTTTCTTATTAATAATGTCTTTGTCCCTTGGTCATTATTAACACATTTGTGTAATTTATTTAGGGAACTTGCTCAAACTTGTGTATAAATAAATAACTGTAAACTACTAGGAAGATATTATTCTTCCTTTCAACGTAATTTCTTAACCAATTTGTATTCATGCTCATGGTACTTGGAATTGTGCTTCAAGATAATTTGGATATTATTGTATGGGTAACCTCTTTCATTGATTATTTATTTGTATTTATTATTAGTAATATAATAATGTAAAGCAAAAACTAGGAGCATGCCTACTGACTATTGACATGCAAAAATGCAAACTAGTTATCATCAATTAGATCATCTTAAAATTTCTCCTAATAATTTTATACAAAGGACGAATATGTATTCCTTATGAGAAATAAAAAAGTTGGCACATAAGATTAATCATATATATAGCTAGAATTAAAACCAAAAAGTTAGAAACATAATAAATGAGGAGTGTGCTCACTGAATTAGCGGGTTGCGTTCTATTGAAACAAGGCTAGTACGAGCAGGGCCGGCCCTGAGTATTGAGAGGCCCTAGGCCAAAAAATATAGATTCTTTTTTTAAAAAAGCACAAAACTACACCTACCAAGAATTGAACCTTGAACCATTCAACAAGAGGCCTCCTTCCTTTACCACTCAGCTACACTACTCATTGTTTGTAAGCTATAATCATATTGTACAAATACTGTTTCTGCATATTGAGGCCCTCCTCCAACCACCGCTAGCCTCCTCCAACCCGAGGCCCTAGGCGGCCGCCTAGTTGGCCTATGCCTAGGGCCGGGCCTGAGTACGAGAATAAAGTGATTATGCAACCTGTTTCATTTCCTTGATTCAGTTATGGTATCACATCACCCCACCATCAGTTAGATCCAGCGTAACTTGAAGATTTATTCTTCTATCTCCAACTCTAGTTGTAAATAATGCTAGTTCTGAGTAAACAATGTCATTTTTGCACATTCGAGGCATGTGCATTTAGAGTAAATAATGGCCGGTTTTTGCACATATATAATCAGTTGTTATCTTATCAACTTGAGTTTGCAATGCAGACTTTGTATTGATAGTCTATTCTCTATTGTATGTAAATTATATTTTGTTTTTCTAAAAAGAGGGCTAACGATTAGTTAACTACTAATCACATTGTTTTAAATTTCATGTTGGATCATAGTTAATTTTTAAAGCCTGGTGCAATGTAGTAGTTTTAGAAGGTCCAAGATGCAGGGATTTTTTTATTATTGATCCTTTTTCTAATTAATTTTGCAGATTTACTAATATTTAACTTTAAGTTCTTCATGTCTATTTTGTTACACAATTGAAAATCTCATGGTATTTTCTTTCCGCTTTACTATCACTCAGTTAGTAGTCCATTATAGTTTGTTGCCCTCAAATTAATGTGTCTCAATGGAATAGTTAATTGTTGCATCATACGTTAGTAAATGAGGTGACATTCTCATCTTCTTAGCTAATGAATTTCGTTAGAGAAAATGATTGTTTCTCCAGCGATGTATGTCTGGAATAATCAAGCAGCATTTTGTTAATAAATGACCTTTTCCACTGATATGTGCAAAATGGAGCTTAATTACTTACCAATGATATTGCTTGAATGCCATGGTTTTTCATCTAATAAGTTAATCTCTATCAATTGCATAATTTCTTTATGCTTCTCTTCTGAATGTGCACCTTTCCAAAATATTACACAGACAGAGCATCTTGAAGAAAGAACAACACAAAAGTAGTTTTTGAGAAAGCAATTAAGGAAATTGCATTTCAGTTATCAATGGTATTAACCTTAAGTTGATCTCTCTGTCTCTTTTTATATATGTCTGTTATCTACTTTGGCGTGCTACCGGGTTGCATGTGTTTGAATGCAATTATGGATCCTTGTAGTAAGTATTTTTGCATATAGGCAAACAAGCAGTGAAAGACTTATACAATATGTAGAGTAATCAAATATGCAATGGAAAATATTTTCGATTACATTAAAAGGGCGATTTTCTAAATAGAGTGTTTTCTCATCTTTTCCTAATTTATACTATACTATAAAAACTGAGTTAGAAATAGTGCGCTCTCAATGCCCCTCCATATCTTACCATCCATTTCTCCACAAGATTTACATAGGCTCTACCACATGTATTTTTGAAATGAATCATCTCCGCATAGAGATTTCGTTCGCTCACGTCTAACCCTTATTTTCATTTAGGAAATGAATCATATTCAATTTCAGCCAAATATCCTAATCTCATCGCCGTCATGGCCATTAGGTTTCCCCACCCGTTGTTGTTCAGAAGGGATGGCATTGTCGACATGATGTACACAAGAAAGAGTCAAAATTTGTTAAAATCGTGATGGAAGGGAACACAATTTATCTTTAGAACTGATTCTGAGAAGGAGGATTTTCTCTTTAATATTATGGAATGTCAGAGTGAACCTATCACGTAATAAATATCATGGTTGAAATTTTCCAATGTGTCATAAATTATTGGTAGTTGTATACTATTTTTAGACTAAATTTATTGTTATTTAATGATTGAAAAACAACCAAGTCATTAATTCAACTTCTACGGAAAATCGGAAGAGCGGATATGGTGTTATGCTTTGTGATATTCATCACATGGATATTAAAGTGGAGATATTGGAAGTTACGGGATTTTAGGATCTATTGACCGAATTTTATGGATTTGTTGAGACATTTTAGGGAAAGTTTTATTTTGAACAATTTTTAAGGAGTATTTATTTCTGAGATATTTTAGGGCCCAATTAGATTTAGACCTAGTCTTTCTATTTGCCTATATAAGCATCTCATTAGGGAGAGATTTACTTGTACTTGAAGGAAAGAAAAAAAACTTGTTTTTTGGGATTGAGATAAATTCTCAATTAATTTTAGGCTTTCATTGTAATAATTTGGTGGACTAATAAAGGTTTGTTTGGAGTAATTTGCTTGTTATTGTTATCTTCTTCCCTCTTTCAAAATCTAATTGTGTAGTGACCTTACGGAAAGCCTAACAAATTGGTATTAGAGCCTTCTACACAATTTTTTTGGAGAGGGTTTGAATATGGATAAAATAATTATTGAAAAGCTTAACGGAAGAAATTGAAGATTATGGAGGGAAAAGATGGAAGATTTCCTTTATTTTAATGATCTTCATCTACCACTGGAGTATAATGGGGGAAAACCAAGCAATTTATCTGAAGCAAAATGGGAGACTTTGGATATGAAGGCTGATGCGTCTATTCGATGTTTTCTGGATAATTCGGTGTTTCGTATTGTTGCTAATGAAACATTTGCTGATGCAATATGGAAGAAATTGGAAGGGGTTTATGCAAAGAACTCTGCAACAAATAAGGCTCTTCTTATGATAAAATTGGTGAATCTAAAGCTTAAAGAAGCTGGATCAATTGGAGAGCATCTTAATGCTTTTTACGAAATTGTGAATCAATTGGCTGCCGTGAATTTCAAGGTGGATGATGAAACACAAGCCTTAATAATGATGAGTTCATTGCCAGAAAGTGTTGGGAAACGCTTGTGGTTGCATTGAATAACTCAAATTCGGATGGTGTTGTTTCAATGGGATCAGTAGTTAGTAGCTTACTTAATGAGGAGATGCGGAGGACAAGCCTTATGGAAGGAAAAGATAAGGAGGAGGCAACGGAAATTGGAACTCCAATTGAAAAATCTTTTATTGTAAGGAGGGTTAATCAACGAAACATGGAAAGGCAACTGAATAGACCGGACATGAAAAATGAATACATTTGTTTTTACTGTGACAAACCCGGTCATCAACTGAGATTTTGTCATAAACTTAAAAGGGATAAGAAGAAGATGAAGGCATTGGAGGAGTCAAATGAACAAGATAATAATGGTAATGAGGTGAATTTTGGTGATGAGATTGAAGGAAATGTTTTATGTGTTAATGAAGGCGAAAACAAAGATTGGATACTCGATTCAGGAGCTTGTTTCCACATGTGTCATCAAAAGGAAGCATTTATTGATTATGAAGAACAAAGTAGTAAAGTGGTATCCGCTGACGGTCGTGATTTGCATGTTAAAGGCATAGGTTCGGTTCGATTGAAGAAGAATGATGGAAAGGTGGTGAAGTTAACGAGAGTTAGGTACATCCTAGAAATTAAGAAGAATCTTGCTTCAATTGGACAGTTGGAACAAAATGGTTGCAATTTCTCGACTAGAGGTGGAGTTACAAGGGTTTGGAGGGGTAACAAGGAGCTTCTGCGTGCAAAACGGGGAAATGATAACACATATAAATTGCTTGGAAAAATGATGGAGAATGTTTGGATTAGGAGAGGAGAGTTCATCTGAATCAAGGTGGAGCTATCAACGTAAAACCACAAAGTCTACATGGAGGCCATTGTGGTATTACAAGCAATTTTGAGATCTTTTGTGTGATGTATCTCATTAGGGAAATGCATAGTTTGGGGGTGGTTTTTAGATTTGTTGAGTGTTGGAGTGATTTCATATCAAGATGGAGTGTTATGGTTTGTGATATTCATCACATGGATATTAAAGTGGTGATATTGGAAGTTACAGGATTTTAGGATCTGTTGACCAAATTTTATGGATTTGTTGAGATATTTTAGGGAAAGTTTTATTTTGAACAAGTTTTAAGGAGTATTTATTTCTGAAATATTTTAGGGCCCAATTAGGTTTAGACCTACTCTTTCTATTTGCCTATATAAGCATCTCATTAGGGATAGATTTACTTGTACTTGAAGGAAAGAAAAAAATAAAAAAACTTGTTTTTTGGGATTGAGATAAATTCTCAATTAATTTTAGGTTTTCATTATAATAATTTGGTGGATTAATAAAGGTTTGTTTGGAGTAACTTGCTTGTTATTGTTATCTTCTACGCTCTTTCAAAATCTAATTGTGTAGTGATCTTGCGGAAACCCTAACATATGGTAGTCCTTACAGGCAAATTTATTTCTTTTTAATTTGCCTATGTTTTTTGAGCCAGATCTTGGGGGTTAATGTGTATTTCTTATAGTCACAGTTATACAGGATAGGCTTACGCTAATCAATATAGGCATTGGAAACATCTAAGTTGATCCTATCAGAGATGTCAACACCATTTTCAAGTCCTGTCAAGCTATAAACTTATAATTATATATTTTCAATTATCAAAAATGTAAAATATAAAATGATGTAAAACAAATAGAAATTAGTTTTAATGAATGAAAGGCAATACGAATTAATGAACTATATACAGTCAGGTTTAACATACACAAATTGACTGAACCGCAACTTAAGCAAATAGTTAATTTTTTTAATGCGCGTTTATAATTGTATAATGCACTGGATGTTAGAGCTACATGTTTTTTGAAAGACTAATTTGTTGCTCAAAAGAGTTTCATCATTTGTGAATTTGTTGATATCTTTTGAAAATTTCAGACACTGTCTGCACTTTAAGTTATTGGTAATGTTTTTATAATATATAGTACTTATGGCTAAAGGGAAGACTGCATGTTCCGCTTGAATATTTACAATATATTTTTTACTTTGGGATTAAACAGATACTATATAAGTTAATAGCAGTAGTTAATAGTAGTACTTTGGGATCAAAGCGATATTATATATTTTTTACTTTTGAACTATTTTGTTATTATTAACTCGGTACAGGTGTTGGAAATATATATATCTAAACTCTGAAACTACGATGATATACTCGAGCAGTGAGAGGCAAAAATCTTCATCCTCAAGAAAAAACATCCTTTATGTTGTTATATGTTAACGAGAGTTGTGTGAACTTAAGGTATGGGCGACTACCTTTATCAAGCCATGTTTTCCATTTTGGTTATTGTTAAATTTACAGTTTTGTCATGATCATGCTTGATAAAATATTTGTTAAAGCATCGGAGAAAGGAAATATTATGTGGACCTCTAGGTAAGATGTCTTCACTTTTTTGTTATCAAAAACACAATCAACTTTGTTGTACAGATTTATTATTTAAATTATGGAAACTATTTTTTGTTAAATTATGTTTCTGCTTATTTTTTGTTATCCAATGTTTGCTAATTTATTACTCGGATTATTTACTTAAACACACTATGCTGGATCATGCATATCACACAGTTGTGCTCAAATGTGAAAGAATTGTATTCATGAGTGCATTGAAATAATATTTGCTTTAGGATATCCAAAGGGTCTTTAACCCGGAGCCAGATAGTGAAGATGTTAAGATACTGCACTAAGTTGAAGGAGGGTTACTTAGGTGCTGAGCATCAGAATTAGTCCTACTACAGTAAGAACATTGTATTTTCAGTCTTTTTTTTTGTTATCAACATTACTTTAATTTGAACATATGCTTTTGGATTTGTCTTGCCAAAAAAACAATATATGCATTTAGATTTATTTTTTAATAAAAAAACTAACTTTAAAAAAAATCGTATATAGATGACATTTTCATTTTTGTTTAATGAATATGTGGTCATCATATGGAGTTTGCATGCCTCAAAAAAGTAAGTTTACACGGTAATAACAGTATACATCTTTTGAAGTTGTTGCCAAAGTGAGGGATTGGTGTGGAGATACTTTATGCAATAGAATAAGTATTTCATCTCAGTATTGTTTTTGCAACATGAAATGTACATAAATATTGAATTACATATGTTTTGTGTATTTTGAGGTAGATTTTATTGTTAAGTTTTATTTTCATGTTGTTTAAACTTTTTTTCCGCACGTGGAAATGAACAAAACAATTGAAGGAACTAACTATAGGTCAAAAAATTAACACACTCGATTATTTGCAGAAACTAAATATAGGTCAAAAAAATAACCAACTAACACACTCGATTATTTGCAGAAATTAACTATAGGTCAAAAAATTAACCAACATAGTCAATTATATGCAGAAACTAACTATAGTTCAAAAATTAAAAGAGGCGGTGTTAAGAGACAGTAATTAATTAAAGGAACTTCTTGCTGTGTGTGAAGGTGTGCAAAATTGTTTGTATTTGTTTTATGAGGAATTTGACATGAATTACTGTCTTATGTGCAAAAAAAAAAAATCACTGCATTACTATTATAGTAAATTTGTCCAGTATTGAGATAAACACAGTGAAAGAAAAGTGCAGATTTATCTTTCTGGTTCTTTGATTTATCAAACACTCCTTTTGTTTCAATTACTTTATAAACTACGTATTTGCAGCTCTGACACAGATTGTAGAGACATTGTTGAACAAGTCAAGTACACAATCTCATCGGATACTCAATTTAGTTTGCACTTTTTATATATATGACTGTTAAGTATGCTTGAATTAACCTAAAGACTAATGATGTACCACTTGTAGACAATTGAAAGTTCATCACATGAATTTGTAGATTGAGAAGTTCAAATGCGCTTGTAGCTAGCTTGATATTTAACCATCTTATGTTTTGCATAGAAATGAGTGTATAAGATGGAAGCCAACTTATATTTTTTTGTAGATTTGGCAGGCAATGGATGTACTTTTCAAGGATTATCAGTTGGAAGTTGCTTAATTGAAGGTGGTCACATCAATAAGAGTTTGCTTTCACTTAGCGAGCTTATTCGCAAGCTTAGGTAACAATCAACTAACTAGACCGAGTGTGATTTTGTTTTAGCCTTCTAGTGATGTTCCTTATTTATTTTGATTTGTTTGTTAATCATAATAAGGAATATACTACTAGTCAATTTTCTGTCATGGACTTCAAATAGCATAGTTAGAAATTTCTTTATTCATTAAAGAAGTACTAGAGCTAACGTCTTTTTATGATCATTTAAACTTTTTTCCCTCATGAACAATTGAAGAAAAAAAGTGCTATTGTGCATTTTCTACATTGGCCTTTTGCTATGTAATTGCTGTCGAATTGAACCGTATAATCCGAATGTAACAAAACTCAAAGGTACATAGTCAACACACCTTTTTATGGAACCTCAAAAAGCTTGCACTTTTCTAACTTGCATTACTGTGAATTGCATGTTTTTGAATATGTATTGTGAACAAGCTTACAGGCCGAAGACTAAGGGGTTTTTGCGTGTTTTTATTTTGGAAACATGTCTAAACTAATTTGGCCATTAACTGTGTACAGACTTAGTTATATTAACTATTGTTAGACTTTTTTTATCTGTTGAAATAAAATGTTGAAATCAAATATGCTCTTTTTATTAGACTTATTCACAATGTATAGTTTTATAGTATTTATTGTTTAATTGTCTTTAATGTGCATAATTAAAGCGAAAGAGTAATGCGTTATAGAGAGAATGTCGAAAAAGTGTCATATATTAAACGTATTAATAGCGGAAAATGAGCACAATGGAAGCAAAAGACGAATCACTACAAAAAATCATATTAAAGGAGAAACGATGTAGAAAACAATACAATAGTAGAATAAAAGAGTTATGAAAAAATTAGAACGCTATGGAAAACTATTTTATGTCGTTGAATACTTGCTATGAAAACATTGTTAATGCTATAAAAAATAAAATGAAATTATAGTAAGACTAATAAAACTGCAAGGGTAGAATCCTAGAAAAATCTTTTCATACAGGTGAATGTGTGCTACAAAATGTTTGATACAATAGCGTTTAATTTAGAGCTATAAGGTATAACAAGGCTATTATAACATGTCGTTATATATAGCGTCATCACTAATGCTATGGTAGCCTATTACAGTGTAACGACCCAACATACGAACGCATCGGAAGTCATGTCATTATATAAGAATAAGAAATAGATAGAGATAGAACTAAAGAAAACATCAAAATCTCACAGCGGAATTTTTAACAAAAGATAATACTTCATAATATTACACATCAGAACCAGTACTTCAGAACATATTAGGTCTAGGGATACATGCCATTACATAGTACAACTTTAATTATTCATAACATCACAGATAACCCAAACTTGCAGTACTTAGTAATTGAACATAGATAGATAAGTAGACCAACATGAAGAAACTCCATCCAGCTATTCCAAGTATGACCTGATTCACTTGTCTACTCATAACAAGTATTATGAGTACCCAAGAGTTTTAGGGAAACACAGAAAAATAAACTCTGGGTCAGTCAAGGGACTGGTATGAGTGAACGATTTTAAAACAAGTTAAAGAAATAAAAATATCTCATAAGACCACGCCATAAATACGGAACGGGTTTTTACCTTATGAGAAATAAACACTTTGTATACTTTAAATCAGATATTATCATAATGTCTAGAGTTTTCACAAATAATTTAGACTCTTAGAAGAATGCTTGCATCTCACATTCTTCTATATAGTATACAAATAAAAACTGCCTGGCGCTTATGGATAATGGATTTCTGACTACGACAAGGTATGGAACCACCTTCCAATAGTGTATCTCTAGAGGCGAATACACTGGGTTCAACAAGAACGTCTTGCAACCCAGCCCACACATGACCGACCACTCATTTCTCTTGAGTGTATCGAATGTATATCACCAATGGTTGTGTACGACAACTATTTCCCGAGCGGGATAGAATCGACAGAATAAGGAAAAAAAAGGAATTTCTCTAGATAAGTGATTCTACACCCTAATGGGAGCGACCCACATAGCCATGCTGCCTGCCCAATTTTTGTCATTTCCTGGATGTGAGGCTTGAGGCTAGACTTAACTTTCATCATCATCAGTTCATTTGCTTTGAATGCCACATCGTCAAAACTCGCCAATCAATAATTGACTTCCCCAAAAATATATTATAGGTATAAAGCAAGAGAAACGAATTCCTCTACCACCATATAAATACGTTTGGAGAGATCAATGTACGTGATCAGTTAGAATTACTTTGTCATACATTCGTCCTTACAAGTTGCCCTGGGACTGGACAAACCGAAGGAACTATTCAAGATAAGCCCTTGTATATCTTCGTCCTCCATTATCTTAGAATATTTCTGACATGTGAGGGATTAATCAAATCGAAGTGAAATATTAATGAGACGAACTGAACTTCCTCATGAAGGAAAGCACAGATTGAATTGGGAACACGACAAATCAGAACACAAACAGAAGAACATTTCATTGCTTATTACAGCAATTTACATCAAAATACAAGAATAAACAGAGTATGAATAAACATTACATATTTACTAAATATCAGAGATTTACAAGTTACAATGCAGCGGAAAATAATAAAAAATTCAACTTAAAAGAATATATGGATACAGAGCATTCCGAATATCATTCCAGCCGTAAACCAGGATCCTGTGAATATAAATCTGCAAAACCAAAACTACTAGCTTTCCGTGTGGAAAATAGGGGCACCCAGAGTTTAGGTTAAACAATAAACTCTAGGTCAGTCATGTGACTGGTGTGAGAACTAAAATAGTTATTAATATTTATTTTAAAGTTCGGTAAATCAAGGGACCACGCCGTATAACATGGAACGAGTTACCCCCAAGAATACCAGTGCATAAAACTAACAGCATACTGCTGAATAAAGAACGATGAAGCTATTATAAGACTCAGGTCCTATCACACAATGCAACGTAAGCCGAAGGGCAGAGTTTTTACCTTATAATGGCCAAAAATGCTTGGTACGTGAAATTTCATCTTTGATTATTACTATAAGTGAAGAAATCAACTTCAAATATAAATGTATCAATCATAGACGGCATGAGTACCCCATCCCACTATGTCGCCATACTAGGCCCTACAATCAAAACCGCAAAATGTCATATTGGAAGTTGGATTTCCGTCTGTGAACCAAGGCAATGGATCGTCCTTACCGCTTCGAGACTGTCTAGCCCGAGCCTCAGGTAAGTACTCTGTCAAGCCTTTGATCGTCAGGGACGGTCCACTCGATGTGGATTAAAATGCCTGAACACTGCGTTTTCCTGCCCTATGGGGTGTAAATCTGGTTTGTATAAAGACCATCCATCGACCCCGGAATGACAGATATAATCGAGGAGCCTCCCTATCCATCATTCACATAAGTAAAATGTTAGGGCTTGCAAAACGCTGACACCACTCCTAGCTAGAAGGAAACACATGTCCTCTCTGAAGTCCTCTCCCGTTTCTGGTTCACACCGGGGTGTGAGGCTCACGAATTAATGCTACACAAAGCTATGCTATATTAAAGTCGTGCTTTGATCTTCAACCACAAGACTATGCTTTTCAACAGAAGCCTTGATCATTTGCATCTCAGCATGCCGCACAGGCAATTCACGCTATGCAACTGATGTCTATCAATCACACAGAATGAAATCCGATGTCAGACACACATCCATTTACAAGTTCGTTCTGGGTCTGAACGAAACCGGGGGCACCTTATTCCTCATCCCGTATGTCCAATACAGGAGAGAAGTCCTCGCATATCTGGTCAATCTCCAAGTACGTCTAGACGATCACCACTTATTACCTTGTCTTGGGTGTGCAGCCCAATCAAGACATCAGTAATCATCCAAACGATGTGAAGACCTCCGGTCTTCAACCACCGCCTTCATCCTCGACACATCATCGAATCAGTTATTCAAAGTGGGATAAACCCGGTCTTTCTGAATAACTCGCGTATATTATAAACAAGTCTATAAAAACACAACATATGCCTCACTCCAATCCAGAATATTCCTTTATTTAAATATTCTTATACTTTGGGAAAAGTTCCCATTAATTTTATCAAAGATAATTCCCTTAAATTTATTCTTTAATCTTCCTTTGGATATCAATTCAAACCAAATTGTGGTTTATCCAAACTAGTCAGGATTAACGAACATTACCGAAGTAATCATTTGTTTTAATTTCCCAATCCCAACCTATTCATCCCATGAAGTAAAACTGGTAATACTTCATATCTAACACCCCGGTGTTATCGGTAAAATTAATTATCATTTCACGTTCAAATCTAATTAAAGATTTAACTATCCCCTGAAGCAAAACTGGTGATACTCCATTCTCGATCATTACCTGAATTTGATAATTTTAGTTATCAAATTCATCTTTCAATCTAATCAAAGATTCATTAAAACAATAATTCAGTTTTAATTTCCAAAAATCATTACTTAATGATTATTCAAAGTTAAGAAATAAATCTTATCTTTAACTGGGTTAAAGAACTAATGTCATTTAAAACAAAGCTAACGATAAACCCGAAATCACATTCCATTAACAATGGAATCTTCCGGAAAAACAAACCAATATATAATCGATATCAATTTCTGTGTCCGACTAAAATTATAAATGGAATAACGGAAAAGCCTTTTAAATTCCATATATATTATTAGTCTTCCTCCACATAAGTTCGTTTCAATTATTATCAAATCCAATCCCATTCCATTCCAATTTACTTTATTAAATTCCATATATATTATTAGTCTTCCTCCACATAAGTTCGTTTCGATTATTATCAAATACAATCCCATTCCATTCCAATTTACTTTATTAAACTGAAAAACTTTACTTTGGAAATTCCATTAAATCTTAGAATAAAGATTTATTCCAAATCACATTTTACTGTAAATCGGGTTAAAGAACGAATGTCGCCAAAAACACAGTTCACGATAAACCCAATTCACATTTCATTTTATTCCAATTATTAAATATAATTGGAAACTCTAAAAATCTTAATTAAAAGATTTATTCTCCTCACATGAGGTTCAAGAACAGTGTTACTAAAGACATCGTTCACGACAACCCCCAAATCCCATTTGATATTAAATACAAGGCTCTGAATAGAAAATATATCGACTTATATTCAATATCAAATACTACAACCAATATCTTATTGGAAATAACAATATAAATATATCTTTCAAATTTCCATAACAATATCTGTATAATCACGAAATTCAATATCGAAATATTCCAAAGACAATTTCGATTCAAATCCATTCCAATTTATATATTGGAAATCCTGGTTATTTTTAAAACCATTTCAAATCCAGTTTATTTATTTTATAAATAATTGGATTATAATTCTGGTTCAAAACTAGTTCATTTCGATAAAAATCTATTTTTATCTTTTCAAATACGAAAATTTTCATCCTAATTCTTTCCAAACCATTTCTTATGATTTTACACTAATTATTGATATTTTTAATAATTTTATCAAGGCCCGTACAGTCGATTTCCATGAACGGCCATCGAACTGCACTTACAACGAACTTTTCCAAATTTGATTTGGACATAATTCCAAATCCAACCGTTAGATTTCAAATCTGTAATATTCGTTAGAAAGCTCTTTTCGATATGAACCCAACGGTTCCTGTTTTAGGAGAATCCGACGGTCGGATCTCCTGTAATGTCCATTCGAAGTTAATGGTCGAAATTCGCGAACTACCACAGTGCAGGGCGTTCTATTCAGGCCATTATATAATATATATAATATACATTTCGTCAATTTCCATTTAAAACATATTTTATAAATAGTTTTAAATTCATTTTCAAAATGATTTCAACTTCATATTCAATTTCTAATCAAAATTGAATATTCCATATCATTAATATATATAAATGATAATATTTTCAAAACATTTGATTTTGAAATCAATTCTTTTTCGATATTCATTATAAAAATGAATAAAATCGATATAAATATCGTTCACGTCAAAATGGCATTAATCTAATCAACACGGCTTTATATATTTAAATATATTCATGTCCATTCCAAATCGGACATAAAAATCAAATTTTGATCTTTTACTAAATATCATTCCACGTCACACAATCAATTTTCACAACACAATCAAACAAATGAACAAGTCATCCATGGTCTGCGGACGACGGGTGCCGGGTGCTGCTAAGCACCGTCTGCATCCTAATATATGTTTACACTAGAAAATAAATTAAAGTGAGAACTTCTCACCTTTGGGATCCACTCCACCGTGCTTTGATTGTTGATCTATGTAGTATACCTACGTTAAAAATTATATTTTTAACTAATCAATAATTATTTCTTTGTATGATTATTTTATAAATAACATACATAGGCTAAAAATTATATTTTTATATTTCTAAAAATAATTCCATATTTTTATAACAATGTTACATAGATAAAAATCACATTTTATACCGCTATTATATAGATAAAAATCGAATCTTTCTATCGCTAATGAATATATAAAAATCATATTTTTACATTGCTATTCAAACGATAAAAATCGTATTTTTACTTCGCTAACTTCATAATAAAAATCGTATTTTTATTTACCTTTCATACATGTAAAAATCCAATTTTTACTTCGCTTCCTAAATAATAATAATAATCATATTTTTACTACTCTACATAAATAAAAATCATATTTTTACTTTCTCTATAATATAAAAATCGTATTTATATTATTTCTATAATATAAAAATTATATTTTTAATGTTCTCCATTATATAAAAATTAATCTTTTCGCTATATAAAAAATATAATCTTTATTTACATATATAAAAAAATCTAATTTTTATCCTTCTCCATATATAAGAAAATCCAATCTTTATCATTAAAACTAAAATTAACTTGCTTATTAAATTAAATAACTAAGAAAAGGATAAAGAGAAAGAAAACGAGATAAAAAATGCTCACTTGTTCGTGGAGAAAGTGGTCGGAGGTGATCAGTCCAGAGCTCGCGATGGTGGTTGAAGCGGAGGGCGGACCTACAGTGGTACGAGGAGGGGGCGGTGGAGGAGGCGGTCTCAATTTTCTCGATCGCGGATGGGTTTGGGCTGTGGGTTTCTACGGAGCAAGGGGGCGATGTGGATGGGTGTAACACCCCGCCTCCGCTAGGGTCACTTGCAAAGGAATGCACTAGCTTTAGAGGGGCATTATTGGTAAACATGCACAGAAATATCACAAGACAGAACATATAAAATAGCGGAAGTAAAATCAAAATTTCATAACATGAATAAATAAGGTCTAAAGCCTTTTACATCAGAGTACATCAAAACCTGTCTTGCAATAGTAAAGAAGCATAAAGACATTTTCATAAATTATTCCCCAAGTAAAAACAGTAAAGTAGCCATTAGCCAAGAAAAGTCCAAGCCATCCATGATGACCTTCAAGCAGAAGAAGTCCGAACTAAACAACAGTATTTCCTCCCTGTAACCTGGGGGGGGGGGAACGGAAGAAAAGAGGCGAAACAAAACGGGTCAGTCAAAAAGACTGAGTAAGCCCTATCTACTATTAGCATAAAAACTAGTAAAGTTAACTGACATGAGAAACTGAGATGAACATAAGCATGATAACAAGATAGATAAGCTAAATCAAAATAACAGGATGAACTACTGAACTCAGATAAACTAAGGTGTCATGATAAATTACGATGTCAAGATAAAACAAGGTATCACATCGTCAGGTTTCTATCAAGTATAATATCCCCAAGATATCTGTCACGTATAACGCCCCGTGATATCTATCCTGTATTTTAGCTCTGCACCTACCGTACTAGTATCCCCACCGTGTCATGTGTTAACCAAGAATGACCCTCACTCAAAAGTCATGTAATGGTCCATGTCAACCTAATATATCGCATATATAGGTTACTCAACTTGTATGTTTTATTCCATGTAAATGTTCAGTCCCTTGCCGTAGACCATACGGGCTTTCCCATGAGATTCTATATTACTTTAACATAGTTCCATGATCCTTAAGATCGGTTTGGACTGTAACCCTAAATCTAGCTAGGGTATTCCAACATGAATTATTGTTTGTACAACTAGGACTTATGCTACCTAGGGCTGCTAGGGATTATGCTTACCTATTGCACGTTTTCGTATCTCGGTTTGGGTTCAACCACCTAGGGCCACTAGGGATTATGCTAACCGCCAACTGCACCCTTTTTCCCATGCATTCATCGTGAATTGCTTTTCCATGACTGTATGCACATGTATCACATCATGCCATCCGAGTCCTGTCACAGGGCAAATCAAGAAATACAGGACTCGGTCGGGAGCTTTCGATTTATCTGCCGATGCAGATGCTAAGGTCTGTTTTTCTTATACGTGGCTATGGTCCCACGAGACCACTCCCTCAACTAGTGAAAGACAAGACAGGATAAATCCTGTATGAGAACACAACACTGGCCAACCCACATCCAAGCCTTACCGCAACCATAATTAGATAGCAATTATGGTCTTTTGGGTGTTCTCTGCCTTTCCGTACGTACACGCTTGACCAAAGATGGTAGGTAGCCTGACGAAATGCTATCTAGGGTACGACCGTGTATCGTCGACTATCCCCTATCCATCCCCGTCTTTAGGTCGCTTGTATAGCAACCAAGGCATACTCTTGGTTCTTCTAACGCAGACCTTAACCTCTCATGAGCCTAGTATAATCACCTGGCAGCTCATAGAGGGATACCAAGAATATCCTCACGTTCCCCGAAGCCGCTGCTTCGTTACCCAGTTCGCTGGAGCCTTTATCTAAATCAGATACTTGCTCCTACTCGTATACTTAAACGATGACCTACCGTATCAGGTTACTCATCTATCTATGAACTGGTCTAAATTTCCTTGACTAAGAATCATTACTTAGTTATTCTTCAACTAAGGTTTACCACTTAGCATTGTTCCCGTTACCCTTGTTAACTACGGTTATCCACCTAATCCTCAGAACTAGGGTTTACATAATGGATTAAGTGTCACTTAAGTTCATGACTTAATCCGTCTACAAATCCTGTCAAAATTGGCTAAGTATCCAAGTTCAAGGCTTAACCCTACAAACCATGCTCAAGTTGGTTAAGTATATTAAGCAATTCACGACTTAACCTCGTCCAATTACCATTCTAGATTGGTTAAGTATATATTAACTTGACCCTATCAATTTACTTAGTCAAATCGGTCAAGTGTATTCAAGCGATTCGTGACTTAGCCTTATCATGTTTTCACGTTATATTGGTTAAGTATTGGTTAACTTAACCACAATAAATTAACGAGTTAGATTGGATAAGTATAGGTCACTTAACCACATCAATTCATCATGTTTAGATTAGTTAAGTGTTTAACTTAACCCCATTAAACTACCAAGTGGGATTAATTAAGTCTAGGCTAACTTAACCCCATCCGATTTCCATGTTTAGACTAGTTGAGTCTAATCTTAACCCCATTCGTTAACCGTATTTTTCGGTTAAGCGTCATTAAGAAAACTTACTTAACCTTACCAAGTTATCGCGTTGGATTGATTAAGTGTTGGTTAACTTAACCCCATCCACTAGTCATATAAAAATGGTTAAGTGTCATTAGGCAAATCAAGTTACTTAACCTACCCAACCTTGTCATGTTTTGTTAAGTATCATTAGCCTAATCAAATTCCTTAACCCATTTGTCCATGTCATATTTGGTTAAGAGTCATTAATCAAATTAACTTAACCCTATCATGTGGAATTAATTACTTAATGCACCTTCACCTCTCACATTAGACTTTGTTGTGGTTACTAGTTAAGCCGGTCGGTTCCGGGTAGCTTTACACCACAACTTGGTCTAACCTCGGGTTCAAGCACAACATGACCAACTTCTCACATTGGGTCCTATTGTTTGCAACTACTAGTTAGGCCGGTCGGTTCCGGGTAGTTTTACGTTGCAAACTCAACCCAACCTCGAGTTGGCCACACTTATATTATCTAAGTGTCATGTCCATCATGTTTCCCAAAACATGTTACAAGTTTTCAAGCATTTGGGTAGACCTAACTTAATAGGTAAATTCCCAAAGGGTAGACCTAACTTAATAGGTAAATTCCCAAGCTTATGTTTTTATGCATACTTACATGTCAACTTTCATGTTATATTTCAAGTCATGTTTTCAAGTTGTATTTTCATGTCATTAGAAATTACCCATAACATAACCCAACGCTTTTAAACTCGCATATACGTTCGCGACAACGTAATGGATTAAAAGAAGAGACTTGGCAAAGGCATGACAAAAATGGATATTAAGCCACAAGTTAATCATGGTGGCAAATGAGGCACAAATGTGTTCATTAACTTGCATGTTACATTCTTAAGCCTCAAAACATGCATAAACCCAAACTTGGCACATAAGCGAATCATGGTGACAAAATATATGGAATGATGACTAGTAACTCGCATATATCATCATATAAGGGTTATGACTTCATATGCAAGTTGACATAAAGGTTATGAGGGTTCTCATGTTGCCTAATGCAACATTTCAACATAAAGGTTGTAGCTTTTAGCTCACAAGATCAAGATAATGACTTCATAAACTTGCATGACATGATAGCATGTATCATACTCAATGATCAAACCCAAACTTGCAACATGAACATTTAACTTCATAGTTAATATCTAAGAGTAGGGAAAGGGCTTACATTGCTATGAAGGCACAAAAGATATGACAAAGCCCTTATGCAATCAAATAGACCCAAAATGCAAGCTCTAACATAAAAACCCTTGAGCCAAAATGATCAAAACCCTTGCTTTATGATGCAAAGATAGAAACTTGACTTGAATGCAAGCTAATGACACTCATACAAGCTTGAAAACACTTGTATGCATGGAAAATCTCTCATAGAAACCATTTAGAAATTTTATGAAGAGAGTGGAGGCCATGAGAGGTAAAATTTTGCCATAGTTTAGTTGCATGAATGAATACTGAGGATTTAGGATAGGTTAGGGTCTTATTTATAGATTAGGCAAGTGTTTTAGGCCATAGGATTAAACCTAGATTCAATCCAAGCCATCAAAGCATGTCTTGGGGAAGAAGTCAAGTGTAGGAACCATCTAGGGCCTTTAGATTAAAGATGAACCATGAGAACCATCCAAATGCAAAATCTGCATTTGAGCGAATCGACCCACGGGTTGACAGCCAAACACCCTGGATTAACCCCTAGTCGACCCAGCGAGCTCGGGTCGACCTCAAAAATCGGCCGGTTCGGTTATTCCCCTCTCCCAATTCGCTGTTTTGAACATTTTTGCATATTTATTTATTTAATTTTCAATTATATATATATATCAATATATATATTTCTCTGCGCAACCCATTTCACTTAATTAAGTATACTTTAATTTTGGAATTTTTCGTGAAACTTCGCGAGGCCATATCTTGGTCATACGGACTCCGATTTTCGAAAACTCGGACTCTATTTCGCGTATTTTTCCGAGACGAACGCAATGGCATAGCCCGTTTCCCTTGATTCAGATATTACAGTTTAATTCTGCCTCCATTTATGTTATAACAGGTTATTGAAAATACGGGTTGTTACATTCTCCCCACCTTTTAGGATTTCGTCCCCGAAATCTCCAAGTTTGGAAGAACATATCCTACCATCCATCATCCATCTACTCAAAACATCATCCACAAGCAACCATTGTCCTTAGATGATTTCTAATGCTGTATGAATATATGCAAAACGTGTGTGTACATGTTCCTTAGCTAATGCTAATGATCAGGCCTGAATAATCTTTCTAATGCAAAATATGTATAGTGCCATGAATCCAACATGTATGCAAATAGTCCTAGTCATATAGATACTATATGCGTGCACAATCATTCATTCATATGCAACAACCGCATGATAATACATTCGATTTCATCCATAAACAAGTATAAATACTCGAGCATATGCAATATGAAATGTGACCGAGTCGAGCTAGTATCTAATGTGTTTTCGCGCATCCACGAGCAACCACTTGCAACCATATCAATCATAACATGTTTCAAATACATGTTTACATCCATAGGGTTCTACCTAGAATTCCCTGAAACAGGGTCGAGAAGATAAACAGGACAAACTCCTTACAGGGTTTGTAACGGAGAATAGGACCGAGAGGATGTCCACAAAAGATAGCCTACAAGTAAGCTCTACAGAAAACAGGGATCAAGGATATACTCCCAAAAAGAGATATCATGCGCGTATCAAGTCTTTGACCATCAAAGTCGTCTTTTAACTTCGCGATTTTGTAGCTTCTTATTCTTGTTTCCATAACATGAGCTGGAACTCATTTCTTCGTCGCCTCTCGTTCCACTTGCACTTATCCTTTTCCTAGAATACTTGACGCAAACATGACTGCGTACTCATGATCTCATGCAAGCTTTCCAAAATTCACTAGTGAATCTTGGATCTCGTTTATATACTATAAGGCATTCCATGTAGAAGAACTTTCTCTTGAAAGTAAACAGATGTCAATCAGGTTATCATGCACACTTACTAGGGTGATCTCTATAACCCATGCATAAATGAAGTAAACCATCGTCTTATTGGCGAACACCACTCGATCGGGCTTCAAATTTCCAATAAAGGCATCAAGGGATTCTAAGTAACTAGTCATGACAGAACCTCAAAAAGGTTACCCGATACTTCGAGGGCATTACCAAGGCTAGTCAAAAGGTCTAACTACCCTCCTATCAAAACCGAGAGTGGCACCCCTACTGGATAACCACTTCATCCCTAGAATCCATCCATAGCTTATAAACATAAGCATTATTTCCAAACTCAACACTTGGCATAGACATTCCCAAATCCAAACAAGTCATGTATAAATGGACTGATTCTCCAATAGGACTTTGAGACAAAAATGGGATTCTCTATTACGCTAGTACTTAAGGTGCAGAGACTCAACTATCGAAGCAGACTTAAATGATACGAACAACGAAGTCCTAACGGGATGATAGAGAAGAAAAGCTAAACCTTTAACAAGATCGTTACCCTCCTTCCGAGGTACTCTAGAAATGAGAGCATACTACTGCCCTCCCGATGATCTTGTCCTTGTCCCATAATACTTAACTATCCGCCCCGTTTTACCATGCCAAAGGTACTCTCTTGTCATGGGTTTCATTGTTCATCTTTCTCCCTCCTTTGAGGACTAAGCCATACCAACAAGTTGCTCATCCTTAAGCTCGTATCCTTTATCCTTCTTTCTCACGATCCTTTCTTATAACGCGGCCACTGGTCTCTCGAGAACCACCTCCATCGTATGGAAAGCACTTTCGTAGGTAGAAAAGACTAGTCGCAGTTAAAACTACTGTGACTACAGATGGAGGAAAGAAAGGAAAAGAGACTCAATTAAGGAAACAAGGATAGTGCTAATGGCCTTTGGGGAATAGCCTTTTTCTTTTAAAAGAAAATTTTCTTGAAAAATGCTTCTTTGTAAACGGTTTTTTTTTCAAATAGTTTTCAGAAGGTCTTTAAAAACTTTTGCCCAGTCTGGTAACCTTCTGCTCTGATACCACGTGTAACACCCCGCCTCCGCTAGGGTCACTCGCAAAGGAATGCACTAGCTTTAGAGGGGCATTATTGGTAAACATGCACAGAAATATCACAAGACAGAACATATAAAATAGCGGAAGTAAAATCAAACTTTCATAACATGAATAAATAAGGTCTAAAGCGTTTTACATCAGAGTACATCAAAACCTGTCTTGCAATAGTAAAGAAGCATAAAGACATTTTCATAAATTATTCCCCAAGTAAAAACAGTAAAGTAGCCATTAGCCAAGAAAAGTCCAAGCCATCCATGATGACCTTCAAGCAGAAGAAGTCCGAACTAAACAACAATATTTCCTCCCTGTAACCTGGGGGGGGTGGGGGTGGGGGGGGGGAACGGAAGAAAAGAGGCGAAACAAAACGGGTCAGTCAAAAAGACTGAGTAAGCCCTATCTACTATTAGCATAAAAACTAGTAAAGTTAACTGACATGAGAAACTGAGATGAACATAAGCATGATAACAAGATAGATAAGCTAAATCAAAATAACAGGATGAACTACTGAACTCAGATAAACTAAGGTGTCATGATAAATTACGATGTCAAGATAAAACAAGGTATCACATCGTCAGGTTTCTATCAAGTATAATATCCCCAAGATATCTGTCACGTATAACGCCCCGTGATATCTATCCTGTATTTTAGCTCTGCACCTACCGTACTAGTATCCCCACCGTGTCATGTGTTAACCAAGAATGACCCTCACTCAAAAGTCGTGTAATGGTCCATGTCAACCTAATATATCGCATATATAGGTTACTCAACTTGTATGTTTTATTCCATGTAAATGTTCAGTCCCTTGCCGTAGACCATACGGGCTTTCCCATGAGATTCTATATTACTTTAACATAGTTCCATGATCCTTAAGATCGGTTTGGACTGTTACCCTAAACCTAGCTAGGGTCTTCCAACATGAATTATTGTTTGTACAACTAGGACTTATGCTACCTAGGGCTGCTAGGGATTATGCTTACCTATTGCACGTTTTCGTATCTCGGTTTGGGTTCAACCACCTAGGGCCACTAGGGATTATGCTAACCGCCAACCGCGCCCTTTTTCCCACGCATTCATCGTGAATCGCTTTTCCATGACTGTATGCACATGTATCACATCGTGCCATCCGAGTCCTGTCACAGGGCAAATCAAGAAATACAGGACTCGGTCGGGAGCTTTCGATTTATCTGCCGATGCAGATGCTAAGGTCTGTTTTTCTTATACGTGGCTATGGTCCCACGAGACCACTCTCTCAACTAGTGAAAGACAAGACAGGATAAATCCTGTATGAGAACACAACACTGGCCAACCCACATCCAAGCCTTACCGCAACCATAATTAGATAGCAATTATGGTCTTTTGGGTGTTCTCTGCCTTTCCGTACGTACACGCTTGACCAAAGATGGTAGGTAGCCTGACGAAATGCTATCTAGGGTACGACCGTGTATCGTCGACTATCCCCTATCCATCCCCGTCTTTAGGTCGCTCGTATAGCAACCAAGGCATACTCTTGGTTCTTCTAACGCAGACCTTAACCTCTCATGAGCCTAGTATAATCACCTGGCAGCTCATAGAGGGATACCAAGAATATCCTCACGTTCCCCGAAGCCGCTGCTTCGTTACCCAGTTCGCTGGAGCCTTTATCTAAATCAGATACTTGCTCCTACTCGTATACTTAAACGATGACCTACCGTATCAGGTTACTCATCTATCTATGAACTGGTCTAAATTTCCTTGACTAAGAATCATTACTTAGTTATTCTTCAACTAAGGTTTACCACTTAGCATTGTTCCCGTTATCCTTGTTAACTACGGTTATCCACCTAATCCTCAGAACTAGGGTTTACATAATGGATTAAGTGTCACTTAAGTTCATGACTTAACCCGTTTACAAATCCTGTCAAAATTGGCTAAGTATCCAAGTTCAAGGCTTAACCCTACAAACCATGCTCAAGTTGGTTAAGTATATTAAGCAATTCACGACTTAACCTCGTCCAATTATCATTCTAGATTGGTTAAGTATATATTAACTTGACCCTATCAATTTACTTAGTCAAATCGGTCAAGTGTATTCAAGCGATTCGTGACTTAGCCTTATCATGTTTTCACGTTATATTGGTTAAGTATTGGTTAACTTAACCACAATAAATTAACGAGTTAGATTGGATAAGTATAGGTCACTTAACCACATCAATTCATCATGTTTAGATTAGTTAAGTGTTTAACTTAACCCCATTAAACTACCAAGTGGGATTAATTAAGTCTAGGCTAACTTAACCCCATCCGATTTCCATGTTTAGACTAGTTGAGTCTAATCTTAACCCCATTCATTAACCGTATTTTTCGGTTAAGCGTCATTAAGAAAACTTACTTAACCTTACCAAGTTTTCGCGTTGGATTGATTAAGTGTTGGTTAACTTAACCCCATCCACTAGTCATATAAAAATGGTTAAGTGTCATTAGGCAAATCAAGTTACTTAACCTACCCAACCTTGTCATGTTTTGTTAAGTATCATTAGCCTAATCAAATTACTTAACCCATTTGTCCATGTCATATTTGGTTAAGAGTCATTAATCAAATTAACTTAACCCTATCATGTGGCATTAATTACTTAATGCACCTTCACCTCTCACATTAGACTTTGTTGTGGTTACTAGTTAAGCCGGTCGGTTCCGGGTAGCTTTACACCACAACTTGGTCTAACCTCGGGTTCAAGCACAACATGACCAACTTCTCACATTGGGTCCTATTGTTTGCAACTACTAGTTAGGCCGGTCGGTTCCGGGTAGTTTTACGTTGCAAACTCAACCCAACCTCGAGTTGGCCACACTTATATTATCTAAGTGTCATGTCCATCATGTTTCCCAAAACATGTTACAAGTTTTCAAGCATTTGGGTAGACCTAACTTAATAGGTAAATTCCCAAAGGGTAGACTTAACTTAATAGGTAAATTCCCAAGCTTATGTTTTTATGCATACTTACATGTCAACTTCCATGTTATATTTCAAGTCATGTTTTCAAGTTGTATTTTCATGTCATTAGAAATTACCCATAACATAACCCAACGCTTTTAAACTCGCATATACGTTCGCGACAACGTAATGGATTAAAAGAAGAGACTTGGCAAAGGCATGACAAAAATGGATATTAAGCCACAAGTTAATCATGGATGGCTTGGACTTTTCTTGGCTAATGGCTACTTTACTGTTTTTACTTGGGGAATAATTTATGAAAATGTCTTTATGCTTCTTTACTATTGCAAGACAGGTTTTGATGTACTCTGATGTAAAAGGCTTTAGACCTTATTTATTCATGTTATAAAAGTTTGATTTTACTTCCGCTATTTTATATGTTCTGTCTTGTGATATTTCTGTGCATGTTTACCAATAATGCCCCTCTAAAGCTAGTGCATTCCTTTGCGAGTGACCCTAGCAGAGGCGGGGTGTTACAATGGGACTGGAGGGGTGCGCCCGAGGCGGAGCGAGGTGTGGCGGTGCGCGGTGCTAGGAGGACGGTGGAGGCGGAATCCCGATGGGGCATCGTGGGTTTCCTTTTTTTCCTCTGTAATGAATTTGATTTGGTCAACGGGGAAGAAAAAGGGAGGGGAGAGTTATATATTTATTTATTTAATTTATTTATTTTAATTCCATAAAGCAACTTTTTATTTCAAACTCTAAAAGAACCCATCGACTGTCACCCTTAGCTAATTACCCCCATTTTGAACACAATGGGATATGTCTGGTAAGCCGATTCGACTGTTTCGATCAGTTTCCGTCAAAATCAAAATATAAATCTATATATTGAATTTGAATGCACAATTTAATTTACCGAGGCCACATATGGACCCCAAAAATTCCAGAAAAATAAATCTGGCTATGTTTTGATGATACGGTCCTAACAAACTAATTTCGTCGAATTTGGAAACCGTTTGAAAAATGACGGTTTTCTGGTTGATCCAAATTAACTAAAACTGTCAAAACACGTTTTCCTTTGCCTTGCTCGCATATTAATCCCAAAAATTATGAATTTTGGAATCTAGTAATCACTTGACATCCCAGATCCAACAAAAGTTGTTTCGTCGAAAACAGAGGTCATTTGCAAAATTTCCATTTTTAAGGGCTATATTTCCATAGCAACTATTCTGAATTTTCAACTGGGCGTAACTTTTTATCCGCGCCATGAAATTTCAATTTTTAGGATTCTTTGGAAATATAATCTCAAATGGATTCTAATATTTGATTTCGCTAAAATCCGATTTATTTTGAATCCTGTACATTCATTTGAAATTTAAAATCGAATTTTCAAACTACCGCGCCATTTTCAATTCCTTTTATAATTATAATAAATATTTATATTCAAACTTCGATTTATATAATTATTTACATTCTAATTCTACTCAAAATAAATTTCTCGTTGTTATCATTTAAAATAATGAATTTTAAATATTCAAAATTGCCAAAATAAATTTTTTAAACTTGCTCAGATTTTCCAGGTTGTTACAATTAATTCCAGACTCTTCAAAATGATTCACGTAATATCTTTCTTATCAATTTATACTACGAATAGTTTTTAATATTTATTCGATCTAAACATTAGTTATCAGTTTAGACTTAACTGGATTAAGTATAATTTATTTTCTATTCTGAGATCTTTAAACTAACAGGAAGGTATATATGACCGTATTGATCAAATCCAAGTGATTTGGTTATCTTTAATAACGAACAATAAAAATGTGCACGTCGCACAAGGTATTTTACTCTGTTTGTTTTACACGACAAATATTTCCAAATTTCATTATCGTATCATTTGTAGACTATCTTTTAATTCCTAACAAATCATAAATAATTTATGTTTTCATTTAAATTATTTCCTATTTATTTTATTTTAAAACTGATGAACTTCAGAAGTCAAGTTCCCTTGCCATCGTCTTGCTTTTCGCCTGCCCAATACATTATGCTTCTCTTTGTCACGAAATATAAATTTAATTAATTAATTAATTAATTTCTTATTTTATTAAAATTGGTTTTAATTTGAAACTTCGTTTAAAATCTTATTTTTCTTCGTCTTTGCCAAAGTACCAGTTTTGTCAAAGTACCACTCTTGAAATGCCACGGTGCGCACTTGAAAATCGCTCCAGTTACCGTCCATTCTGGAATTGCCAAAGTACCACCTAGTACTTTCCCATTTACCAAAGTACGAATGCACCAGCCCTCGAAATCCTATGCTACAATCCTGTTTTCTCGCCGTGCCAAAGTACCACCTGGTACTTCTGCACCAAAGTACCACTTTACCCATTCCCAAAATACCACTTCGCCTGCACACGTGTTTTCACTTTGAAATCTGATGCCACTATCATGTTTTCCTAGTGTTGCCAAAGTACCACCTGGTACTTTCCCCAATGCTAAAGTACCAATGTGCCAACCCTAAAAACCCCTTGCCACAACCGTGATTTCCTCACCGCCCAAAGTGCCAATGTGCCAATCTGCAATAACCAGTGCATGGTGCATGTGCACCACCACCTCAGCCACCATCAACCCTTGTTAACGTCCAGACCTGTCACAAAACATCTCCGGACCTCATTGCCACACCCAGGTCCAATCATCTGAACGTGAATAGTGATTTCACTGTCTTCCACCATTATTAATGCATGGGTTCCATTTGAGAAAACTTCCTCCGCTCTCTCCTCAGACCATACAACTCCGTGCCACTCAAACTACACCACGCTGGCCTTCCCCAGCGCTGAACCCCCAAGAGTGCAGCCCCCTAGCGCTGGCGTCGCGGTGCAGCTCCGGCGTGAACAACATGTACCTAAAAACCCATTTTTTCTATATTTTTAATTCGTTCTCAAAATCCACGCAATAGAAAAATATTTTTTTATGTTTTTCCTATATCCTCCTACCCTCAACATTACTCTCCTCCTAACGGCATGGACTCACATGGCCTTGATCGCCGGAATTTGATCAAAGTACATTTTTTGATCGTCTTGGCATATCTCAACATCCATGAGGTTAAAAATCATGAAATAACCACAAAAAATCATCGTTTTACAATGCGCTTCTATTTATATACTTGAATCAGGTGTCTAAATAGTTTGAAATTTCATGACATAGGCTTGGTTATAGAGAACAGATGCATTCTTCTGTTATCTGTTTACACCTATGTTTTTAACATTTATTTACTCCCTTAGATAAATGAAATATGAAACTCAGGTCTCATGTTCTTGCATTCATATAAACACCGGATGAGAACTCGATTGAATTCTCTTTTGAAAAAGGTTTTATACTCTTTGTGTTTGCATAACAACAGCAGTTTTGTTTATCTCAGTTTTAACTAATCCATAAGACCTATGCAACATGCCAGTACATGGAATAACAGTCTAAACTAATGCAAATTAAAATTTTCTAGCGTAAATTATAAATTATTGGTTAGCCAAAGCATAGTGTTCAAAACTTGCAACCTTAATCAAAGGCATCCAAACTAGCATATGTGCACTCAAACCATTTCAACAGTAATTCAAAAGTTTAAACAATGGAAAAATGGTTTACTCACCTCTAAAGGCTCGGCTTTCTCAGATTCTAATTCTTCTTCTACTAGTTTCTATGAATTTGCATGAAGGTTTATCTCTATTTATAGGTACATTAAAAATATTAAATATTCATCATTTAATGCCTGTCTGATTACAAGAAGGACAAATCAAAAGTGCATAGCCCTATTAATGACTGAAAAGAAGAAAAACCTATGTTCTACTAGCTGTGCTATGGCCTGCACCCTAATTTGCAAATGGTCGAGGTGTTTTCTGTGCTAAGGAACATGTGTTTAAGGACCATTTTGTACCACTTCTATGTCAGAAAAGGCTGCTGCTATTCCCTTTCCTTAAATGCATGTGTACTTCAAGTTTTTACCTACCAATCATATCTTTTTCCTTGGCTGAGAGGATGATCAGTATTTGCAGCACCAAATCTTTACTCTACCAAGGGGTGTATTGTGGTTTGCGGCTAAACGG
Organism: Allium sativum; assembly: GCA_030737875.1. NCBI lineage: Eukaryota > Viridiplantae > Streptophyta > Magnoliopsida > Asparagales > Amaryllidaceae > Allium > Allium sativum. Next base: position 789,181,255 of record CM060920.1, on the reverse strand, counting down.
TGAGGTGTTCATGTAAATTATCTAAGAAATAGTTTGATTTGTACTGTTCTGAAAACCGAAAATATCCTGGACATAAATGGTTCGACCATGTGAATTTTAATTCAATTAACATCCTACTTTCTAGCCTATTTCTAGTGTAGGCTGCATTCTAATTCTATTTATGTGATGAACAGGTCTTGTGCAAATATAAAAAAGAATGTCCACTACAGGTTAAATGTTTTCATGTGAGAAAAAAATGGATTTTTTTCCTCTTTAACTTTATAATGTGACAAAGGAATAGTTTTTATGTAAAATTTGTCAAATGCTCTTATGTTTTAAAAACTTAAGAACATACAAAAAAACAAAGTTTTAAATTCTTAGTATTTGTGAAACAAGCTAGGTGCTAACACGAAAGAAATGGCACTTTTCATACTTGCTACTATATATATGATACATGGTTTTGTACAAATGTTATCATACACAAGACTTTTAAACTTTAAAATTGTTTTAAGATATGAAATTTTAATTACATTTAAAATTTGTTAAATTAAAATCGACAAATTTCATTAACGATGTTAGTTAGAAGCCGGGCCATTACAATCTACCCACTTATAAAAAATTCGTCCTCGAAATTTGTAAACGGTAGATATGTGTAGGAAAAAATAATATATCATATCATATCACGTCAACTGGCTACATCAGATAATATATTAATATATACTATACTCGACTAGCATCGAGTTATAGACTACTATAATATACATCTGTCAAACTACTACTATAATACACACCAAACTACTACTAATACTGCCATATGAATACTAACATCCTAGTCCAACCACACTACCCTGAGCTGCTACTGATCTCTACGATCTCCTCATCATCTAAGATAATGATAACCTCCTCATCATCTGAGATAATGATCGCTTACTCATCATCTAAGATAATGATCGTCTCATCGTCATCTGAGATAATAACCGCCTCCTCACCGTTTGAGATATTATTCACTTCTACTACATCATCACTCTCCTCATGCTCATCGTAATCTGAGATCTCTATGACCTCTGCAGGGGAAGCTGGGTATAACATCATATCCGGATATTTATAGTCCATAGGTATCCCCAAATCTCCTCCATTCACCAGAAACTGCATCATCTCCTGAGCGATCTGCTCCCATAGAATAGCTAACTGCCTATCCTGTGGTACCGGTGAGATCATGCCAACAGGGTCATCCTGCATTTGGCAGGTATGATATCCTCCTCCTTCTCTGGCTCCTCTTCTGGTTCTTCCTCTTCTAGCTCCTCTTCTGGTTCCTCTTATGGTTCCTCCTTTGGTTCCTCTTTTGGTTCCTCCTCATCATCGTCCCTGTCATCCCTATCTCCACGGTTACTGTTGTCTCCACTGCCGCCGCCATCATCTCCACCGCCACCACCATCATCTCCATCACCTATATATCCCTCCTCCTGTCCTGCCCCTCTCTCCTTCTTTGGCTCCTGTAGGAAATCCATACTGTCCTCCTCAACGAAAGATGCTCCACGATAAATCTCTGACTCCTCAGAGTCGACATGTCCTCTCTCCACATCGTGATGCTGGGCATGTCCAATCCTATCATGAGAGACCACTATCTCAGGTATGCTGATACTCATGTGAAGCCTCAATATCTGGAGAGAGGGTCTAATGTTTCCTACCTATTCTCTTAAAGATTGGCGCCATCCGGTAAAGAAACAAAGGACAGATCTTAGTACAAATGCTAATAAACTGAAAGAGTTCATGAGCCCTAAGAATAACCGAGTCCTCATGTATCAATAATTCAAAGAAATGAAAAACCCAAAATTCCATTTCCAAGCATAGAATAACATCCATAACAAGTCATACAATACCATCATACATAGGATAACATCCAAATCAAACATAGGATAGCTAATACCTAGTTCAAAACAAAATCTGGATAGATTTCCCTGATGTGCTTCTACGTTTCCCAAGTACAATCATTCAGATTCTCACTCCATCATATCTTGATCAGCTTCACAATATTATTCCGAAGTCGCTTTTCTTCTCTATCCACTAAATAGACTGGATATCTAGCCACAGTCAAATTTGGTTCAATCTCAAGATCCTCCTAAACCGATGATTCCAAAATCAAAGATGGGTCGTGAACACATTTGCGAAGATGTGACACATGAAAAACATTATGAATCCCTGCCATTCTTTCTGGTAAATCCACCCGATAAGCAAGAGATCCAGCCTTCTCAAGAACACGGAAAGGTCCCACATATCGTGGAGCTAACTTTCCCGTTTTACCAAATCTGACTGCTCCTTTGATTGGTGAAATCTTTATAAAAACAAAATCTCCAACTGAAAAATTTAGATCCCTTCATCTTTTTCCCACGTAGCTTTTCTATCGATCCTGGGCCTCTTTCATCGTCCTCTTGACTAACTCAACCTTCTCGGTTGCTTCTCGGATCATATCTGGTCCGAGAACAAGTTTATTTCCTGACTCCACCTAACAAGTTGGTGATCTGCACGGTCGTCCATAAAGAGCTTCATATGGTGCCATATCTATACTGGCCTGGTGGCTATTGTTGTAGGAGAATTCAAATAAATGTAGATGATCCTCCAAAATCAAAAATACATGCCCTCAATAGGTCTTCTAATATCTGGTTCACTCTTTCTGTTTGACCGTCGGTTTGGGGATGGTAGGCGGTACATAAATTCAGCTTGGTCCCCAAAGTTGTTTGAAGTGCTTCCCAGAATTTACTGATAAAAATGGGTCCCTATCGCTTACAATGCTCACTGGGACTCCATGTAGTCGTACAGTTTCCCTTTCAAAATTCTCAGCTAACGAAGCTACAGTTCGAGTTGGTTTAACTGGAATAAAATGCGTACTCTTCGTTAGTCGATCTACTATAACCCAAACTCCTTCATATCGTTTTCTAGTCTTGGGTAAACCATCAATGAAATATATTGATATCATTTCCCATTTCCAAATGGGAATCTCCAAAGGTTTCAGTAATCCTGCTGCTTTTTGATGATCACTTTTATTTGCTGGCAGCATAGATACTGATTTATATAGGCCAAAATATCTTTCTTCATTTCTGGCCACCAAAATACTCACCTCATATCTTTATACATTTTGTGCACTCCTGGGCGAATACTTAGCTTTGATTTGTGGCATTCTGTCAGAACTTCTTGTCTTAGCCCATTAACATCGGAACACACAGTCTCCCATTAATTTTGAGAATACCTTGGCTATCAACCTCAAAATCTGACTCCCCTCCCCTTATAACTCCTTGGATTAACTACTCCAAATTTTCATCTCTCCTTTGATTTGCCATTATTCTTTCTTGAAGTGCTGGAGTAGCTTCTAGAAGAGATAAGATTGCATTTCTTCTTAGAGCGTTTGCTACGACATTAGCTTCTCCTGGCGTATAGATAATATCTAGGTCGTATGATGCAAGGAATTCCAACCACCTTTGTTGTCTTAGATTGAGATCTTTTTGGGTGAACAGATATTTGAGTGGTTTGTGATCTGTGAAAAGTTCGAACTTCTCTCCCAACTGGTAGTGTCTCCACATTTTCAACGCAAAGACAACTGCCAATAACTATAGATCGTGTGTAGCGTAATTCTTTTCGTGGGTCTTTAATTGTCTACTAGCATACGCAATCACACATCGATTTTGCATCAATATTGCGCCAAGTCCAACTCCACAAGCATCAGCATATACTACAAATCAACTCTTCCCATCGAGAACAGCTAGAACTGTTGCTTCTGTTAATTTCTTCTTTACTTCCTTAAAAGCCTCTTCACATTTTGGAGTCCATATAAATTTCCCACCCTTCTTAGTTAGCTTTGTCAGATGCGAAGATATCTTAGAATAATCTTAGATAAATCTCCTGTAATATCCTGCAATCCCAAGAAACTACGGACTTCCGTTGGTGTTCTGGGCTGCTTCTACTTTGACTGGGTCCATAGAGATACCATCTCCATTTAGAATGTGCCCCAAGAATCTAACTTCAGATTGCCAGAAATGACATTTAGAAAACTTTGCCTTCAATACATTTTTCCTTAGAGTCTCCAGCACCACTTTAAGATGATATCGGTGCTCTTCTTTAGTCTTTGAAAAGATTAATATATCATTGATAAAAACTAGGACAAATTTGTTTAGAATCTTCTTAAAGACACGATTCATCAAATCAACAAAACACGCAGATGCGTTGGTCAGTCCGAATGGCTTAACTAACCATTCATAAAAGAAATCCGGGCCTCTGAAAGCAGTTAAAGGAATACTATCTTCGGCAATCCTTAACTGATGGAAACCGGTTGCTAGGTCCATTTGAGAAAGCACTGTGGCTCCATTCAACTGGTCAAAGAGATCATCAATTCGAGGTAAAGGATACTTATTTTTGTTGGTCACCTTATTTAACTCTCTATAGTCAATGCATAATCTTTGTGATCCATCAAACTTAACCACAAAAACTATAGCTGAACCGCAGCTTGAAAAACTTGACCTGATCAACCCTTTGGCCAACAAATCTTGAGTTTGCTTTTCGAGTTCCATGACTTCCTTTGGCACCATTCGTCTTTTTGGTTGAACTATCGGTCGTGCTCCTGGAATTAGATCGATTCGGAATTCTATCTCGCGATGTGGGGGTAAACTTTGGACTTCTTCAAATACGTCAGAAAAATCTCTGACTACTTCTAACGTCTCTAGATTTTCTTGTGGTGCTTCCATGGCATACAAGAAACTACACATATGAATACCGTGTTTCCCACACGGTATCGAAGCTTTGCTTCCAATATTGGTTATTAGAGTTACGATTTCTTTGTCACATTTAATCTTACTTGAAATTTACTCAACCAGTCTAATCCGGGTACGAAATTAAATCATTTAAAATCCAAGATGTAGAAATCGAAAAGGAAGGAATGTGAAAGGTACGAGAGGTCCACATTATCGCAATACATTTTTAATTTGGTTTTTCCGTCAATGGGATTAGATACACAAATCAGATTAAGAGAAATTTTTGGGATCAATTGGAATTTTCCTACTAGTCCAGAAGAAATAAAATTATGCGAGGCGCCGGTATCAAATAAAACATGAACATCAATTCCATTTAAATCAAAGGTCCCTTCGAGAACTCCTTTTCCCTTCACGTACTGCGAAGTTGAAGGTTCATTCTTAATAGCATAGACCTTTGGTTGTTGTGCCTTTTTCATGAGCGGATAGTCTTTAACCATGTGTCTAGGCTGAAGGCAATTAAAGCAGAGAGTCTTCATGACCATTGCATTACCAGGTCCTTGCTGTTGTTTCTGTTGTTGCTGTTGAGGTTGTTGTTGCTTCTGAGGTTGCGGTGGCTTCTTTGCTGCTGGTTTCTTGCAGAACTTAGCAATATGACCCTTCTGATGGCAATTGTGGCATTCTGTATTTTTAAATCGGTCCTTGGCCTTCTGCCCCATTTTTGGTTGTCCATTGTTGTTCCAATTTGGGTTAAACTTCCTTTTATTGGGATTTTCACCACTGTGTTCTCCTGTCTGTGCCTTCATAACTAGCTTCTTTCCCTCAAGTGCCTAATACCGAACTGCCATGTCCACTAGATCAACAAATGGGATTTTAAGATGCCTAATCATTTTAACTTGCAAGCCATCCTTCAATCCTGCTATAAACATTTCATTCTTCTTGAGTGGGGTGTTGATCAACTCTGGCCCAAAGCAGGAGAGTGCATTAAAATTGTTTTCATACACAGATATTGTCATGTTTCCTTATTTGAGATCAATAAAATCCTAATACATCCTAGTTTTGCCAGCGGCAGGAAGAAATCATGCCTCGAATGATTCTTTGAATTTGTCCTAAGTAAAATCATCTTTAGGAACGTTCGTAGTTTGAGCGTCCCACCAGATTGCAGCAGCTCCTTGGAGTTTCGATGAAGCTAAAAGACGTTTCTGATCATCATTCAAGTCCAATCCTTTAAAATCCTCTCATAGGACCTCAACCATGCTTGAACTTCAATAAAAGATTTGGTCCCTTTGAATACCTTCCCTCTCAACGTTGTATACTCCTTACAGATAGTTGCAAAGCTTTTGTCCTGCTGGACTAGTGTAACTTCCTCCACAGTTTCTCCTTTATCTTGGGAGGTAGTATTACGATCATTAGTAGTGATAGTCCCAATAGCGCGACCTCTTCGTCCACAGGTACTCATACTTAATTACCTGAGTATAACAGGTCTATAATCAAAACTTGATTGGATACACCTGACTTAAGTATATCGTTGAAGTTGATCCTTGTATATATTTTTATCTATTTATTTATAAAAATACGCTCTCTCAACACTCACCTAAAGCCTAGATAATCAGTAACCTCGCTCTAATACCAACAGTAACGACCCAACTTTCGAACGCATCGGAAGTTGTGTCATTATATAAAAATAAGAAATAGATAGAGACAGAACTAAAGAAAACATCAGAATCTCACAGCGGAATTTTTAACAAAAGATAATACTTCATAATATTACACATCAGAACCAATACATCATAACATATTAGGTCCAGAGATACATGCCATTATATAGTACAACTTTAATCATTCATAACATCATAGATAACCCAAACTTGCAGTACTTAGTAATTAAACATATATAGATAGGTAGACCAGCATAAAGAAACTCCATCCGGCTATTCCAAGTATGACCTAATTCACTTGTCTACTCGTAACAAGTGTTATGAGTACTCAAGAGTTTTAGGGAAACACAGAAAAATAAACTCTAGCTCAGTCAGGGGACTGGTATGAGTAAACGATTTTAAAACAAGTTAAAGGAATAAAAATATCTCATAAGACCACGCCGTAAATACGGAACGGGTTTTTACCTAATGAGAAATAAACATTTTGTATACTTTAAAACAGATATTATCATAGTGTCTAGAGTTTTCAGAAATGATTTAGAATCTTAGAAGAATGCTTGCATCTCACATTCTTCTATATAGTATACAAATAAAAACCGCCTGCCGCTTATGGATAATGGATTTTCAACTATGACAAGGTATGGAGCTACCTTCCGATAGTGTATCTCTAGAGGAGAATACACTGGGTTCAACAAGAATGTCTTGCAACCCGGCCCACACATGACCGACCACTCTTTTCTCTTTAGTGTATCGAATGCATATCACCAATGGTTGTGTAAGGCAACCATTTCCCAAGCGGGACAGAATCGATAGAATAAGAAACAAAAAGAATTTCTCTAGATAGGTGATGCTACACTCTAATGGGAGTGACCCATATAGCTATGCTGCCTGCCCGATTTTTGTCATTTCCTGGACGTGAGGCTTGAGGCTAGACATACCTTTCATCATCATCAATTCATTTGCTTTGAATGCCACATCGTAAAAACTCGCCAATCACTAATTGACTTTCCCAAAAATATATTATAGGTATGAAGAAAGAGAAACGAATTCCTCTGCCACCATATAAATACGTTCGGAGAGATCAATGTACGTGACCAGTTAGAATTACTCTGCCAGACATTCGTCCTTATAAGTTGTCCTAGGACTGGACAAACCGAAGGCACTATTGAAGAATAGCCCTTGTGTATCTCCATCCTACATTATCTTAGAATATTTATGACATGCGATGGATTAATCAAATCGAAGTGGAATATTAATTCCGGACTCTTCGAAATGATTCACGTAATGTCTTTCTTATTAATCTATACTTAAGAACGGTTTTTAATATTTATTCGATTTAAACATTAGTTATCAGTTTAGACTTAACTGGATTAAGTATAATTTATTTTCTATTCTGAGATCTTTAAACAAACTGGAAGGTATATATGACCATATTGATCAAACCCAAGTGATTTGGTTATCTTTAACAACAAGCAACAAAAATGTGTGCGTCGCACACGGTATTTTACTCTTGTTGTTTTACATGACAAATATTTCAAAATTTCATTATCGTCTTATTTGTAAACTATATTTTAATTCTTAACAAATCATAAATAATTTATGTTTTCATTTAAATTATTTCCTTTTTATTTTATTTTTAAAACTGATGAACTTCGGAAGTCAAGTTCCCTTGCCACTGCCTTGCTTTTCGCCTGCTCAATACATTATGCTTCTCTTTGTCACAAAATATAAATTTTATTAATTAATTAATTAATTTACTATTTTATTAAAACTGGTTTTAATTTGAAACTTTGTTTAAAATCTTATTTTTCTTTGACTTTGCCAAAGTACCAGTTTTGTCAAAGGACCACTCTCGAAACGCCACGGTGCGCACGTGAAAATCGCTCCAGTCACCGTCCGTTCTGGAATTGCCAAAGTACCACCTAGTACTTTCCCATTTACCAAAGTACCAATGCGTCAGCCCTTAAATCCTTTTCCACAATCCTGTTTTATTGCCGTGCCAAAGTACCACCTGGTACTTCCGCACCAGAGTACCACTTTACCCATTCCCAAAATACCACTTCTCCTGCACAGTGTTTTCGATTTCAAATCTGATGCCACAACCGTGTTTTCCAGGTTTTTCCAAAGTACCACCTGGTACTTTCCCAAATGCTAAAGTACCAAATTGCCAACCCACCCCTTGCCACAACCATGATTTCCTCACCGCCCAAAGTGCTAATGTGCCAATCTGCAATAACCTGCGCATGGTGCACGTGCACCACCACCTGAGCCACTACCGACCCTCACGAATGTCCAGACCTGTCACAAATCATCTCCAAACCTTATTTCCACAGCGAGGTATGATCATCTAAACGTGAACAGTGATTTCACTGTCTTCCACCATTATTAATGCATGGGTTCCATTTGAGAAAACATCCACTGCTCCCTCCTCATACCATAGAACTCCGTGCCACTCAAACCACACCATGCTGGCCTCCTCCAGCGCCGAACCCCCCAGGTGCGCAGCCCCCTAGCGATGGCGTCGCATGAAGCTCCGGCGTGAACAACATGTACCCAAAAACCCATTTTTTCTATTTTTAATTCATTCTCAAAATCCACGCAATAGAAAAATATTTTTATATTTTTCCTATATCCTCCTACCCTCCACGTTACTCTCCTCCTGACGGCATGGACTCCCATGGCCTTGATCGCCGAAATTTGATCAAAGTACATTTTTTGATCATCTTGGCATATCTCAACATCCATGAGGTTAAAAATCATGAAAGGACCACCAAAAATCATCGTTTTACAATGCGATTCTATTTATATACTTAAATCGGGTTTCTAAATAGTTTGAAATTTCACGACATAGGCTTGGTTACAGAGAACAGATGCAGTCTTCTGTTTTATGTTTACCCCTTTGTTTTTAACATTTATTTAATCCCTTAGATAAATGAAATATGAAACTCAGGTCTCATGTTCTTGCATTCATATAAACACCGGATGAGAACTCGATTGAATTCTCTTTTGAAAAAGGTTTTATACTATTTGTGTTTACATAACAACATCAGTTTTTCTTATCTCAGTTTTAACTAATCCATAGGACCTATGCAACATGCCAGTACATGGAATAATAGTCTAAACTAGTGCAAATCAAAAATTTCTTGCTTAAATTATAAATTATTGGTCAGCCAAAGGATAGTGTTCAGAACTTGCAATCTTAATCAAAGGCATCCAAACTAGCATATGTGCACTCAAACCATTTCAGCAGTAATTCTAAAGTTTAAACAATGGAGAAAAAATGGTTTACTCGCCTTTAAAGGATCGGCTTCCTCAGATTCTAATTCTTCTTCTACTATTTTCTATGAATTTGCATGAAGGTATGTCTCTATTTATAGGTGCATTAAAACTATTAAATATTCATTATTTAATGCCCATCTGATTATAGGAAGGACAAATTAGAAGTGCACAGCCCTATTAATGACTGAAAAGAAGAAAAACCTATGTTCTACTAGCTGTGCTATGGCCTGCACCCTAATTTACATATGGTCGAGGTGTTTTTTGTGCTAAGGAACATGTGTTTAAGGACCATTTTGTACCACTTCTACGTCAGAAAAGGCTGTTGTTATTCCCTTTCCTTAAATGCATGTGTACTTCGAGTTTTTACCCACCAATCATATCTTTTCCTTGGCTGAGAGGATAATCAGAATTTGCAGCACCAAATCATTACTCTGCTAAGTGGTGTGTTGTGGTTTGCGGCTAAACGGTGAGGTGTTCATGTAAATTATCTAAGAAATAGTTTGATTTGTACTTTGTTCGGAAAACTGAAAATATCCTGGACATAAATGGTTCGGCCATGTGAATTTTAATTCAATCAACATCCTACTTTCTAGCCTATTTCTAGTGTAGGCTGCATTCTAATTCTATTTATGTGATGAACAGGTCTTGTGCAAATATAAAAAAGAATGGTTACTACAGGTTAAATGTTTTCATGTGAGAAAAAAATGGATTTTTTTCCTCTTTAACTATACAATGTGACAAAGGAATAGTTTTTGTGTAAAATTTTCCAAATGCTCTTGTGTTTTAAAAACTTAAGAACTTACAAAAAACAAAGTTTTAAATTTTTAGTATTTGTGAAACAAGCTAGGTGCTAACACAAAAGAAATGGCACTTTTCGTACTTGCTACTCATACATATGGTACATGGTTTTGTACAAATTTTATCATACACAAGATTTTAAATTTTAAAATTGTTTTCAGATATGAAATTTTAATTACATTTAAAATTTGTTAAATTAAAATCGACAAATTTTACTAATGATGTTAGTTAGAAGCCGAGCCATTACATACAGTGTTTTTCACGTGCTATTGAAAGCAAAATCTATTGTAGTGATATAATTTTTTATAATCAAAAATCATATTATTTTTTTCAAATCACAAATAATAACCCTAACTAGATCTTGGTTCTCACACCAGTCTATTGGAAATATATAGATATCCCACTTTTGAAGCACAAACATAAATGCTGATGATGCTATATTGATCATCAGAATCATGTCTGGGCGATTAAAGTGTGATTCTATATATATCCAATATATTTGTGACTTCGTATATACGTTCATGATGTGTATATGCAAAATCTTTACATTTTGGATTGTCCGAATTCAATATAAAATAATATACTCAAATACATATAATTAGATTAAATTTTCAAATTAAATTTGTTTTTAATAAATAATACTCTTCTAACTCATTCTAGTATACGACTGATCCCAACTCTATCGAGTCATTCTTATTGGATATTACTAATCCAATCTCTGATGAATTCTTTCGTTTGGTTCTAATGCGTCTTGTTCTCGAGTTCTGTAAACCAAAGCTCTGATGCCAAAATGAAACGATCCAAACTCGCCCTTACGGGAAAGCCCAGAGTTTAGGTTCAGCTGTAAATCTAGGATCCTGTGAATATTATATCTACAAAACCAAAACTACTAGCTGCCCATATGGAAAATAGGGGCACCCAGAGTTTAGGTTGAAACAATAAACTCAAGATAAGTCATGGGACTGATGTGAGAACTCAAGCAGTTATTTAAAACTTTACTTTAGAAATAAAGTAAATCAAGGGACCATGTCGTGTCACACGGAACGGGTTTCCTCCCAAGAATACCAATGCATAAACAGTTTGTAAACAACACAATGCTTTTTGAAAAATGAAGCTATTATAAGACTCAGGTCCCATCACACAATGCAACGCAAGCCGGAGGATGGAGTTTTCCCTTATAATAGCCAAACATGCTTGGTAAGTTTAAAACAAAAATCATTTGATATTATTATAATAGCATAGTGTATAAAACAACTTCAAATATAAATGTATCAATCATAGGCGACATGGGTACCATATATCATGTCGCCATACTAGGCTCTGCAATCAAAGTAAAAATGTCACGTATTGGAAATTGGATTTCTGTCATGAGACGAGGCAAGGGATGTACTCCTCTCCGGCTTCGAGACACTCTAGCAATTGCCTCAGGGTTACGCACCACGGGGCAACCCTTGGATTCTTTAAGGTCGGTCCACACATACTTTAGTGGATTAGTTATTCCTGAACATACATTTCTCGGTCCTATAGGACCTATCCATCGGCTCCACAGTAACCGATATATCCGAGGTGTCTCGCAATCCATCATCCACATAGGTAAAAATAAATAAGTGTATGGGCTCCATACCATGACAGCACCCATAGCTAGAAAGAAACGTCATGTCCTCCTTGGGTCCCTTATCCTGTTTTTGACTCATACCGAGGTGTGAGGCTCGCGAATTAATGCTATACACAAAGCTATGCTATTTAAAGCCGTGCTTTGATCATCAACCACAAAACTCTGCTTTTCAACAGTAGCCTTGATCATTTGCATCTTAGCATGTCACACTGATAATTCATGCCATGCGACTGATATCTATCGATATATAACCTCTAAGCTCGTACGTCTTAGAGAAGGGTGTTAAGCAGGAGAATAAATTGTCTGCCACCAAACAGATATATATTTAATAGAGATCAATCAACATAGAATCCAATGTTAGAAACACATCCATTTACTAGTTCGTTCTGGGTCTGAACGAAACCAGAGGCACCTTATTCCTCGTCCCATATGTCCAATACAGGTGAGTGGTCCTCGCATATCCGGTCGATCTGCAAGTACGTCTAGATGATCACCACTTACTACCTTGTCTTGGGTGTACAGCCCAATCAAGACATCATTAATCATCCAAATGATGTGAAGACCTATGGTCTTCAATCACCGTCTTCATCGTCGAATCAGTTATTCAGAATGGGTATAAAACCGGCCTTTCCGAATAACTCACGTATATTATAAACAAGTGCTACACAAACACAACATACGCCGCATTCCCATTTAGAATATTCTTTTATTCAACCCATTAATTTTATCAATGATAAATTCTTTAAATTTATTCTTTGATCTTCCTTTGATATAAATTCAAACCAATTACGGTTTATCCAAACTAGTCGGGATCAGCACACCTTACCGAAGTAATCATTTGTTTAATTTCCGAATCCCAATCTTTTCATCCCATGGAGCAAAACTAGTAATACTCCATATCTAATACAACGGTGTTATCGGTAAATTTAATTACCATTTCACATTCAAATCTAATTAAAGATTTAACTATCGGTTGGAGTAAAACTAATGGTACTCCATTCTCAGTTATTTCCCAAATTTGATAATTTAAATTATCACATTCTCATTTCAATCTAATTAAAGATTCATTAAAACTTCCCTTAGTTCTAATCTTCCCGAATATCAATATTAATGATTGTTTAACTTTGGGAAATCAAACATATCGCATCGACAATCTACATCGTAACGTTGATTTCTGCCGATATATAACCTCAAAGCTCGTACATCTTAGAGAAGTGTGTTAAGCAAGACAATAAATTCTCCGCCACCAAACAGATATATATTTAGCAGAGATAAACAATACAGTTCGAAATACAATGTTTGACATGAAATCCGGCCTTTAACTGGGTTAAAGAACTAATGTCATTTAAAACACAGTTCACGATAAACCAAAAATCACATTCCATTATTTATGGAATCTTCAGGGAAAAACAGATCAATATATAATCAATATCAATTTCTGTATCCGACTAATAATATAAATGGAATAACGACAAAGCCTTTTTGAATTCCATATATATTAACAGTCTTCCTCCAAAGAAGCTCACTTCGATTATTACCAAATCGAATTCCATACAATCCCAATTTATTTATTAAATTGGTAAACTTTACTTTGGAAAATTTCCACTAAATCTTAATAAAAAGATTTATAAATTCCAAATCATCTCTTCACTACTAATTGGGTTAAAGAACAAATGGTATTTAAAACGCGGTTCACGATAAACCCAAAATCACAATTTCAATTCAATTCCAATTAAATATTAATTAATTGGTAAACTTCTCTAAATCTTATTTAAAAGATTTATTCTTTTCTCATCGGGGTTTAAAAACAATGTTAATAAAGACACCATTCACGACAAACCCGAAATCACATTTGATATTAAATACAAGGCTCTGAATAGAAATTATATCGGCTTATATTCAATATCAAATTCTGAAACCAGCAAATATCGTATTGGAAATAATGATAAATATATATATATATATATCCCAAATTTCCAATATAATATCATTATAATCACGGACTCCAATATCGACATATTCCAAAGATTATTTCCATTTCAAATCCATTCTAGTTTGTTCGTTGGAAATTTCTTGTTATATTAAAACCATTCACAAATCCAATTTATTTTATTTAAAAATTAATGGATTTTAAATCTAGTTAATAACTAGTTCATTGTGATAAAAATATATTTTTATCTTTGCAAACGTGGAATTTTTCATCCCAATTCTTTCCAAAGCATTTATTACAATTTTACACAAATTATTAATATTTTTAATAATTTATTATGGCCCTTTTAGTCGATTTCCATAAACGATCATCAAACTGCACTTACAGCGACCTTTTCCAAATTTGATTTGGACATAATTCCAAATCCAACCGTTAGATTTCAAATCTCTTATATTCTGGAAAGTTATTTTCGATAGAAACCTAATGATTTCGATTTTTGGAGAATCCGACGTTTGGATTGTTGGATCTAGATTAACCCTAGAGGGGGGGGGGGTGAATAGGGTTTATCACAGTTTTTAACTTAATTGAAAAACTGACAGGATATTAAAATAATAAATAGATCACACCATATAGCAGAAACAGAGATGCAGAAAATAAATCACACACAGATATACCCAGCTTCGGCAAAACCCTGCCTACTGCTGCATTTCTAAGGTTTCAACTAGGTGATAGAACAAATCCCGCATATAAGACCATGTACACTCGCAATCCCTGCTCCTATTCTAACCCAACACTCAAAACCGTAGACTGACCGATATCCCCTCGTTCAGATTTCCCCTGATTACGACCCTGTAACCAGTAACCCAGATTTTACAGACTCTGTCAACTGTCAGTCAACACCTTGACTGAACCCCCTAGTATTTTACAGACACTAGAACTGTTTTTGGTTCGATTTACAAAACAAAATTTAAATACAACATAAATAAAAAAAAAAGAAACCCCTTGTGAAATTTGACTAAGGAGTTTAAATACAAGGGGTCATCCCCTTTTTAAAGAAAAACAAAGCCCAAGCTCCTTTTCATTTCTTGGCCGGCCCGCTTTCAATTGCGTTGCACCACTGTTTTGTTTGACCCGATCCTTCTCTTTTGCTCTGGGAAAAAATAATGGCGGCAAGGCGATTTCAAGGGTTTCCAATTAAACTCCCCAAATCGATCGATGCTTATGAAATTGATAGTTGCTAAAGCTTGATCCATTGCGGCTTGCTTTCTGGTGATTTGATTTGGGAAGTGGTGATCGAAAAAACAATGGATTGAATTGCGAGTTTTCTCTGAAATTTCTTTATTAATTTTTGATTTGAAATGCTTGAATTGATTTGTGGATCTTTCGATAATCTTGCTTGTGATGTAAATGGTGAGAATATATAGGATTATTACATCCTATTAATGCTCTGATTTCGAATATATGGCTCGATCTGATTTGCGTTGATTTGCTCGATTTCTACTTTTGAAAAATCTCTGATTGAAACGAAAATGGACTAGAATATGTTCTTCAATGAATCTCGTCGGTTTTAATTTGTCCCTGAAATAAATTCTGTCCCTTAATAGATTTTGCAATCCTGGAAAGTTTATTTTCTGCTTTGCATGAATGATTCCATGATCAATAAAGATTGTCGTGAATGAATATTTGCCTTGAAGAGAAAAAAATGCCTTGAATG
Organism: Allium sativum; assembly: GCA_030737875.1. Taxonomy (NCBI): domain Eukaryota; kingdom Viridiplantae; phylum Streptophyta; class Magnoliopsida; order Asparagales; family Amaryllidaceae; genus Allium; species Allium sativum. Next base: position 789,165,546 of record CM060920.1, on the reverse strand, counting down.
AATTTTGATTTCCTGTAATTTCTGGAAACATATGTTGGAATTGCCAAAAATGGTTTCACTGATTGAAAGAATTGCTTTTATTCTTCTCTATTTTAATCAGATCGACTTTCAAGGATTAAATACTTGCCAAAGAAAAAAAAACTGAAAACAATTTTACATGTTGTTTAGACCATGATTTCAGGAAACCATTTTAAAGAAATGATCAAATCTGAAAACATATTCAAAAAACATGTGGGATTTTCTAGAGGATATTTTGCTCATTAAAAACTTGCCAAAAACTTGTGAGTTGATGAATTGTAGGAAAATCACTGTTGCTATGTATTGCTGTCAACGCCATATTTATGAGCTCGAACAGATGTATCATATAATTCTTGTGCCACGCTTACTTGCCGAAGAAAACTGCCAATTTTCCACATAGATTTATTCTATTTCTGGAAACAAAAATATGATTTCTGGAAGTAAATATAAACCTTGCTGATTTTCCATGAACTTGGTCCATCCATTCGGCATGCTGTTCTGGCTTGTTTGCTTGATCACATACATGTACACCAGACTTGTGTATGCACCATGACTTGTACACATGAAATATGCCATATGTTGTTCACTTGTATTATGATGAAACACAACCATTTAAACTTACATGTCATGCTGAACCAAATGCTTGATCATTGCTTCATCACCATGTTATTGCTCTGCCACTTTTAAACTTGTTGCGTCGACATGCTTGCTGCAGTAACACTTGGAATTTACTGTAACTTGAGACTAGACAATCTAGTCAAATTTGTAACATGCAAGGTCCACTTGCTTGAACTGTTGCCATTAGTTTTAGCTGATCTGAAAAGAAAGTGATTTGCCATTTTCACACTTGTGCACTTGTGACTTTGCAGTTTTCATTTCTTACATGCACATCATGTTGTTGCACAAGTAAATGCAGCTTTAAACCTGACTTGAACATGTGTGATTGAGCATTAGCATATCATCCTGCTTCACTGAAATTCTGGGCTGAACTGAATTTAATTTATGCACTTGCACTTGAACTTGAACATGAATTCTGAAGTGATTTTCTTTGCACCATTTTGTACTAATCTTGTTCATGCTGCAGCTTCACTAATGTGTTGTCTCGGCCATATGTGTTGAGCATCATTACATTGTTCCACTTTGAAACTGCTGCACATGTGCACTTGAAAACTTGAACCTGCCTTGACCTTTTGCTTGCCTCGACCACTTTGCTTTGTATTTTGAGTTGTGTTGACTTTGAATGCTTGACTCTTGAGTTTGCTCTTGACTTTTAATGTTAGCTGAGTATACACTGGGTTGAGTTGGTCATCACGGCTTCTCCTCAGTTGCTCGCTACATTCTGATTGGCGAGGCAGTGCACACGTGTATACACGTGTGTATATGCATCTAACAGACGAATTTTCCTGTCCCTGTACTATATACTGTCTAGACACAGTCGGATTAACAAATCAGATCAAGTTAGAAAAATGATGAGAAACACACCTGAAAACTGAGGCAAATAAAATTTTAAAAATAAAATTTATATTCACATGTATTCAGTTTTTATTTCTATTGCAGTGTACTGTGCGTGTGTTTCTGTATATGACAGGTATGAAGACCAGACTGACTGGACTGATAGAGAGCTGTGAAGATAGAAGACTGAACGTATGAAGACTGGACTGACTTGTAAGCTGTGAAGGCAGAAGACAGAGACAGAAGACAGTGGATAAACATTGTGTCAAAGTGATATAAGTGAAATGTACAAATGAGATTGAGTGTAACTGAAAGTATGTATAAATGATTGTATAACTGAGTGAATTTACAAGTACAATATTCTGTGAATGTATATGAGATGAGATGTTGTGAATATAAGAGAAACGTATAAAGAGTGGAGTTTATAAATTTGTACTGTTTTGATAGTGAAATAAAATATTATATTTAAATAAAATACTGTGTGAATATTTAAATTTCTGTACAGTCGTATTTTATTTAAATATAAATATTATATTCCAGTCTATGATGTGTAATAACAGTACAATATCAAACACATTAAAGTAATATTTATTTGGTTGTTATCATCAAACAAAAATCATATAATTGTGTATACAACACCGTTATATACAACAATCTCCCCCTTTTGATGATGACTAACAAATAAAAGATTTTGTATACAATAGATGTGTTTGACAGTGAATATTGAACTCCCATTATCTATTAGCTCCCCCTACAACAGACAACTCCCCCCATAACTATGCATACAACTCCCCTATAACTGTGCATGAGTAAAATGTATGAATAATAATAATTTTTCAAAATTTAAAATATTTATAAAATATTCACTCATAAATCAAAATCTCAATCCATTCTCCCCCTTTTGTTATCATCAAAAGGATTCAGAATTTAAAATATAGATGAAAAATGACTAACAAGTACAATATCAGCTTAAGAGGAAGAACGATCATCATAAATCTCAATCAGTCAAACAAAAATCATAATAAACTAAGAACTGGTGGCATATTTCACATTGTAGAGAATGACGGATTTACGATGAATTTTATACATAATGGAGAGAGTTTTAAAAACAAATCATTTCCAAAGTGATGGATTTGGACTATAGTTAACAATTCAATTTAAGTGACAAAAACGAATAATCTCAAATCCCAAATCAACAAATCATAATACGTCATAAGATTTCAACACATTTCACAGATTAGAAGATGGATTGAATGGCTGGTTTTTATACACAGAGGATAATTTCAAATTTATTTCAATTTATAGCACATTTTCCTTTTCGTTTTTTTATTTATTTAAGAGCACACTGACCACGCATAACCAGAGCTTGGATTTTTAAATGGGGTCAGTCGCAACTTAAATTATAAGTTGTCTCATAACCATGCATGACCAGAGCCTGGATTTTTCAATGAGATTAGAGACACACTTATGAATTAATTATATTTATTTATTTTTAGCTTCAAAATAGAAATACTCCTCAGTATATAAAATCAGTATGGATGATAGAAATGCGGTAGGTACAGAAATGAACTGTGAAATAAATTTCTAAATTAATTATATTATGAAATATGACAAACTGTACCGAGATCATTGAAAAGATTTCAATTGTCACTAATTCTGAATATAATATATTTTCACTGTTTATACAAAAAGATTTTTAAAAAAATATTAAACTCTCCACATTAATATAAAAAACATGATGGATGGTAGACGGGTGATAGATAAAGGAGATGGTCGGGAAATAATTGCCAGCTCAAAGATATTATAATAAATATTCAACCATCATGAAAATTCAAATAAAATCTCCTCTTGTTGTGAAATATAATGCAGTCACAATTCATCATAAATTCAAAATCTGATAATTATTTTGATGAATTACAAATACAGTTCAATTTTGATATTGATTTCAATTTCTGAATGAATAATCAATAAATAATTTTAAAATTGAAAATCAATTACAAGAGGAATATGCTGATCTATACACGACAAGAGGGAAAAATGTGTGCAAGACAAAAAGAGTGTGTGGATTTATACATGGTGAAGATTTGAATCTAAGTACAGACGAGTGAGACAAGTATAAGGCGCTCCAGATACCACTTGGTGTCTCTATTAATGAGGATTATAATCACACTAGAGATAAACCAGGATTTCACGGACAAATTGAAAATCGATCACAAGACCCAAGCAAACAAAATAACAAATTTGACAAGCAGTAGACAGATTAAAAATAAAGTTATTTGAAAAACAGTATCAGAGCAGCACAACAGATACAGTTTCAAATCAGACTTGTCAAGATAATGATTCATTACCCGAGATTAAAAAATACCGTTTATTTAAAATCATTTGATGAATTTGAAGATATCAGGATTCAATGAATCGATCACACCAGATTATTAATTTCACATTCAAGATATGTGTGTGATTCAGTAAATCAATAATTTCAAATGAGTTTAAACAAACAAATATTTAAATCAATTAGCCATGGAATAACAAAGAGTTTCAAGACTGATTTTTCAAAGAATTTTTCCAAATTATTTCTGACAAGCCCAAAGCATTTTTCAGCATATTTACATCAATTTTGAAAGATAATTCATGATCCAAAAATATTTATTTGAAATCACTTGAAACGATGTCAAGTTTGAGATATAAAGAATTATTCACACAAGATTGGTAATTTCAATTTTTAAGTGGTGTGTGATATTCAAAATATCTAGAATCTCAAATGATTTCAAACAAAAAAACTAATTTCAATCATAATAATCATGAATAATGATGAAATTTCAAGATGTATCACTGATTCAAGACAGATCAAAAAAATATCCAAGCCAATCTAAAAATCAATGAAATTATCACAACTGTGAAATAATAATGTGTTGTAATGAGTATAAATTTTCAAGCCTTTCTAAAATGAAATTGAAGAACCACAGAACAGCAGAGATGTGTGAGATTTCAATTGTTTTTCAGATCTTCAAAAAAATTTAGAATTCATATTAACAGTGTTCAAGATATGACAAGAAAATGTCAACACCGTTAGGAATTCAAAAAACATAAAATGAACTTCAAAACAATTGCAGATAAAAAAAATCAGTATCTGGAAATGATTAAAAATATCAGAGTTCTATACACGCAAAACAAATTTCCAGAATATCATGTATACTGCAATTCTAGAAGCACAAAAAAAAAAATATGGCAGTGATAAATCAAATCAGAATAGACAGAAGAAAGAGATAGAAGGGAGAAGAAGAAGTAAACAAAAGAAAAAAAATCAAAACAGAAAATATTTACAGAGGTGAGTTTAGAGATCATAGCAGAATCCAATGTAAATCAGAATCTCTAACTCAACAGTCTTGGCTTAAGGAACTGTGAATGATTACATAATTATTGAGCAGATTGAATTTAAATCTCTTTTGCTTAGCAGTTCCTCAGCCACCTCTGTTACCTAACAGTTAAGAGAATCGAGTGGTCTAACAAAATTTGTAAAACCACTCACAGTTTTGTTCATAGCTTTAGGTACCCAAACTTGTTTATATAACAATCCATCAGAATTTACCAAAGTACCTTTAGGAACCCAGATCTGTTTGAAATTAGACGAATTCACTTTACTTCTTTTTGAGGTCCAAGAATGATAGAATGGTTTGTTATAAAACAAATTCTTACTTTGTTTATGTTTCAAAAAATCTTTTGAATTGCCAGAGTTTAAAAATTCAAAACAATCTTTTCCAAGATAATTTGAAGTGTCTTTATAATCATTTGAATTCATCCTATCAAAACGATTGATATTCCCAAAACCAAGACCAGATTTATTTCCAATAGAAACTTAGTTTTGTAATAGCATATTCAACGATTTTTCCCCATTAGAAAATTTATCCAAAGTTGATTCTAATTGTTGAATTTTGGATTTTAGATCGCTATTTTCTTTTAATAAATTTGAGGAATTATTTATAGCAAACTTCTGTTCAGCATTGAACTGTTTCAAAACCAAATTCTCATTTTCGAGCAATTTAATTTTGGCTTGGGATTCAGAAATTCCAAGTTCAAATCGTTTTTGCTTTTCAGACTCAAATTTCTTGGATTTTTCAATTTCATTTTCAAGTTCTTCTAAAATCAAATTTGATTTCAACAAGTTCTCCTTTTCAGCAATTTCAAATTTGGAATTTATATCTATTTTAAAATTTTCAAATTCTTTTTGTAGAAGGTTATTCAAATTTGATAACTCGGTCTTGTTCTCATTTAAGATCAGAATTTCATTTTCAAACTTTTGAATATTTTTATTGAAATGAACAAGATTGGTTTTCAATTTCAAACAATTTTTGCAAACTGAATTTGAAGAATTTTTAACATATTCTAGTTGTGATTCCAAATTATCAATTTTGCTGGTCAACTCAAAATTCTTAGATTTCAGAGACTTATTTTTCAATTGGAGTTTATCAACAGATTTCGTTAAGTCAAGACACATGTAAACCAAATCTTCATATGAGAGATTTTCTGTTTCAGCATTTGTTGATTCTCCATCATCTGATTCATCTGAAGTTTCATACATGACTTGTTAAGCATAGATCTGAATCAGAGTTAACATTCTGAGGTTTTGAGCTGTTGTAAGATTTTCCATACAAATTGTTGAGAGTTCTCCAAACTTCTTGTGCAGATGAACAATGACAGATAAGATTAAACTGTTCAGTGCTAAGATAGTTAAATATAATTTTCATAGCACGAGCATTGAAATTAATATCTACACTATCAAACCCATTGATAATAACATCCCAATATTTAATATTAACAGATTTTAAATAAAATTCCATTTTGGATTTCCAGTTAAAAAATCTGTTCCAGTGAAAATAGTTGGATATGAACTGGACTGACGCTCTATCAGTTGACAACTATGAATCACCATTACTCTAGAGTTAACAGAATACCTGCTCTGATACCACTTGTCGGATCTAGATTAACCCTAGAGGGGGGGGGGGGGTGAATAGGGTTTAACACAGTTTTTAACTGAATTGAAAAACTGACAGGATATTAAAATAATAAACAGATCACAGCATATAGCAGAAACAGAAATGCAGAAAATAAATCACACACAGATATACCCAGCTTCGGCAAAACCCTGCCTACTGCTGCATTTCTAAGGTTTCAACTAGGTGATAGGACAGATCCCACATACAAGACCATGTACACTCGCAAACCCTTCTCCTATTCTAACCCTATGCTCAAAACCGTAGACTGACCGATATCCCCTTTATCAGATTTCCCCTTATTACGACCCTGTAACCAGTAACCCAGATTTCACAGACTCTGTCAACTGTCAGTCAACACCTTGACTGAACCCCCTAGTATTTTACAGACACTAGAACTGTTTTTTGGTTCAATTTACAAAACAAAATTTAAATAAAACAAAAATAAAAACAAAAGAAACCCCTTGTGAAATTTGACTAAGGAGTTTAAATACAAGGGGTCATCCCCTTTTTTAAAAAAAACAAAGCCCAAGCTCCTTTTCATTTCTTGGCCGACCCGCTTTCAATTGCGTTGCACTACTGTTTTGTTTGACCCGATCCTTCTCTTTTCCTCTGGGAAAAAATAATGGCGGCAAGGTGATTTCTAGGGTTTCCAATTAAACTCCCCAAATCGATCGATGCTTATGAAATTAATAGTTGCTAAAGCTTGATCCACTGCGGCTTGCTTTCTGGTGATTTGATTTGGGAAGTGGCGATCGAAAAAACAATGGATTGAATTGTGAGTTTTCTCTGAAATTTCTTTATCAATTTTTGCTTTGAAATGCTTGAATTGATTTGTGGGTCTTTCGATAATCTTTCCTGTGATGTAAATGGTGAGAATATATAGGATTATTACATCCTATTAATGCTCTGATTTCGAATATATGGCTCGATCTGATTTGCGTTGATTTGCTCGATTTCTACTTTTGAAAAATCTCTGATTGAAACGAAAATGGACCAGAATATATTCTTCAATGAATCTCGTCGGTTTTAATTTGTCCCTGAAATAAATTTTGTCCCTTAATAGATTTTGCAATCCTGGAAAGTTTATTTTCTCCATTGCATGAATGATTCCATGATCAATAAAGATTGCCGTGAATGAATATTTGCCTTGAAGAGAAAAAAAAACTACCTTGAATGAATTTTGATTTCCTGTAATTTCTGGAAACATATGTTGGAATTGCCAAAAATGGTTTCACTGATTGAAAGACTTGCTTTTATTCTTTTCTATTTTAATCAGATCGACTTTCAAGGATTAAATACTTGCCAAAGAAAATAACTGAAAACAATTTTACATGTTGTTTAGACCATGATTTCAGGAAACCATTTTAAAGAAATGATCAAATCTGAAAACATATTCAAAAAACATGTGGGATTTTCTGGAGGATATTTTTCTCATTAAAAACTTGCCAAAAACTTGTGAGTTGATGAATTGTAGGAAAATCACTGTTGCTTTGTATTGCTGTCAACACCATATTTATGAGCTCCAACATATGTATCATAGAATTCTTGTTCCATGCTTACTTGCCGAAGAAAACTGCCAATTTTCCACATAGATTTATTCTATTTCTGGAAACAAAAATATGATTTCTGGAAGTAAATAAAAACCCTGTTGATTTTCCATGAACTTTGTCCATCCATACGGCATGCTGTTCTGGCTTGTTTGCTTGATCACATACATGTACACCAGACTTGTGTATGCACCATGACTTGTACACATGAAATCTGCCATATGTTGTTCACTTGTATTATGCTGAAGCACAACCATGTAAACTTACATGTCATGCTGAACCAAATGCTTGATCATTGCTTCATCACCATGTTATTGCTCTGCCACTTTTAAACTTGTTGCGTCGACATGCTTGCTGCAGTAACACTTGGAATTTGCTGTAGCTTGACACTTGACAATCTAGTCAAAGTTGTAACATGCTAGGTCCACTTGCTTGAATTGTTGCCATTAGTTTTAGCTGATCTGAAAAGAAAGTGATTTTCTATTTTCACACTTGTGCACTTGTGACTTTGCAGTTTTCATTTCTTACATGCACATCATGTTGTTGCACAAATAAATGCAGCTTTAAACCTGACTTGAACATGGGTGATTAAGCATTAGCATATCATCCTGCTTCACTGAATTCTGGGCTGAACTGAATTTAATTTATGCACTTGCACTTGAACTTGAACATGAATTCTGAAGTGATTTTCTTTGCACCATTTACCAATCTTGTTCATGCTGCAGCTTCACTAATGTGTTGTCTCAGCCATATGTGTTGAGCATCATTACACTGTTCCACTTTGAAACTGCTACACATGTGCTCCTTAAAACTTGAACCTGCCTTGACCTTTTGCTTGCCTCGACCACTTTGCTTTGTATTTTGAGATGTGTTGACTTTGAATGCTTGACTCATGAGTTTGTTGTTGACTTTTAATGTTAGTTGAGTATACACTGGGTTGAGTTGGTCATCATGGCTGCTCCTCAGTTGCTCGCTACATTCTGATTGGCGAGGCAGTGCACACGTGTATACACGTGTGTATATGCAGCCAACAGACGAATTTTCCTGTCCCTGTACTATGTACTGTCTAGACACAGTCAGATTAACAAATCAGATCAAGTCAGAAAAATGATGAGAAACACACTAGAAAACCGAGGCAAATAAAATTTTAAAAATAAATTTTATATTCACATGTATTCAGTTTTTATTTCTATTGTAGTGTACTGTGCGTGTGTTTCTGTATATGACAGGTATGAAGACCAGACTGACTGGACTAATAGAGAGCTGTGAAGACAGAAGACTGAACATATGAAGACTGGACTGACTTGTAAGCTGTGAAGGCAGAAGACAGAGACAGAAGACAGTGGATAAACATTGTGTCAAAGTGATATAAGTGAAATGTACAAATGAGATTGAGTGTAACTGAAAGTATGTATAAATGATTGTATAACTGAGTGAATTTACAAGTACAATATTCTGTGAATGTATATGAGATGAGATATAGTGAATATCAGTGAATATAAGAGAAATGTATAAACAGTGGAGTTTATAAACTTGTACTGTTTTGATAGTGAAATAAAATATTATATTTAAATGAAATACTGTGTGAATATTTAAATTTCTGTACAGTCGTATTTTATTTAAATATAAATATTATATTCCAGTCTGTGATGTATAATAACAGTACAATATCAAACACATTAAAGTAATATTTATTTGGTTGTTATCATCAAACAAAAATCATATAATTGTGTATACAACACCGTTATATACAACACGGATCTACTGTATTGTCAATTCGAAGTCAACGGTCGAAATTCGTGAATGGTCGCAGTGCGGCGCGTTCTATTCAGTCCATCAAATACATATATATACATATATATATATATATATATATATTATATTTCATTGATTTCCATTTAAAACGAATTTTATAAATCATTTATAAATTCGTTTTAAAATGATTCTAACTTCATTTTCAGTTTTAAATAAAAATTGAATATTCCATATCATTATAATATTTTCAAAATATTAGGTTTTGAAATCATTTCCTTTTCGTATTCATTATAAAAATGAATAAAATCGATATAAATATCATTCGTGTTAAAGTGACGGAAAACTAATCAACACGGCTTCATATATTTTAAAATTTTCATATCTATCGAAAATCGGACATCAAATTCACATTTTAATCCTTTACTGAATATTATTTTAAAAATATTCATTATTTTAAAATATTTGTTATTTTAAAATATTCATTCTTTCCAAATTGGAATCAGATACATTCAATTACCATATAGTGTTATTTATATGGATTTCATACACACCTGTACACAACAATAACCATACACAGTCAACCATCATCCAAGAGTGCATTACACAACTGCATAAGTATTAAATATAAATAATTAACGCTTGCAACAGTCTGTCAACCCATCGACTGACATACAACTAAACAATTGGGATTAGTGTACATCAACTATCATCCCAATACCCGTGTGGGGTTTCAACCAACAAATACTGAATATTATTTGTGCAGTTGGGCGATGTGTAAAATTATCGTCCCAACTGATATCACAAAAATAGGCGAGCATAAACAAGTCGTCCGACATGTAAATGGATGTGTAAATTTTTTTTTACTATCCAATAATTATTTCATTTATCGCCGTTATAGGCTAAAAATAATATTTTCAACTAACTAATTTTTTCTAACACTTCCTAGAAAATTTTGGCAGCAAAACGGCCTGATACTAGAACAAGAATAAGGTCTAGCCTTATCCCTCGCCTAATATTGGCTCGCGCCATACACAAACGAATTTCAATCCAATTCACATCCTAATCAAATCTAAACAAACAAATCAATTTTCACACCCATAATCAAATCACGTAGAACATCCAAATAAATAAATACTCAACTACACCCAATGCCATTTACGGCGCCATAAGTGGCTATTCACGGAGTATTGAATCTGTGTGCGGTAATATCCATGCATCACTTTCAATTTATGTGATTGTGCGAATTCAAGTGTTGAACTCCATATAATTCAAATCGAACAACATTGTTTGTACAATAAATAGTATCAGGGCCTTCTAAGCCCTGTCTGCAACCTAAAATATTTTTAACTGTAAAATAAATTAAGTGAGAAGGAGTTCTCACCATTGATGTCCACTCCGTCATTCTTTATTTGAACGGTTTGGATTTGGATTTGTTTCAACGCGCATGTTATTCTTCGTGATTACAATGAGATCTGTTTCACGCGATTTATATAAAAAGTCATATTTTTAACAACACTATATACATTTAAAAATCCCGTTTTTATAACGCTATCCATATAATAAAAATCATATTTTTATAATGCTCTTCATATAATAAAAATAATATTTTTATACTATGTTGTCATTTATAAAAACCATATTTTTATAATGATACATATATAAAAAGCATATTTTTATAACGCCATTACATATATAAAAATCATGTTTTTATATCGCTATTATATATATATATATATATAAATCAAAATTTTATCTTGCTATTATATGTACAAAAATCAAACTTTTATATGCTATAACATATATAAAAATCAATTTTTTTATGCTCCATATAATTAAAACTAAAATAAAATTCATTTTGGAATTACTTACATTGAATTGCAGAGGCGAGGTGGAGCAAGGGGGTGGAGGCGCGGTCGCTGTTGGTCAGGAGAGGGGCGGCGGCCTAATCGGAGGCGGCAGCGATGGACTTAGGCGGTAGCGGGCTGCTTTAGGGTTGCTAGGAGGGGAGGGTTTTCTTGAATCAGAGAGAGGTAGGGGAAAGGAGGAGATGGTGGCAGGTTAGAGGGGGGCGACGGTGGTCGGAGAAGGGGGCGGCAGCTTATGGTCAACGGCGATGGCACGGAGGGGCTCGGGCGATGGGTCAATGCGGGGGTCTTTTTTTTTTCTTCTGAGAGTGAGAGAAAGAAAGAGGGGTAAGCGTTTGAATTTATATAATAATTTGATTATTATATTAATTTATTCTCCAAAAATTTAGTTTTTCATTCAAACCCAACGACTGTTTCACCTACCTAATTACCCCCATTCCGGACACAATGGGATATGTTAGGTAAGCCAAAAATCCCAGAAAAATAAATCTAGCTATGTTCTAACAATACGGTCCTAACAAAACTAATTTCGTCGAATTTGGAAATCGTTTGAAAATTTGTCATTTTCTAGTCGATTAAATTCAAACTAAAATTATCAAACCCATTTAAACGCACCGTGCTCACATATTAATTCCAAAATTATGAAAATTGGAATCTAGTAATAATTTGACATTCTAGATCCAACAAAAGTGGTTTCGTAAAAAATGGAGGTAATTTGCAAAACGATTATTTTTAAGGGCTATATATTATATAAAATATATAATTTCCATAACAACTATACCAAATTTTAAACTGGACGTAACTTTTTATTCCTGTTATGGAATCTGAAATTTTCACATTCGTTAGAAAGATATTATTAAACAGATTCTAATATTTCTGGTTTTACTGAAATATTATTTATTTTGAATCCTGTACCTTCATTTGAAATTTGAAATCGAATTTTCAAACTACCGCGCCATTTCAAGTTCGTTTTACAATTAAAATAAATTTATTCATTCTAACTTCTTTTTGAATAAATTTTTAGTTGTTATTATTTAAAATAGACCATTCAAAATCCATTAAAATTGCTAAAATAAAAAGTTTAAATTGGTTCTGAAAATCCAGGTTGTTACATTCTCTTAAGTTAATGCAATCATAAACACATTCGATAAGAGGTGTGAATTACCATAAGCATCTCTGACGTTGTGACACTCATATTGTTACATGGTTTTGATTTGACAAATATGAGAATACTTAGTAATGATCAGAATATTTTTGTCTTTTTATTTGTGTTCGGTCCACCTTGAGTTTCTATTTATCGAAGACCTCAGTATTGCAGATGAAGATGAAGCTAGACAGACGTAATTATCGGTATTATTACGCTACACTTATTTGTATGTTTGTTATAGTTAACTCTTATAATTGTTGTAAAGTATAATCAAATGTATGTTTTAATAGCTTCATGAAGTGTTATTTATTTATTATATTTTGTCCTTCTGCTACAAGATTCTTTGATGGGTTTCCTTCTTTCCTTCGTTTCTTATATTACCCCAATAACTATTTGTATTTTAGATTTGTCTGGGTTGATATGTGTGGATTATTGTTGGCTTGAATGGTCAAAAATGCAGTTCGTTACATTTAGTAACAAAGCTTTAGTTGCAGTAACCTTGCTCTATTTTAGGTTAACTTTTTAGAGATAAGGTAGTAATGCCCTAGGATGAGTTTGAGTGTATATATGAGAGAATAGTGGTAATTTTTATGTAAAAATGGTTTTGTATTGTATTAATTTGTTTTGTTGAGTATTTATGGATTCTTGTAACGACACGGATTTTTAGCGACTTTGGTTATCGACATAAGCTCGATGTCGATAACCAAAACATCGAAAAATCCCGGTAATTAAGGAAAGAAATTAGAGGTTGAGGAAAGATAAGATAGAACTTATAGAATAGAAGAAGAAGAACATCATCATCAGAGTAACACGAATCTCACAGTGGAACGAATAAAATATAACATAACTTTTGAAATACAAACAATTATATATACAATAGCACTTATCAGAGTACAACACTTACAACAACAGCGAAAATAATAATAGCTATAGAATCCTGAAGCATCCTGCTCCAAGCTCTCCAAGTGTATCTGTAAAACCCCGACTACTTGACTGCCCGTACAAAATTAGGCACCCAAGAGTTTAGGGAAAACAACAAAGTAAGCTCCGGGTCAGTCATGGGACTGGTATGAGTAAAACAGTTTAAAAACAGTTTGAACAAGTAAACGATATCTCATAAGACCACGCCGTATAACGGAACCGGTATTTCCCTTATGAGAATCCAAAATATCTTTATATCAAAAACATTTTGATATTATAATAATGTCTATCAAGCACAATATAATAATCATCTAGTAGAAACGCTTTCATCTCACGTTCTACATATATAGTATACAATCAAAACCGTAAGCACGTATTGGTAAATGGGTTTCCAACTATGACAAGGTATGGAATCACCTTCCGATCAGTGTACTCTAGGAACGATACACTGGAGTTCAACAAGAACATCTTGTAACTCAGCCACACATGACCGACCACTCATTTTGCTTGAGTGTATCGAATGTATATCACCAACGGTTGGGATCAGCAACCGTTCCCGTATATATATGGGACAGCATTGATAGATTTAAGAAACAAATGAATATCCTCTAGATAGGTGATTATACACCCTACTTCGGTGCGACTGACTTAGCCATGCTGCCTGCCCGATTTCTGTCATTTACCGGTTGATGAGGCTAGAAGCTACGCTTTATCATTACATCAGATTCACTTCGAATGCCACATTGTCAGATCCATCAAAAATCACTAATCGGCGTCTACAACAGTACGTTATGTGTTAGCTAAAGAAGTTTCCTTCTCCGCTTCCACTCTTGGTAAAGTTGAAGAAATCAATGTACGTGACCTTTCTGGAAATACTCTGTCAGACATTCATCAAAACAAGTCATCCTCATTCACTTAGAATGTCACATCGTCATACCCGCCAAATCACAAATTGATTTATCCAAAAGTAACACGGGTATACAGCTTATAGAAACGAATTCCTCCGCCACCAAACGTGAATACGTTTGAACAGATCAACTTACGCGATCCATTGGATATACTCTGTCAGACATTCATCCATACAAGTTGTCCTGGGACTGGACAAACCGAAGGCACTTTTCAGTATATCCATCTTAGTCACTGTTATCTAAGACTTATACAACAACCCTTGCATTTTACTCCGTCTTCAATTATCTTTGGCATATATGATTCGCAACGCTTATGCCAATACAGAGTGGTTCTTCGGATAATAATACAACCGGTCTCTCCATATTAACAACGTTAAAATGGTCAAAACTTTGATAGTCTGTGATTTAACCATCAAAGAAAAACAAGTGTGCAAACAACGATATTATTTCCAGATGGAAATTATATCGGTAAATCATCAACATATATATATATATATATATATTCACATTGCCTTATTTTCTATGTTTAGAAAATATATGTTATTAACACTGGAAAACGTTTTCCATTTGCTTATTTACAAATCACTACTCTTCCCCAACTATCAGTCCCTGACTGTGACCTAGTATGAGAACAATTCCCTAAGTATAAATCCCGAAGGCCAAAACCAACATCAGGTAGACACTTAGAAAACCATTCAATTTACTATTCTCTAGTCAGGTCTAATTTTACTTAACTCTATTTGATTAACTCTGATTGATTAACTCTAACTGGTCAACCTTAATTAATTAACTCTAACTGGTTTTACTTGGTTTGACTAACTCCATTTATTAACTCGACTGACAAATTCAACTCGATTAACTGAACTAATCACTTTGATTAACTCGACAAATTCACTTTGGTTAACTTAACCAATTCACTTAACTAATTCACTTAGTTTAACTTAACTAACTCACTTTGATTAATCTAACTATTCACTTAACTCCTGTCGAATAAACCATATTCGATAACTCCTCTAACTCTACTCGAATAAACTATATTCGATTAACTCCTTTAATCTATTCGATTTGATAACTCCCCTTTTCGAATAACCAATATTTGATTAACTCACTTCGAATAACCAATATTCGACTACTCACTTCGAATAACTAATAATTGATAACTCCTTCGAATAAACTATATTCGATAATCTCCTCTCGAATAACTAGATTCGATTAACTTAACTTATTTAACTTAACTTGATTAACTCCTATCGAATGACTAGATTCGATTTAACTCCATTCGCTTGACTCTAGATCGCAACGATCACAATGGTTACGCCTGATTCCCTTTGGCAACATCTGACCACCTTAGGCTATTTATAGCCCTGCGAATTACGCTAGCAGTCGTACGAGATGGTAACTTACCCTGAATACTATGTTTGACTAACTCTGTCTCAAATAACTATATTTGATTAACTCTAGTTCATTTTAACTCTAATCGATTAACTCTAACTGAGTAACTCTAACTCGATCAACTCGACATGATTAACTCGACTTACTTAACTCAACTGGTTAACTTGACTTACTTAACTCACTAGTTAACTTGACTTACTTAACTCACTGGTTAACTTGACTTACTTAACCCAACTGGTTAACTTGACTTACTTAACTCACTGGTTAACTTGACTTACTTAACCCAACTGGTTAACTTGACTTACTTAACCCAACTGGTTAACTCTATTGAACTGGTTAACTCTACTGAACTGGTTAACTCTACTGAACTGGTTAACTCTACTGAACTAGTTAACTCTATTCAACAAACTCGTCTCGACTGACCCCTTTCGAATAACATATTCGTTTTACTAACTTCCGAATACCATATTCGATTTACTCCCTTCGAATACCATATTCGATTTAACTCCTTTCGAATACCATATTCGATTTACTTTATTCACTTTATAAAGATTTCCTTTTTAACAACGTTTTATTCATTTGAAAAGATTTACTTTTAAATAACGGTTCTACACTTTAAAAATGATTTCCTTTTTATAACGTTTCCTTTTCAATTCTATTTGTAAATGGTTTACAAATATTTCCTTTTCAAATTTATTCTTGAAATATTCTAACTCCTTAAATTCTCTGAAAAATTCGCCATAACCTCCTTTGTAACGGGAGCATCGGGAAAATCCCCAAACCCGCCACACAGGCCTTTCCATTCAAAAAGAAAATGGTTTGTAATTATTTCCTTTTTGAATATCTCCTATTTATAAATATTCCAATTTATAAACATTTCTTATTTATAAATATTCCACTTTATAAATATCTCTTATTTATAAATATCCCATTTTATAAATATTCTATTTTCAATATCACTTTGAAAATCCCCTTATCAACATTTCGGTATGTTATGGTATTTAATCATATCAAATCACGATGTTCAATATCGTCTAAGCACATATAATCGCCCACAGATTTTATATCACATCATATAACAATATATGAAAAACAATAAAATAACTGTTGAGGAATCCAGTCGGATTCCTCCAACCTGTCTCCCTGCACCTACGGATGTTACACAATATGATTATCATCACTTTCAGTTCAATATAAATTATTCTGATAGCAGAATCAATATATAAATATTTAACAGTTTATATATATATATATAATTACATATATATATATATAATTTTCACTAATTGACTAGCAGTTCAATCAATTAACCACAGCAATCAACAGATGATTAACAGTTCTAAAAATACATTATAAAAATATAACTGTTCAGAGTTGGTGAGTTTTACTCACTTTTGCGTGTTAGCCGTTAAATAACGGTTTGCGTTATTTGATTCAGTCGGATAATTTATTTTGCAATAAATTGTAGCGAGCTCCGATGGACCTCCAGTTAGTCTCATTGTGTTGCTCCCGTCCCTACGATCCCAACGTGACTGAGGGTTCGTGATTCTGATTTCATATGGCCGAGATATAGCGGTTACAAGTTATGGTACACTATTTCAAATTAAATACTTAGTGAATTTTCAATCGGGCTTCACCTTAATTTCCCTGGCCCAATTCCCCTCATAAGCCCAACCCGTTGAGGGTCCTTCTTCCCCAAATCTAGTTCTCACGCTCCAGAACACACGCTGCACAGTATTTCCCAACCTTTTGCTTCTCGTTCTCTCTTCGTAGACCTCCGAACTCAACACAAACCCCACAAACCAACTACTGGTTCCGACCTCACCAACCCCATTTCGAAGACCCCCAACTCGGTTGCTTCTCGCGAATACCATCACCAGATATTGCACCTGTACTGCCTATGTCGATCGACACTTATTAACGCGGAAACCATCATAAAAATGCACTCAAGTGCGGATTCTAATCCTAATCCCAAATGAAATACCCAAACAGTGAATCGATCCTTCCTGTTACCCTAAAATGTCATCCCTAGTTCGTTGCCAAATTTCCAGATCATTCAAAAATGCGTCGCACACCCCCATAATGGTACAGATGAGTACCTGAGGTCAAGAGGAGTTGAAATATCTAAGTTTTGTATTTTTAGAGATTTCATTTGAATTTATTTTGATTTTCTTCTTGCGTTTTGTTTTTGGTTTGTGGAGATAAGCACTGATGGCTTGAATAAGAGGAGGCTTGGACTTTTAAATTAGGTTTAGGATTTCTAAGGGAGGGGTATTTATAAAGGAAACAAATATCTAGATATTTTAAAAAAAGGAATATTCCCGGTATTTGCTCGTTTATATATTCATTTTTCTTTCTAAAAACTCTCGTGATTACATACGATACCCAAAAATCACGAAACTGGACATACTGCTAGAGTTCGACATTACGGTCCCAACGAAACTGGTTTCGTCGAATTCCAACTCCGTATGCTAACAAAAACGTATTTTTAACTATCAAAATACTGACTATGTTTCACTCTAAAAATCCGTACGACCACACAGCGACTCTAAAAATCACGACACTGGAAATCTAACAACTATTTGACATTGCGGATCCAAAAAAACTAGTTTCGTCGAATTTCGACTTCGTTTGCAAAAGTGGCTATTTTTAATGCTCTGGACGACCCTTTTAAATATATAAATATATATAAATATTATTAAATTAAATATAAATAAATTTGTATTATCGTATATCTACACATATGATATCGTACAGCTCCAGAAATCATATCAGAATTTACAGTTTGATATTTAAGATTTTAGAATTATCGATATTCAGTTTTATATCGAAAATCCTTTTATAACGTAAATAAAGCGTTGCAAATTATAAAGGAATTCCACAGCGACTTTTCTGAAATTTGATTTGGACATAAATCAAAATCTACCAGGAGAAATCCCGATTTTTCTCTTCCACCAGAAAGATATACTCCACCAGCTCCAAACGTTTCTTGTTTCACAGAAATCTGGCTTAAAACGAATCCTGTACATTCAGTTGAAGTTCAAATCGCCAAATCGCGAACTACAGCGCCATTTCAAGCTCGATTTTAATTATAATATAATTATACGTTTCAAACTGACGTCGATAGAATATATTCGTCAATATGATTCAACTCTAGGCTGAATTAAATCTTGGGGATGACCATGTTCACCTTATATTGTGATTTACAATATTTTTGATTATTTCTGAATTAAATATATTATTTAATTTAATTAAATATTCCATATTATTTAATTAACGACGATTAAATTCCCTATATCACTATTTTAAACAATTAAATAAATTAATTATACCCCTGGAAAATGCGGGTCATTACATTCTTCCCCACTAAAAATAATTTCATTCTCGAAATTGCTAAGTTAGAGGACGACCCTATCTATTGGAATGCCTAAGATTTGTTTACCCCTTATTTATGATTTCAACTGAACCAAATAATATCGACTAAAATATTTATTCATTCCGACTAACTAAAATTTTCAAAAATTCTGAAAATTTTCTAACACTTTAAATTTTCGGAAAATTTCGCCATAACCTCCTTTGTACGACCCTATCGGTAAAACTCCAACTCGCCTCTCTAGGCCTTCTCCAACCCAAAAGAAAATCAAACAGCCAAGCGGCTTGCCAATTCGGCTCATAAATCTCATGCTTATATCAAATATAAACTTGTACCTTTTTGTCGGGCATATCACTATGTCCTTTGCATCTGTTACCAATTCAACATATACCAATGTCATTCCAACTTTGTAATAACCCGGAAAATGCGAGCCCGTTTGAAATTTTTATTTTGGCAATTTTAGCGAGTTTTGACTATTTAAAATGAATTATTTTAAATAATATCGACGAGAAATTTATTTTGAATATAATTCGAACGTATATATTTATACGCGTCGTCGTTAGAATATAAATAATTATATATAATTATAATGGGAATTGAAAATGGCGCGGTAGTTCGATAATTCGATTTCAAACTTCAATTGAATGTACCGGGTGCAAAACAATCCGGATTTTAGTGAAACCAAAAACATTAGGATCTAATTGATGATATCTTTCCAACGAATCCGAAAAATCAAGACTCCATAGCGGGAATCAAAAGATATGTCCAGTTGAAAATTCTGAATAGTCGCTATAGAATTCAGGCCCTTAAAACTGAGAATTTTGCAAACGACCTCGGATTTCGACGAAACCAGTTTTGTTGGGTCCGTGATGTAAAGTTATTGCTAGATTCCAAATTTCATAATTTTCTGAATCAATATGTGAGCGTGGCAAAGGAAAACGCGTTTGACCAGTTTTAGTTGATTTTAATCGACTGGAAATTGGCCATTTTTCAAACGGTCTCAGAATTCGACGAAACTAGTTTTGTTAGGACCGTATCATCAATACGAAGCTAGAAAATATTTTTCTGGAATTTTTCTAGTTCGTATGTAGCCCCGGTAAATTGAAATATACGTTTAAAATTCAATATATAGATTTAAATGTAAATTCAATGGAAACCGATTGTAACTATCGAATCAGCTTGCGATACATATCCCATTGTGTTCGGAATGGGGGTAGAACGCTGTGGACGACAGGCGGTGGGCCTCGTTTCGAGATCGTATGTGAAAGTTAACTTTTTGCAAAATAAAATAATAATAAAAAAAAAATATAATTTCCCTTCCTCCTTAACCTGGCCCCCCCTTTCAATCGTTTTCATTTCCAGGGAAAAAAAGAAGAAGAAAAGAGCAGATCGCGATCGACGATTGCAGGGGGGAGGGGCTTGCCGCCGCCGCTGGTGGCAGGCGCGCCACCGCCTCTCTCTCTCTCTCATGCGCTCTCCTCTTCTTCGTTTCCCGTTCGATTTCAGCTCACCGAACTCCCACCGCCCTCCCCCACGACCGGTGCTCCCTGCCACCGACCACCGCATGTTTCCCCCATCACCTCCAGCCTCCGCCAATTGAAACCCTCGCCCCAAACCGAGCAAAAATAGCTGGAGGCCGCCGTTGCTGACCACCAGGCAGGCGACCGCGCTGCCCTCTGACCACCATCAACTCCAGCGCCCTCCTCCGGCACGTTATCCAACCAGTGGGCCCCTCCTCTGGAAGAATCGATTAAAGGTGAGTTTTTAATTTGTGAAAGTTGTTTTTTTTACTGTTTTTTTTTGTAAAATCTGATTATATTTCAATTGAAACATATTTGATCTTTATGGTAGTCAGTATATGATTTTTAACATTGAAGGTATACGATTTTTATTTGTTTAAAAATATAATTTTTATCGTATGTGAAGATAGAAAATATAATTTTCATATTTAATAGTTAATAAAAATATAATCTTTCATATTGTAGAAGGATAAAAATATGATTTTTATATTTTTAAAGTGTTAAAAATATAGTCTTTACTATATAGCGATTATAAAAATATGATTTTTGTTTATGTAAAGAATTAAAAATATAATTTTTGCATGATAGGAATATTAGAAATATCATCTTTGTATGTGTAGAAAAATAAAAATGTGATTTTTATAATGATATATTTGAAAAGGTTTGATCTTTATAATTGAAAAGATAAAATCTTTATATGTGAAAAGGCGAAGTCTTTATATGGAGGATAGCGAGATAAAAATAGAATTTTTATCCAGATAGCGTGTAAGTAAAAATTCGATTTTTATATATTGAATAGCAAAGTAAAAATTGGATTTTTACATATGTAGTGAATATGGGCAACGAAAGCGACAAAAGGCGAGATTGGCGAAGATTTCTCTAATAGGAGAGTCGTGAAGTGGGGATAGCTTTTGGTGAGAACTCCTCACTCTAATTTTCTTATTCTAGTTATACATATATATATATATATATATATATATATATATATATATATATATATATATATATATACTAGGATGCAGACGGTGCTTAGTAGCACCCGACACCCGTCATCCACAGACCATGGATGGCTTGTTTGTTAAATTGTTTGGTTGTGTAGTTGGTTAGATTATTTGGTTTGAACTGAATTGTTTGGTGAAATAAAATTGATTTGATTGATGTGTGAATGGCGTGGGCCTTCACTAGACCGGGGATAAGGCTAGGCCTCGTCCCGTTTCTAGTATCGTGCCGTTATGCCGCCGAAATTTTCTAAAATATGTTAGAAAAATAAAAATATCATTTTTATGGTGTAAATGAAATGAATAGAAATTCATGTGTTAAAATAAAATATATTATCATTAAAAATATAGTTTTAACGTGAAAGTGAATAAATAAATATTTATAAACAAATCGGCCGATTTGTTTATATACACTGATTTGACTGATATTGAATGGGTCGATAAATTTTACACATCGTCCAACTGCACAACTAAAAATATGTGTTTGATTGTTTGAAACCCCACACGGGTGTTGGGATGAAATTTGAAGTTCACTCATCCTGATTGATTAAATATGTTGATCGATTGATTGACAGGCTGTTATAAGCGTAAGATATCTATATTTGATGCTTATACAGTGTAGTGCACTTTGGTTGATGGTTGATTGTTTATTATTGCTATTATATACATGTGTTGTATGGAATCCATATAATTAACATTATATGGTGATTGATTGGGCCTCATTCCAATCGGGAAAGTAATGAATATTATAAAAGAAAATTCATGTGTTGAATATAAAAATAGTGATGTGTTGACAGTACTCATGTGTTGAGATTATTCGTGTGTTGAAATAAATATAGATTCATGTGTTGAATGGGATAATATTCATTTGTTGGATAGAATAAAGAAGTTTTGAAAATATAAAGCCGTGTTGATTAGATTGACGCCATTTTGACGTAAACGATATTTATATCGATTTTATTGATTTCGAAATGAATTGAATTGAAAACGATTTCGAAATGAATTGAATTGAAAACGATTTCGAAATGAATTGAATTGAAAACGATTTCGAAATGAATTGAATTGAAAACGATTTCGAAATGAATTGAATTGAAAACGATTTCGAAATGAATTGAATTGTAAACGATTTCGAAATGAATTGAATTGAAAACGATTTCGAAATGAATTGAATTGAAAACGATTTCGAAATGAATTGAATTGAAAACGATTTCGAAATGAATTGAATTGAAAACGATTTCGAAATGAATTGAATTGAAAACGATTTCGAAATGAATTGAATTGAAAACGATTTCGAAATGAATTGAATTGAAAACGATTTCGAAATGAATTGAATTGAAAACGATTTCGAAATGAATTGAATTGAAAACGATTTCGAAATGAATTGAATTGAAAACGATTTCGAAATGAATTGAATTGAAAACGATTTCGAAATGAACTGAATTGAAAACGATTTCGAAATGAATTGAATTGAAAGCGAATTCAAATGAATTCAAATTGAATCGAATAGAAATGAATTTTAAAACAAATTTATAAAGAAGAATTCAATTTTGATTTGAATTGAAATGGAAGTTGAAATTGTTTTGAAACGAATGTAGAACTATTTATAAAATTCGTTTTAAAAGGAAATCGACGAAATATATATAATATATATATATATTATATATATAATGGCCTGAATAGAACGCGCCGCGCCGCGGCAGTTCGTGAATTTCGACCATTTATTTCAAACGGACATGGCGGGAGATCCGACCGTCGGATTCTCCTAAAACCGGAACCGTTGGGTTCGTATCGAAAAGAGCTTTCCAATGAATATTAGAAATTTGAAATCTAACGGTTGGATTTGGAGTTATGTCCAAATCAAATTCGAAAAAGGTCGCTGTAAGTGCAGTTCGATGGCCGTTGTTGGAAATCGACTGTACGGGCCTTGGTAAAATTATTAAAAAAAGTCTATAATTTGTGTAAAATCATAATATATGGATTGGAAAGAGTTGAGCTGGAAAATTCCACATTTGAAAAGATAAAAATAGATTTTTATCGAAATAAACTAGTTTTGAACTAGAATTAAAATCAATTTATTTTTGAAATAAATAAATTGAATTTGAAAGTGATTTTAAAAATAATCAATACTCCCAATACGTGGATTGGACTGGAGTTGAATCGAAATTATCTTCGGGATATTTCGATGTTGGATTTCGTGACTATACAAATATTGTTATGGGGATTTGAAAGATATATTTTATATCGTTATTTCCAATACGATATATGTTGGTTTCAGAATTTGATATTGAATGTAAGCCGATATATTTTTTTATTCAGAGCCTTGTATTTAATATCAAATGTGATTTGGGTTTATCGTGAATCGTGTTTTAGAAGACATTGGTTCTTTAACCCAGTTAAAGGCAAGATATCGATTTTTGAGAAGATTAAAACTAAGTGGAGTTTTAATGAATCTTTAATTAGATTGAAAAATGAATTGATTATTTAAATTATCAAATCTGAAAGGTGATCGAGGATGGAGTACCACCAGTTTTGCTCCAAAGCGATAGTTAAATCTTTAATTAGATTTGAACGTGAAATGGTAATTAATTTTGCCGATAACACAGTGGTGTTAGATGTGGAGTATTCCCAGTTTTCTCCATGGGATATATAGGTTGGGATTGGGAAATAAAATAATAATTACTTCGGTGTGGTTCGCTAATCCCAACTAGTTTGGAAAACCATAATATGGTTTGAAATGATATCCAAAGGAAGATTAAAGAATAAATTTAGAAGAATTTATCTTGGATAAAATTAATGGGAACCTTTCCCTAAAAATGTGATTTTGTGAATAAAAGAATATTCTGAATTGGAATGAGGCGTTTGATGTGTTTGTGTAACATTTGTTTATCATATACGTGGGTTATTCAGAAAGGCCGGGTTTACACCCATTCTGAATAACCGATTCGACGAGATGTCGAAGATGAAGACGGTGGTTGAAGACCGGAAGTCTTCACATCGTTTGGATAGTTACTGACGATCCTGATTGGGCTGTACACCCAAGAGGATGGAAATAGTTGGCGGTCGTCCAGACGTACTTGGAGATGGAAGGATATGCGAGGAAAGTGCCTCCGGTTTCGTTCAGACCTAGAACGGACTTGTAAATGGATGGTGTGTCTGACATTGTATTCCTTTATATTGTATTTGTTGATCTCTGCTAAATATATATCTGTTTGGCGGCGGAGAATTTATTCTCTTGCTTAACACCCTTCTCTGAGACATATGAGCTCAGAGGTTATATATTGGCAGAAATCAGTGGTACGATATGGATTGATAGTGTGGCATACTAAGATGCAGTGATCCAGACTTTTGTTGAAAAGCAAAGTTTGGTGGTTGATGATCAAAGCGCAGCTGATATAGCATGGCTTTGTGTATAGCGTTGATCCGCGAGCCTCACAGCCCGGAATTGTGGTAAACTGATGGTTTGATCAGTATACATTTTTAGTGTAGTGGATTCGGTCGACCGATATTGAGCTTCGTGCTCGGAGGGATAGAGTAAGCGGTGTTTTCTCTTGCTGGGACGTAAGCCGCGGTGATACTTGAGTCCCAAAAGTGCGGATGTGCATAGCGGTGTTTTCTCTCGCTGAGACGTAAGCCGCGGTGATTTGTACTACGCGATCGATCTTTCGAATCAGGAGCCACCATGATGGAAATCCAATTTCCGATACGTGTGATTCGGTTTTAGTTGTATTACTAGTATGGCGCCATGATATAATGGTACCCATGCCGTCTATGATTGATATTTATGATGGGAATTGTTTTGACACTATACACATATTATAGTATCAAATGATTTGTTTTTAAACGTATCAAGCATGTTTGGCTGTTATAAGGTAAAACCCTATCCTCCGGCTTGCGTTGCATTGTGTGATGGGACCTGGGTCTTATAACAGCTTCATTTTTCGAAAAAGCATTGCGCTGTTTATTCTATGCACTAGTATTCTTGGGAGGAAACCCATTCCGTGTTATACGGCGTGGTCCCTTGAATTACTCTCTTTTAAAGTAAAGTTTTAAATAACTGTTTTAGTTCTCACACCAGTCACAAGACTGACCTGGAGTTTATTGTTTTAACCTAAACTCTGGGTGCCCTTATTTTCGACACAGGCAGCTAGTAGTTTTGGTTTTGCAGATTTATATTCACAGGATCCTGGTTTACAGCTGGAATGATATCCGGAAAGCTTTGTATCCGTATTTCTCTTCTAGTTGTGTATTGTATTATTTTCCGCTGCTAGGTATTTAAATGTAATTTAAATCTCTGATATTTCTGTGTAATATTCATTTATACTCTGTATATTCTTGTAATCTGATGCATTGTTGTAATAACAGTGAAATGTTCTTCTGTTTGCGTTCTGATTTGTCTTGTCCTCACAGTAATTCGTTCTTTCTCATCTCTTCGGAGACCGGGGAAGTTTCGGGTCGCTTCATTTGGTATCAGAGCTTTGGTTTACAAAGCTTAGAGAACAAGGCACATTAGAACCATACGAAAGAATTCATCAGATATTGGATTAGTAATATCCAATTAGAATGACTCGTTAGAGATGGGATCAGTAGTATCCTAGAACGAGTGTGAAGAGTATATTTTTGAAAATAAAAACAAATCTTGTTTTGAAAATCTAAATCAACTATTCGTATTTGATTATTTATTTATATTAATGTGGACAATCCAGTATATATAGATTTTGCGTATACGTCTGATCCGCGTGTATTCGAAGTTTTCATATATTGGATAGATATAGCATCACACTCTAGTCGCCCGAAGATGGTACTGATGATTGTCATGACATCATCAGTATTTATGTTCGTGTTTCGAAGGTGTGATTTTCTATATATTTCCATTAGGTTGATGTGAGAACCAAAACTTATATAGCTAGAACCCTTTGTTGTGAATTGGCATCAAAAACATAATTTTTTGTACATATATCAAATTTATGAATTTGGAAAAGCTAATCAACTAATTGATTGATGTTTGTGTTGTTTGTTTATTTGTTTGCTAATTCTTAGCCATTTAGCCTAATTCAATCGCATATTGAATTATATTGAAAATTGGTCGCATTTGCTTGCATATACAAGTATATCATTGAACAGGTCATAGCAAGGAGGCTAGAGCCGAAGAATAAAATTTGTTTGCCCGACAAATAGGTACATGTTTACTACATAATTTACTATTTCGTTTGGGTGATGATGATTTTATGAGCCTATTGGCTAGCCGCTTGGCTTTTTCTTTTTCTTTTTGAGATCTGAAGGAACGGGGAAGCTATTTGAAATTCCCCGATGCTCCCATTGCAGGGGAGGTTATGGCGAAATTTTTCGAAAATTTAGGGTGTTAGCCAAATTTATGAAATTTTTGAAAATTCTCAGAAACTGAAAAGTTGGAGAATGGAAGCCAGATCGAGCGTAGAGTTGAATGGTCAAACCACTTTCGACTTTGTTCCTTTTCGGGGACGAAAAGTTTTAAGTGGGGGAGATTGTAATAACCCGGAAAATGCGAGCCAGTTTGAAATTTTTATTTTGGCAATTTTAGCGAGTTTTGACTATTTAAAATGAATTATTTTAAATAATATCGACGAGAAATTTATTTTGAATATAATTCGAACGTATATATTTATACGCGTCGTCGTTAGAATATAAATAATTATATATAATTATAATGGGAATTGAAAATGGCGCGGTAGTTCGATAATTCGATTTCAAACTTCAATTGAATGTACCGGGTGCAAAACAATCCAGATTTTAGTGAAACCAAAAACATTAGGATCTAATTGATGATATCTTTCCAAGGAATCCGAAAAATCAAGACTCCATAGCGGGAATCAAAAGATATGTCCAGTTGAAAATTCTGAATAGTCGCTATAGAATTCAGGCCCTTAAAAATGAGAATTTTGCAAACGACCTCGGATTTCGACGAAACCTGTTTGTTGGGTCCGTGATGTAAAGTTATTGCTAGATTCCAAATTTCATAATTTTCTGAATCAATATGTGAGCGTGGCAAAGGAAAACGCGTTTGACCAGTTTTAGTTGATTTTAATCGACTGGAAATTGGCCATTTTTCAAACGGTCTCAGAATTCGACGAAACTAGTTTTGTTAGGACCGTATCGTCAATACGAAGCTAGAAAATATTTTTCTGGAATTTTTCTAGTTCGTATGTAGCCCCAGGTAAATTGAAATGTACGTTTAAAATTCAATATATAGATTTAAATGTAAATTCAATGGAAACTGATTGTAACTATCGAATCAGCTTGCGATACATATCCCATTGTGTTCGGAATGGGGGTAGAACGCTGTGGACGACAGGCGGTGGGCCTCGTTTCGAGATCGTATGTGAAAGTTAACTTTTTGCAAAATAAAATAATAATAATAATAATAAAAAATATAATTTCCCTTCCTCCTTAACCTGGCCCCCCCTTTCAATCGTTTTCATTTCCAGGGAAAAAAAAAGAAGAAGAAAGGAGCAGATCGCGATCGACGATCGCAGGGGGGGAGGGGCTTGCCGCCGCCGCTGGTGGCAGGCGCGCCACCGCCTCTCTCTCTCTCTCATGCGCTCTCCTCTTCTTCGTTTCCCGTTCGATTTCAGCTCACCGAACTCCCACCGCCCTCCCCCACGACCGGTGCTCCCTGCCACCGACCACCGCATGTTCCCCCCATCACCTCCAGCCTCCGCCAATTGAAACCCTCGCCCCAAACCGAGCAAAAATAGCGGGAGGCCGCCGTTGCTGACCACCAGGCAGGCGACCGCGCTGCCCTCTGACCACCATCAACTCCAGCGCCCTCCTCTGGCACGTTATCCGACCAGTGGGCCCCTCCTCTGGAAGAATCGATTAAAGGTGAGTTTTTAATTAATGAAAGTTGTTTTTCTTACTGTTTTTTTTGTAAAATCTGATTATATTTCAATTGAAACATATTTGATCTTTATGGTAGTCAGTATATGATTTTTAACATTGAAAATATATGATTTTCAACATTGAAGGTATACGATTTTTATTTGTTTAAAAATATAATTTTTATCGTATGTGAAGATAGAAAATATAATTTTCATATTTAATAGTTAATAAAAATATAATCTTTCATATTGTAGAAGGATAAAAATATGATTTTTATATTTTTAAAGTGTCAAAAATATAGTCTTTACTATATAGCGATTATAAAAATATGATTTTTGTTTATGTAAAGAATTAAAAATATAATTTTTGCATGATAGGAATATTAGAAATATCATCTTTGTATGTGTAGAAAAATAAAAATGTGATTTTTATAATGATATATTTGAAAAGGTTTGATCTTTATAATTGAAAAGATAAAATCTTTATATGTGAAAAGGCGAAGTCTTTATATGGAGGATAGCGAGATAAAAATAGAATTTTTATCCAGATAGCGTGTAAGTAAAAATTCGATTTTTATATATTGAATAGCAAAGTAAAAATTCGATTTTTACATATGTAGTGAATATGGGCAACGAAAGCGACAAAAGGCGAGATTGGCGAAGATTTCTCTAATAGGAGAGTCGTGAAGTGGGGATAGCTTTTGGTGAGAACTCCTCACTCTAATTTTCTTATTCTAGTTATACATACATACATACATATATATATATATATATATATATATACTAGGATGCAGACGGTGCTTAGTAGCACCCGACACCCGTCATCCACAGACCATGGATGACTTGTTTGTTAAATTGTTTGGTTGTGTAGTTGGTTAGATTATTTGGTTTGAACTGAATTGTTTGGTGAAATAAAATTGATTTGATTGATGTGTGAATGGCGTGGGCCTTCACAAGACCGGGGATAAGGCTAGGCCTCGTCCCGTTTCTAGTATCGTGCCGTTATGCCGCCGAAATTTTCTAAAATATGTTAGAAAAATAAAAATATCATTTTTATGGTGTAAATGAAATGAATAGAAATTCATGTGTTAAAATAAAATATATTATCATTAAAAATATAGTTTTAACGTGAAAGTGAATAAATAAATATTTATAAACAAATCGGCCGATTTGTTTATATACACTGATTTGACTGATATTGAATGGGTCGATAAATTTTACACATCGCCCAACTGCACAACTAAAAATATGTGTTTGATTGTTTGAAACCCCACACGGGTGTTGGGATGAAATTTGAAGTTCACTCATCCTGATTGATTAAGTATGTCGATCGATTGATTGACAGGCTGTTATAAGCGTAAGATATATATATTTGATGCTTATACAGTGTAGTGCACTTTGGTTGATGGTTGATTGTTTATTATTGCTATTATATACATGTGTTGTATGGAATCCATATAATTAACGTTATATGGTGATTGATTGGGCCTCATTCCAATCGGGAAAGTAATGAATATTATAAAAGAAAATTCATGTGTTGAATATAAAAATAGTGATGTGTTGACAGTACTCATGTGTTGAGATTAGTCGTGTGTTGAAATAAATATAGATTCATGTGTTGAATGGGATGATATTCATTTGTTGGATAGAATAAAGAAGTTTTGAAAATATAAAGCCGTGTTGATTAGATTGACGCCATTTTGACGTAAAAGATATTTATATCGATTTTATTGATTTCGAAATGAATTGAATTGAAAACGATTTCGAAATGAATTGAATTGAAAACGATTTCGAAATGAATTGAATTGAAAACGATTTCGAAATGAATTGAATTGAAAACGATTTCGAAATGAATTGAATTGAAAACGATTTCGAAATGAATTGAATTGAAAACGATTTCGAAATGAATTGAATTGAAAACGATTTCGAAATGAATTGAATTGAAAACGATTTCGAAATGAATTGAATTGAAAACGATTTCGAAATGAATTGAATTGAAAACGATTTCGAAATGAATTGAAAACGATTTCGAAATGAATTGAATTGAAAACGATTTCGAAATGAATTGAATTGAAAACGATTTCGAAATGAATTGAATTGAAAACGATTTCGAAATGAATTGAATTGAAAACGATTTCGAAATGAATTGAATTGAAAACGATTTCGAAATGAATTGAATTGAAAACGATTTCGAAATGAATTGAATTGAAAACGATTTCGAAATGAATTGAATTGAAAACGATTTCGAAATGAATTGAATTGAAAACGATTTCGAAATGAATTGAATTGAAAACGATTTCGAAATGAATTGAATTGAAAACGATTTCGAAATGAATTGAATTGAAAACAATTTCGAAATGAACTGAATTGAAAACAATTTCGAAATGAATTGAATTGAAAGCGAATTCAAATGAATTCAAATTGAATCGAATAGAAATGAATTTTAAAACGAATTTATAAAGAAGAATTCAATTTTGATTTGAATTGAAATGGAAGTTGAAATTGTTTTGAAACGAATGTAGAACTATTTATAAAATTCGTTTTAAAAGGAAATCGACGAAATATATATATATTATATATATAATGGCCTGAATAGAACGCGCCGCGCCGCGGCAGTTCGTGAATTTCGACCATTTATTTCAAACGGACATGGCGGGAGATCCGACCGTCGGATTCTCCTAAAACCGGAACCGTTGGGTTCGTATCGAAAAGAGCTTTCCAATGAATATTAGAAATTTGAAATCTAACGGTTGGATTTGGAGTTATGTCCAAATCAAATTCGAAAAAGGTCGCTGTAAGTGCAGTTCGATGGCCGTTGTTGGAAATCGACTGTACGGGCCTTGGTAAAATTATTAAAAATATCTATAATTTGTGTAAAATCATAATATATGGATTGGAAAGAGTTGAGCTGGAAAATTCCACATTTGAAAAGATAAAAATAGATTTTTATCGAAATAAACTAGTTTTGAACTAGAATTAAAATCAATTTATTTTTGAAATAAATAAATTGAATTTGAAAGTGATTTTAAAAATAATCAATACTCCCAATACGTGGATTGGACTGGAGTTGAATCGAAATTATCTTCGGGATATTTCGATGTTGGATTTCGTGACTATACAAATATTGTTATGGGGATTTGAAAGATATATTTTATATCGTTATTTCCAATACGATATATGTTGGTTTCAGAATTTGATATTGAATGTAAGCCGATATATTTTTTTATTCAGAGCCTTGTATTTAATATCAAATGTGATTTGGGTTTATCGTGAATCGTGTTTTAG
The DNA here is from genome assembly GCA_030737875.1 of Allium sativum. Lineage (NCBI taxonomy): Eukaryota > Viridiplantae > Streptophyta > Magnoliopsida > Asparagales > Amaryllidaceae > Allium > Allium sativum. The sequence continues at coordinate 789,133,517 of CM060920.1, read as the reverse complement.
AAGACATTGGTTCTTTAACCCAGTTAAAGGCAAGATATCGATTTTTGAGAAGATTAAAACTAAGTGGAGTTTTAATGAATCTTTAATTAGATTGAAAAATGAATTGATTATTTAAATTATCAAATCTGAAAGGTGATCGAGGATGGAGTACCACCAGTTTTGCTCCAAAGCGATAGTTAAATCTTTAATTAGATTTGAACGTGAAATGGTAATTAATTTTGCCGATAACACAGTGGTGTTAGATGTGGAGTATTCCCAGTTTTCTCCATGGGATATATAGGTTGGGATTGGGAAATAAAATAATAATTACTTCGGTGTGGTTCGCTAATCCCAACTAGTTTGGAAAACCATAATATGGTTTGAAATGATATCCAAAGGAAGATTAAAGAATAAATTTAGAAGAATTTATCTTGGATAAAATTAATGGGAACCTTTCCCTAAAAATGTGATTTTGTGAATAAAAGAATATTCTGAATTGGAATGAGGCGTTTGATGTGTTTGTGTAACATTTGTTTATCATATACGTGGGTTATTCAGAAAGGCCGGGTTTACACCCATTCTGAATAACCGATTCGACGAGATGTCGAAGATGAAGACGGTGGTTGAAGACCGGAAGTCTTCACATCGTTTGGATAGTTACTGACGATCCTGATTGGGCTGTACACCCAAGAGGATGGAAATAGTTGGCAGTCGTCCAGACGTACTTGGAGATGGAAGGATATGCGAGGAAAGTGCCTCCGGTTTCGTTCAGACCTAGAACGGACTTGTAAATGGATGGTGTGTCTGACATTGTATTCCTTTATATTTTATTTGTTGATCTCTGATAAATATATATCTGTTTGGCAGCGGAGAATTTATTCTCTTGCTTAACGCCCTTCTCTGAGACATATGAGCTCAGAGGTTATATATTGGCAGAAATCAGTGGTACGATATGGATTGATAGTGTGGCATACTGAGATGCAGTGATCTAGACTTTTGTTGAAAAGCAAAGTTTGGTGGTTGATGATCAAAGCGCAGCTGATATAGCATGGCTTTGTGTATAGCGTTGATCCGCGAGCCTCACAGCCCGGAATGGTGGTAAACTGATAGTTTGATCAGTATACATTTTTAGTGTAGTGGATTCGGTCGACCGATATTGAGCTTCGTGCTCGGAGGGATAGAGTAAGCGGTGTTTTCTCTTGCTGGGACGTAAGCCGCGGTGATACTTGAGTCCCAAAAGTGCGGATGTGCATAGCGGTGTTTTCTCTCGCTGAGACGTAAGCCCCGGTGATTTGTACTACGCGATCGATCTTTCGAATCAGGAGCCACCATGATGGAAATCCAATTTCCGATACGTGTGATTCGGTTTTAGTTGTATTACTAGTATGGCGCCATGATATAATGGTACCCATGCCGTCTATGATTGATATTTATGATGGGAATTGTTTTGACACTATACACATATTATAGTATCAAATGATTTGTTTTTAAACGTATCAAGCATGTTTGGCTGTTATAAGGTAAAACCCTATCCTCCGGCTTGCGTTGCATTGTGTGATGGGACCTGGGTCTTATAACAGCTTCATTTTTCGAAAAAGCATTGCGCTGTTTATTCTATGCACTAGTATTCTTGGGAGGAAACCCGTTCCGTGTTATACGGCGTGGTCCATTGAATTACTCTCTTTTAAAGTAAAGTTTTAAATAACTGTTTTAGTTCTCACACCAGTCACAAGACTGACCTGGAGTTTATTGTTTTAACCTAAACTCTGGGTGCCCTTATTTTCGACACGGGCAGCTAGTAGTTTTGGTTTTACAGATTTATATTCACAGGATCCTGGTTTACAGCTGGAATGATATCCGGAAAGCTTTGTATCCGTATATCTCTTCTAGTTGTGTATTGTATTATTTTCCGCTGCTAGGTATTTAAATGTAATTTAAATCTCTGATATTTCTGTGTAATATTCATTTATACTCTGTATATTCTTGTAATCTGATGCATTGTTGTAATAACAGTGAAATGTTCTTCTGTTTGCGTTCTGATTTGTCTTGTCCTCACAGTAATTCGTTCTTTCTCATCTCTTCGGAGACCAGGGAAGTTTCGGGTCGCTTCAAACTTGATCTCAAATCAATTTATCTTTAATACACCAATTCGCTTATACCTAAGTCGAATTTCATTTCAAACTCAAGCACTATTCTTGATTTCCAATCCATAACTCACCAGTCCAATATAATTCCAGATTATCTCTAATCAAGTCTAATTCTAATTGACACTACTCTATTTCAAATGAATTTCACTTACTGGCTTTTAATTCAATCACAATTCTATTGGATTTTACAAATTTTACTTAAATTTGTTTTACATTCAAACAACCTTATCTTCCTGGAAGTTTTTAAATAGTTTACCTCTTTCAAAAATCAATTTTTCCTTTTTGAAATTCAACACAACTTGTTTTCCCAAAACAAATTCAAATCAAAATCTCTGGTAGTAATCCACCACTTAGAACTCGAAAATCACACCGATGATACTGCGCAGTCATCATAGGAATTATTTTCCAGCGACCCAAGTGATTTCAATACTATATCATTTCAAAACCCTTACTAAATACATCCATTTTGAAAACATCTCAAAATCTCCCAGGAACATAAAATTTCCTTATTTTAATTCCAGATCTGATTTAAATTCATATTTAATTCATCTTATTTCATATACTTTACTTTTATGATTCTGATTGGTTATATATAACCATTTCACTTTATAATCTCATTCGATTATAATTACAACCAATATATCTAATATATGATAATATATTACATATCCATACCGTGTCGGTCCATCGTATTCAAGTATCTATTTACTCCTACCGATACAGTGGATGAAACTGATCGACCAGTACTCATAAACAACTCAGCCAATGAATCTCCACAATATAAAACCATTTTTATATCAAATACAAATACGCACTCGTATATATACACTCAACTCAATCTAGGGTATTACTAACCCTATCTCTACCGAGTTACGCCACAGAGCCAAGGTAATTCTTAACTTAAGCTCTGATACCAACTGTAACGACCCGAATTTTTAGCGACTTTGGTTATCGACATAAGCTCGATGTCGATAACCAAAACATCGAAAAATCCTGGTAATTAATGAAAGAAATTAGAGGTTGAGGAAAGATAAGATAGAACTTATAGAATAGAAGAAGAAGAAGAACATCATCATCAGAGTAACACGAATCTCACAGCGGAACGAATAAAATATAACATAACTTTTGAAATACAAACAGTTATATATACAATAGCACTTATCAGAGTACAACACTTACAACAACAGCGGAAATAATAATAGCTATAGAATCTGGAAGCCTCCTGCTCCCAGCTCTCCAAGTGTATCTGTAAAACCCTGACTACTTGAATGCCCATACAAAATTAGGCACCCAAGAGTTTAGGGAAAACAACAAAGTAAACTCCGGGTCAGTCATGGGACTGGTATGAGTAAAACAGTTTAAAAACAGTTTGAACAAGTAAACGATATCTCATAAGACCACGCCGTATAACGGAATGGGTTTTTCCCTTATGAGAATCCAAAATATCTTTATATCAAAAACATTTTGATATTATAATAATGCCTATCAACCACAATATAATAATCATCTAGTGGAAACGCTTTCATCTCACGTTCTACATATATAGTATACAATCAAAACCGCAAGCACGTATTGGTAAATGGGTTTCCAACTATGACAAGGTATGGAACCACCTTCCGATCAGTGCACTCTAGGAACGATACACTGGAGTTCAACAAGAACATCTTGTAACTCAACCACACATGGCCGACCACTCATTTTGCTTGAGTGTATCGAATGTATATCACCAACGGTTGGGATCAGCAACCGTTCCCGTATATATATGGGACATCATTGATAGATTTAAGAAACAAATGAATATTCTCTAGATAGATGATTATACACCCTACTTCGGTGCGACCGACTTAGCCATGCTGCCTGCCCGATTTCTGTCATTTACCGGTTGATGAGGCTAGAAGCTACGCTTTATCATTACATCAGATTCACTTCGAATGCCACATTGTCAGATCCATCGAAAATCACTAATTGGCGTCTACAACAGTACGTTACGTGTTAGCTAAAGAAGTTTCCTTCTCCGCTTCCACTCATGGTAAAGTTGAAGAAATCAATGTACGTGACCTTTCTGGAAATACTCTGTCAGACATCCATCAACACAAGTCATCCTCATTCACTTAGAATGTCACATCGTCATACCCGCCAAATCACAAATTGATTTATCCAAAAGTAACACGGGTATACAGCTTAGAGAAACGAATTCCTCTGCCACCAAACGTGAATGCATTTGAACAGATCAACTTACGCGATCCATTGGATATACTCTGTCAGACATTCATCCATACAAGTTGTCCTGGGACTGGACAAACCGAAGGCACTATTCAGTATATCCATCTTAGTCACTGTTATCTAAGACTTATACAATAGCCCTTGCATTTTACTCCGTCTTCAATTATCTTTGGCCTATATGATTCGCAACGCTTATGCCAATACAGAGTGGTTCTTCGGATAATAATCCAACCGGTCTCTCCATATTATCAACGTTAAAATGGTCAAAACTTCGATAGTCTGTGATTTAACCATCAAAGAAAAACAAGTGTGCAAACAACGATATTATTTCCAGATGGAAATTGTATCGGTAAATCGTCAACATATATCTATATATATTCACATTGCCTTATTTTCTATGTTTAGAAAATATATGTTATTAACACTGGAAAACGTTTTCCATTTTCCTATTTACAAATCACTACTCTTCCCCAAATATCAGTCCCTGACTGTGAACTAGTATGAGAACAATTCCCTAAGTATAAATCCCGAAGGCCAAAACCAACATCAGATAGACACTTAGAAAACCATTCAATTTACTAATCTCTTGTCAGTTCTAATTTTACTTAACTCTATTTGATTAACTCTGATTGATTAACTCTAACTGGTCAACCTTAATTAATTAACTCTAACTGGTTTTACTTGGTTTGACTAACTCCATTTATTAACTCGACTGACAAATTCAACTCAATTAACTGAACTAATCACTTTGATTAACTCGACAAATTCACTTTGGTTAACTTAACCAATTCACTTAACTAATTCACTTAGTTTAACTTAAACTAATTCACTTTGATTAATCTAACTATTCACTTAACTCCTGTCGAATAAACCATATTCGATAACTCCTCTAACTCTACTCGAATAAACTATATTCGATTAACTCCTTTAATCTATTCGATTTGATAACTCCCCTTTTCGAATAACCAATATTCAATTAACTCACTTCGAATAACCAATATTCGACTACTCACTTCGAATAACTAATAATTGATAACTCCTTCGAATAAACTATATTCGATAATCTCCTCTCGAATAACTAGATTCGATTAACTTAACTTGATTAACTCCTATCGAATGACTAGACTCGATTTAACTCCATTAGCTTGACTCTAGATCGCAACGATCACAATGGTTACGCCTGATTCCCTTAGGCAACATCCGACCGCCTTAGGCTATTTACAGCCCTACGAATTACGCTAGCAGTTGTACGAGATGGCAACTTACCATGAATACTATGTTTGACTAACTCTGTCTCAAATAACTATATTTGATTAACTCTAGTTCGTTTTAACTCAAATCGATTAACTCTAACTGAGAACTCTAACTCGATCAACTCGACTTGATTAACTCGACTTACTTAACTCAACTGGTTACTTGACTTACTTAACTCGCTGGTTAACTTGACTTACTTAACTCACTGGTTAACTTGACATACTTAACCCAACTGGTTAACTTGACTTACTTAACTCACTGGATAACTTGACTTACTTAACCCAACTGGTTAACTTGACTTACTTAACGCAACTGGTTAACTCTATTGAACTGGTTAACTCTACTGAACTGGTTAACTCTACTGAACTGGTTAACTCTACTGAACTAGTTAACTCTATTCAACTAACTCGACTCGACTATCCCCTTTCGAATAGCATATTCGTTTTACTAACTTCCGAATACCATATTCGATTTACTCCCTTCGAATACCATATTCGATTTAACTCCTTTCGAATACCATATTCGATTTTCTTTATTCACTTTATAAAGATTTCCTTTTTAATAACGTTTTATTCATTTGAAAAGATTTACTTTTAAATAACGGTTCTACACTTTAAAAATGATTTCCTTTTTATAACGTTTCCTTTTCAATTCTATTTGTAAATGGTTTACAAATATTTCCTTTTCAAATTTATTCTTGAAATATTCTAACTCCTTAAATTCTCTGAAAAATTCGCCATAACCTCCTTTGTAATGGGAGCATCGGGAAAACCCCAAACCCGCCACACAGGCCTTTCCATTCAAAAAGAAAATGGTTTGTAATTATTTCCTTTTTGAATATCTCCTATTTATAAATATTCCAATTTATAAACATTTCTTATTTATAAATATTCCACTTTATAAATATCTCTTATTTATAAATATCTCATTTTATAAATATTCTATTTTCAATATCACTTTGAAAATCCCCTTATCAACATTTCGGTATGTTATGGTATTCAATCATATCAAATCTCGATTTTCAACATCGTCTAAGCACATATAATCGCCCACAGGTTTTATATCACATCATATAACAATATATGAAAAACAATAAAATAACTGTTCAGGAATCCAGTCGGATTCCTCCAACCTGTCTCCCTGCATCCACAGATGTTACACAATATGATTATCATCACTTTCAGTTCAATATAAATTATTCTGATAGCAGAATCAATATATAAATATTTAACGGTTTATATATATATAATTACATATATATATATATATATATATATAATTTTCACTAATTGACTAGCAGTTCAATAAATTAACCACAGCAATCAACAGATGATTAACAGTTCTAAAAATACATTATAAAAATATAACTGTTCAGAGTTGGTGAGTTTTACTCACTTTTGCGCGTTAGCCGTTAAATAACGGTTTGCGTTATTTGATTCAGTCGGATAATTTATTTTGCAATAAATTGTAGCGAGCTCCGATGGACCTCCAGTTAGTCTCATTGTGTTGCTCCCATCCCTACGATCCAAACGTGACTGAGGGTTCGTGATTCTGATTTCATATGGCCGAGATATAGCGGTTACAAATTATGGTACACTATTTCAAATTAAATACTTAGTGAATTTTCAATTGGGCTTCACCTTAATTTCCCTGGCCCAACTCCCCTCATAAGCCCAACCTGTTGAGGGTCCTTCTTCCCCAAATCCAATTCTCATGCTCCAGAACACACACCGCACAGTATTTCCCAACCTCTTGCTTCTCGTTCTCCCTTCGTAGACCGCCGAACTCAACACAAACCCACAAACCAACTACTGGTTCCAACCTCACCAACCCCATCTCGAAGACCCCCAACTTGGTTGCTTCTCGCGAATTCCATCACCAGGTATTTCACCTGTACTGCCTGTGTCGATCGATACTTATTAACGCGGAAACCATCAAAAAAATGCACTCAAGTGCGGATTCTACTCCTAATCCCAAATGAAATACCCAAACAGTGAATCGATCCTTCCTATTGCCCCAAAATGTCAGCCCTAGTTCGCTGCCAAATTTCCAGATCATTCAAAAATGCATCGCACACCCCCACAATGGTACAGATGAGTACCTGAGGTCAAGAGGAATTGAAATATCTAAGTTTTGTAATTTTAGAGATTTCATTTGAATTTGTTTTGATTTTCTTCTTGCGTTTTGTTTTTGGTTTGTGGAGATAAACACTGATGGCTTGAATAAGAGGAGGCGTAGACTTTTAAATTAGGTTTAGAATTTCTAAGGGAGGGGTATTTATAAAGGAAACAAATATCTAGATATTTTAAAAAAAGGAATATTCCCGGTATATGCTCGTTTATATATTCATTTTGTTTTCTAAAAACTCTCGTGATTACATACGATACCCAAAAATCACGAAACTGGACATACTGCTAGAGTTCGACATTACGGTCCCAATGAAACTAGTTTCGTCGAATTCCGACTCCGTATGCTCACACAGCGTATTTTTAACTGTCAAAAAACTGACTGTTTTTCACTCTAAAAATCCGTACGACCACACAGTGACTCTAAAAATCACGAAACTGGAAATCTAACAACTATTTGACATTGTGGATCCAACAAAACTAGTTTCGTCGAATTTCGACTTCGTTTGCAAAAGTGGCTATTATTAAAGCTCTGGACGACCCTTTTAAATATATAAATATATTTAAATATTATTAAATTAAATATAAATAAATTTATATTATCGTATATCTTCACATATGATATCGTACAGCTCCAGAATATCATATCAGAATTTACAGTTTGATATTTAAGATTTTAGATTTATCCATATTCAGTTTTATATCGAAAATCCTTTTATAACGTAAATAAAGCGTTGCAAATTATAAAGGAATTCCACAACGACTTTTCTGAAATTTGATTTGGACATAAATCAAAATCTACACGGCGAAATCCCGATTTTTCTCTTCCACCAGAAAGATATACTCCACCAGCTCCAAACGTTTCTTGTTTCACAGAAATCTGGCTTAAAACGAATCATGTACATTCAGTTGAAGTTCAAATCGCCAAATCGTGAACTGCAGCGCCATTTCAAGCTCGATTTTAATTATAATATAATTATACGTTTCAAACTGACGTCGATTGAATATATTCGTCAATATGATTCAACTCTATGCTGGATAAAATCTTGGGGATTAACCTGCTCACCTTATATTGTGATTTACAATATTTTTGATTATTTCTGAATTAAATATATTATTTAATTTAGTTATATATTCCATATTATTAAATTAACGACGATTAAATTCCCTATATCACTATTTTAAACAATTAAATAAATTAATTATACCCCTGGAAAATGCGGGTCATTACATTCTACCCCACTTAAAATAATTTCGTCCCCGAAATTGCTAAGTTAGAGGACGACCCTATCTATTGGAATTCCTAAGATTTGTTTACCCCTTATTTCTGATTTCAACTGAACCAAATAATATCGACTAAAATATTTATTCATTCCGACTAACTAAAATATTCAAAAATTCTAAAAATTTTCTAACACTTTAAATTTTCGGAAAATTTCGCCATAACCTCCTTTATATGGCCCTATCGGTAAAACTCCAACTCGCCTCTCTAGGCCTTCTCCAACCCAAAAGAAAATCAAACAGCCAAGCAGCTTGCCAATTCGGCTCATAAATCTCATGCTTATATCAAATATAAACTTGTACCTTTTTGTCAGGCATATCACTATGTCCTTTGCATCTGTTACCAATTCAACATATACCAATGTCATTCCAACTTGATCTCAAATCAATTTATCTTTAATACAACCATTCTCTTATACCTAAGTCGAATTTCATTTCAAACTCAAGCACTATTCTTGATTTCCAATCCATAACTCACCAGTCCAATATAATTCCATATTATCTCTGATCAAGTCTAATTCTGCTTGACACTAATCTATTTCAAATGAATTTCACTTACTGGCTTTTAATTAAATCCAAATTCTATTGGATTTTACAGATTTTACTTAAATTTGTTTTAAATTCAAACAACCTTATCTTCCTGGAAGTTTTTAAACAGTTTACCTCTTTCAAAAATCAAATTTTCCTTTTTGAAATTCAACACAACCTGTTTTCCCAAAACAAATTCAAATCAAAATCTCTGGTAGTAATCCACCACTTAGAACTCGAAAATCTCACCGATGATACTACGCAGTCATCATCGGAATTATTTTCCAGCGACCCAAGTGATTTCAATACTATATCATTTCAAAACCCTTACTAAATACAACCATTTTGAAAACATCTCAAAATCTCCCAAGAACTTAAAATTTCCTTATTTTAATTCCAAATCTGATTTAAATTCATTTTTAATTCATCTTATTTCATATACTTTACTTTTATGATTCTGATTGGTTATATATAACCATTTCACTTTATAATCTCATTCGATTATAATTACAACCAATATATCTAATATATGATAATATATTACATATCCATACGGTGTCGGTCCATCGTATTCAAGTATTTATTTACTCCTACCGATACAGTGGATCAAACTGATTGACTAGAACTCATAAACAACTCAGCCAATGAATCTCCACAATATAAAACCATTTTTATATCAAATACAAATACGCACTCGTATATATACACTCAACTCAATCTAGGGTATTACTAACCCTATCTCTACCGAGTTACGCCACAGAGCCAAGGTAATTCTTAACTTAAGCTCTGATACCAACTGTAACGACCCGGATTTTTAGCGACTTTGGTTATCGACATAAGCTCGATGTCGATAACCAAAACATAGAAAAATCCCGGTAATTAATGAAAGAAATTAGAGGTTGAGGAAAGATAAGATAGAACTTATAGAATAGAAGAAGAAGAACATCATCATTCGAGTAACACGAATCTCACAGCGGAACGAATAAAATATAACATAACTTTTGAAATACAAACAGTTATATATACAATAGCACTTATCAGAGTACAACACTTACAACAACAGTGGAAATAATAAAAGCTATAGAATCCTGAAGCCTCCTACTCCAGGCTCTCCAAGTGTATCTGTAAAACCCCGACTACTTGACTGCCCGTACAAAATTAGGCACCCAAGAGTTTAGGGAAAACAACAAAGTAAACTCCGGGTCAATCATGGGACTGGTATGAGTAAAACAGTTTAAAAACAGTTTGAACAAGTAAACGATATCTCATAAGACCACGCCGTATAACGGAACGGGTTTTTCCCTTATGAGAATCCAAAATATATTTATATCAAAAACATTTTGATATTATAATAATGCCTGTCAACCAAAATATAATAATCATCTAGTAGAAACGCTTTCATCTCACGTTCTACATATATAGTATATAATCAAAACCGCAAGCACGTATTGGTAAATGGGTTTCCAACTATGACAAGGTATGGAACCACCTTCCGATCAGTGTACTCTAGGAACGATACACTGGAGTTCAACAAGAACATCTTGTAACTCAGCCACACATGGCCGACCACTCATTTTCTTGAGTGTATCGAATGTATATCACCAACGGTTGGGATCAGCAACCATTCCCGTATATATATGGGACAACATTGATAGATTTAAGAAACAAATGAATATTCTCTAGATAGGTGATTATTCACCCTACTTCGGTGCGACCGACTTAGCCATGCTGCCTGCCCGATTTCTGTCATTTACCGGTTGATGAGGCTAGAAGCTACGCTTTATCATTACATCAGATTCACTTCGAATGCCACATTGTCAGATCCATAGAAAATCACTAATTGGCGTCTACAACAATACGTTACGTGTTAGCTAAAGAAGTTTCCTTCTCCTCTTCCACTCTCGGTAAAGTTGAAGAAATCAATGTACGTGACCTTTCTGGAAATACTCTGTCAGACATCCATCAACACAAGTCATCCTCATTCACTTAGAATGTCACATCGTCATACCCGCCAAATCACAAATTGATTTATCCAAAAGTAACATGGGTATACAGCTTAGAGAAACGAATTCCTCTGCCACCAAACGTGAATACGTTTGAATAGATCAACTTACGCGGTCCATTGGATATACTCTGTCAGACATTCATCCATACAAGTTGTCCTGGGACTGGACAAACCGAAGGCACTATTCAGTATATCCATCTTAATCACTGTTATCTAAGATTTATACAACAGCCCTTGCATTTTACTCCATCTTCAATTATCTTTGGCATATATGATTCGCAATGCTTATGCCAATACAGAGTGGTTCTTCGGATAATAATCCAACCGGTCTCTCCATATTAACAACGTTAAAATGGTCAAAACTTCGATAGTCTGTGATTTAACCATCAAAGAAAAATAAGTGTGCAAACAACGATATTATTTCCAGATGGAAATTATATCGGTAAATCATCAACATATATCTATATATATATATTCACATTGCCTTATTTTCTATGTTTAGAAAATATATGTTATTAACACTAGAAAACGTTTTCCATTTGCTTATTTACAAATCACTACTCTTCCCCAACTATCAGTCCCTGACTGTGAACTAGTATGAGAACAATTCCCTAAGTATAAATCCCGAAGGCCAAAACCAACATCAGATAGACACTTAGAAAACCATTCAATTTACTAATCTCTAGTCAGTTCTAATTTTACTTAAATCTATTTGATTAACTCTGATTGATTAACTCTAACTGGTCAACCTTAATTAATTAACTCTAACTGGTTTTACTTGGTTTGACTAACTCCATTTATTAACTCGACTGACAAATTCAACTCGATTAACTGAACTAATCACTTTGATTAACTCGAAAAATTCACTTTGGTTAACTTAACCAATTCACTTAACTAATTCACTTAGTTTAACTTAACTAATTCACTTTGATTAATCTAACTATTCACTTAACTCCTGTCGAATAAACCATATTCGATAACTCCTCTAACTCTACTCGAATAAACTATATTCGATTAACTCCTTTAATCTATTCGATTTGATAACTCCCCTTTTCGAATAACCAATATTCGATTAACTCACTTCGAATAACCAATATTCGACTACTCACTTCGAATAACTAATAATTGATAACTCCTTCGAATAAACTATATTGGATAATCTCCTCTCGAATAACTAGATTTGATTAAGTTATCTTATTTAACTTAACTTGATTAACTCCTATCGAATGACTATATTCGATTTAACTCCGTTCGCTTGACTCTAGATCGCAACGATCACAATGGTTACGCCTGATTCCCTCAGGCAACATCCGATCGCCTTAGGCTACTTACAGCCCTGCGAATTACGCTAGCAGTCGTACGAGATGGCAACTTACCCTGAATACTATGTTTGACTAACTCTGTCTCAAATAACTATATTTGATTAACTCTAGTTCGTTTTAACTCTAATCGATTAACTCTAACTGAGTAACTCTAACTCGATCAACTCGACTTGGTTAACTCGACTTACTTAACTCAACTGATTAGCTTGACTTACTTAACTCACTGGTTAACTTGACTTACTTAACTCAGTTTTTAACTTGACTTACTTAACCCAACTGGTTAACTTGACTTACTTAACTCACTGGTTAACTTGACTTACTTAACCCAACTGGTTAACTTGACTTACTTAACCCAATTGGTTAACTCTATTGAACTGGTTAACTCTACTGAACTGGTTAACTCTACTGAACTGGTTAACTCTACCGAACTAGTTAACTCTATTCAACAAACTCGACTAACCCCTTTCGAATAGCATATTCGTTTTACTAACTTCCGAATACCATATTCGATTTACTCCCTTCGAATACCATATTCGATTTAACTCCTTTCGAATACCATATTCGATTTACTTTATTCACTTTATAAAGATTTCCTTTTTAACAACGTTTTATTCATTTGAAAAGATTTACTTTTAAATAACGGTTCTAAATGTTTCCTTTTCAATTCTATTTGTAAATGGTTTACAAATATTTCCTTTTCAAATTTATTCTTGAAATATTCTAACTCCTTAAATTCTATGAAAAATTCGCCATAACCTCCTTTGTAATGGGAGCATCGGGAAAATCCCCAAACCCGCCACACAGGCCTTTCCATTCAAAAAGAAAATGGTTTGTAATTATTTCCTTTTTGAATATCTCCTATTTATAAATATTCCAATTTATAAACATTTCTTATTTATAAATATTCCACTTTATAAATATCTCATATTTATAAATATCCCATTTTATAAATATTCTGTTTTCAATATCACTTTGAAAATCCCCTTATCAACATTTCGGTATGTTATGGTATTCAATCATATCAAATCACGATGTTCAATATCGTCTAAGCACATATAATCGCCCACAGATTTTATATCACATCATATAACAATATATGAAAAACAATAAAATAACTGTTGAGGAATCCAGTCGGATTTCTCCAACCTGTCTCCCTGCATCCACAGATGTTACACAATATGATTATCATCACTTTCAGTTCAATATAAATTATTCTGATAGCAGAATCAATATATAAATATTTAACGGTTTATATATATATAATTACATATATATATATATAATTTTCACTAACTGACTAGCAGTTCAATCAAGTAACCATAGCAATCAATAGATGATTAACAGTTCTAAAAATACTTTATAAAAATATAACTGTTCAGAGTTGGTGAGTTTTACTCACTTTTGCGCATTAGCCGTTAAATAACGGTTTGCGTTATTTGATTCAGTCGGACAATTTATTTTGCAATAAATTGTAGCGAGCTCCGATGGACCTCCAGTTTGTCTCATTGTGTTGCTCCCGTCCCTACGATCCCAACGTGACTGAGGGTTCGTGATTCTGATTTTATATGGCCGAGATATAGCGGTTACAAGTTATGGTTCACTATTTCAAATTAAATACTTAGTGAATTTTCAATCGGGCTTCACCTTAATTTCCCTGGCCCAACTCCCCTCACAAGCCCAACCCGTTGAGGGTCCTTCTTCCCCAAATCTAGTTCTCACGCTCCAGAACACACACTGCACAGTATTTCCCAATCTCTTGCTTCTCGTTCTCCCTTCGTAGACCGCCGAACTCAACACAAACCCCACAAATCAACTATTGGTTCCGACCTCACCAACCCCATCTCGAAGACCCCAACTCGGTTGCTTCTCGCGAATTCCGTCACCAGGTGTTTCACCTGTACTGCCTGTGTCGATCGACACTTATTAACGCGGAAACCATCAAAAAAATGCACTCAAGTGCGGATTCTACTCCTAATCCCAAATGAAATACCCAAACAGTGAATCGATCCTTCCTATTGCCCCAAAATGTCAGCCCTAGTTCGCTGCCAAATTTCTAGATCGTTCAAAAATGCGTCGCACACCCCCACAATGGTACAGATGAGTACGTGAGGTCAAGAGGAGTTGAAATATCTAAGTTTTGTATTTTTAGAGATTTCATTTGAATTTATTTTGATTTTCTTCTTGCATTTTGTTTTTGGTTTGTGGAGATAAACACTGACGGCTTGAATAAGAGGAGGCGTGGACTTTTAAATTAGGTTTAGGATTTCTAAGGGAGGGGTATTTATAAAGGAAACAAATATCTAGATATTTTAAAAAAAGGAATATTCCCGGTATATGCTCATTTATATATTCATTTTGTTTTCTAAAAATTCTCGTGATTACATACGATACCCAAAAATCACGAAACTGGACATACTGCTAGAGTTCGACATTACGGTCCCAACGAAACTGGTTTCGTCGAATTCCGACTCCGTATGCTCACACAGCGTATTTTTAACTATCAAAATACTGACTGTTTTTCACTCTAAAAATCCGTACGACCACACAGTGACTCTAAAAATCAAGAAACTGGAAATCTAACAAATATTTGACATTGCGGATCCAACAAAACTAGTTTTGTCGAATTTCGACTTCGTTTGCAAATGTGGCTATTTTTAAAGCTCTGGACGACCCTTTTAAATATATAAATATATTTAAATATTATTAAATTAAATATAAATAAATTTATATTATCGTATATCTTCACATATGATATCGTACAGCTCCAGAATATCATATCAGAATTTACAGTTTGATATTTAAGATGTTAGATTTATCGATATTCAGTTTTATATCGAAAATCCTTTTATAACGTAAATAAAGCATTGCAAATTATAAAGGAATTCCACAACGACTTTTCTGAAATTTGATTTGGACATAAATCAAAATCTACACGACGAAATCCCGATTTTTCTCTTACACCAGAAAGATATACTCCACCAGCTCCAAACGTTTTTGTTTCACAGAAATCTGGCTTAAAACGAATCCTGTACATTCAGCTGAAGTTCAAATCGCCAAATCCCGAACTGCAGCGCCATTTCAAGCTCGATTTTAATTATAATATAATTATACGTTTCAAACTGACGTCGATTGAATATATTCGTCAATATGATTCAACTCTAAGCTGAATTAAATCTTGGGGATGACCCTGTTCACCTTATATTGTGATTTACAATATTTTTGATTATTTCTGAATTAAATATATTATTTAATTTAATTAAATATTCCATATTATTTAATTAACGACGATTAAATTCCCTATATCACCATTTTAAACAATTAAATAAATTAATTATACCCCTGGAAAATGCGGGTCATTACAATTCTAGTCGATACTTGGGATGCCAAGGCATCGATAGGGATTTCTAAACACTCGAATAGCCATGATCGACACAATATTGTCTTGGATTGCATTTTACATATAGAGTATTATTTTAAAAAGCTATTAATTTTAATTTGTTGGTTGTTAAGAAGTGATAATGTTAAATTACCATCATTCGTTGTTCGATTATTTAATAACTCTAAATATTGACTATTGAATGACATAAGAAATGAAACCTTGTAACTATGGTTGATAATAAAATATAATTGGAAATAAAATAATGAATTTAAACTTAATATTGATAATTTAAATTCTGGTACATTTGAAGAATTATTAGAAAATGTTTTTGAAAAATATTAGTTTTATACTTACATATGTTTGTATAGAAATCATTTTCATATGACTTTAAAAGAAGTAAGTGTATATTCCCCTCTTATCTTTGGAAATCATTTTGGTGATGAGTTCATGCATCATCAACGTTTATTTTTTAGAGTCTGAGTGGGGCAGACCACTTGGAATTTTTTATAACTTTTTTGAGAAAACTAAATTTATTTAAATCTTTTCAATTATGGTTCGATATAAAAGGTATAATATATATTATTTCAAATTGGATTTGGAAATGGAACCAAAGTTTGAATTCTCAAGTTCTCGAATAATTATTGTAATGAATTAAACTTGAAATTTCACAAAATTCCGAATGGTGAAATAAGGAAATGAACATAAGAGAATGAAATTAAATAAGAACCCTTAGGAATTTGAAATAATGAACTTGAAATAAATTGTCAATTATTGAACTTGTATAATACTCAATTTCTCTATAGCATATATATATATATATAGCTTATCAAATATATGAAAAGCTAAATGTTATAGGAATAAACAAGTAGATGTTGTAATAACCCAGGGTTTCAGAACCAATTTTAAAAATTTGATTTAAGCTATTTTGATGAATATTGAAGATAAATTGACTATTTTTGATAAATAAAATTTGAGAATAATTACAATATTATTTTTAATATTTTATTTGACTTAAAACAAACTCAGTCAAATTGTTAAATTGATTTAAAAATCCAAAATTAAAAAATTCGGTTTTTAAACCATCACATAGCCCTTAAAAAGTGAAATTTTGCTAGCAAGACAGAATTCAATGAGACCAATTTTGTTGGATTTGGGATAGCAAACCATTATTGAGTTTCGAATTTCACAAT
The DNA here is from genome assembly GCA_030737875.1 of Allium sativum. Classification (NCBI taxonomy): domain Eukaryota; kingdom Viridiplantae; phylum Streptophyta; class Magnoliopsida; order Asparagales; family Amaryllidaceae; genus Allium; species Allium sativum. The sequence goes on along the minus strand of CM060920.1, from coordinate 789,116,083 downwards.
GAACGGAATTAGTATGTGGTCGTGCTCGATAAACCCGTTTGGATTAAAATGGACGATCAATTTACAAAGGAACGCTGCAGAGACAATCTTGGAATTCGATTTCACTTTATTTTCCAGAATCATATCATCAAATAAGGGAAGAATCTTAAGTTTTATTATTCATGGAGTTTCCATTCTGAGCGTACAAGAAGAAAAGATATGCTAAAATCAAATTTTTGGGGCTAATTTGAGCACAATTGAGAATTTAAACCAAAGGTCAAACTAACTCGGAGTTCGACAAAACTTGATTCGTTGGAGTCACATTTCCATGTATTTTCTTGTGCCGAAATTTTGTAGTCAACAGAGATCATTTACAGTTGGGCAGGCAGAGAGAGAGAGAGAGAAAATTCTTAAAAAAACCCTCTTCCTCCTCTCATTTCTTCATTATTCCTCATTCTTTTCTACCTCCTTCTTTCCTCATTAACGTTTTCCTACCTGAACCCTAGCCTCCCCTACCCCTGGCCGCACCCCCTACCCTAACCCCATACCCTACGTCGGCCTCCCCTATTATAACATCACGAGATTTTGCGACAATTTAAAATAATTAATTTAATGTAATATTGTACAATATTGGGTTAAATATTAAAATTTAATGATTTGTGTCGTGAATTGTTAAGATATGAACTTAATTTGATTTGTTAAATAATGATATGCAATAATTATATGATAATGTTTGGTGTTGATAATATATTTATTTAGAAATTTGAAATTTATATTGAATTAACAACATAAAATGGATTAACTAATTTTGAGATTTATTTTATATTGATATTTCTAATTTATGAATATGAATATTATAAATCGTTTGATTATGTAATGAACTTCCACTAGTTATAAAATGTAACAATTTGGATTGATTTGTAAATATTGAAATTTGAATTCATAATGAACTATTATTGATTTACAAGTTTATATGAATTTTATTTTGATCTGAATAGAATTTATAAACCTTCAGATTTAATTTAAAGGTGAATAAACAAAAAATTGAATATTTTAATATATTAATGAACTGGTTCTGAACGGTAACATTTGAATATGACGGAACTTGATAGACGTTCCGATAGATTCAAAAGAATCGAAAACGTTATTTTCAATATATATATATATTATCTAGTTTCCGATCAGAGTTATGAATGTGCAAAATATAACCATTTTGATGATAAACAGTCTATTTTGGGCCAACCGGGTATAGGCATCTAAACCCATTTAATGAACATTATAAATTATCATTGCCAACCCTAACACAGCCTCTAATTCACTCTATTAACCGGAATCTCGAAATCAAAACCCTAACTGAGCATTTGTGGCGACTACAGATTGGAAACAATGTCAAAATTCATATATTCAAACCATATCAAATTATATTTTTTTGGAAAGGTCTCGACGATACAAACTGATGAGAAGCATCCATTTTGCGAAATAGTGCTCGAATCAACAGGAAATCGCGGTCAAAGCAGCAAAAAGGGAAATTAGGGTTTTATTTGGGGGTTTTTTTTGCTCGTGCGTCGATTGGCAATGGAACCTAAAGAGAAGTTGTAGAGAATCTTCATAAGAGGCTAATGCAAGTGGTCTCGTGTCAATTGGTGGTCGGAAGATCCAGGAATCCGCGATTTAAGGAGCGAAAATCTACAACTGTCATTGGATGGTGCATGGTCCACATGTAACTAGGTGCGGAGCTGTTGGATTTGGAGGTGCTGCTTGTCAAGGGCTTTGATATGGTGGTGGTCTTGTGTCAAACGGTAGTTGGAGAAAGGTGGTAGTAGCGGTCAAAGTTTCGATGGCATGGGTTCTAATATATGCGGTGCTATAGGGTATTTGCGCAGGAACAATTCTTGCGTTCTGACTCGGCAAGAAAGCAAGAAATTGTGCCCATATTTTTTATTTAATTTTCAATCGCATTAACGCGTAGAACTTTTTCATACGAACTTAGATTGATGCGCGATTTGTTCTATTGGAACCATGTCAAAATTCCGGATGATATGGAATTGGTCTGATCGGATTCTGAAATTGTCAAATTTTGGGCCTATTTTGGATTTTAATTGCGTTTGTAATAAAGGTGATTGATTAAACCCACTCACACTCAATTAAGGTATTCTAATATTAGTTTAATTAATATCATGTCATGACATGATTGTATTGATTAATGTTTGGTACTTTAAATTGCATATTTATATTGATTTGCATCGATAGTGTAGATTAAATTTGATTGTTAGATTTTATTTTACAGTAAAGTTAAAATTCGACATTTAATTATTGTTTAAAACCTGATACCTAATAATTAGTAAATTTATATGATATTGGACTGTTTGTATCTATTGATGTGATGAATGGTTTGAATTTGATATATTTAATATGTTGATATTAGTTGTGTGAATTCATCCATTATTTACCTTAATTTTGATATTACCATTGTTTATGTTGATTAATCTCAATCATTTACCCTAGATGCTACGAGCATCAAATAAACCCCGGATTAATCAATAAAATGAATTAAGAATGTAGGTTGAAATGATAAATGCCTATGACCCTGATCTGGATTGAAATGATATATATCTTATCCCCAAAATACTAAAATTAAAATTTAAGTATTATTTGGCTATAGGATAGAAAAATTATACATAGATACCAGTTGGTTAAATAAAATTTATTTTAATCATGAATCTTGAAATATTGTTTTAAAGGCATCAAAGACGATGTTTTATAAATTGATTTTCCTTTGTATTGAAATTTTGGATTTTGAAATATAAGGCTAAGGAAATTCTTGCTATTATAAACTAAAGTTAAAAATGAATTCGATATTGGATTGAATTTATTATCCACATTTGAAATTTATTAAAATTAAGATGATTTTTATAATGTTCGAACTGGAAACTCGAGATTTTATAAATTGAAATAATTCAAAGTGAGAACTAAAATTGAAGCTTCCAATATTTGGAATGAATTGTTTGAATTGAACTGAATTTTATATTGAATGTTGAATCAAATCAAGATATCGAAGTTGAAATGGTTTAATTTGAAATTTGAAATACGACTTCAAGTTTAATTGAAATTTAGAAGAAATGATTTGAATTCCAACTATATTATTTTAAACCATTTTAATAAAGAATTTTAGTAGTTAACTATTTTACTTTACAAACTATTTTACTTTATAACTATTTTAACTTATATGTATATATATTAATTATCTTTAATAAACTATTTTAATAATCAACTATTTATTGTGTGAACCACTTTATTATTTTAACTATAGATTTTATTAAATTTTGATAATTCTATATTATATATAAACTATTTATTTTCAAACATTTTCAAAATTATATACATATAAAACTATTTTTTAATACTTTTCAACTATATTTAAATATTCAAAATATTTTGAGATTGGAATTGTTTCAAGGTTCTAAGTTTGGTTTTTTAGTGGAGATTTTAATATGAATAATATTCTTGCTCGAATAATGATATGATTTTTAAGATAAATATGATATGAAGTATAAACCTTTTGAAATGTAAAACAACTGACCAGTGTGAAAAATGTAAATGTTTGGTTGTCAAAGAGACCAGGATCATATATTGTCATACTCTCTGCCAATACCGAAAAACACTTTAACAACTATGTACGAGGTGGAGTTCCAGAATTAAGCAGGATGGATTTGGAGGCGATTACTGGATTTGAGGGAAGAGAATGATGATGGATACCCTTGACCTTAGGGTCATAATTAAAATGAATAAACATGTGCTATATCGTGATTAAGTGAGGTAGCACCTCCTACTGGACACACTTCTTCGAACCCATATCTATTACTTTGTGATTTGATTGGTGCAACTTTGATTTTGGGAGTTTGTTTCGAGGTGGGCGGTAGTCGTGGCTATGCATTACCACTGGTCACGGGCATGCATCGGTAAAGTCCTACCATGGGTATTCCTCATGCGCCTTGTCATATTATCCTGATTGAGCCCATACAATTTTGATTTGTATGGTACATATGGAGTGCCCTCTGATAGCCACTACATTACTGTGGACTTTACAGTATCTGTATAGACTATGGTATTATAAACGGTGTAAGGGCAAAAATGTAATCCCGCTTATGTTATTTTAATATGTTATATTTATCCATAGACACTATTATAATAGCATATTTTATTATATGAAATTAGTTTAAAGGATCCTTAGAAGATGGAAATTCCCGTAACATATCTTAAGTTACTGCACTCATGAACACATTGGATATGAGATGTGAATTACCGTAAGCATCTCTGATGCCGCGACACTAATATTATTACCTGATTTTGATTTAACTAATATGAGAATATTTTAGTTCTGATCCGAATATTTTAGTATTTTCATTGGTGCTCGGGTCAGCCTGAGTTTCAGTTATCGAAGACACTGTTTGAAGATGAAGATGGAGCTTGCTAAAAGTATTATTATTTATTTCCACTGTAAATAGTGGTATGTTTATGGTACTTAACTCTAATAGTTGTTGTAAAATATAATCAAATATATGTTTTAACAGCTTCACAAACTGTTATTTATTTATTATATTTTCCTTTCATTGTGAGATTCTGTGATTGTTTTTCTTCTTTCTTCTTTTCTTATATAAATCTGATTAACTATCTGCATTTTAGATTTGTTTAAGTCGACAAGTGAGGATCATTGTCGATTCGAACGGTCAAAAATCCAGGTTGTTGCATTTGATTTCAGATCGAGGTTTAGCGATAATCTTAGCTCTATTTGGGATTAGCTCATTAGAGATCGGGTAGTAATGCCGTACAATGAGTTTGAGTTTATATAAGAGAGCTTACTTGTAATTTTGATATAGAAGTGGTTTTGTATTGTGTTAATTTGTTCTATTGAGAATTTATGAATTATGGTCGATGCTTGGGACGCGGATGCATCGATAGGGATTTCTAAACACCCAAGTAGGACGGATTGACACAATATCATTATGAATTATATTTTATATATAAGGAATCATATTGGTAGTTTATAAATTTTGATTATATCAGTTGTTAGAAAACAAAATATTGAATTTTCAACATCTATAATTCTATTAGTCAATGATTTAAGTATTGATTATTGAATGGTTTTAGGAAATGAAATATTGAAAGTTAATTGATAATGAAGTAGAATGAATTTAAATATGGAATAGAGAATTTAAATTCAGGTGATTTTGAGATATTGATTTATGAAAGGGTTTTGAAATAATATGTAACGACCTGTCATTCTGACCATGTCGAATCAACAACATGTCAGCTCGAAATGTCCAAAACAACAGATTGTTATTAGCTTCTAGGATAAATAGAATAAATCACAGAATCACAGATCATAGACATGGATACAAAGCAATATAATATCTTGCAGCGGAAAATACAAATACCATTGTAGTTCATGAAGCTACTAAATAAATTTTTACATCAGATTTTACATAAATAATACAGTGGAATCTAATACAGTAAATAAATGATAATTGTCTGAAATAGAAACGATAAGATACAGTTGAACTGGAACACTGAATAGGTAGATATAAATGAGCAAAATCCAATATAGGCTTCAAACTCCAAAGATGAATCTCGGAAACTGGTATACTCGATCTGACCCGAGCAATAATGCAAAACAAAACAACTCGGATTAGGACTAACATTCTCATGGAAGTAAATCAATTCAAATGAAATGTTCGATGAAATGTAATTAATAACTTAAAGGATGTTTGGGATCACCATCCTCTAAGGATCCGTCACACTAATACTATATAGTATAACACGCTATATACAATAGTGTCTATTAGTAAAGTAAAAATATCAAAATACCATAAGCGGGATTACCATGATTACCCTTACACCGTTTATATATTACCATAGTATATACAGCACCGTAATTCCTCCGTAAACTAGAGGGATATCAGAGGGCACTCCATATATAATAGTACAAAACAAAATCGTATTAGGCTCGTATAAGGCATGTGACAAGGCATGCAAGGAATGCCAGGTTGGATTCACCGTTTGCAGAGCCGGACTGGTGGTAACGCATAGCAGCTACTACCGCTCACCTAGAGACATACTCCCATATCAAATCGGAGGGTGCAAACACATCGCAAAAGTAATAGAAAGTGCGCTCGACAGGAGGTATGACCTCACTTGGTCCGTGCATAGCTCCTGTTTTAGTCACATCAAGCTGACTCAAGGTAGTCAGGGTCTCGTAATTAATATGAAATAGAAAATAGAGTCGATCGCCAAATCATCCCCTTCATTCTGGGACTCCACAACGTACACAGTTGTTAAAGTGGTTTTCGGTATTGGTAGAGAGTATGACAATAGCCGATCCCAGTCTCTTTAACAACCAAACGTTTACATTTTTCACACCATGGTCATTATTTTATAAATCATTTATAAAATAGTTTATACGAAATATCATATTCGAATTTAAATTCAAAATTAAATATCTAACTTTGAGTATATAAAATTTTGAAATCCATTCACTTAAATCGAATCAATTTAGAAATCATATCGTAAAGGTCTCATAATATAGTATAAACCAATACTATTTAACTTCGAGGATATTTTAGTTCGATTTATATACAAAAATCCAAGTTTCAAAGTATTCAACAATTTTCTTTACATCGACTCAAAAATTCAACATTTGGTTTGAGTACAAACTATACGATTTAAGTCAAAACTCACATTTCAATTTAAACAAAATATATTCATGTCATGCGATTCTAAATCGTTATTTATAACAATTCGTATAATCTAATTTTCCTTTATATGGATTCAGTTAAGTCAATTCAAAAAATATGATCAGTTAGGTTCAAATCTAGTTTATATAATTCAAATCAAAATCTTAACTCAAATCGGACTACTCAAATTTATTACTTAAAAATTTGAGTTGAAGTCAACAATTTATAAGATTTAAAACTATTCTTATAAATTAATTCAATAAATTTTCCAATTCAAAACCAAACGATTTATAAAATCAATTCTATATAAAATTTATATATATTCAAATTCACATTTTAAGTCGTTAAAGGAAACAAAATCATTTCATATCAATTGTAAATTTAAATACATTTTCTCTTAAATTTGAAAGATTCAAATTTAGACTCAATTTCACAATTCAAATTTATCTCATATAAGTTCAACCCAATTCGAATTCAAATTCATTTCATATTTTGCCCAATTCATTTCTACTAAAAGTTCGTATCAATTCGAAATCATAACATAATATGAGTTCATTCATTATTCAAATATCGTTATATAAATTTTCATCTTTAAACTTCGAATTTAAAATCGTGAAATCTAACTTATCCACCTTGAGTTTATTATTAAAGTTTATAAAATACATATATATATATATAAGAAAATAAATTTGGAAAATAAATAAATAAATAAAATAGAATATAGATTATAAACACACATATATATATAAGTTTATAAAATTCAAAAATTAATTAGAATATAGATTATAAACATATATAAGAATAAAATAAAATAGAAAATAAGTTTAAAATAATTATATATAATAATATAAAAGTTAAAAATACTTATATAATTAAATTATATAGTTTGAAATAAATAAATTATAAGTAAAACTTAAATAAGCATTTAATCTATATTTACTTATAAAAATCATTTTAAAACATATAATTCAAAATTATAAAAATTGAAGTTTAAAATATTTAAAATATAAATATATGTAAATATAAAATCTTAAGTATTATTTAAAAATCAAATTCCAAAATCAAACTACTTTTAAAATACGACCAATAGTGTCCGTATATAGTTTTCTATCCTATGGTCAAGCGATACGGATATTTATCATTTCAATCCGTAATTTATAAAACTTCTACTGGTCTATCATTTCAACCCGCGATCCCAAATTCAGTAAAAACCGTTTAGGTCTATCATTTCAATGATTTTCCCTTATTCTAATGTTTGTTCGGGTATGTATCATTTCAACCCTTAGTGGTTTTTTCTAAACTAGAGGTATCAACAATCACAAACAACAATCATATAGCAATAATCATAGCGTATATGTCACTAGTGCAACTATGTGTCATATGAATATATCATGTCACATATGAAATGTTTATATATATATATATATCAAATCAAACAATTTCTATCAGCAATCCTATACATTTCATATAACAGTTCATTATTGATCTAACATCCATGAAAAATGTGAGTCAGGTGTGAGATAAACTCATCTCTCGTGCCATAGATTTGAGACAACAGACGGATTTGTTACAGAAAGAGATGACGACTTCTAAGCATGACTCGAAATGAATTCAACTCGCTAACCACTTCGTATTTCTTTTATTTTTATAAGAGGAGGCTAGGGAATGTGTCAATGGATTGGTATGGTTCTTGGATTTTGGGACGGTTTTCCGAGCTCTACCCCAAACTCGACTCAAACGAACACAAAATAAACACAACACTTCTTTTATAAAATATTATATAATGTTTTTATATACGTAAACACAAAATAAATTTATAAATATATATATATATATGTATGTATATATATATATGTATATCAGAAATTCAACGCACGCACAAACATACAACACAAATTATAAAATATATACATTATAAAATCAACACGACGCTAAATGCGCGCACATAGAACAACAAAACCGTATAAAATATATATTTTAAAATTATATCCACACCCAAACTGTTTACATATAAACACATACGGATTAACCTACACACACAACACTAAACACACAAACATAACACACATATATAAAATTACACACACACACATCACACATCATACAACACTCACGCACGCATAGGCACAAACTCACGCCCATACACAATAACACATCCAATAACATGCAAACCCCAAATGAACATAGCAGGCACCATAATATCAACATGAAAACGCAACACAAAAGTCCACTCAAAACTGTCTCACGCACGAAAGGTTTAGCTGTGGGTTTGGATCGAAAATAGCGGCTTCACGGTGGTTGTCGGATTTGGGTCGGCTAGGTTGGAAACTAGAGACACGGTCGAGTTGTAGGAGGCGGAGGGGGTCAGGTTCGGATGGGCTCGGCCGTCGGAGCGGAGGGTCGGCTCAAGCGGCGTGTGCGAGGCAATGGACGGGACTTGGTTGGCATGAGGCGGAGCGGAATCGGGATGGTGTAGGAGACGAGCTCGAGCTGGAGTGGCAGAGTGGGTCCAGGTGGAGCGGCACAGGGAGGCAAGGGTGAGGGGACGGGGCAACGTCGGGTCTGGATGGAGGATGAGGGGATGGAGACGATGCTGAGGTGGTCGGTTGGTGGATCGAAGCTTGCTGTTTTTTTTTTTCATATTTGTTTTTTTTCCATATGATATGGATAATGGATTCAAAAGGCGAGATTGTTAGAAAAGGAAGAGAGAAAGTAATGGGTGTGAGAATAGAACAGGAAGATGGGAAGAAATGTGTAGATTTATAGTACGGAAATGGAATAGGTGTGAGCAAACATTAATTACATACTTTCCATGCATGGGAAAAATGGAAGTTGAAGGCATGGAAAAAGAGGAAGTAATGTAACGTATGTATTAGAAGTGGGAAGGTGCATGGATTTGGAATATGAGGCTTGTGGGAAAAATTAAAAAGGAACGTATGCTTTTGGAGTGAAAGCCAAAAGGATGCATTAATTGAAAATTACCATGCGCATGCATGGTTATGTGAACGGTTTTGGAAACAAGAAATGTTCTATTGCAATTAGTGTCTTTTCCAGTAAGGCTTGCAGACCCAAAATGATCAGAAAAATGTGCAGGATTCAAATAAGGACATGTCAAACTCAAATGGCTCCGTTTCAAAAATGAACTGTGCATGCCTTTTTAAAATCATAGCGTGAACCGAGCACCAAAACTGATAAGTGAATATATTGCGTTGATCCGCGCGATGAGATGGACATAACGGTATATAATTTGCAATGTCAGGATGCTCCGTTCCAAAATTGCATTACTGACCCCTTTTACCATAAAATGCGGATGGAAAACGGAGCTCAAAATATTCGATTTTCGCGAAACGAATTTCACCGTTGGATTACTGACAACGAATATAATATTTTTCATGTTTATCCGAACTGAATTCGGAGAGATTATAAAATCGTTAAAATTTTAACTAATATGCGTGCCCTTGCACCAAAAATTGTTCGACCGAAAACATTCAAATTTTCTGACGAAATTTTTACAACAGCTACATCTCACTGTACTATTTCAAATATCAAATTCTCATTACGAGAAACTCTAAAATATTTTCAAAATAAAAATTAGATATAAATCGGAATTTAAATCATTAAAAATAGCAGGTTGTTACATAATATATGTATAATATAGAAGTAGTTTAGAATAGAAATTGTTTCCAAATGATTTTTCAGAAGAGTATACTCTCCTCTTATATTCAGGAAATGACTTCGGTGATCAGTGCACGCATCATCGACGTTTATTTTCGAGAGTCTGAGTGGGGGAGACCGCTTAGAAATTTTTACCTTGACTTGAGAAAATCAAATTTATTTGGATCTTTTAAAGTCTGGTTGGAAAAAATGTATTATATGTATTATTTCAAAAATTGATTTGAAAATGAACCCGAAATTTAATTCTTGAAATCTTGATTAATTAACGAAATGAAATAAACTTAAATTCTAGGAACTTCTGAATATTATGAATCTAAGAGAGTTATAATTAAAATAAAACTCTTAAGAATTAGATATAATAAATCGAAACGAATGGTAACCATTAAACTTGTGTAATAATCAATTCTTTTCTATAGCATAAATAACTTACCAATTAATTAAGAAGTTAAATATTATGAGAATAAGCAATTAAATAATGCACAAGTATTATAATGGATAATGAAAGTTTTAAAAAAATTGATTGTTTATAAATATAAATAAAATTTAAGTTATGTAATAAACGATATATACTTAGTTATGTTATGAAATTTAATTTAACTAACATGAATAAACCGAATCAATGAAAAATTAATTAAGCGAATTGTTTGGTAATAAATTAAATGTATTGATATTAACTGTTGGAAGTTCGATGATTTAAAATAGTCGATATATCCAGTTTAATATGAAGATTTAACTAATTTTGTGAAAATATAAGTGAATAGGTTTATAATTTACAAACTTAAAGAAGGTTGAACGAATTAATTAAATTTAACTAAAAACGAGATCGTCGCATAGCGGTAGTTCGTAATTTTCTGAATTGAAGTTTAAATGAATGTGTAGAATCAAAAATAAGTCGAAATTCTTTGAAACAAGAATCTTCCAGATCTATTAGATTATAGTTTTCTAATGAAAGAGTAAATTTTAAATTTCAACTTGTAGATTTTAAGATTGATATAAATCAAATTATTGGAAAAATTGCGGTAGGGTAATTCGCGATTTAAAACTAAAATATTAATAAAATAGATGTTTTGAAATATGGAATTTGAGAAATAATAAGTTAAACCCAGTTTTGAAAATTTTGAACCAATCAAGTCGAATAAAATGAATAGGTTAGTGTTTATAAACTTGGCTAATATTAGAATATGTCGAAATTTGGAATAACTAAATTATTAGCGTGTACGAAATGGACTATGCTTATAATAGTGTTAATAAACTAAAACATTAACATGTGAAAATGTGTTATGCAAACGGAATGTACCAAATGAACTTATATAAGTAATATATTGAGATTTAAAATTTTTATGTTGCTTGTTTGGATAAATGTGATTGTTGAATGTTTTATATATCCTTTTGACTATATTTGCTATTTTTTATATATATTTATTTTAGATATATATATATATATATTTATTTCTTATATATATGTTTTATCTGGCTATTGAGTGTTATAGTAGGTACTGAAGGCAAATGAAAGGTATGTATATCGAATCGTATATCATATTTTGGCATTATATTTTATTTCCCTATAGTTTGGGATGCCTTATCACTGAGATGAGATGTATACTTGTGATTATAATTATATTGTTGTTTTCCAGAGCTAACAGTACAAAGGAGACTCTACCGAAATTTTTTGTGAATTTATGACTTAGAAAATTTTGTGAAAAGTTGAGTTTTCAAACCTATATTAAACTTTTTGTATAGATAATTGTTTCTAAATTAAATGAGAAATTATATGATTATATACATAAATCGATAACTTTCTTACTATGCCTTTTCGAGGACGAATAGTATCAAGTGGGCGAGAGTATAACATCCCGAGATTTTGCGACAATTTAGAATAATTTAATGTAATTTTGTACAATGTTGGGTCAGATATTAAAATTTACTGATTTCTGTTGTGAATTGTTCAGATGTGAACTTAATTTGACTTGTTAAATAATGATATGCAATAGTTATATATTATAATGTGTGGTGTTGATAATTTATTTATTTAGAAATTTGAAATTTATATTGAATTAACAACATAAATTGGATTAACTAATTTTGAGATTTATTTATATTGATATTCCTAATTTATGAATATGAATAATATAAATCGTTTGATTATCTAATAAGTTTGTACTAGTTATAAAATGTAACAGTTTGCATTGATTTGTAAATACTAAAATTTGAATTCACAATAAACTATTGTTGATTTATAAGTTTATGTAACGACCCGCATTTTACGCATCGAAGGATCGTAGGATATTTATTTCTTTCACATACAAAGTCGTATAATCATGTAACTATGGGAGACAACAATTGGAGTCATTTACCATGTTCATAATTTTTCCCGATTTTTAAATGACTGTTTTGCCCCTAGCTGATCTTGTTTTGACCATAACTTTTGACTGGAAGGGAATTTTGACCTGAAACCATCCTAATGGATCCGGATGATGGTTTACCTTTCCGTAGAGTGGTCACATTAGCCAAACGGGCTCACCGTTTGGGAGATATGGCTGAAACAAGTTTCATATGGTGAAAAACAGCTTAATTGGGCTTAACCGGGTGATTAACAGCTAGGCCCAAAGGGGGATTTCGGGATTTGGAGTATTTAAGGACTGTTAGGGTTAGGTATTTCGGTTTGTAGACATTCTCCAGCCACCATAGACATTTGTTCAACCCTAATAATGAACTCCAACATCTAAAACATCCAAAAACCACTTTCTAATTGAAGATTAGGCTTAGCAACATCAAATTAAGGAGAGATAGCACTAAAGCAAGGTTAGGACTGCTGTGTTGCATTGGGAACAACGCCAAACAGAGGATCATTTCATATTTGGTATTTTATTTGTGGCAAAGGTGAGTGATTTGCAAGGTTTCTCACTAATTACAGCTAATTAGGGATAATTAGTGATAATTAGCGAATTTATACACGTTAAAAATTTTGGAAATATATTTATAAATTCGAAAATAATGTTTTAAGCCTCTGTTAGAGAATTTGGTTAATTTGATTAAGTTTTGTCAATCCTATCATTAATTATGCCTAAACATGTTTAAGGGAAAATATGGGGTTTTGGCTATGTTTGATCCGTTTTAACCTATCAAATTGTTGTTTTGGTGTTTGTGATCAGTTCTATATGTTGTTATGACTGTATGGTATGCTTTATGATTGATTAGAAAAGTTAGAATGGTCGAAAACGCCGTCGTATGACGTAAAACAGTCGCTGGAAGAGCTGCAGGAAATTGGCCAGTAACCGGATCGGATCGCCCTTTCCGAACCCGACCCGGTCGTGACACCATCTTCACGAGCCGCCGCGAGTATGCATCCACGACCAATCCGATGGAGGGAGCTCGACACGATCCGATGGAAGGGCACATGACTCGACCTGATCCGCCAGAAGACCTCCGACCCGAACCACTTATGCGTCTCCGATCCGACCCAGAGTGGAGAGGAAGACTCGAGCTGCTTGCACCACGAACGGAGACCACGATCCGATGGGATGACCAAGACCGACCCGGTGGAAGGAGCACGACCGATCCGACCCGAAGGAGCTTGTCACGAACTGAGATGTTAAGCACGAACTGAGGATGCATCGAACCGAACCGAACTGAAGATAGAAGGAAGGACTGAACCGACCCGGAGGAGACCAAAACCCGAGATGCAAAGGTAGTCCAAGTGGGAAGTTTGTACTCAGGATCCAGTTGGGAACCAACAAGTCGACTTTATGAGTTGGGCTTTGCTGCGGGACGTGTGTTAAGGGGTTGTCAATGTCTATAATTTTGGATCACTATGTGTAGGAGGTACGTGAACGGATTCAGGGCCACAGTGCCCTAGGTACGACTAAAGAGCTATAGACCAATGAAGTGGGGGTCATTTGTAAAGATTTGGTCATGACTCCATGGGGTAAGCTTGGTAGTAGCAGTGGTTGTACAAGTCGAACTTCGTCACTACTTCGATGGGTCTAGTGATTGACAGTGGTGGACATCGTATGCTTTAAGAGATGTTAGGATGGTTGCTATGTTTGGTTGTTTGCCTTCATTATGACATGCACACCCCCTCCCCTGTTATCTTTATACCATGTTAAGTGGCACCTTAGAGTATTGTACAGTATGTAGTGCTAACTCTTAGGTTGCAGGTCCAGGTTCAGGTATGGTTTAGTATACTTGTTATTGTTCTATTTTGCTGCTTATCGCTCATACCAGACTTGTTGTCTGACCCAGAGTTTTATGTCTCTTCTTATTACTCTGGGTGCTCTCACGAGCAGACTAGAGACATGTTAGGTGGTATGCATGAGTAGCTGTACCGGAGACAAGCAGGAAGCTTCCATGTATGATATATGGATATTCTCCTTGTGTCGTTGCTGGTCACTACTTTGGGCATTAGTAGTGTACCCTTTCTTTCTTTCTTTCTTTTACTTTAGAGACAGTTTTAAAGTTGTAACAATGATGATGTGGAACATAAGCTGTATTTGGATTTTCTGCTGCTATGATGTTTAGTTTTCAACTTATGCACTGTCTCGCCTGTTTTATGTCAAGTATGTTGTTATTATATTTTATCCCATGCGTTGTGAGACATTCTACAGGTTTTTGATTACTTCATTCTCTTCTTTCCTTTCTTGGGCGACCGTTCTGTGCTAGCCGGGCATGTGTACAGCGCACTTTCGGAGGAAATGCCGGCTGGTGCGGGGCGGGCCGTCACACTTGGTATCAGAGCTCAAGGTTGCGTAGTTAACCTAGGGAAAGACACTAGGGAGAGATAATACGTATATGAGAGCGCGTATTTGTGATTATTTTGGTTTTTAAAAGCTATGTATTATTAGTATAGCTAAGGATGAAGTCGCACTGCACTGACACCACTAGAGAGGATGGTTAATCGTTTTCTCTATGCACATTAAACGATGAGCCAATACGCAAGGGGTACTGGTAGAGGAGCCAATCATTGGAATGCTGCCGAGATGAGGACGATGTTTACTGACCTCATGAGAGAGATGTTTAGAGATGTTCAGAGGGCAGCTCCTATTGCTAGTAATGGTGGTGGTCCAATAGTGCAGGCGCCTAGGGCCGATTTCGCCAAGCTGAACAAGGATTATACTAGTCTTGGTGGGAAGCCGTTCCATGGAACGAAATCGGCTACAGATGTTCAGGATTGGTTGGATAGCTGCGAGCATATCTTTGAAGACTTGGGTATCGAGGATGCGATGAAGAAAAGGCTAGCATCCCGTCAGCTGCAAGGACGGGCAATGAATTGGTGGAATGCTATAAAGGCAACTACTCCCGAGGATCAAATTACTTGGGATCAGTTTAAGGCTCGCTTTAGCGATAAGTTCATTCCAGCTGCTCAGAAGTCAGTGTTGTTTAAGATATTCTTGGAACTCAAGCAGAATGGCAGAGCTGTCTCGGAGTATATTGCCGAATTCGATACTTCGTCAAAATATGGGTTATCCCTAATAGATACTGCCGAGAATAAGAATGAGAAGTTCATAACTGGCTTGGATGGATACTTGGGGGGAAAGGCTTATTAACCACATCAATGAGATGTTTGAATCGATTGTGGGGAAAGCTTTAAGATCGGAAAGTCTTTGCCCTAAGCCGAAGATTGAGGTCGCATCTGCAGAGGAGCCGAAACCGCAAGCAAGCGGTGGAGGCAAGAATGGTTCTCAGAATAAGAGGAAGCAAAACCAGAATAAGGATGGCCAGAAAAAGAATAAGAAAGATGTTGAGTGCTTCAGCTGTGGTAAGAAGGGCCATTATGCTAGTAATTGTCAGGCCAATCCAGCAGATAGGAAGTGCTTCAACTGTGACCAAGTGGGAAATCACAAGGACAAGTGTCTGCAACCCCCTAAAGAAAAGCAGATGGCGAAAGCATATACCCTTAATGCTATTCCTTCTTCGTCGAATGCCCCAACTGCGGCGGAGAAGGGAAAGAATGTCGTTATTCAAGGTATGCTTTCTGTTTATGATGTTCCTGTTGGAGTTTTGTTTGATACCAGAGCTTCCAGTTCTTTCATATCTAGTGACCTAGTAGATAGGTTAGGATTGGAACCTGAGGTTGTCGATAGACCTTTACTAGTGACGAACCCAATTGGTGGTTCGACTAACCTTAGCATGATTTGTCGTAATGTGGTCTTATCGAGTCATGGATGCATGTTTGTTTGTGATTGCCTTGTTTTGGGCTTTACTGGGTTAGGCATTATTTTAGGAGTCGATTGGCTCCAAAGATATGGGGTGGTGGTAGACTGTGAGGGCTTTTTTGTGACAGCTAGAGCGGATGATGGGCAGAGGGTAGTGTTTGGTGGTCTACCTAGTGATGGGGTAATGGCTAGTTTTCTAAATTTTCTAGACATCCCACATGGTGAGTTGTCAGGTTTGCCTGTGGTTGGCCAGTATCCGGACGTCTTGAAGAAGTGACCGGGTTTCCACCACACCGAGAGATTGAGTTCTGTATTGATTTAGTGAAAGATACCAGACCTATAGTGATGCCACTTCGTCGTATGGCACCAAGGGAGCAGCGAGAGCTCGGGGTGCAAGTCAGCGATCTTTTGAAGAAGGGATTTATCAAAAGGACTGTTTCTGAATGGGGAGTGCCAGTTGTGTTTGCTACCAAGGCCGATGGTTCCCTTCGATTGTGTGTAGACTACCGCGAGTTGAATAAGGTAACGAGGAAGAACAAGTATCCTCTACCGCGGATAGATGATTTGTTTGATCAGTTGAGTGGTGCGAGAGTATTCTTTCAGTTGGATCTCGCGATAGGTTTTCATCAGCTTAGAGTGGAAGTTGAGAGTATAGCTAAAACGGCATTTCGGACGCTGTCTGGATTTTATGAGTGGTTGGTCATGCCATTCGGGCTGACCAATGCACCAGCATATTTTGTGGATCTTATGAATAGGGTATTCAGAGATCAGTTGAATAAGTTTGTTCTTGTGTTCGTGGATAATATTTTGGTTTACTCAAGGACAGAGGAAAAACACAAGGAACATTTGAGGATAGTGATGGAGGTGTTAAGAAAACACCAATTGAAAGCAAAGTTTTCTAAGTGTCACTTCTGGAGGAGGGAAGTGAGATTCTTGGGCCATGTTGTTTCAGAGAATGGTATTGTCGTGGATCCTGCGAGGTTAGCTACGGTACAAGATTGGTCTACACCCAAGAATGCAACGGACATAAGAAGTTTATTGCGATTAGCTGGATATTATCGTAAGCTTATCCAAGACTTCTCCAAGATAGCAGCACCGTTGACTCAGTTGACCAAGAGAATCAAGCTTTCGTCTGGGACGAAAAGTGTGAAAATGCATTCAAGAGTCTAAAGGAAAAGTTGACACGTGCACCATTGTTAGTCATTCCAAAGGGGAATGAAGAGATGACGGTATATACGGATGCATGTGGTACCGGACTAGGTGCTGTGTTGATGCAAGGAGGTAGGTTTGTAGCTTATGCAAGTCGGCAACTGAAACTGCACGAGAAAAGATACCCTACCCATGACTTGGAACTAGCAGCGATCGTGTTCGCATTGAAGATGTGGAGACATTATCTCTTAGGAGAAAGATTAGAGTTTTTTACCGATCATAAATTGTTAAAGTATCTCTTCTCTCAGAAAGATCTAAATCTCCGACAACAAAGATGGTTAGAATTCTTAGCTTCTAATGATTTTGACATCGCATATACACCAGGAAAGGGCAATGCGGTGGCTGATGCATTGAGTAGAAGACATGCCAGTTTAGGGGCTATGTTTCTAGAATGGAAGCAACTGGAGTACATCGCTGGGTATGATTTCAGACCAAAGTGCGAATTGGATCCAGAAATGTTAGCAAGTTTGACGATTAGACCCACTTTGATTGAGCAGATTGGTTTCAGTCAGAGGGACGATCCTAACCTATTGGAAATCATCTCAAAGTTAGAGGTGGGAATTGACAGAGAGATGAACAAGTATGGGCTTGATCGAGATGGATGGCGTAGAAAGAATGGAAGACCAGTTGTACCCAATGTCAATGGATTGAGAGATGAAGTGCTTAGAGAATGTCATCGCTCAAAACTGACTATACATCCCGATGGTAACAAGATGTACCGAGACATGAAGCAGACCTACTACTGGGAAGGGATGAAAAGAGATGTTGGGAAGTTTATATCCAAATGCATGAGTTGCCAATTAGTTAAAGCTGAGCAAAAGAAGCCTAGTGGTTTGTTACAACCATTAGAAATTCCAGAATGGAAATGGGAACAAGTCCCGATGGATTTCATTGATGGGTTACCAAGGACTAAGTCGGGCCATGATAGCATTTGGGTGATTGTGGACCATTGACTAAGAGTGCAAGATTTATACCCGTCAAGTCGAATAGAACGGTAGCTAAGTTAGCTGAACTATATGTAAAGTGGGTAGTGAGATTTCATGGAATACCCAAAGGCATTGTGAGTGACCAAGATCTGTTGTTCACTATTGGATTTTGGAAAAGCATACAAGAGGCGTTAGGATCAGAATTACATCTCAGTACCGCGTATCATCCTCAAACCGACGGACAGACAGAGAGGGTGAATCGAGTATTAGAGTGTCTCTTGAGAGCTTGCATATTAGACTTTGGTGGATCATGGGATGACCATCTACACCTAGTAGAGTTCGCATATAATAATAGTTATCAATCCAGTATTGGTATGGATCCATTTGAAGCTTTGTATAGAAGACCGTGCAACTCACCGTCATGTTGGTTAGAAACTGGTGAGAAGTTTGTGCTTGGACCAGATATGATAAGAGAAACATCAGCTAAGATTAAGGTTATCCAACAGCGAATGAAGGCTGCCCAAGATAGGCAGAAAAGTTATGCTATTAAGAGGAGAAGAGAATTAAAGTTCTCCATTGGCGACTTGGTGTTTGTCAAGATATCTCCATTGAAGAGCGTGATACAATTTGGTAGGAGAGGCAAGTTAGCACCAAGATTCGTTGGTCCATTCCCAGTTCTAGAGAAAATTGCGAATTTGGCATATAAAGTTGAATTACCAGAGAAGATGGTAGGAGTTCATAACGTGTTTCATGTTTCCCAGTTAAGGAAATTCGTGCACGACCCCGATGTGACAATTTCACATGATCAGTTGGATGATATCGAGGTTGAACCCGAGGCGGTTGGGAACCGCAGGCCTATGCGTATTGTTGGGAACGATATGAAGCAGCTTCGAAGGAAGGAAGTGAAATTAGTCAAAGTTCAGTGGAGCGAGAATGAGAATGACTGTACTTGGGAGACAGAGGAGAGCATTAGGAAGATGCATCTAGAACTCTTCGCCTGGTAAGATTACAGTTTCGATTTAGTCTTTCCGCATGCTAGGATAGAATTTTTTTGTTTGTTTTGCATGTTTGATTGTTGTATATGGCTGGTAGGCATGCGAGATCCTTTGTATGCTTTGGGTTAAGGAATTTTGGGGACGAAATTTCTAAAGGGGCGGTGGGGAGAGTGTAACGACCCGCATTCTACGCATCGAAGGATCGTAGGATATTTATTTCATTCACATACAAATTCGTATGGTCATGTAACTTTGGGAGACGACTACTGGAGTCATTTCCCATGTTCATAATTTTTCCTGATTTTTAAATGACCGTTTTACCCCCAACTGATCTTGTTTTGACCATAACTTTTGATTGAAAAGGAATTTTAACCTAAAACCACTCCCATTGGATCCGAATGATGTTTTACCTTTCCATAGAGTGGTCACATTAGCCAAACGGGTTCACCGTTTGGGAGATATGGCTAAAACAAGTTTCAGATGGTGAAATATAGCTTAATTGGGCTTAAGCGGGTGATTAACAGCTAGGCCCAAAGGGGGATTTCGGGATTTGGAGTATTTAAGGGCTGTTAGGGTTAGGGATTTCGGTTTTTAGACATTCTCCAGCGGCCATAGACATTTGTTCAACCCTAACAATGGCCTCCAACATCTAAAACATCCCCAAACCACTTTCTAATTGAAGATTAGGCTTAAAAACATCAAATTAAGGAGAGATAGCACCAAAGCAAGGTTAGAATTGCTGTGTTGCATTGGAAACAGCGCCAAACAGAGAATCATTTCAGATTTGTTATTTTATTTATGGCAAAGGTGAGTGATTTACAAGGTTTCTCACTAATTATAGCTAATTAGTGATAATTAGCGAATTTATACACATTAAAAATTTTGGAAAAATATTTATAAATTCGAAAATAATGTTTTAAGCCTCTGTTAGAGAATTTGGTTAATTTGGTTAAATTTTGTTAATCCTATCATATTATGCCTAAACATGCTTAAGGGAAAATATGGGGTTTTGGCTATGTTTGATCCGTTTTAACCTATCAAATTGTTGTTTTGGTGTTTGTGGTCAGATCTATATGTTGTTATGACTGTATGGTATGCTTTGGGATTGATTAGAAAAGTTAGAATGGTCGAAAACACCGTCGTATGGTGTAAAACAGTTGCTGGAAGAACTGCAGGAAATTGGCCAGCAATCAGATCGGATTGCCCTTTCCGAACCCGACCCGGTCGTGACACCATCTTCACGAGCCGCCGCGAGTATGCATCCATAACCGATCCGATGGAGGCAGCTCGACACGATCCGATGGAAGGATACATGACCCAACCCGATCCGCCAGAAGACCTCCGACCCGAACCACTTATGCGTCTCTGATCCGACCAGAGTGGAGAGGAAGACTCGAGCTGCTTGCACCATGAACGGAGACCACGATCCGATGGGATGACCAAGACCAACCTAGTGAAAGGAGCACGACCCGATCCGACCTGAAGGAGCTTGTCACGAACTGAGATGTTGAGCACGAACTGAGGATGCATCGAACCGAACCGAACTGAAGATAGAAGGAAGGACTGAACCGATCCAGAGGAGACCAAAACCCGAGATGCAAAGGTAGTCCAAGTGGGAAGTTTGTACTCAGGATCCAGTTGGGAACCAACGAGTCAACTTCATGAGTTGGGCTTTGCTGCGGGACGTGTGCTAAGTGGTTGTCGATGTCTATAACTTTGGATCACTATGTGTAGGGGGTACATGAACGGATTCAGGGCCACAGTGCCCTAGGTTCGAATAAAAAGCTATAGATCAATGAAGTGGGGTCATTTGTAAAGATTTGTTCATGACTCCATGGGGTAAGCTTGGTAGTAGCAGTAGTTGTACAAGTCGAACTCCGTCACTACTTCGATGGGTCTAGCGATTGACAATGTTGGACATCGTATGCTTTACGCACTGAGTGAGAGATGTGAGGATGGTTGCTTTGTTTGGTTGTTTGCCTTCATTATGACATGCACACCCCCTCCCCCGTTATCTTTATACCATGTTTAGTGGCACCTTAGAGTATTGTACGGTATGTAGTGCTAACTCTTTGGTTGCAGGTCCAGGTTCAGGTATGGTTTAGCATACCTGTTATTGTTCTGTTTTGTTGCTTATCGCTCATACCAGACTTTTTGTCTGACCCAGAGTTTAATGTCTCTTCTTATTACTCTGGGTGCTCTCACGAGCAGACTGGAGACAGGTTAGGTGGTATGCACGAGTAGCTGTACCGAAGACGAGCAGGAGGCTTCCACTTATGATATATAGATATTCTCCCTGTGTCGCTGTTGGTCACTACTTTGGGCATTAGTAGTGTACCCTTTCTTTCTTTCTTTCTTTTACTTTAGAGACAGTTTTAAAGTTGTAACAATGATGATGTGGAACATAAGCTGTATTTGGATTTTCCACCGCTATGATGTTTAGTTTTCAGCTTATGCACTGTCTCGCCTGTTTTATGTTAAGTATGTTGTTATTATATTTTATCCCATGCGCTGTGAGACATTCTACAGGTTCTTGGTTAGTTCATTCTCTTCTTTCCTTTCTTTGGCGACCGTTCCGTGCTAGTCAGGCATGTGTACAACGCACTTTCGGAGGAAATGCCGGCTGGTGCGGGGCGGGCCGTCACAGTTTATATGAATTTTATTTTGATCTGAATAGAATTTATAAACCTTTGAATTTAATTTAAAGGTGAATTAACAAAAAAATGAATATTTTAATATATTAATGAACTGGTTTTGAACGGTATCCTTTGAATATGATGGAATTAGAACTTGAGACATGTTCCGATTGATTCAAAAGTATCAAAAACATTATTTTCAATATATAGATGGTTGGTTTTCGATAGGAATTATGAATGCGCAAAATATGACCATTTTGAAGATAAACGGTCTATTTTGGGCCAATTGGTTATATGTATCAAAACCCATTGATGAACATTATAATTTTTCATTACCAGCCCTGACACAGCCTCTAATTCGCTCTATTAACCCAAATCCAAAAATCAAAACCCTAAATGAAAATTAGTTGCAACTAAAACAACGTCAAAAATTCAAATATCTCAAACCATATCAAATTATATGTTTTTGAAAAGGTCTCGATGATACGAACTGACGAGAAACGTCCATTTTGTGAAATAGCACTTGAATTAACGGGAAATCACGGTCAAAGCAGCAAAAATGGGAAATTAGGATTTAATTTGGGGTTTTTTGATTCGTGCGTCAATTGGCAATGGAACCTAAAGAGAAGTTAGAATCTTTATGAGGCTAATGCAAGTGGTCTCGTGTCGATTGGTAGTCGGAATCTTCGGGAATTCGCGATTTAAGGTGCGAAAATCCACAACTTTCATTAGATGGTGCGGGTTTCACATGTAACTAGAGGCGGAGCTATTGGAGTTGGAGGTGCTGCTCGTCGAGGGCTTCGATATGGTGTTGGTCTTGTGTCAAATGGTGGTCAGAGCAAGGTGGGAGAAGCGGTCAAAGTTTCGATGGCATGGGTTCTAACATACGTGATGATGTAGGGTATTTACGCAGGAGCAGTTCTTGCGTTCTGACGCGACAAGTAAGATAGAAATTGTGCCCATTTTTATTTACTTGTTATTTAATTTTCAGTTGCTTTAACGCATATAACTTTTTCATACAAACTCAAATTGACAGGCGGTTTGTTCAATTGGAATCGTGTCAAAATTCCGGACGATGTGAAGTTGGTTCGATCGGATTCTGAAATTGTCAAATTTCGGGCCTATTTGATTTCAATCGCGTTCAAAATCAAAGGTGAGCGATTAAACTCACTCACACATAATTAAAGTATTCTAACATTAGTTAAATTAATATCATGTCATGATATGATTATATTGATTGATGTTTGGTAGTTTAAATTCCATATTTATATTGGTTTGCATCGATAATGTAGTTTGAATTTGTCTGTTAGATTTTATTTTACAGTTAAGTTAAAATACAACATTTAATTATTGTCTAAAACCTGACATCCGATAATTAGTAAATTTATATGATATTGGACTATTTGTATGCATTGATGTGATGATTGGTTTAAATCTGATATATTTGACATATTGATGTAAGTTGTATGAATTTATCCGTTATTCACCTTGATTTTGATATGACCATTGTTTATGTTGATTAATCTCAATCATTTACCCTAGATGTTATGGGCGTCGAATAAACTCAGGATTAATCATTAAATGAATTACGAACATAGGTTGAAACGATAAATACCTATAACCTTGATCTGGATTGAAATGATATATATCCTATCCCCAAAATACTAAAATTAATTTTAAAGTATTACTTGGCCATAGGATAGAAAAATTATATATAGGTACCGGTTGGTTAATAAAAAAAATTATCATTGCAACACAGTGCAATTTAAATAGTACTAAAAGAGGATAAATTAAAATAATAATCAATTTAATATTTAGAATTAAGGAAAATAGACAACGCCATTGTGTCTGTCTCGAAATTCTGGTCCAGATAAACTTTTGGTTTGCGTAAAACGGACATCATATGAAGAAGTTATGAGGGTTTGAAGTTTGTATACACCTAGAATAATTATATATATATATATATATAATTAAATTGCAAATCAGAAAATCGGTCAAAAATCAAAAGAAAAGAGGCGGCAAAATTCACGCCCCATGGTAGTCGACCCACAGAAGGGGTGTCGACCCCCCTAGGGCTAAGGTCGCAGTCGATTTCTGGGGGATGGCAGCTACGTATATGCCTTCATTTTCTTGTTTTCTCACACTAAAAATCAATGGAGGCCTAAGTGCTGCTGGTGCCTAGACTGAATCAAAACTCTTTCTTATTCTTCAATCAAATTTAGAGATTCAAGTGTAGATCTGAGATTCATCAACTGCTTTTCTCTTTCTATTTTTCTAGATCCGAACACTATGAGTTTCATTTGCCTTTAGATTTAAATAATTAAGAGTAAACATGATATGACATTAAATTTGGATCTATTCCTGTGACTAAATAATATCAAATCTATTGTAATTTGTGAATCCATGATACTGTAATTTGGATCTGTGTCTATGACTGAATCATATCAGATCTATTGTAATTTGCGAATCTATGACATTTTGAATTGACTATGACCTGGATCTCAACCCTTATCATGCCAGATCTACTTTTAATAATAGATCTAATTTGTTATTTGGATCATCTTATGATTATCATGTTGTGATCAATTTAGATCTACCATTAGTTGGGCATCTAAATCCTTATTTAGATCTAATCATGCCTATTAGGACATCCCTATTACGTTAGAACTTGTTTTATTATCACAAGTTCACCGATCTGTGCTTGTATGTCCATCTTATCATTATGCCATTATATGCTTATGTCAGTTCTGTTAGAATAATCATCTCTATCATCTTTCCTTCATCCTTTCCCTTTTATTTTATATAGCCAGGGTATTTTCGAGCTAGGCATGCCACTAAATTATGCGATTATGTTAGATTGGGAATGAGGGGAAAATCATTGAAATTGGGCGTATCTTGTGAATTGGGAATTTGGGCATAATTGGTAAAAAGGTGAAAACTAGCATAATTTGAATAATGTATATGTATATGAATTTGGACATATAATTCATTGTGAACATATTTGTGGAAAAGGGGCATGAAACCTATAATCTATAATGATATAGGAAAAATTAGCTAATAATGAAATGCCTAGGATTACAGTAGTTGGAAACTACAATTGCGCTTACGACACGAGGTTAGATTACACTTGTGGTGAAAGTTCTCCTGGACCCACCTGGCATATCCAGCAACCACAAGTGGTTATTCTAATGTGGGAGGTCTAGGTGCACAAATACAAGACGTGCTAAGACACGAGGTTAAGCTCAATTTGTGGAATAAACCTTCCCAGACTCGCCCGGCTTGTCCAGCATCCACAAATGGTAGGCTGAATGTTCGAGGTCTAACATACCATAACCATAAATGAAATACGGTAATAAATCTTGAATGCTTAACCTAGTTGAATCCATAGAGATTGTAGGAATATAAACTTAAGTTGTGGTTAAGTAAAACTTGGATGAACAGTGGGTGGGTTAAGTAAATCTGAGGGGATGGGTAATATTTACATATAGGCCCAAAACTTAACCTGATGAGGTTATGTAATTAAAGACACCTAGTGATATATATAACCGATGGAAATATTAGAGTTGTGTAATTAAAGACTTCTTTTTAGGGTAAGCATAACTTGTAGAAATGATAGGGTTATGTAATTAAAGACACCTAGTGGCATACATAACCGATGGAAATATTAGAGTTATGTAATTGAAGACACCTTTTTAGGGTAAGCATAACTTGTAGAAATTATAGGGTTATGTAATTAAAGACACCTAGTGGTATACATACCCGATGGAAATCCTACTAGGGATACAAGACAAGGGGAGAGCTTGTATCATATTGGGTGGGACCCATTTCAATCAGTAACCCTTAACAGGTATCAAACGAGTACTCCAAACTAGGTCGAAGTTAGGGCAGCTTACTGGGCTGAATGTAAGAGATCCAAACGAGGAGGACGGTGTGGGAGGCGAAAACCGACCGGGGACATGTGCGTGCATGGGTCGCGTAGAGGGGGCTAAACGACCGTGACACCTATAGATTTGGCTATGCAGATCAGCGAAGGGTTGCCACTGTAGGACGTGATACATCCTATGGTGGGGCCGGCACATAGTATCTATGCGGAGTAGGGAGCCGACCGATTAGGGTAGTGGTTAAGATACATCTGGACGTATGCCTAAGTCTACCATCTTATAGTTGTTGGGATCACCATATTTTGGTGATACTAATATTAGTGCAGAGTAATCTTTAGAGAAGTATATACACTCTATCATGTTTACCTTGTCATACCTGCCTTATAAGTTGTTGTCTCTCTCTTATCCACTTTATATGCCTATCATGCTGCTTTTACTTATTTACTTGCTAAAAGTAACTGGACTCGCCAGATTTTATGTCTGACCCTTTTCGTTTCCCCTTCTTTTTTCCGTTTTCCCCCCAGTTTCTCAGGGTGGGAATACTCAGGCTTGACCGTGATTTTGCTTTTATTTTGCTGGAGCTGCTTAGATTTATGGCTCTAGCTCCTATCCTTGCTACTATGGTTATGTTTTATTTTGGGGAAATTTTGCTTCTTTTATGTACTTTGAAGTTTTAAAGTACTAGACAATAGATTTTATGATGTAACGGTTTTTTTGTGTTTTAGACGTGTGATGTTTTTGAACCATGATGCTTTATGATTAATTTTTTTTAATTCTGCTGTCATTTACATCTATCTTGTGATATTTCTGTTTCTATTTACCTATAATGCTTTACGGAACTTAATGCATTCCCTTTGTGAGTGACATTAACGGACGTTGGGTATCACACTTGGTATCAGAGCTGAAGGTTGCTAAATAAGATACAAGTTTTTGAAAATTATTTTCAAAAAGGTTTTAAAAGAAAGCATTTTTGAAAAAGAAAAGTATATTTTAAAAAACATAATCCTTAAAGCCAAATGTAATATCCTTCTATCCTTTGTTTAAATCTCTTTCTTTTTCATTTCAACATGTTTGGGCAACCTAACATTTCAGAGGGCGTTATGATACCTAGCTGGTTCCGTAGGTATCTAGTGGCTACGACGCCTGCCGAAGGCCAAAGAAACGTTCCTCCCCCAGGTGCACTTGTCATTCCTCTACCTATTCCTCCAAGAGCAAATAATTTCGCTAAGATCTACAAGGATTTCTATGCCATGACAGGGAAGCCATTCCGTGGAATCGAAACATTCATAGAGGATAGGAATTGGCTCAAGGGGACAGAGGACTGGTTCGTAGTCATTGAAGTGGAAGATCGGAGGAAGATTCAGTTAGCCGCCTAGCTACTGAAAGATGAAGCCTCTTTTTGGTGGGAAGTTACCCAAGCCGGACGTCCGGTAGAGACATGGGATGATTTTAGGATGAGGTTTAAAATGAAGTTTCTCTCTCAAGATGAGAAAAGCATGCAAATGGAGAGGTTCTTGGCGCTCAAATAAGGAAACATGACTATTAAAGAATATGTGAACAAATTCAACCAACTAGTAAGATTTGGATTAGAATTGGTAGTTACTCCGCATAAGAAAGCTTTGCGGTTCGCTAAATGGCTAAATAAACCCCTTCATGGTTTAGCTATATCCCGCATCCCAATGGGAGCGGCTTTTGAAAGTCTTGTTGATATGGCCCTGATGCATGAGGAAGGCAAGGGAGAAAAGAAGGAAGTAAAAGTTGAGGAAATAATGCAAAACAAGATGGTATGGCCCAAGAAAGGGCAGCAGCAACAACAACAAAAGAAAGGCGGAAAGAACGACAAGGCTAAGGATAAGAGGAAATGTCACAGTTGTGGACGAGAAGATCACTTGGTCAAGGACTTCAAAAGGAGGAAGAATACTTTCTTCAATTTTGGAGAGGTCGGACACTTTGCTATGGAGTGCCCAAAGAAATAGGGACCATAGGGACAAGGTCAAAGGGGAGGAGCTTCTGGAGGGAAGTTGCCTGCTCTCGCGATCAGTGCTCCAGATAGAGGTAGGAAAATTTCCATGGAAGGTTTGATTTCTCTTTCCAGTCACCCTATTAGAACTCTATTTGATTCTGGCGCTTCACATTCATTTATATCTATTTCTGTGATGGAATCTTTGCACGTAAATACTAGTATGGTAGTGGACCCCTTGTTGTCTCAAACCCCATTGGTGGTTCGGCTCATTTATCTATGATTGGTCAAGATTTGAGAATATATGTGGTAGATATTGAATTTGAATGCGACGGATATGTGCTTGGGTTTATGGGCTATGGGTTGACTCTAGGAATGGATTGGTTAACCATGTATGGTGCCATTCTAGATTGTGAGAGCAGGGTTATTAGACTTCTGGCCTGTCACTGGAGGACCTTCGAGATTTTGTGTGACCCGCAAGGGTCTATCATGCTTAGTTTCCTAGAATCTCTGGATGCATCTATCGATGATCTGCAATCTGTTCCCGTAGTCCGAGATTATTTTGATGTCTTTGATGAGGTTCGAGGTTTACCCCCAAGGTGCGAGATAAATTTTCGATATATTTGTTAGATAATGCAAAGCTAGTTGCATTACCTGTGCACCACTTGGCTCCAAGGAAAAGGAGGGAGCTTAGCAAGCAAGTTGGGGAGCTACTTGAGAAAGGGTTTATCAGGCAAAGCATATCTGAATGGGGTGCTCCAATGGTATTCTCAAATAAGGCGGATGGTTCGCTTCGCTTGTGTGTGGACTATAGAGAGTTGAATAAACTCACTAAGAAGAATAAGCACCAAATTCTTAGGATAGATGACCTGTTCGACCAGCTTGTTGGTGCCCCAGTATTTTCTCAGTTAGACCTAGCCACGGGGTTTCATCAGTTAAGGGTGGCTGAGGACAATTTAGATAAGACCGCTTTTAGGACTCCAGATGGTTTCTTTGAATGGCTCGTAATGCCTTTTGGGTTGACGAATGCACACGCCCATTTTGTTGATATGATGAGTAGGGTGTTTCTAAATAAATTTGTCGTTGTCTTTGTCGATGATATCTTGATCTTCTCAAAGAGCGAGGAGGAGCATGCCCAACATTTGAGGGAAATTTTGAAAACTCTCCATGTGCATCAGCTTAAGGCAATGTTCTCCAAATGCCATTTTTAGAGACAAGGGTGAGATTCCTAGGGCATGTGGTTTCTAAAGAAGGGATAGTAGTAGATCCCGCAAAGGTGGTTGCAGTTTCGGACTGGCAGATTCCAAAGAATGCAATAGAGGTGAGAAGCTTTTTAGGGTTAGCATGCTATTATAGAAAGTTCATTAAGGGCTTCACAAAGATATCGACCCCACTCACCAAGCTAACAAAGGAGAACTTGGTGTTTTCATGGGATATAGATTATGATGTTGCTTTCCAACTACTGAGGAGGGCTCTGACAAAAGCTCCAGTCTTGACCTTTCCCGATGGGAATAAATTGTTTATAGTTTACACCGATGCATGTAGTACAGGGCTTGGTGCGGTTCTGATACAAGATGGAAGGGTAGTATGTTATGGAGGCAAACAGCTAATAGTCCATGAGAATAACTACCTAACCCATGATTTAGAGCTGGCTTCCATAATATTCGCGCTTAAGATGTGGCGTCATTATTTGCTTGGAGAAAAGTTTGAGTTGTACACTGATCATAAATCTCTCAAGTACTTGTTTTCGCAAAATGATCTTAATCTGAGGCAACAAAGGTGGATGGAGTTCTTATCATCCTACAACTTTGAGACTTCTTATACCCCTGGCATGGGTAATGTGGTGGCAGAAGCACTGAGTAGACAGTGGATGACTTTAAATCCTCTATTTGTGGAATGGCAAAGCTTGGATTTCATATCGACTTTTTATTTTAGACCCTCCACCGAGTTATTTCCTAGTTTGTTTGCATCACTAGAGATTCGACCTACTCTTATGAATCAGATAGGAGCTTCGCAGTAAGTTGATCCACAGATTTCAGACATCTTGGATAGGCTCAGTAAAGGGGAGACTTCTAGTCACCTCAATAGATATTCCATTGACGATAAAGGGTGGTTACGACGAGATAGAAGGCTTTGTGTTCCTCAAACTAGAAGTCTGTTAAAGGCAGTCTTAGAGGAAGCCCATCATTCTAAGATAACTATTCATCCAGGTGGTGATAAGATATATAGGGACATGAAGAGGGTTTTCTTTTGGGCTAGGATGAAGAAAAATGTGGCAGGTTTGTCTCTCAATGTTTAGTTTGTCAGCAAGTCAAAGCTAAGCAAAATAGGCTTGGTGGTTTACTTCATCCTTTGGAGGTTCCACAGTGGAAGTGGGATAGCGTCTCTATGGATTTCATAGATGGTTTGCCTAGATCAAAGAAAGGCAACACCAATATTTGGGTGGTAGTAGATATACTTACTAAGAGCGCCCATTTCATTCCAGTTAAGAGTAAGAGGATGGCAGCATGGTTGGCAGCAGTATATGTTCGTGAGGTAGTCCATATTCATGGAGTACCTTCCAGCATCGTAAGCGATCATGACCTCATCTTCACTAGTGATTTTTGAAGGAGTTTGCAAGAAGCATTAGGTAAACAGTTATGTTTGAGCACGCTTATCACCCTCAGACCAATGGGTAGACGGAGAGGGTGAATAGAGTTTTAGAAGATCTTTTGAGGCTGTGTATCCTAGACTTCAGAGGGACTTAGGAAGAGCATCTTCCTTTAGTAGAGTTAACAGTTATCAAGCTAGCATTGGCATGGCACCCTTCGAAGTGTTGTACGGATGACCCTGTAGATCACCAAATTGTTGGTGGGAATCTACAGAAAGGCTATTGCTTAGACCAGACATGGTTAGAGAAATGTCCGAAAAGATTGATCTTATTAGACTACGAATGAAGCCCGCTAAAGATAGGAAGAAATCCTACGCAAACAAGAGAAGGACTGACATTGAATTTGAAGTAGTAGATATGGTTTTCATTAAAGTGTCACCCTTGAGGAATGTGGTTCGCATCGGATCTGTAGGGAAGTTGGCACCAGGATTCATAAGGCCATTTCCCATTATAGAAAGGATTGGCTAAATGCCCTATAGATTAAAGCTACTAGAGAGATTATCAGGCATTCATGATGTTTTCCATGTTTCTCATTTGCGGAAGTGTTTACATAATACATCAGAAGTAGTTGAGCCGAGTATATTGGAAGAAATAGAGGTGGAACGGAGGCGACAGTCAGATGAGTTCCTTCCCGTATTCTTGGATCAAAAGTTAAGAAGCTACGCAATAATGAAATCAAGTTGACGAAGGTTCGGTGGGGAGATAACCCAGAGAATGCAACTTGGGAGACCGAAGATAAGATTCATGCTTCATATCCTTTTCTTCTCGAGGGTATGATCTTAACTTCCTTTTCCAAAGCTTTTATTTATGTTTGTTTCTATCATTTAAGTATGTCCTATCGATAGAATATTTGACCTTTAGGTAGGAATCCCATGGTTATAAACATGTGTTTGAGACACATTATGTTTGGTGGATGCAAGTGGATGCAAGTGTTTGCTAGTGGTTGCTCGTTTATGCATATACACACACATTGGGCACTAGATCGGCTCAATCTCTTTTATACTGCATATGGATGTGTGTGTGCATTTTCTTTTCTTTTTATGGATGAAATTGAATGTATCATCATATGGATGTTGCATATAAATGGATGTTTGTGCATCCATG